>CM049432.1:21981115-22581115 GCA_026929855.1 Poa annua | reverse complement strand
TATCATTGTCACACCACAAGTTGGAGATCAATGTTTTTAAAAAGAACGACGAACTAAACGGGGAAGAATATGGTGGTCCAACTACTAAGTCTAAACTTCGTCCATGACGTCTCCTTCATCTTCTTCGACTTCCTCGATGGTGATGCCTTCCTTCGTAAGGATCTCCTTGTAGTCATTCACCTCCTTCTCCAAGGCCTCGTTCTTCTCCTGTAACTTTGTCGTCTCCCGGTGCAGAGTCTCGATTGCTTCCTTCTCCAGGACTTCAATCTTCTCTTGCAGCATTCTCTTCTCACGGCGTAGAGTCTCGATCAAATCTCGATCAGCTTCGAACTCGACGTCGTTGCTCAGAATTTCATCCTTCAAGGTCTTGATCTCCTTGTTCTTGTCTCTAATTCTCTTTTCTTGATTTTGGAACTTCTTCTCTTGAGCTCGGAATTTCTCCTCTTGAGCGTTGGCCACCTCTTCTTGGGCTTCGATCTTCTTTTGGGTCTCCTTGACTTGTGCCATTATTTCATCATTCTTCAACAGCTCATTGCGCCTATCCTCTTCTAGTTGCCAGAGGTGAAGTTCTAAGTCTTGGAGATATGGGTACAAAGGTTCTGGTTTGTTTTTATCTTCCTCGCTAACAAGGTAAGGAATCCCATGTTCGTCACGTTGGCCAAGGTGAGAAAAGTAGTGGTCTTTTAACTCTTCCTGGAATTGCAAGCAAAGACGTCCTATTAGCTCCTGTGTGACGAGATTCAGCCCTTTCTCCAAGGAGTCACTAATCGACTTGTACTGAATGTCTTCGGTCTTGGGTTCAGTCTGGTGCCCTTGTTGGTAAAGGCGAATTCCCCATAAGTCTTCTTTGTTGAAGTGCTTCAGTTGGCTTGCCTTGATGATGGGTATTGGAAGTGCCAACAGTTCTACCAACTCTAGAAGATATCTTCCAAAGCGCATGTCCTTGAAGTCCTCCGCGGTTTGATACATGAAGAACGACATCCCTAAGTGATAAAGGTAGAGTTTATTAAAACAAGACAAAGGTAAGATATTCTAATTGTGGTGTACTTAAGTACTTAGAGAAAAAGAAGTTCTTTTATAACAGGTGATCAACACTATTATCAACTCTTTGTAAGTCGGATATTCACTATAGTGAGAGAGACAGACACCCGGCCAGCCACTTATAATTGTGGAACATGTCTCATGTACGCGGACATGTAAGGTTAGTCCCGGGCCGCTTCATCCCACTATACCGCTAGGATCCAACGTACTTCAAAGATGGTAATATTATGATCACAAGGAGGCTTAACCAATCCTAAGGGCTCGAACCTACAGGCAACACTTTTGCTCTGATACCATTTTGTAGCGCCCCATCTTTTAAATAAAGATGGAACACCTGTGTTATGTGCTAGTCCCTGGATCACTGCCAGCACCACAGTACAAAATATATAGTATCATTGCATAAGTATCAAAATACTACACCGAGATCCAAAAATAGCCAAGTATAGCTTTATTACAAAGTGCATAGTCATGAAGACTAGCTAAAATATTCAGAGTTCACAACGAAAATAAAAGCAATGGGCCTCCTCTTCTAGCATACGCCACAAGCAGACATGTTGGGTGTAGAATCGAGTCCAAACTTACTCCTCATCAGAATTACCTGCACATTTGAATATGCAGCCCCCGTAGGAGGTCAATACAATGAAGTATTGGCAAGTGACTATGGTGGATAAATTATGACAAGTCTAATTCTATATGCATATTTGGCTTGGTGGAGTTTGTAGGCTATTTTGGAGAAAGCCAGTTTTCTCCTATCTTTTGTAAAACATTTTTGTTTCTCAAAGACTTTGCACCAAGGGATGAAGCCCAAGTGCACCAATAATTCTTTCCTTAGTCAAATTTTACTTTATGAAAACCATGTTGAGATTCTTCCGTCCATCCTTGTCCAGTTGCTCGAAGTAGTCCATCACCGTGGACACGGCTGAGTACTCAGTATGTCGACTCTGCAGAGGTTGTGCACTTTCACCTTAAGACTCAATTAACCCAGACATCTTATACACGCGGAGTGCATTAAGGAAAGGAGAGAATTGAGACAAGAACTTTCAGAAGAAGAATGCAACCATACTAGCAAGACCCGTTCCTCCTACCAACTCTACATCTGCTTGTCAAGCTGACAGGTTGCACTCTCACAACTTAGTAGTTCTAGACAGAGCCCATTGTCAAAAGGCTGCACGGGAAGTTTCTAAACTTGGAGGGACTTAGAAATCTCTTTGTTCCTGGGTGGCCGTCCACAAGTGCGCTTCTGGGTGACAACCACCATACTCATGGCCCTAAGTAGAATAGAAATTCATCCTAGGCAAGGACAACCACAAACATGGCCCCAAAAGCCACTCAACATAAACCAAGCAACCAATTCCACCCAGAAGTGCATTCAAAGTTTTTAACACTTAGCAATAATTCTATAACATGATAAGTAAACACTTTTATAGCATAGCTAAGCATCTAGTAAAACTTTTGGTGGCTGCATGGGGAGGGGTGGCTACACACTACTAGGATATTTTCAAAGTGTAAACTAACTTAGCATTATAAGATAGTTCAAAGTTTCCCTATCATGCATACTACTCAAAATCTACTAATAATGCATATAGAAAACATAGGATAGATTATGATTGTCACTTTCCTTGGTAACAAGAGGAAAAAGCACAGCAAGAATAACAATCACAAGGGTCTTCCTATGCAATGAACTAAAACTAAATAAACAAACAACACAACACAAAATATCAAGACAAAATATGTATGCATGCTTGCTATGCAATGAACTTGACAAGACAAAAATAATTACCATTTTAATTCCTCTGTTGTTAATGCATGAAATGCAATGATCAATATTTTTAATATTTTATTTAATCATTTAAAATATTGAGCATATTAGTAATCTTAAGTTCTAAAGCCAATTTCCTTAATTCTATTATGAGAAGTTTCAAATAAAACTCATGTTGCACTCTCTGGACAGAGGGCATTAATAAATCTCTAAAACAATTGGATTTATTTGGAAATAAATTTTATTAATTAAGTTATAGATTTAATATCTGAAAGCTAAACAATTTAATTCCGCAATTTAATATGCACTAAAAGGATAAACTAATGAAACCATACTAAACTACACGAGCAGAGCTTCATGTGGATATAAAATTCATCAAATTTGGATGAACAGATCAAAAGTTATGATTTTTGTAAGTTTGTGTTGTTTTCTGTTTTTAAAACTATTTTTCAGCCGAAATAGAAAAAGAACTAGGCCACGCGGCGCGCTCCGATTGGGCGATACCGGTTCGCCGCGGATCGGCACGGGAGCCGTCCGATCTAACTTACATCGGACGCTCCAGAACAGCGGGACGAAACGGTAAGGGAAAAAGAATCGTGCCCGTCCGATCCAGATCTAAGGGCCCAGATCGCACTGGCCAAAACGGGCGGCGCTGTTCGTCGGAGCGCCTCTGGGTGCGGCGACGCCATGCCCGGCGTCGCACTCGCTGGCGATGTAAGACCCTAGGGGATGAACGGATCATACCCGTGCATGCAGAGGCGCGAGGTAGCGTCGGTGGCGAGTTGGTTGTCGTTGAATCGCTTGGCTGCTCCCTGGATCGCTCGCCGGAGTCGAGGCTGGCGGCGGCTCGCTTCGGTTGCGGATGAAGGTGACGAACCGCTGCGAACGAGGAGATCAAAAGGTGTCACAGAGATGCGCACGGAGAAAGTAAAAAGAAATAACGAGAAGGGGGGGCTCGTGGTCGTCTGTAGCCACCGGAACCAGAAGCTTACGGCGGCGGAAACCGCGGACGGCGGCGGACGGTTTCCGAGCAGCCCGGGGGCGATCTTTTAGGGTTTTGGGGTTCGGGGGAAGGCGGCGAAGGGGGGTTTATATGGGGAAGGAGGGAGCGATTAACTCGCGATTTTCCAACGGATTTTGATCCAAATCGATATAGGGTTCGGTGGAGTTCGTGTTCTTCACGAGTTGGGGATGAAGCTGACCAGTGGGCCCCGTCTGCAGTGAGAGAGGGAGGGAGGTGGGCTGGTTGCTGGGCCGTTACTTCGTGCGCGCGCGGCAGATAGCAGAGGGGCTCGGCCCAACTAGCCCGAGCACATTTTTTTCTTCTGTTTAAAACCTTTTTCCACACAAATTGATTTTTAAAACTTATCAAAACATTTCAGAAAAATTCATAAAAATATGTTTTGAAAAGCTAATTTAATTTATAACTTTTTGATATCATTTTGCTAAATAAATAAAATAATAAAATACAGATTTTTATAACGAGCTCAAATAGACCTCTTTATTGAAAACAACTTTATTTAAACTTATAATTAAAATTTAATTTACTCTATATGTGATTTCAATGCCATGCTTATATGATGCATGATGCATGAATGCAAAGTTTTAAATTTTTTGAGAAATTTGGGAGTTACACATAGGTTCACCCACACGACACTTATCTAAACACTAAAGTTTATTCATCAATATGAAGAGAAAGCACTAGACAGAAATCCCGTGTGTCCTCAAGAATCATAAGTAAACAAACCGGCTTGTCCTTTGCTCTCAAAAGGATTGGGCCACTCGCTGCAATTATAATTGTCACGCTCTATTTACTCGCACTTCATTTCTCTATTATATCAAAGTCTAGTGAAAACTTGTCTGCTAGTGTTTACAGTTAATCCCCATCAAAACCACTTGTCAACACCTTCTGCTCCTCATTGGGTTCGACACTCTTATTTATCGAAAGTACTGCGATACACCCCCTATACTTGTGGGTCATCAGTTGCCAGCTTGTTAATTTAAACACCTAGTTTTATTCCGCAATTATCAAGCCTAAACCGGAAAATTTTAAACCACCTATTGTCCCCCCCCCCCCTCTCTAGGCGACATCATTGTCCTTTCACAATTCCTTTGTATCTTTAATTTATTGCATTATTGTGGCAAGTTAAGCCTCTATTGAAAGTTGATGCTAAATTTGGATTCCTGCGCAGAAACAATTTTCTGCTGTTCACCGTTAAATTCATAATTCTTCACAGAAAAATCCAAATGACATGTCCTTGTTATATATATATATATATATATATATATATATATATATATATATATATGTGCAACTTTCATTAGTTTTGTGTTTTCTTATCTGAGCAAGTTAAGTGCCTCACAAAAATTCGTCTTTACGGATTGTTCTGTTTTTGACAGATTCTGCCATTTAGTTTGCAATGCCTATTTTGCTATTTTAATTGGATCTTATTATTCCATTAAGTATCAGTGGTTGTAGCTAATGTCCAGTAGAATTGGTAGCAATTGTGTTTGTAAAGAATATCATAATTTTTCGTGCACTAACCCACTAATGAACTCTACTTTCAGTTTGGTGTGGAGGAAGTTTTCAAGGATCAAGAGAGAAGGATGATATGATGTGATCAAGAAGATAGTAAAGGCAAAGCTTGGGGATGCCCTGGTGGTTCACCCCCAACATATTTCAAGAAGACTCAAGCATCAAAGCTTGGGGATGCCCAAGGCATCCTAACGAGGGGTTAACTCGGCAAATCCCATGGACGGGTACCTAGGGTTGTATTGACAGGAAGAGTACATGGGCGTTGGCGAATTCGGACTGCTGACAAGCAAGGAATCGCTCGTCAGGTAGATTGTATTAAGCTAATAGGAGTAGCTACAAAGGCGACCCGACGAGTTGACGACTCGCTAGGGTTTGGTATAATCAGATTGCACGTACGTTGCTATTTCCCTCCTGACCCTTATATAGTGGGTCAGGTCTTAGGAGCTCGAATACGACTAAAATTACATCTCTAGGCATACTAAGTCGGCACGAAACCTCTTTACTTGTTCTGCACTCCAGCTTCTCTGGAACGCTTTATTGGTTGATCACATCTTTTACACGGGCCTCCAAGTGGGCCTTCTAGCATATCACTCCTTAATATAGTCGGTTGGGTATAGCCACATCAGTAGCCCCCGAATGCCTATTCGACTCCGAAGGATCAGGTAGGGATTCCCCACTCAATATGTCGCCGGGTAATCCTTATATAGTCTATGCAACCTGTTCACAAAGATATATACTCGTAGGCGAACTTGATTGATAATAATAAATTGTAATCATCAATATTTTGCTCGTCTATAAGGGATGGATGGCATAAAAGGCCTGATTCATCCGACGGATCGGGGTCAATTTAATTCGCGACTCGGGCGAAATACCTTATGAACCTACTCAATCTCGAGTCCCTTGACTCGAAACCGGTAAAACCGTTCATGTCCGAACCAAGCCTGTCTGGACTTACTGATTCGAACCCGGCTATGTACAATGTACCCTTAGCGCGTCCGCCGGGATTTTGCTTCATGCATGTTGGCACGGAATTTTAACGGGTCCAAGTAGCCTGTACAGGCCGCCCGGCCTTATTCAGGTCTTACCGTTGTACTTGTTTGTACAGTATCGAGGACTAGACTAGGCTTGAAAATTTGGGAATTGTTATTTTAATTGCATGTCTTTTTTGGGCTACTCATTAGTTCTGAGTGAAATCTTCGTTCGACTGACGCTGATCGTCGACTGAATTTCATCCTTCGACTGACGCTGATCGTCGACTGTAAAAGCGCTCCCGATGGGAGTAGCCCCCGAGGTTGAGTGCAATTGCCTGTAATTCTGCTTAATCTGAAATAAAGACCATAAAAACTATCAAATAATAAAATAGCACTCCCGATGGGAGTGCACTTAGTGGCTAGCTGAGTGTCGACCAAAAATTGCGCTGCCTGATACTGTTTATCTTTTTGATGTATCACTACTCATCCAAGTAACGACTGCCGACTTCCGACTGCCAATGAAAACTCCGAGTATATAACCATTCTCCGGCTAACAACGCCCTGACGCAAGTGATGATGTAAGAAAAGATGCCCACTGCCGTTGAGGTGACGTGACCTCCTGCCTGGGCCACACTGTCAGTGAGTGCACCGCTGAACGGCCGTTCCAATTTGACCGTTCGGCACGCGCGGGAAACGGAACGTGATGACGGCCTCCTTGTAAACCACGCGTAGTGGGGAAACTGACCACGCTGCTTGCATTTCGTGAGGCATCTCGGATGACAGACACATGCCCCAAGCCGCTCGCGAACGTTCAGGATGAACACGCGCTCTCTTCTTCCGCGCACGCTCCGCCATTTCCACTCCTTCAAACCTTTTGTCGGCCCAGTGGGAACTGGGGTATGGAGAGCCCATTCCCCCCAGGCCTCGCACGCTGGCCAGACAGACGAAACGACTAAGGACCAGGCGTCACCGCCTCGCGGGACCCTAGAGAGGCAATTCCCCTCGAGGGCCTGAAGAGGAAACGAGGGCCTCAAGGGATCCCTCGCCTCAGGGGACCCTCCCGAAGCGATAGCTCGCCTCGGGGGAGTCCCGCAGGAATCTCCCCTCAGGCCTCCCCGCGCCTGAAGGGAAACGTTGCGGCCAAGGAAGTACGGCGAGACGCACATGGCCTCTGCCACGTCCACGTGGTGACGCAAGCACCCCCGTTGCCGTTTTGGTGATAAAGGGGTCAATAAAGCGGCTCCGCCTGCTGCGCAGCTGCCAGGACCTTCTACTCTGACGATAAAGCGGGTGGACGGTGCAACCCTCCAAAGGAGGACGTCATCGCGGGCTCCACCTCAGAGACTGCCCTCTCTGCGGGCAGTACAGCGCGTTCGGCCGCCTGTCGTCCACCGCGCCCATCTTTATCAACAATGGACCGCGTCCATGGACGAACGGACAACGGTGGACTCCAACTCCACCATGCCACTGCCATGTGGGAGCCACCTTGAAGGCCAAGACGAAGGAGAGCGCCAGAGGCGCCTATAAAAGGAGGGGTACCTCCATCGTAGCACGGGTCGACTCTTCTGGAGCTACAACCCTTGTAAACCCTAGCAATTCTGGTTAGGATAGCCTTGAGCCCGAGGAGGAAGGAGATCATCGCTTCCCTCCCTAGGCAAGAACTGCCTCAAGGGGGCCTCCGGCAAACTCCACTGTACTGTAAACTCCATCATCTAATACAGACAAGCAGGAGTAGCGGTCTTACCTCCTCACGAGGGACGTGAACCTGGGTAAGGGCCGGTGTCTTCCTCTGTCGTGTGCGTGTCTTCTTCGGGTCCGGCGAGCAACATCGCGGAGCCACTCGAGGGTCTAGACCTCCACGTTCAATCCCCTTCACGAACTACACTTTAGGAAGTGACTACCCCCGATTCTTGGGAGTCATAACCCGACATTTGGCGTGCCAGGTAGGGGATTGAGGCGCGTCAACTACCTTCGAGTTCGTCTCCGCGCCATGGTGAACACCCGCGCCACCCGCGTCGCCCGCGTCAACCGACGGGTGCCTGGGGGAGCACGCGCGCAGCCAGGCACCGCGACCACCCGCGCATGGCGGGGCCGACCCCGCCATGAAGAGAATGTCCCTTCTGGCCCTCACGCAGAGGACGCGCGGTCGTCGCACCCGATGCAGCGCCCGAGCGGCTCAGGCCCGGGGAGGACAGACCCTGCGCCTCACACCGCGCTGCTCGTGGCGCAGGAGCTTCTCCGCTCCCAGCCCACCGCTGAGGCCCACGAGCGGTGGCTCCAACGCCTCAACCACCTCGTCGGCATCACTACGACGCGCCCCGCTCTGTCGCAGTCCAACCTGCGCCCCTCTCTCGCGGGCACGGTCGCGCAAACACGCCTCCGCCACCTCCGGGGCCTGCACCGGCTGCGGCGCAGAGGGCTGCTTCGCACGCGTCCTTGCCGCACGATTGCTTGATCGTGCAGCGTACCGCACCCGACGCTCGCGTAGGGATGGAGCTCCAGCGAGACCGCTAGAACAGGCTCGTGGAGGAGATTGGCCAGGCGGGTCAGCAGAACCGCGGCGCGCTGCAGCACAGGGTCGCTACGTATGCCTTAGGCTGCGTGGCGTTCACCCGTTCTCTGCGTCGCGTGGTCTGGCCCCCGAAGTTCAGGCCTGCTCTCCCCAAGGGCTACGACGGCTCCAGCAACCCCATCGAGTTCCTGCAGCTCTACACCACCTCCATCCAAGCTGCGGGTGGAGATGACAAGGTCATGGCCAATTGGTTCTCCCACGCGCTTCGCGACTCTGCGCTGTCGTGGCTCCTGAACCTCCCTGAGGACTCCGTGAAGTCCTGGGAGGAGCTCTGCAAGCAGTTCGTCTCCAACTTCAAGGGGACATACGAGCGCGCCCTCACCCACAACGATCTGCGCTCCGTTGTGCAGAAGAAGGATGAGACGCTCCACAAGTACATTCAGCGCTTCAGCCAAGTGCGCAACAAGATCCCGAACATCCCTGACACCCAAGTCATCGCCGCGTTCCACGAGGGCGTCACTAACAGCAGGATGCTCGAGAAGCTAGGCATCCACGACAAACTCACCTCTGTGGTCAAGCTTTTTGACCTGGCTGACAAGTGCGCCAAGGCTGAAGAGGGACTTCTCTTCGTCAAGATGTCCTCAAGAGGGGACGATCACGCTTAGGGGTCCAAGAGCCTGAAGAAGAAGGAGGAGCCCAAGCGCAAGGCCACCGCGGTTCTCGCGGCAGAGGCTGATGCGAAGGGCACCCGCAAGGACTCCGCCGAGCTTAGAGAGAGGAGAGACGATCACCGCCCTTTCTGCATCTACCACAACAGGCGCGGACACTCTACGGAGTCCTGCTTCGACCTCAAAAGGTTGAGCAAGGAGCGCGAGCAAGCAGAGGGTAATGGTAGCCGTGGCCGAGTCCGTCGCTACCGCGGGAGCGGACGCAAGGGCGGCTACCAGAAACCATCTGGAAATCAGGCCAACGCCGTAGAAAAGAACGGCAACCTCCCTGACGAGGAAGATGGCGGCTACCAAGCCCCGAGAGGCGCCATTGCCTGCATCCTCGGGGGAGCGCAGGCTCCAAAGTCGAACAACCAGTTCAAGCAGTTCGCCCGCAAGCTCAACGCCGCCCTCCCAAGCACGGAAACCTCCAGGCCCCTCAAGTGGTCGCAGTACACCATCGCCTTCGACGCTCAGGACCACCCCAAGTCCACCAAGACTGTTGGAACTCTCCCGCTGGTCTGCACCCCCACCATCGACAATGTGGCTGTCTCCAAGACTATCATCGATGGTGGAGCAGGCATGAACGTTATCTCCATAGATACGTTCGAAGCGCTTCAAGTGCCCTACGACCTCTAGGCCATGTCAGGCTTGCCGTCACCTTCGGGAGCAAGGAAAATTACCGCACCGAGCACATCGATTTCGATGTAGCACACATCGGCCTGTCGTACAATGCCATCCTCGGCTACCCCGCGCTCGCGAAGCTCATGGCCGTCACGCACCATGCCTACAACATGGTCAAGATCCCCGGCAGCGCTGGCACGATCACCATCCGTGGGCATGTCCTGGTCGCTACGCGCGCCGTTGAGACGGCCTACAAGACCGCCGCCATGGCTTTCCCTGCAAAAGAGGACCTAGAGCCTCTCGAGAGACCCAAGAAGAAGAAGCAATTGTTCTCCCAGGAGGCAGCTGCTACCAAGAAAATCTCTCTGAGCTCCAGTAGCTCGGGGGCTGAAGGCTCGGGGCTAGCGTCACCATTGGCGCCGTGTTGCCTCCCAAATAGGAAAGCGCGCTCGTCGCCTTCCTCCTGGCAAACTCTGACATGTTTGCATGGACATCGTCAGATATGTCTGGTGTACCGAGGGAGGAGATCGAGCACCACTTGGCCGTGTGCCCAAACGCGCGCCCCGTCTAGCAAAAAGCAAGAAAGCAAGCCCCGAGAAGCAAGCATTCATCGTCAAGGAGGTCGAGAAGCTCAAAGCGGCAAAAGTCGTTCGCGAAGTCGCGCATCCCACTTGGCTCTCCAACGGCGTGGTAGTCCCAAAGCCCGCCGGAGGAGGCCGTCTCTGCATAGACTACACTGATGTAAACAAGGCCTGCCCCAAAGACCCTTATCCCATGCCCAGAATTGACCAGATCGTGGACTCCACGGCAGGCTGCGACCTCCTCTGTTTTCTTGATGCCTTCTCTAGTTATCACCAGATAAAGATGGCTAAGGAGGACGAGGAGAAGACGGCTTTCCTCACCCCGTGCGGTGTGTATTGCTACGTCTGCATGCCCTTCGGCCTAAAAATGTCGGAGCCACTTTCCAGAGGTTGATGAGGATAGCCCTTGGCGGGCAAATGGGGCGGAACGCCGAAGCATATGTTGATGACATCGTTGTGAAATCACGAGAAGGAAATACTCTCCTCGGAGACCTTGAAGAAACCTTCGCCAGCCTGCGCAAGGTGAACATCAAGCTCAACCCCGCAGTGTGCGTCTTTGGAGTACCTTCAGGCAAATTGCTTGGTTTCCTCGTGTCTCATCGAGGCATAGAGGCAAACACAGACAAAATCAAGGCCATAGAAGACATGCAATCTCCGCGCAGGCTCAAGGACATGGAACGCCTGGCAGGCTGCATGGCAAAGCTTGGGTCGATTCATCTCCAAGTTCGGCGAAAGAGCCCTGCCGTTCTTCAAGATCATGAAAAGAATGGGCACTTTCAAGTGGACCCCTGAAGCTGAAAAAGCATTTGAGGACTTGATGAAGTATCTGGCCAACCCCCTCGAGGCACAGGGAAAGCCCCTTGAGGCCAACCCCCTCGAGGCACAGGGCAAGCCCCTTGAGGCCAACCCCCTTGAGGCCAACCCCCTCGAGGCCCAGGCCAAGCCCCCTGAAGCAAACCCCCTCGAGGGCCAAGATGAGCCACCTCAGGCAAAAGACGCCGAGGCTACAGGAACTAACATCGTCGAGCATCCAGTCTACTTCGTTAGCACAGTACTGTGTGATGCTCGCGAGCGGTATACAATGCAGCAGAAGCTTCTCCTCGCACTACTCATCGCCTCAAGAAAGCTGCGACACTACTTCCAGGGGCACCCCATCACAGTGGTCACCTCTTTTCCCCTGGAGCAAATACTGCGCAACCCAAACGCAACAGATCGTGTCGTAGGGTGGAACATTGAGCTATAGCCATTCAATTTGCGCTTTGATACCACAAGGGTAATCAAAGGAAGAGCGCTGGCTGACTTCGTCGCCGAATGGACTGACCCAACCCCTGAAGAGCCTTTGGGAGAAGTGCAAGGGCCCTCTGGAGCCGCAATGCCCAGCCTATGGACCATGAAGTTCGACGGAGCTTTCGCTTGTCGCCGCGGTGGGGCAGGCGTAGTCCTGATCTCCCCCAAAGGCGACAAGTTGTATTACGCAGTCCAGCTGTGCTTCGGAATCGACAAGATATCCAACAATATCGCCGAGTATGAAGGCTTGCTTGCCGGCATACGCGCCGCAATCGCCCTAGGCGTCAAGCATCTACTCATCAAGGGCGACTCCCAGCTGCTCGTTAACTTCTCTAACAAAAGCTACAAGCCTAAGGACGACCACATGGCCGCATACCTTGAAGAGGTCCGTAGGCTTGAGAAGAACTTCAGGGGAATGGAGCTCATGCACATCCGAAGAAAGGAAAACCAAGAGGCTGATGACATCGCCAAGCGCGCATCAAAGAGGCAAGCTCAGCCGCCAGGTGTCTTTGAAGAAAGGCTCGTCAAGGCATCCATAAAGCAGCCCCAAGAGGCCTTGCCCGCATGCACAGACGAAGCGCTCCCGGCACCACCTGCAAGCGGGGCTCAAGGCTGCGGGCCCCCTAGAGGGGAGCGTCTGTTGCTCACAGAGGTGCACCAAGAAACAGAATGGATCGACGAGATCAAAGATTACCTCCACAAAGGGGTCCTTCCCGAGGAAGACTCTAAAGCAAAGCGAATCGCCCGCCAAGCAAAATCATACCAAATCCTCGAAGGAATTCTCTATCGAAAGCGCCCAAACGGCGTCGCGCTCTAGTGCGTCCCTCCTGAAGAAGGAAAACTGCTGATCAAGGACATCCACAGCGGGGAATGCGGCCACCATTCGTGTGCCCGCACCCTCGCATGCAAATTCTTCAGGAGCGGCTTCTACTGGCCTCGAGCGCTTCAAGATGCAATGGACATCATTCAAACATGTGAAGCCTGCCAATTCCACGCCAAACAAATCCACCAACCAGCGCTGGGACTACACACCATTCTGCTCACGTGGCCGTTTGCGGTCTGGGGGCTAGATATCCTGGGACATTTCCCAACGGCGCAAGGTGGATATCGCTACCTCTTCGTGGCCATTGACAAGTTCACAAAATGGCCTGAAGTGGAGGCGACGCGCACAATCACAGCAGGCGCGGCGGTAAAATTCATCAGGGGCCTGGTCTGCCGCTTCGGAGTGCCTAACCGCATCATCACCGACAATGGCTCCCAATTCACCAGTGGCATCTTCAGAGTCTACTGTGAAAGAATGGGCATCAAGCTCGGCTTCGCCTCAGTCGCCCATCCGCAAAGCAACGGACAGGCTGAGCGCGCAAACGCAGAGGTCCTGAAAGGCCTAAAGACCATGAACTTCGATATCCTCAAGGGCCACGGCAAGGGCTGGATCAACGAGCTCCCCTTGGTGCTCTGGTCCATCCGTACCACGCCACCCAAGCCCACTGGGGAAACACCGTTCGCCCTCGTCTATGGAGCCGAAGCAGTCCTCCCAACAGAGATAAAGCATGGATCTCCGGGGGTCCTTGCCTTTAATGAGGACCAGCAAGAGGACCTCCACAACGACGACCTGCTGCTCCTTGAAGGGCTACGACGCTGCGCCGCCCTCCGGGCGGCCAAATACCAGCAGGACCTGAGACGCTACCACAGCCGCAACGTGCGCTCGCGCACCCTGGAGGCAGGTGATCTCGTCCTCATGCGAATCCTCTCCAGGGAAGGCCTCCAAAAGCTATCCCCGATGTGGGTAGGTCCCTACAGGGTCACCCACATTTTCAGGCCTGGAGCAGCTCGCCTCGAGACGCAAGACGGTGTCCCCGTCAAGAATTCATGGAACATCATGCACCTACGCAAGTTCTACCCGTGATCATTGTCACGTCAAGGCATTTAGCGAAAGAGCCAGCTCACGGCTCAACCTCCAAGCACTTTTTGTCCCTCAAGGTTAAAAGCTCAAGGCTTAAACCTCACAAATCTTTGTATCCACAAGGAACAAATTAAAAACGTGATCATAGTCACGCCCGTGATCATTGTCACGTCGAGACTTCTAGCGGAAGAGGCAGCCTACGGCTCAACCTCCAAGCATTTTTTTGTCTCTAGAGGTTGAAATGCTCACGGCTTAAACCTCCAAAACATGCTTTGTCTCCTAAGGGAACAAACGCAAAACGTGATCATTGTCACACCCGTGATCATTGTCACGTAGAGACTTAAAGCGGAAGAGGCAGCCTACGGCTCAACCTCCAAGCATTTTTGTCTCTAGAGGTTAAAATGCTCACGGCTTAAACCTCCAAAACATGCTTTGTCTCCTAAGGGAACAAATGCAACCGTGGTCATTGCCACGCTCGTGATCATTGTCACGTCGAGACTCCTAGCGGAAGAGGCAGCCTACGGCTCAACCTCCAAGCATTTTTGTCTCTAGAGGTTAAAATGCTCACGGCTTAAACCTCCAAAACATGCTTTGTCTCCTAAGGGAACAAATGCAACCGTGGTCATTGCCACGCCTGTGATCATTGTCACGTCGAGACTCCTAGCAGAAGAGGCAGCCTACGGCTCAACCTCCAAGCATTTTTGTCTCTAGAGGTTAATATGCTCATGGCTTAAACCTCCAAAACATGCTTTGTCTCCTAAGGGAACAAACGCAATCGTGGTCATTGCCACGCCCGTGATCATTGTCACGTCGAGACTCCTAGCAGAAGAGGCAGCCTACGGCTCAACCTCCAAGCGTCTTTGTCTCTAGAGGTTAAAAGCTCACGGCTTAAACCCCCAAGCTCCAAAGGATTCTCTCGAGGGCAAACCCTCCGAGCTCTCCATTTAACGAACCACCTCAGGCCGTTGAGAGTCTCTGCCGCTAATGGGTGGTCCCCATGCCTCGACATGGTCAAAACATTAACTTGGCAACCCCAAGCATAATAACTCAATTTTGTTCCCAAGTGAACTCAGCGCTTCAGCGCTGCTTTAAAATGTATTTGGTGAGTTTTATTTTCGCATTACTCTCTTGAAGTGTGCGCTTACACTTCTCCACATGCGTACCTCGCGAGCGGGGGCTGAGTATGGTGCCAGTGTCTCAAATGACACACTAGCAGCACTGCAAAATCCAAGAGTCCAAGCTCTGGCTGGCGGGCAAAATCCACAAACACGCCATCTCTACAGAGGACCTTGGTACTTACTCTCCTCACAAGGAACGCCTGAGGGGACCTATAAGCGCGCACGAGTCACTTGAACCGTGTTCCAGCGTTTGGGTCTGCCCCTATAAAATCTGCAGGGAAAAATCCCCCCACAAGCTTGAAGAGGCATCCAGGAGCGACCCCTCAAGTGGGCAACCTCGCCAGGCGAAAAGCCTCTACAGGGTGGAAACCTCGAGAAGCTAAGTCTCGCGCCCACGCCTTAAGAGCGTTTTCTCCCCCTAGCGCATGTTTGCCCCTCAAGCGACTTCGCTTTCCCTTACACTTCATGGACTACTCGCACGTCTAAGGGGGGCACTTGAGCATCGCGACTCAGGGCTCTTACCTCTCCTAGGCCTAAACTCCCCGTCGGCCTTGCGGAGTCATTGCTCCTGCATACCGAAGTGGCGGAGTCATGGCACGAAGAGATGGAACCTACCGACGCAGAGAACAAATAGACATGAAGATGAGTCCAAAGAGACCTCACAGGGGCAGACAAGCTCGAATTAAACAACATTAAAGAGTATATTACAGGCCAAAGGTCTTAAGAAATCTAAACACACAACTGTTTCAGATACAAGTGCTCGCAGGCGCACTAAGGAAAAGCTCAGAGGGAAGCAGCGCCGCCTAGGACCTCCTCCGCGGCACCCTCTTCGGCCTCGGCAGAGCAGGCCTCCTCCTCGCTGTCTTGAGTCGCAGCCTCCGCGCACCTGAAGCGGTTGCAGAAGGAGTCAACTTGCTCACGGAGGGAACCAGAGACCCGCCGCGCGTCCTCGCCTTGAGCAGCTTCTGTGACGGAGGAGAGGTCGAAGCCTGGCGTGAGGAGCTTGAGGTTGGTGAAGATGCGATCAACAACCACCCCCAGGAGCTGCCGGCTCTCGTCTTCGATCATCTCGCGAAGCTCGGCGACAGGACCCTCGAGCGCCTCGAAGAGCTGGTCGAAGTAGACCAGGTACATGGGGGCATCGCCGCGGCCTCGAACGTCGGTGTGCGGCGCGTCTGCGCCGATCTGCGCGGCGAGCTCGTTGCCACGGGCGACCAACGCTTCAAACATGCGTTCGCGCTGCTTCGAGAGCGCGCGAGCTGCAGTGGCAGAGTCCGAGGCCTCGGCCGCCCGCTGCATCGCCGGGGCCACTTGCTCATCCACGTCCTTGGCCAAGGAGTTGAGGTTGTGGACTGCCTCGGTGCGAGCCTCCTCCGCTCGGCGACGACCATCCTTGGCGTGCTTGAGACGAGCCTCCAGCTTGGAGTTGGCCCTCTCGAGCTCGGCGATCCGCCGAGCATCCGCGGCGTGCTTGACCTTGAAGCGGTCCTCCTGCATCTGGGCCAGGTCGCGGTACTTCTGAGAAGTGGACTTGAGAAATTGCTTCTCGCGCTCCTCGAGGGCGTCATCGGCCTCCTTGTTCTTCTCGGCGAAACGCCGCTCGAAGCGCTCGTAAGCTATCTTCTGGGCAGCGACGTTTTCGTCGAACTTCACGATCGCCTTGGCAAGGTCTCCCTCGCGCTCCTCAAGGGCCTCGCGTTGGGCGACCAGGTCCTTCTCCGTCTGAAGGCGCTGCTCCTCGCGTTGTTGCAGCTCCTTCTCCTTGAGGGCCAGCTGCAGCTCCCGCTCGGAAAAATCTTTGTGGTCTTCCTCCAGAGCGATCTGCGCGGCCTGGTGGGCGGAGAGCAGTTGGGTCTCCAGCTGGCCCAACTCGCGGCACTTCTGCACCAGCGAGCCCTCCATCACCTCGCGCTCAGCCTTGGCCTGTCACAGGAGCTCCTCTGCGGCGTCATGTTCCTATTGGAGGGGCGCAAGGAGCTCCGCGGCATCGCGAATGGCCCCCTCACGGACCTCCTTGGCAAAGCGGGTGGCCTCCTCACGCGCGGCTTGCAGCGCCGCATCCTCCAGCCGGCGCGCTTCGACCGCCGCGTGGAAGGATGACCATGACTTCGCCAGCTCCTCCTGCCGCTGAGCAAGCCATATGTCTCCGAGGGCGATGTGGGACTCCAAGCCCTCCAAGGATTCCCTCACGAGGCCAAAGGCGACCTCGCGGCGCCCCGCGCTCCAGTCCCAGCCGCGGAGGACCAACTCCTGGCTCGTGGAGGGCCCGGCCCCAGCGACGGGTCTCGCGGGCCCGGCCTCGGGGAAAGCTTGGGGGCTAGCCCGAGCTTCGCTTGCGCCCGCGCCGGTATCCTCTTCCGGCCCTGTAGCTGAGGGGCGCTCCTCGGTCACAGCTTGACGAGGAGGTGAGGAAGCATCTCCCCCAGCAGGTCCGCATGTGCCTGCTGCTGCCTCACGCGCTTCCCTTGCAGGCTGCACGGGAGCAGCGGCCGCAGGTGGTGGGGTAGGCGCGCGCGGAGGCGCCAACACGCGCGGCTGCGTTGGTTCGCACGGTGGAGTGACCTCGCGTGGAGGCGTAGCCGCGCGAGGAGGAGTAGGAGCGCGAGGTGGCACGGAAATTGTCTCCTCCGAGCCTTCCACCACCAGAGGCTCGGGGGGCGGTGCAGGTGCCTCTGGGCGTGCCATGCCCTCCTCCACCTGAGGCCCTGCTTCCCCCGCCTGGGTCACAGCCGCCTCCGCTTGAGGCGCCCCCTCAAGGGGGCTCGTGGAGGCCGCCTCCGCAGGTCTCGCGGCCTCGTCTGTCGCGGCCCCTGTCGTGGCGCTCTTCACCTCAGATGCCTTGCGAAGCCGACGACGCTTTGCAGGTACAAGGTCACTGGCAAGAAACCAAGAAAATACTTCAGGAAAAAGTAAAGCGAAAGAGAAAGCTAAAAGACGAATGATCCAAGATTATGAGCACTAACCCTGAAAGGGGGGCGCCAGCGTCGACCCACGCCAGGCCTGGCGAGCGCCATGAGGGGAAAGGCTTTAAAGCAGGCCTCGCAGGTGGCGCCTCCGCTTTCCTCTTGGAGGGGACGTCAGACGGCCTCGCCCCCGAGGGGTCCATGGTGGCTTTGGTGCGAGGCCCGCGCCTTCCCGGAGAGGCCTCCGCGGCTGAGGCCTCCTCTTCCTCAGCCTCTTCCTACACGAGGCGCGAGGGCGCCACCACGAAGGCGTCTTCATCGCCTGACGAGATATCACAAATCTCGTCCGTAAATGGCCCAGCCCTTGAAGAAGAAACCTCCCCAGCCGCGGCCTCCTCCTCACCTGGGCCAGCTCCTGAAGCCGAGGGAGAATCGGCCCCCTCTGCTTCCCGCGCGACCGGCATCGGCGCCTCAAGGTCCGCCTGGCCTGTCGGGGTGAACGGAGGCATCCCCTCCAAGAGGTCCATGCACTCCGTCAGATTGTATTGGTGAAGGGGCCGGAGCGCCGCGGGGAGCTCATCCATGGGAAGCACCGATGGATTGACGAAGAGCGCGGAGAGGACGTTGTCGACGGCGTCCTTGTCGTTGTCCTCGACATGAAGCGGCATCTTGTCCTTCGGCCCCGAGTACATCCACATGGGGGACCAAATGTGCCTTGAGGGGCGCAATGCGGCGCGTCACGAAGTCGGCGACGATCATCTGCCCCGTGAGGCCCTCCTCGCGGAGGAAGCTCAGGCGCCCCATCAAGCTCACGTTTCTGGCGCCGTCAAAGGTGGCCTTGCCCCAGTGGGAGTTCTTCACCGGGGGCTCGTCGAGGACCTCGAGGAAGGCGCAGGGACGCTCCGCCCCAACAAAAAACCACTTCTGGCGGAAGTCGTCCACCTTCTTCGTCACCGAAGTGATGGCCTCGCCCTCATTCCAAGATATGGGGATGTAGACGCTCCCCATGCCGTCGAAGATGAGGAACGAGACGCACCTAGAGCGCTCGTTCTTCGCCGTGTTCCGGAGCGCGTAGAAGCATCGGAACAGCCCCACTGTGGGCTCCAGGCCCAGGTACGCCTCGCAGAGGTAGGCGAAGACAGCGAGGACGAGGACGGAGTTGGGGTGCAGGTGCAGTATCTGCACCTGGTAGAACGCCAGCACCGCCTCCAGGAACGGCGAGAAAGGCGGCACCAGTCCCGCAGCCAGGCAATGCTGGAAGACCGGGAAGAACCCGCGCGGGCGCTTCCCGTGCGCCGCGGGCTTCAGGGCAGTGGCGCCGTGCTCGTTTGGCCGGTCCAACACCAGGCACCGGACCTTGGCGAGCGCCTTCTCGTTGACGCGCACGCCCAGCTGCGCCGCGCCCACAACGGTTTCAGGGGCCTCAGCCTGGGAGGAAGACCCCGCGGCGGCCTTGCCCTTGATCTTGAGAGGACTCATCGTCGCGGAAGCTTGGAGGAGTTGGAGAACGGAGATTCGCAGGAGAGAGCGGAGGCGGAGAGCTCTGTAGAGCGTAAATTTCTGCGAGAAGATTTGGAAACGGTAACGGCTCCCTGCTGCCTCGCTCGAGCTTTATGTCACCTCGACGAGAAGTTACCGGGACGTGGTGGGACCCCCCATGACTCGCGCCCCGGATCGTGCGAGACCGTAATTCGTCCAAGTGTCGCGTGGCTCGGGCCGGCTGGGCACTAAGGGCCCACGACGCTTCGCATGAGCCCATGGGTTCAATCGTGCCCATCATGGGCCCGGGGGCTACTATCGGCTCAGTGGGAACTGGGGTATGGAGAGTCCATTCCCCCAAGGCCTCGCACGCTGGCCAGACAGACGAAACGACTAAGGACCAGGCGTCACCGCCTGGCGGGACCCTCGAGAGGCAATTCCCCTCGAGGGCCTGAGGAGGAAACGAGGGCCTCAAGGGATCTTTCGCCTCAGGGGACCCTCCCGAAGCGATAACTCGCCTTGGGGGAGTCCCGCAGGAATCTCCCCTCAGGCCTCCCCGCGCCTGAAGGGAAACGTTGCTGCCAAGGTAGTACGGCGAGACGCACATGGCCTCTGCCACGCCCACGTGGTGGCGCAAGCACCCCCGTTGCCGTTTTGGTGATAAAGGGGTCAATAAAGCGGCTTCGCCTGCTGCGCAGCTGCCAGGACCTTCTACTCTGACGATAAAGCGGGTGGACGGCGCAACCCTCCAAAGGAGGACGTCATCGCTGGCTCCACCTCAGAGACTGCCCTCTCTGCGGGCAGTACAGCGCGGTCGGCCACCTGTCGGCCACCTCGCCCACCTTTATCAACAATGGACCGCGTCCATGGACGAACGGACAGCGGTGGACTCCAACTCCACCATGCCACCGCCATGTGGGAGCCACCTTGAAGGCCAAGACGAAGGAGAGCGCCAGAGGCGCCTATAAAAGGAGAGGTACCTCCATCGTAGCACGGGTCGACTCTTCTGGAGCTACAACCCTTGTAAACCCTAGCAATTCTGGTTAGGATAGCCTTGAGCCCGAGGAGGAAGAAGATCATCGCTTCCCTCCCCAGGCAAGAACTTCCTCAAGGGGGCCTCCGGCAAACTCCACTGTACTGTAACTCCATCATCTAATACAGACAAGCAAGAGTAGCGGTCTTACCTCCTCACGAGGGCCGTGAACCTGGGTAAGGGCCGGTGTCTTCCTCTGTCGTGTGCGTGTCTTCTTCGGGTCCGGCGAGCAACGTCGCGGAGCCACTTGAGGGTCTAGACCTCCGCGTTCAATCCCCTTCACGAACTACACTTCAGGAAGTGACTACCCCCGATTCTTGGGAGTCATAACCCGACACCTTTTCTTGCGCGCATCTTGCTCCCATGGAGACCAAAAAGAACGCTGCCAAGCCCAAGAAGGGAACCAAAGGATCTTGGCACCAATCCAACGTCAAGATCATGCAGCTCGAAGCTGTACGCAACAACGGTGTTCTGCCCGCCGATGCTGACCTTATCCGCCTCCCCGGCGAGGAAGCGGTCCCCCAACCTCGCACCGGTGAGCACATTTGCTTCACCGACTACCTCAACAGAGGCCTATCTTTTCCCCTTCACCCCTTCGTTAGGGCCGTCTCTATGTTTACGGTGTGCAACTGCACGACCTGACTCCCAACTCCGTTCTGCACCTGGTGTGCTTTGTCACCCTGTGCGAGGCGTTCCTCATGATCGCCCCGCATTGGGGACTCTGGAGCGCTGCTTCATCATTAAGCGCCAATCGCCAACCGGACCTGGAAATATTGGCTTGCAAGTCCGCCTCGGCTCCAGCTACTTCGACATCCAATCATCGGAGTCAGTGCAAGGATGGCGAGCTTGCTGGTTCTACATCCAGGACCAAATCTCTGCTGGCAAGCGGACCGGGCTGGCGGAATTCGACGCCAACACGGAGATTTCCAAGAAGAGGCCATGGTCCCACAGTCTGACCCCAACAGAAGCGAAAGAAGCAGAAGAAATACGCGAAAAGGTGGAGACGCTGCAATTCGAAGAGGGCAAGGTATTAACCGGCGTTCACCTAATCTCCACTTTTCTTCGTCGCCATGTTCAACCGCTGCAAGATTGCGCCCACCCAATGTGGGAGTATGATGGACGACTCCACCAGGGTGTAGAAATTGTCATTCCACGCCACTAGGCTTCTGCAAGTTGTGAAGATCTTGACCTCCGTCAAGGACTTGCGCAGTCGCGCCCTTGCATCTCCAATAAAACCTTTTAGTAAAGCGAATCCTTGGCCAAGGTAAAAATAACTGTCACTTTTTTCTGTTTCAACTAACCCGTAATAATCTACGACTTCTATACTGACACACCTTATACACTTTGGAGGATCACATTGAGCTGAAAAGTCGACCTCCCACTCCTGAAGAGATAGGAATTGACAACAAGCTCCTTATTAATGTCTCTTCATCATCGAACCCCGCCACCAACTCCAAGTCCGAAGACGAAGTCGATACGGCTAAAGAGGCACTCGTCGGAGGCAAGAGGAAAAGAGCAGAAGATGATGAGGGGAGCTTAACCGACTCCGCCATCCTGAAGAAAAGTTCCATGGCGCCTTACACGAGTGGAGAAGCAGCCAGGACGGGTGCGGGTGGATCGCTGTCAGAACCCTTGCGGGCAATCCCTCTTAGGATACGAGCGCCGGCAGCACCCGCACCCAGGAGACGCAACCCCTTTGACTCGGAGTAAGTTCGTCAGATGTTGTCCTTCTGATAAGCTGCTACTTCTGACCGAGTGCCATTGGCTGATTCTGTAACTTGCTACTAAGTCCCGCTTTGATGAAGATGACGAGGGCCAGGTGTCGGTGATCCCCGTCCCGGCTTTCACCACGGTGTCGGCGACTGCAAATGGATCCGCCAAGCCGATTGACAACGTGGAGGCACCCATGTTGGCTCAAGAGGTTGCGACGCCAGAAACGACTGATGCGACTCAGTTTGAGGTTGTCCATCGTGCTGCACCAGGCCCCTCTTCCTCCAGCTCATCCAACCGTGTAAGTGACACACTGCCGTAACTGAAGATATATTGTTCCAATCCATCGGGTGCGCGATAGCACTCCCGATGGGAGTAGGCCTCGAGGCTGTTATTAGCTCCTCGGAGGTGAATGCAGTCTCCAACTTTGCATGCTAGATTCCTTCCTCACCTTGATTTAAACTATCAACCTTTTTGCCGTTGTAGCCCTTCGCAGCTCCGCTACTTGCAGCTATAGACCAAATTTGCTTGAAGCTGAGAACGCTGACATTCGCAAGCAACTATTGAAGGCCAAAAGTAACTTTTAATTCCTCAACGTTTTGGTTCCATCTGACACTGACCCGATTAAGCACTCTTTACAACCATTAACTTTTCTTATTCACCTCTGAACAGCTAATCCTTCTTCGGATGACACGGACTTGAAAAGAGTTCGGACGCAGCTGAAAGAATTGCAGGACTCAACCGAGTCCAATATGGCAGCTGCGCGTCAAGAAAGCGCCAAAGAAGAGAAGACAAAACAAGTCGGGCGTGAAAAGGCGCTCACAGCACGCCTATTGTCACTAGCTCGAGCCTTTGCAGGTGCCTTGCTTTGATCTCCATTTGAGCTTTGTCAGCCTTTACGATTATTGCTTTTTGCAACTGTTTGACTTTGACGAACTGACGATTGCTTTCTGAATTGACTGCTTGACTAGTGGCGCTGGACATTCTGGAGCCCCCGAGCCAGGGTGCGACGGAAGATAGCCTGGTAAAGGCCGCCGAGTCTGTAGAAGCGCTAGGGAGTTGCCTTGCTGCACTGATGCCAAAGGCGGTTGTCGTGGTGGTGTCACGTCATATGCCACGGGGTAGGCTAAAGTTGGGGGCCGGACGTGCGCTGGGGGATCCGGGGAGGGCTTGCATGTCGCGAGACATGCGCGGGTGAGCGCAAGAACTCACAAGGACGAAGATGGAACACACAACACCAAAGAAACACAACCACGGGAACAACACGATGTACCCAGGTCTGGGGCCCTCGTGAGGAGGTAAAACCCCTAGTCCTGCCTCTCTCTCTCTCTTATATGTGTATGTCAAGAACTACAAAGGTGCTCCTTGAGCTGTTTTCCTCCAAGAACCCAAGAACACTAAATGCTAGAGGGTGGGAGAGAGTATAACTCAGAGCAAAGTCTCTCAAGAGAATGTGGGCGTCCCTCTCACAGGAGGAGTTATGGCGGTATTTATAGAGTTCTGGTCGGGTATTTATAGAGTTCTGGCAGTGAGTCCGGGTTAACGGCAATGTCGACGTGGCCTAGCCGACCTAGCCGCCGGGCTACCCGAGAGGCCTCTGTCAGGTCGTCATGACCTAGTCCTGATAGTGCCGAGCTAGTTGATGACGGTCTTCGTGTCAGAGACGAGACTCGGCTTGCCCATACTGTACCCCCTGTCATTACGTCAGTGCGACAGTAGAATAGTCACGTTCATGCGGTACTTTGCCTTCTATTCCGCTTCCGTGTTAGCCGAGATGTGACTTAGCTTCTGTGTCAGGGATATGATTGTCCATGCCCTTGACTTCTTCCCCAACATAAAGTATGTCGGGGCATCTTGCCTAATCCGGCAGAGGTATGCCGGATCATCATCTGCAGCCCGACACTGTTGTGACTGGCTTGCACTGTCGGGGACCTCTTGTGACGCCCTAAAATCGGTACTATGTAGATTTAAGCGATCCCGCCGAAATCCGCATAATAACGATTTTAGGTCGCCCACCAGACATAATGTTCACGCCGAAACATGCGCATTATGTGGGTGGAATTGTGATAACATTACAACAGTTCCGATACATCCACAAATACAAAGAAGATATATAATATTCAACAACGATTCGAACGAGTCAAGATACAAATGAAACAATACAAAGATTCAAATGACAGCGGAAGCGAAATAGTATCCGACTACGGATAAGATGCAAATTGGACTAAGAGTCCTGAAGATAAGCAATGTCGCCATATCCCTGCCCAGGCAAGCCGGAGGGATTCCCAAGCTAACGTCGTCAGACTTCAAACCTGTTAACTGCACATAAAGCACATCCCAAAAGAGGGTCAGGGCACTCCCTGGCAAGCAAAACCGACCTGCCTACTTTCTACACCATCTCACAAAATATGGGGTAGGTGGACTTAGCGGCAGCAACACTAGCAACCTAAAGAGACACGCTACAACTTCCGTCTAATTAGAGAGGGATAAGAGAGCGCATGAAGTAAACATCTACAACTAACACCAATCATAACCCATTCTCGAATTCACCCCCTCAACCAAATATGAGGAAGTAATTCGCGAAACTCACACGTTGAACAGTTTTAATTATAATTTATTGTGGAAGTAATTCTATATTACTAGTCAATTTAATTAACATTAATTAGGTGCAAGTTGTCTAGATCTTGTTAGCCAGCATCATCACCAAAATCGTCCATAACCGTGGACACGGCTCATCGATAAGATTATACCCTGCAGGGGTGCACTACTGTACCCATACTCGCATGGTCAACCCAAGCAAGCATCAGGGCTTCTCAACACGACTTATAACTTCACTACAGCAAGTCCAAGTGCCACCCATATGAGTTGTTACCCGCGTCAGGAGTCCGGCCGAATCTCAATTGCGGACTCATTAGATTGTGTCCACGCGCCATGCGGCTCAAACAATAGTAGGAACTGTCCGCTTCGCATGCACCACTCCTATATGACCCACCGTATCAAGTAACCTCTCATCAATCATCATCATCATGCACATGCATATGAGCGAATGGAAAAACCGAACTACTTGCGGCACATGGACGAGCTGAGGATCCGTTCAAAGTCGAGGGGGGCTCCATTGGGCCACCCACAAGTGGTTAGTGCGCTCGAAATTGGATCCGAGGACAAAATCTCAGTTCCTAGGTCGACACTGAGCAGAACAAAGCACCTCGCAAGGCCTTCCGCCTGGTGCGTTATCATTTAATTATAATATCCCAATATAAGACAACATTTTATTAAGGTAGAAAATCTATCATACTAAGCAGATGAAACATAAGACCAACAGACGACTCGCACAATCAACTCTAAGCACGCTACGACTAGCAAGGCCTCCAGATAAACATGCAGCAGGTATTAGGTTGTGGAGATAAAGCTGTATGGGCTGCAGGATAAACATGTGATGGGATCGCAGTTCAAGAATCGATAACTAGGGTAGCAGAGATCAACAGCAGGAATGAAAGACAATGTATAGGTAAACAAGCAAACTTTGCTTGCCTGGAATCCCGCATGGAAGAAGATCTTGTCGTGGCTCACATATCTCAACGTCGTATCCGCGAAGAAGCAACAAACACTGGAAAGCGTAAAATATGCATTTTACAACTACGGCAAAAGATCCAGCATGATCATATGAGAATGATGCATGGCATGGCAAGATGCAATACAACGCAGGTAATCCAAATTAAGTGGGAAAGCAACCCCGGCAATTAATATTTAGGTGCAAGTTATTTATTTACCGGCAATATTAAATGTTGTTTAGCATGGCAACACATGGCATGGGTGATCTAATTAAATTATATGGAATAGGGCATTATATATTTATTACCCCACACATTCCATATTGAATTATTTAGGTGATTTGCTACACCCGCAAACCCAAGAAATGCAACACATGCAAGTATGATGCGATATGCTCAAGATAGATGACATTTTATAAAATAGTAAGGGTTAGGGTTTGGGTCCGTACGTCGGATCGGGTGAACTAGGGTTCGGAACCGTCGTCTTTGGTCCGTAGAGGAAGTAGTCGTCGTCGGGGAAGTAGTCGTCGCGGAACCGGGGCATCGTCGTTTGTCGGTGTCGTGGAAGGGGTCGAGTAGTCGTCCGGGTGGTTGTTGTTCGGAGCACCGGCTTCGTGGTCGGTGGCGCACTTGTCGCATCCAGTCTTCGGGCCACGGCAACGGTTTCAAGTCACGCACGAAGGCGGCCACACACATGAGGCGACACGGAAGACGGTGGAAAAGGACTCCGGGGTCGACGGCACGAGGGCACCTCGTGTGGGAATTTCATCGAACACGTGCGGTGCGCCAAGGACGGATGGGGATGGCGCCAGCGGCGGCTACCGGCGCGGGCGGAGGCGCGCGGCACGGCGGCGGCGACACGGAGGGCGCGCGCGGGGGCGCTGCGTGGGTGCTGCGTGGGCGGCGGCGGCAGGGCGGGCGACAGCACGGGCGGCGCGGAGGAGGCGGCGGCAGCGCGGAGGAGGCGGCGGCAGCGAGGCGCGGGCGGCCGGAAGGAGCAGGGGCGCGGCGGCGTGCACAGGCGCTGGCGGCGTGGCTCGGAGCAGGAGGGCGCGCGGCGGCGCATCGCGGCAGGCCGGAGGCGGCGGAGCGCGGCCGGGGCCGGGCCGGAGGCGCGTGGGGGAGGAGCAGGCCGGAGGCGCATCCTTGGGCTGGCCGGCAGGAGGAGGCCAGGGCGAGCGGCGGCCGGAGCAGGTCTGGAGGCGGCGGTGGCCGGGAGCACGGTGGCGAGGAGGCCGGGCGGCCATGGCGGGCGAGCGGAGCACCGGGCGTTCGGGACGCGGCGGCGCGGCCGGCCCGCGCGCGCTGGGGAGGCGCAGGGCCGGCACGGGCGTGGGTGACGTGGGGAGGACGGGGCGCCGGCCGGAGCGCTGGGGGCGCTGGCTCGAGCGCTCGAGCTCGGGCTGGTGCGGGCAGTTCCTCCCGTCCGGGCTCGTGCGGGAAGAGGAAAGGAAGGAAAAGAGGAGAAGAAAAAGAAATAAAAAGAGAAAAGAAAAGAAAAGAAGGGGGGAAAAAGGAAAGAAAGAGGGGGGAGGATTTTTGTAAAAATCCAGAAAAAAGGAGGAGGGTGGCTGCAAAATTTTCAGGGGGTGGGAAGAAATTTCTGGGAGAAAACCTAGGGTTTGTCTTAGGTGGGCTTTGGGCCTTATTTTTCTCCGTTTATTCTTTTCCGATTTATATTTTTAAAACCAAAATGAAGAGAAATCTGAATACGAAAACTATACAAAATAGTTTTAGTTTTTCAATAGACAATTTAATAAACTAGTTTTTAACATTTTTAAAAGATTTAAAAATAACACATTTTTAATTAATTTGAAAAGCATTTGAATTTAATTATGGAAATTAAATTTAAATGCAACAATTAAATTAATGCGATGCTATGTCGATGCCAAAAGAAAAACACACAAAATTAAAAGGGGATAAATCCCGGGGTGTTACAATCGACACCACTAACAAGGGATCGCGTCCCGAGATCCACACCGAGACCACAAGAAGAGAGGGGTAACTATCAAGTCTTCACGCTCCGGGATGAACTTCTCGACACCACTAACAAGGGATTGTTGCTCCACCTTGAAATTCTCGACACCACTAACAAGGGATTGTTGCTCACAACGAAGACGACTCCGAAAGATCGAACCTAATAGGATAAAAGGCAAGAAATCGTCCATCCACACGTAGGATCCTAAAACTTTGAAAGTTGAATAAGAGAAGAGACTCCAAAACAAATAAGATAAGAGGAGAAATAGAATAGAGATAAGGAGTAAAAGAAACCTATTGAGATATTTTTCAAAAAAATTTAAGTCAAATAGTTTAGACACTCTACAAACACCGACCGTTAGCGAGGTTATCCTAAAGGCTTTTGCGGACCCGCTGCTTCGATAACCATTCGTATCGAAACAACAAGGAGATCAAAACCAAGGCTCTGATACCACTTTGTGACGCCCTAAAATCGGTACTATGTAGATTTAAGCGATCCCGCCAAAATCCGAATAATAACGATTTTAGGTCGCCCACCAGACATAATTTTCACGCCGAAACATGCGCATTATGTGGGTGGAATTGTGATAACATTACAACAGTTCCGATACATCCACAAATACAAAGAAGATATATAATATTCAACAACGACTCGAACGAGTCAAGATACAAATGATACAATACAAAGATTCAAATGACAGCGGAAGCGAAATAGTATCCGACTACGGATAAGATGCAAATTGGACTAAGAGTCCTGAAGATAAGCAATGTCGCCATATCCCTGCCCAGGCAAGCCGGAGGGATTCCCAAGCTAACGTCGTCAGACTTCAAACCTGTTAACTGCACATAAAGCACATCCCAAAAGAGGGTCAGGGCACTCCCTGGCAAGCAAAACCGACCTGCCTACTTTCTACACCATCTCACAAAATATGGGGTAGGTGGACTTAGCGGCGCAGCACTAGAAACCTAAAGAGACACTCTACAACTTCCGTCTAATTAGAGAGGGATAAGAGAGCGCATAAAGTAAATATCTACAACTAACACCAATCATAACCCATCTCGAATTCACCCCCTCAACTAAATATGAGGAAGTAATTCGGGAAACTCACACGTTGAAAAATTTTAATTATAATTTATTGTGGAAGTAATTATATATTACTAGTCAGTTTAATTAACATTAATTAGGTGCAAGTTGTCTAGATCTTGTTAGCCAGCATCATCACCAAAATCGTCCATAACCGTGGACACGGCTCATCGATAAGATTATACCCTGTAGGGGTGCACTACTGTACCCATACTCGCATGATCAACCCAAGCAAGCATCAGGGCTTCTCAACACGACTTATTCCTTCACTACAGCAAGTCCAAGTGCCACCCATATGAGTTGTTACCCGCGTCAGGAGTCCGGCCGAATCTCAGTTGCGGACTCATTAGTTTGTGTCCACGCGCCATGCGGCTCAAACCACAGTAGGAACTGTCCGCTTCGCACGCACCACTCCTATATGACCCCCCGTATCAAGTAACCTCTCATCAATCATCATCATCATGCACATGCATATGAGCGAATGGAAAACCCAAACTACTTGCGACACATGGACGAGCTGAGGATCCGTTCAAAGTCGAGGGGGGCTCCATTGGGCCACCCACAAGTGGTTAGTGCGCTCAAAATTGGATCCGAGGACAAAATCTCAGTTCCTAGGTCAACACTGAGCAGAACAAAGCACCTCGCAAGGCCTTCCGCCTGGTGCCTTATCATTTAATTATAATATCCCAATATAAGACAACATTTTATTAAGGTAGAAAATATATCATACTAAGCAGATGAAACATAAGACCAACAGACGACTCGCACAATCAACTCTAAGCACGCTACGACTCGCAAGGCCAACAGATAAACATGCAGCAGGTATTAGGTTGTGGGGATAAAGCTGTATGGGCTGCAGGATAAACATGTGATGGGATCGCAGTTCAAGAATCGATAACTAGGGTAGCAGAGATCAACAGCAGGAATGAAAGACAATGTATAGGTAAACAAGCAAACTTTGCTTGCCTGGAATCCCGCATGGAAGCAGATCTTGTCGTGGCTCACACATCTCAACGTCGTATCCGCGAAGAAGCAACAAACACTGGAAAGCGTAAAATATGCATTTTACAACTACGGCAAAAGATCCAGCATGATCATATGAGAATGAGGCATGGCATGGCAAGATGCAATACAATGCAGGTAATCCAAATTAAGTGGGAAAGCAACCCCGGCAATTAATATTTAGGTGCAAGTTATTTATTTACCGGCAATATTAAATGTTGTTTAGCATAGCAACACATGGCATGGGTGATCTAATTAAATTGTATGGAATAGGGCATTATATATTTATTACCCCACACATTCCATATTGAATTATTTAGGTGATTTGCTACACCTGCAAACCCAAGAAATGCAACACATGCAAGTATGATGCGATATGCTCAAGATAGATGACATTTTATAAAATAGGTAGGGTTAGGGTTTGGGTCCGTACGTCGGATCGGGTGAACTAGGGTTCGGAACCGTCGTCTTCGGCCCGTAGAGGAAGTAGTCGTCGTCGGGGAAGTAGTCGTCGCGGAACCGGGGCATCGTCGTTTGTCGGTGTCGTGGAAGGGGTCGAGTAGTCGTTCGGGTGGTTGTTGTTCGGAGCACCGGCTTCGTGGTCGGTGGCGCACTTGTCGCATCCAGTCTTCGGGCCACGGCAACGGTTTCAAGTCACGCACGAAGGCGGCCACACACATGAGGCGACACGGAAGACGGTGGAAAAGGACTCCGGGGTCGGCGGCACGAGGGCACCTCGTGTGGGAATTTCATCGAACACGTGCGGTGCGCCAAGGACGGATGGGGATGGCGCCGGCGGCGGCTACCGGCGCGGGCGGAGGCGCGCGGCACGGCGGCGGCGACACGGAGGGCGCGCGCGGGGGCGCTGCGTGGGTGCTGCGTGGGCGGCGGCGGCAGGGCGGGCGACAGCACGGGCGGCGCGGCGGCGTGGAGGAGGCGGTGGCAGCGAGGCGCGGGCGGCCGGAAGGAGCAGGGGCGCGGCGGCGGCGTGCACAGGCGCTGGCGGCGTGGCTCGGAGCAGGAGGGCGCGCGGCGGCCCGTCGCGGCAGGCCGGAGGCGGCGGAGCGCGGCCGGGGCCGGGCCGGAGGCGCGTGGGGGAGGAGCAGGCCGGAGGCGTATCCTCGGGCTGGCCGGCGGGAGGAGGCCAGGGCGAGTGGCGGCCAGAGCAGGTCTGGAGGCGGCGGTGGCCGGGAGCACGGTGGCGAGGAGGCCGGGCGGCCATGGCGGGCGAGCGGAGCACCGGGCGTTGGGGACGCGGCGGCGCGGCCGGCGCGCGCGCGCTGGGGAGGCGCAGGGCCGACGCGGGATTGGGCGACGTGGGGAGGACGGGGCGCCGGCCGGAGCGCTGGGGGCGCTGGCTCGAGCGCTCGAGCTCGGGCTGGTGCGGGCAGTTCCTCCTGTGCGGGCTCGTGCGGGAAGAGGAAAGGAAGGAAAAGAGGAGAAAAAAATAAAGAAAAAGAGAAAAGAAAAGAAAAGGAGGGGGAAAAAGGAAAGAAAGAGGGGGGAGGATTTTTGTAAAAATCCAGAAAAAAGGAGGAGGGTGGCTGCAAAATTTCAGGGGGTGGGAAGAAATTTCTGGGGGAAAACCTAGGGTTTGGCTTAGGTGGGCTTTGGGCCTTATTTTTCTCCGTTTATTCTTTTCCGATTTATATTTTTAAAACCAAAACGAAAAGAAATCTGAATACGAAAACTATACAAAATAGTTTTAGTTTTTCAATAGACAATTTTATAAACTAGTTTTTTACATTTTTAAAAGATTTAAAAATAACACATTTTTAATTAATTTGAAAAGCATTTGAATTTAATTGTGGAAATTAAATTTAAATGCAACAATTAAATTAATGCGATGCTATGTCGATGCCAAAAGAAAAACACACAAAATTAAAAGGGGATAAATCCCGGGGCGTTACACATCTTCCAAGTTTGGACAATGCTTAGTTGACGCCTCCAACCTGCACACAACGAATAAGGAAATGGCGCCTACATGGTAATGTCGGCCTGGTTATGTCGGTTTAATCATAACCCGGTACATCGCATGGGGCACACCCTTGGCCTCTGCCGGAGGATGAATGTCGTTCAGTCCCGACGTGCGGGTAAGTCGGGTCAGCTCTTCCTAGCCTTTGTCTCTCTTGCCTTAACCCTCCTGTATACCCTGAGGGAGTAACCCTGGGCCCAGTTTCTCGAAGATGTCTTAGGCCTGCTCCCAAAGACATCTTCGAGAAACTGGTTCTCAGGAGAACTCCCTGCTCTTGCCTTGTCTTTCATGTGTGCCCTGGGTTAACCAAGAGAGTAGCCCTAGGCCCAGCTACTCGTAGATGTCTTACTCTCACCGCCGAAGACATCTTCAAGAAGCTGGTTCTTAGGAGAACTCCCTGCAACTGCCTAAGTGAGATTGAGGGGCTGGGGGTCTATTTATAGTGCACCCACCTGCCCCTTGCGTCCTTCAAGGCACAACTCCAATTTTATCCCAAAGGTCACCCTCCGCTCTGCCCCAAGGGCCAACTTATCACAACACGAAAGGTTAAGTGACTCCTGGTACTAACCAAAGGGCCAGTCTGACTGCCGGTGGGGCCAACTTGCCCACGTCTTTACCCTACCCGGGGGTAGCCCCTCGATAGCGGTGGAATAGTTAATGGCTCTGCACAGCACTATCTTCCCTCGGGCCCCGCAACCCAAGACGTTGGAGGAGCTGATGACGGTATTCAACCCAGAAGCTGCGCAACTGGAGGACTTCATCCTGGAGCAGACGGTACGTGGTTCCAAAACCGCTCTGAAGTTTCTTCTTGGGCACGGGATTCAAGGCAACTTCGAGGGAGCTTTCTCGGAGTACCCTGAAGCTCGTGGCCAGGCTAACTTAAAGGAAGCAAAAAGATTGGCGAGATTGATGCTGAAAACTCTGAGCCGACGTACTGTCGCGCGTAGTGGCCAAACACTCGTGACTGCTTCTGGGAACCAGGACCTAGTCTAGATATGACATGTAGCCTTGCTCGAACTTACCCGAAAACTTTGCTTGTAAACTTTTGTGAAAACTTTCTATGTTCTAATGCTGATGCGCCCTGCGCTGAACTTGGTCCGGTCACTATTATTATCCCTCTAATTTGGATTATCCGACTGCTTTGTGTAATCTGCTTTCTGAGACTACTCGTTTTTGTGCAGACTGCCTCTACAGTTGTTCCGCCTGCTGCGGTTCCGCCGTACGATCACCACGATAGATATAGGTACAGGGTACTCGAGAGTCGTTGCAACGCTGCAGAGCAAAAGCTGAGAGAGACCCTTGGCGTTCTTGCTATCATGAAGTCGAAACAGCCCAAGCCCTTGGAACGTGAAGACTTCATAATATCAGAGATAGAGAAAGCCAACGAAGGACAGCTTTGTAAGTCACACTTCCCCCAAGCCCCCGAGTACTTGCTGCTCCTGCCGTGATGCTCCGGACTCATCCTCCTTCCTTTTGCAGGTGTCCAACAAAACGCGAATGACGAAATGTCCAGAGTGCAATCGTGTTTTATTGGAATTACCAACAGTATTGGCCGAGATACTACTGCCGTATGGGCTGATCGGGCCAAGGAGCGAGTGCTGCTCACCCTGCGCGATCGAGTCGAGCAAATCCAAGAGTTTGTGGACTCTTGCACTCAAGCAATATCCAAGGTCCACGGCGCCTAGTTTCCATTAAACAACTAGCCTCAAGGCCTGGCGGCTTTGATGGCAAAATTTCGACACGGCCGTGCCATTCGCGACTTCGTCCGGCACCAGCTTATTGCGGGAGCGACTGCCGCGCTGGCGTTTGTACATCTTCATCATCCCCGACTTGATCTTCCTGCAGTTGGAGTTGGCCTCCCTTGGGAAGCTATGGAAGCTGGCCTGTCGAAATGCAAACTCATTATGACGCATCCGAAGGACCCGCCAACTGCATAGTGGCTCTTGTTGAGCGAGAAACTGATCTAGAACTGGACCGCCGTGCCTCCGGGGCGACGAAGGAAGAGTAGATATTTTGCAAGCCCCCGAGTGTATTGTTCACACTGATCGTCTATAAGAACAAACTGCATGACAGCCCCCGAGCGTTTTGTTTGGCTCGGTTGACTGGAGTTGCACCTGTGATTAATATAACTGTCGAGAGCCCACGAGCATTGCGTGCTTCGAGTGAATAGATATTTGCGGGATGAATCATGAAAAATTGAGTACTTTCATAGAGGAACATTGTATTTCTATTGCTGATCAATATGTTGTATTTTTCTGATACAAGAAATTTGTCTGAAAACGATGACTAGCTTAACAACCTAAGAAATAACATGGTGACATGACTAATATACTATGTATAAAACCGGCGCAGGTGCAATTCGTTCCATGGATTGTGGGATGGTTCCCCTGTCTCCGCGTGCTTGAGTCGATACGCTTCATTGCCGATGACTTACTTGACTATGAAAGGTCCTTCCCATGGAGACGTGAGTTTGTGCACTTTATTTTGCTTGAGTCGGAGAACCAGGTCGCCCACTACGAAGGATCGTGGTCGCAAACGTCGACTTGGTAATTCCGTAAACTCTGCTGCTACGTGGCGGTTCTCGCAAGGGCGATATCTCGAGCCTCATCCAAGGTGTCGACGTCGGCCTCGAGTGCTTCATGGGAGTCTTTCTCATCATACACAACCACTCGAGGGCCGTCAAACTTCAGGTCGTACGGCATTACTGCCTCAGCTCCATGCACTAGGAAAAAGGGAGTATACTGTGTTGATATGTTGGGCGTTGTTCGCAAACTCCAAAGTACAGTAGGTAACTCTTCGGCCCGGGCACCTGCTGCGCGTTTGAGTGGTACTAACAGTTTTTTCTTCAAACCGATGCACACTAGCCCATTGGCTTTTTCGACTTGTCCATTGGACTACGGGTGTGCGACGGACGCGTACTTGAGTTTGACACCTTGCGAACTGTAAAAGTATTGGAACTCCTCGGCTTTGAAGTTGGTCCCGTTGTCCGTGATTATGTTGTTTGGTACTCCGAAGCGGAACATGATGGATTTGACGAAATTGACTGCGGCGGTTGTTGTAGCGTTTGTGACAGGTACTGCTTTGATCCACTTGGTGAACTTGTCGACTGCGACCAGGAGGATGGTATAACCTCCGCGCGAGGACTTTTTGAGTGGCCCGACCATGTCAAGACCCCACTACGCAAAGGGCCAGGTCAGAGGGATGGTCTTGAGTTCGGATGCTGGCGCGTGCGGCTTGGTTGCATACTTCTGGCAGCCGAGGCACTTCCGTACTAGGTCCTCTGCATCCTACATGGCCGTAGGCCAGTAAAAACCTGCTCTTAGGTCCTTTGCGACGAGTGCCCTGCTGCTTGCTTGATGCCCGCATCTACCCGCATGAATGTCCATGAGGATTGCCCGTCTGTTTTCGGGAGCTATGCAATGCTGCAGGATTCCAGAAATGCTTCGCTTGTAGAGCTCCTTGTTGATCACTGTGAATGCCTTGGATCGCCTGGTGATGCGCTTTGCTTCGAATGAATCACCGGGCAGTTCTCGGCACGTAATATAAGACAAGAATGGTTTTGTCCATGATGGTTCGACAAGGAACACCTCGATCGGAGGAGTTGAGGCGAGGAGGTTGTCGGGCTGCTGCTCAGCCGGTGCTTGCTTGGGCTTTTCTTGTGACTCACTAGCTTCAGTCTCGGGTGCGTCTGGATTTTTTATTTTGATTGATCTTTCTTTGATCCTTTGAAGGAAAACTCTGGGCGGGACAGGTTCTTTTATGGATCCAATGTTGGCTAATATGTACGCTTCCTCGTTGCTTTCCCGGCCAACGTGTCTCAACTCGCAACCGTCGAAGTTGTCTTCCATGACATTATACATGTCACAGTAAGCTTGCATGTTGTCTGTGTTCGCATCGCACTCCTTCATTGTCTGCTGCACCACAAGATTTGAGTCGCCATAAATCATCAGCCGAGTTGCTCCGCAAGCCTTGGGCATGCACATGCCGTGCAGCAACGCCTCATACTCTGCCTCGTTGTTTGTAGCCCGTTGAAAATCCATCTGCAACACGTACCGCAACTTGTCTCCTTTGAGCATGTGGCAAGGTGCAAGTGCCATCTTCTTGAAATTTGTTGGATTCCACGCACATAGAATGATTCGCCTATCATCAGGGTTATTCTTGATCTTGTTGAAGACATTCCCGTGTAGTCAGCATGCATGTCAGTATATCTGTGAAATGTGTTGCGGTGGTAAGTTGACACAGTGAAGGAAGAAGAGGGAAGGAGTCCTAAATCAATGTAATCTTACTCAGCACCAAAGTGTCTCCACTGAAATCCATAAACTGGTCCCAAGTCACCCTCCTCTCGTTGTGATAAACCAATACTAGAAAAATATCACAGGGAGATAAAGTTTAGAGATGTTACATTGTTTTACTCTAACCAGTTATATCCAAGACATGTACCTGTCAAGATACTCCCTTGAAGCATTGCCATCCCATATACGGATGTTTTTTTCCTGTCAAACCTGTATAAATAAATATATGTACACTGTCGAAAAAAGAAATAATATATTTTCCTCCTTCCCCAAACTGCAATGTAATAACTTTATGACTACATGAACCATTGATACATTACAACAATATGACCAGTTCTCTCTAGTCCTGAAATGCAACCAACAGGATAAAAATTCAAATAGTTAAAGGATATCGTACTTGCATGTAGAAGCTGAAAAGAGTAGCTTAAACACATAGGCTGCCTTTAAATATAAAAAACAAGAGGAATATCAAGTAAATTAACATGCATGTGATCACCTATTTGTATTGCGTTGGAAAAATACTCAAAGAACACATGAAGGTCTAAATTTCAAGCAAAAAGTTTATTCTGAATAGGCTAACTCAAAAAAGTAGTAATTGTACTTGATTAAAGATGGGCGTAATTGCCATAATGCTTTGCGAGCAGTATTTAAGGTGCACAACACAGTACATTATGAAGGAACAACCTTAATCAGAAACATTACATGTGTTCTTACCATACTCTATATATTAAGGGCGGAGGAAACGGCGCGCTGTGAGCGCTCGATTCACTGTTCATTATGAACAGTGTCCAGGCACTTCTCAATTTACCCCCGCCAAGGACCTAACTGTAATTTCGAAAAAAGTCGAGGACGTTTTTGCAAAACTATCTCCGCAGTCATCCCCGACCTCTTCTCTCTCTCGCGACCTCCGGAGCGCCGCCGGCGCCACCGCGCCCCGCCGCCGCTGCGCACCTCCCAGCTCGGATCGAAGAGCCCGAGCTGCTCCGCCGCCACGACCTCTGCCTCCTCACCGGCGAAATTGACCCCACACGGCCGGAGTCGTCGCCTGTCATCCGTGAAACGCTGCCGTGAGAACGGTCGCCGGCGGCGACTCCGGCGACCTTTTGGTCCCCCGCGCCGCGAGCCCGACTCCCCCCAAACTCCTCTACCGGATCCGCGTGCCCACACCTCTGCGCGCGCCCTTCGCCGGCCGCTGAGAGCTCGGCAGCGCCGCCGCAGCCGCCGGCCGCTATGACGCGAGGGCTGACGTCAGCACGGGCACGCTGACGCATGGGACCCACATGTCAGGTTTTTTTTACACCGGCGCCGCGGCTGACGCGTGGGACCCAGACTGTCAGTTTTTCCCCTTCCCACGCGATAAAAAAAAATTGGCGCGCGGGTCCCACGTGTCAGGTTCTTCTTAATTTTAGACGGGAAAAATACAAAAAAAATCATATCTTTACACACAACTCCGAAAAATGCAGAAAAAATATCAAAATTCACAGAACAAAAAATCCTTTACATCCAACCCAACCCCATTCATGTTTGGACAACTTTTACAAAAAAACATAATACTACTTATTATTGTTTCAACATTAAATGGGGCTTTTTATAAACTAACTTCCAATATTGCTCAACAAAATCTATGTCAACTAAAAAACAATTACAGCAACTACATGTTACAACTTATTTTCTGATTCCAGTATCCGCATAAAAAAATTATACACGTCGGATTCCTAACTTCCATACCATGATTCATACAGTTATCAAACCATCAAATTTAAATTCAGTTTAAACCCAATTTGAATAATTTTCACAAACTATGAGATTTTCAGACGCTAACTACTTTTGATTCCAGTAAAAATATCAAGACAGGCAAAATAAATAAACCTAATTACTTACGGCGAGAAAGGCAGAGCATTTCAATGTTTCAAAACCTTCTAAATTTAGCTACATTTGACGTTTATTCCTTCTAGATGTCGACCATTAAAAAAGGTAACTAATACGTCGCAATGTATGTTCAAACTACTTTTGCAAAAAAAACTTATAACAAACATATTACCTTTTTTTAATTAACAATATGGATTACAGAACAACAATTAAGAACTGTTCGCTATTCAGATGAACATAAAACAATTTTTTCAATATGGTCAAAAGCAAATAGTCGAACTCTATAACTATTTATCAATTTTTCAATACAGAAAACCAATCCTACCTTTTCTATGTTTCAAAACCTTCTAAATTTAGCTACATTTGACGTTTATTCCTTCAAGATGTCGACCATTAAAAAAGGTAACTAATACGTCGCAATGTATGTTCAAACTACTTTTGCAAAAAAAAATATAACAAACATCTTACCTTTTTTTTAATTAACAATATGGATTACAGAAGGACAATTAAGAACTGTTCGCTATTCAGATGAATAGAGAACAAATTTTTCAATATGGTCAAAAGCAAATAGTCGAACTCTATAACTATTTATCAATTTTTCAATACAGAAAACCAATCCTACCTTTTCTAATTAAGTACTTAATATATAGTACTATATGGCTTATAGGAAAACAATAAAAAAATGTTCGTTGTTTCAGAAAAAAACATAAAACCAATTTTATAATATGGTCAGAAATAATTAGTTGAGCTCTATGAAAATTTACCAATTTTTCAGTACGGAAAACAAATAGTTATTGAATACACACACTACAAAAATTAAAATTCGTTTCATCCAATAAAATACTCGAACTGTATGTTTACCAGATCGTTCTCAGCTACATATATCATAACCTATAGCAACATCCACATTATACACGACATGCATTTTTATTTAAGTATTACAACAACCTTACCCACTAAAAACTTAGCCTCACTTACAACTTATACCCGTACACACATCATAGCTCATTTACTTAGTCGCACACATATTATTACATAACTAAATCCAATACTCAAGTTCTATGTCCGGCATGTCGTCTTCAGCTAGATCTTTATCATCCATCCGAGAAAGTTGAACCTTCGCACTATATAACCATCCTGCTTCTTCTAAACAAAATATTTTCCCATGAAGAACAGAGGCATGCTCTTCGCACCGTGCTATCGCAATCACAGAAACACCGTTGCGACCCTTCCTAACATCAAACAAATTTCTGAAAACAAAGTATTCTAAGAGAACACGACGAACAGTCTGCTCTAAATCCGCATCACCTTCTTTTAACCAAAACTGAACAACAATATCTTCTGGAAGCGACATCTCATGAACATCCTTCCTCGAGCATACCGGCATATCCGTCCAAAACTGGCGATCCCTCGAGCATCCCGACAGATCTGACCACAGCTGACGATTCATCGACATCTAAATTTCTAAACGATCACACTAGATATCCCGCTTATATAGAGAACTCCTCTTTTGTATATTGTTGCCTTACAATACCGCCCACCCTATATAGCATCAAGCACATTATCTCTATCTGCACCTAACGCTCATACGTGCAAGACATGCACTCAGACACGTATTGTAGACAAAAAAGCTACATGCCTGCAACAAAAGACTTATACATGAAACACATGCACTCACACACATATCATAGACAAAAAAGCTACGTGCCTACAGCAAAACACTCCTACATGCAAAACATGCACTCACACACGTATCCTAAGCAACAAAGCTAAGTCCCTGCACCTAACACTCATGCAGACATCTCCACAGAAACAACACATCATTCCCCATACACATCATTCGTTCAAAAAAAGATTAACTAACCAAAAGACAATACGCAAACATAGTCATTCCGATATATCACTATCCACCTAATTCTTGCTACATCATAGTCCCTATTAAAAACAATACTTTATGCTACTATTTATAAAATGTGTTCACTATAATTCACGTCGATTGTAACATTAGATCGGTTCTACAAATCAAAATTTCAGATCTATTATTTATTAACATATTTTTTCACCAAGGGTGTGGCGTGCCATCGCACAGAATTATAATATTCTCAATTATGCTTACCACTTATTCGTAAAGCCTTCTAAAAATGCTAACAAAACAGATTAACACACACTATGATGACATAATAAATTTTAGACCAAATTAAACATCAAGGGCGCGGCGTGTCGCCGCGCCTATTCTACTAGTACAGCCTAAGACATCAACACCAAAAGTCTCCATTCCACATGTAAGTTTTAGAACTGCTCAAATAAATAAAAAATCAACTACCTTGGAACTTGTAGAACCACAGATGAACCACAACAGCTCCTCAAGAACCCCACGCCAAATCACCCTCTGGTAAAAACAACAAAAAAACGGAAAAAACACGTTACATAAACGAGATCACAGGGAATGTGCCAAAATTTACTCTTAGTGTTTATATTGCTGGTCAAGACTAAATCAACTGATTGCAAATGAGCTTAAAGTCTAATAGGCATCCGGTATTTGCAATTTATTGGACCATGGATTTAAGTGCTAGGATGTAAGGATCTGTGAGTGCCAAACATTAACATTAGTAAGTATTTAAAATGGAAAATTTGAGAACCTAATGGAAACATCAAATATTGAACTGGTTCCTTCCAAATTATGAAAATATTATTTTGAAACACGTGTGTACTGCGTTAAGAACTATTAGAGTCTTAGTACATTCAAATTTCATGGTCTAAATTATAAGCATAAAGCACACACGATATATATTCAACAAAATCAACAAGGCACTGCAAATCCCTAAGGGTATGCACAATTGTTGATGCATTTCAGATCATTCTAGATAAGAGGAAAAACATGTTGTACAATTTTTTCCCCGAGAACGCATTTCAGATCATTCTAGAGAAGAGGAAAAACATGTTGTACAATTTTTTCCCCGAGAAAGCTCAAAGGCTCCGCGCTTTATTGCATTGAAAAGTAGAGTTTTGCTTACAGCCTACAAGGAGGCAAGGGTAAAAGTAAGAAAATGCAGTCAATGCACATCCCAGGTGGATGGTAGGATCACCCGGAGGCCTTGAGCTCCTGCTCTAGCCCATAACCTGGCTTCGTCCTTAATCTTGTCGACAAGGGAATCTTGTCGACAAGGACTGGACTGAGGGATGTGCCTTTTGGAAGATGCAATATTTCCTATGTTTCCAGATCATATACAGGGTGTGAGCAAGGTGATGGATCCAAGGCCCTTGCGCAGCTGCCTAGGTGTGTTCTGCTTCGCGCTCACCCACCAGGTCATGAGCGTGTCTTCCTGGTTTGGGGCAGCAACTGGCATCCTAAGCCAGGGGACACTAGTGGAAAAGGAGCCTTTGGTTCACCCCTTTAGTCCGGATTTTAAATTGAACCGAGACTAAAGGGGTGAGAGCCGCAGCGCCGGATTTGCGAGGGACTTTTAGTCCCGGTTCGTGTTATGAACCGGGACTAAAGGTTCACCGCATGCGGCAGCAGAGGCGGGGCCCAGCGCCAGAGACCTTTAGTCCCGGTTCTTTTCACGAACCGGGACTAAAAGTCCTCATTTTATCAGGTTCTTCCACCCCTGCTCACTCCATTTTTTCCACCGAGCCCGAGCTCAAAACCATTTTCTCTCCATTTCTTCTCCATTTCCTCTCCCCAAGCCTAGATAATACACAATATTTTACACCATTTGGACAGATTGAAGACACCCCACGGTTAGCAGCTTCATCCTCTTTCCGGCATTATTTTTTTAGCTCATTTTGCTCATTTCAATTTTTTTGTGTAAGCAAGGTGTTCGATGGATGCCTAAGTTATGATCTCATTTGTGTATATTTGCAATTTTTTCTCAAACTAAATAATGATTTATGTGTTTTAGTGTGGTGAGGAGCCTTATCGACGGCCCGCGCCGTCCCGTCACCGGCACCACCTCGGTGAGCCTCTATATTTTATTTTATTAGATTTTTAAAAACATAGCTTTTATGATTTAGATGCATAGTTACTTCTTGTATAATTTTCTAAATTGTATTATATGTATAGTATCATGGTTCTGATATCCGTCCCCGTCGGTCCTCGTCCGGTCTATGATTCGGATGTGGTATATTTTCAAAACTATTTATTTCATTCTATGTTTCTGACAATTATGGGGACCAACTTGACATAGAATTATTTTTATCTAGGAGGTAGTTGAACCAGAAATTGAACCTGACCCTATTGTCGAGTTTTTGGATAAAGAAAACAATGATTTGAAAGCAAAATTGAAAAGAAGTGAAGATCTTTATCTTCAATGCTTAGAAGATAAGATGAAATTGGAGCTCAAATTTGCCGACGTGGTCGATGGTAACGAGATCAAGATGGATGCAATGCGCTTGAAGATAAAAAGGATTAGAAAATATGCCATTAATCGGGAGGCTTGGTATCATTATGTTGTGGGTTCAGTATTTACCTTAGTTGCGATTTTGATCGCATTTGTTGTTGGATTTAAATTCTTTAGATAATTTTTATATTTGTTTCAGTTAATGTATGTTTTATGAGAACTTTGTATTACCAGTTGTCACTACTCTACTCTTATTTTAATGGATGACATTGTATTAATTAATTTGCTCTTACATAATATTTATGACAGTAGTGTAATAATGGGGTTCGATATACTTTTATGTAATACAGATGAACTGACAATGGATGTACGGTGACCGATGTTGTCCTGAGTTCATTGATGGCATGCATATTTTCTCCATGTGGCTGAGGCAAACAAACCGAAGAACGGTTTTATTCATTGTCCATGTAGTGCCTGCAAGAATATGAGTGATCACTCTACCTCAAAAGTCATTCACTCCCACCTCTTGCATAATGGTTTTATGCCTGGTTATTATTGTTGGACCAAGCACGGAGAAACAGGGGTTATCATGGAAGAAAATGAAGAAGAGGAGGATAATGACAAGTATCCTTGGTTCAGTGATACTACAATGGGAGAAGACGAAACTGAAGAAGATCCCATTATTGATGAGCCCGACGATGATCTTCGTCGGGCCATTCGTGATGCACAAATGGACTGTGAAAATGAAAACGAAAGGTTGAAGTTGGAGCGTATGTTAGCTGATCACGCCAACTTGTCAAAATGACCAGAAAAAGCTAGGTACCACACTTGAATTGCTGCAATGGAAGGCAGAGAATGGTACTTCTGACAAGGGATTTGAAAATTTGTTAAAAATAGTTAAGAAGATGCTTCCAAAGGATAACGAATTGCCGTCGAGTACGTACGAAGCAAAGAAGGTGGTATGCCCTCTAGGATTAGAGGTGCATAAGATACATGCTTGCATTAATGACTGCATCCTCGACCGCGGTGAGCACGAAAAATTGAATGCATGTCCTGTATGCGGTGCTTTGCGGTGAGCCGCGCCCCAGGAAGAGGATTCCTGCAAAGGTGATGTGGTATGCTCCTATAATACCACGGTTGAAACGTTTGTTCAGCAATAGAGAGCATGCCAAGTTGTTGCGTTGGCACAAAGAAGATCGTAAAAAAGACTTGATGTTGAGACACCCCGCGGATGGGTCCCAGTGGAGAAAAATTGACAGAGAGTTCCCGACATTTTCAGATGACACAAGGAACTTAAGATTTGGTCTAAGTACAGATGGTTTTAATCCTTTTGGAGAGCAGAGCTCCAGTCACAGCACTTGGCCCGTGACTCTATGTATCTATAACCTTCCTCCTTGGTTGTGCATGAAGCGGAAGTACATTATGATGCCAGTGCTCATTCAAGGCCCGAAGCAACCTGGCAACGACATTGATGTGTACCTCAGGCCATTAGTTGAAGAACTTTTGCAGTTGTGGCGTGAAGAAGGTGTACGTGTGTGGGATGAGCACAAACTGGAGGAATTTGATCTACGAGCTTTGCTTTTTGTAACCATCAACGATTGGCCTGCTCTAGGCAACATTTCAGGACAGTCAAACAAGGGATACAATGCATGCACGCACTGTTTAGCTGAGACTGATAGTATACATTTAGGTAACAAGAATGTGTACCTGGGTCATCGTCGGTTTCTTGTACCCAAGCATCCGTTAAGGAAGAAAGGCAAGCATTACAAATGTGAGGCAGATCATCGGCCGAGGCCTACCCGCCCTTCTAGTTCTGCTATACATGATATGGTCAAGGATTTAAATGTAATCTTTGGAAAGTGTCCTGGCGGACTCACTGTTCCGAATGACGCAAACAACCACGTACCCAGGTGGAAGAAGAAATCTATATTTTGGGAGCTGCCATATTGGATAATGCTAGAGATTCACTCTGTAATCGACGTGATGCACGTGACAAAGAACATTTGCTGCAACTTGCTAAACTTCTTAGGCGTGTATGGGAAGTCAAAAGATGGGAAGTCAAAAAAAGGGAAGTCAAAAAAAGGTACACCGAAAGGAAGGCAGACCCATCAACGTATGAGCGAAGAGATGCATCGAGACGATACTCATTCAGAGAATCAGCCAGGTCCTACAAGCTACGCTCTTACTAAAGAAGAGAAGAAAATATTTTTTGAGTGTCTTCGCAGTATGAAGGTTCCATTTGGCTTCTCATCAAATATAAAAGGAATAATAAACATGGCAGAGCAAAAATTTCAGAATCTAAAGTCTCATGACTGTCACGTGATTATGACACAATTACTTCCGGTTGCATTGAGAGGGCTTCTACCGGAAAATGTTCGAGAACCCATTGTGAAGCTATGTGCATTTCTCAATGCAATTTCTCAGAAGGTCATCAATCCACTAACTCTAAAAAATTTAGAGAAGGATGTGGTCCAATGTCTTGTCAGCTTCGAGTTGGTGTTCCCACCAACCTTCTTCAATATTATGACGCACCTTGTAGTCCACCTAGTCGAAGAAATTTATGTTCTCGGTCCTGTATTTCTACACAACATATTCCCCTTTGAGAGGTTCATGGGAGTCTTAAAAAAATATGTGCATAACCGGGCTAGGCCAGAAGGAAGCATCGTCAAGGGTTATGGAACAGAGGAGGTCATTGAGTTTTGTGTAGATTTTATTCCTGATCTGAAGCCGATCGGTGTTCCTGAATCACGTCATGAGGGGAGACTGCATGGAAAAGGCACCCTAGGAAAGAAAGCAACAATATGTCAAGACGGGGATTCTTTCACTCAAGCACACGACACCGTTCTACATAATTCCAGTTTGGTGGGTCCGTATGTCGAGGAACACAAGAATGTTTTACGCTCCAAATACCCGGAGAAATCTGAAGATTGTATTGATGGAGAACACATGAAGACTTTCAGCAGTTGGTTATAAAGACGTCTCATTAATGAAACCAATGTTGAAGAACAGCTATACTTGTTGGCCACATCACCAGCTTCAACTATATTGACTTTTCAAGGGTACGAGATAAATGGAAATATATTTTACACACCCAACCAAGATAAAAAGAGCACCAACCAAAACAGTGGAGTACGCTTTGATGCAACAAACTGCAACGGGACAAAGGTCACATATTATGGTTACATAGAGGAGATATGGGAACTTGAGTATGGACCTACTTTTAAGGTCCCTTTGTTCAAGTGCAAATGGTTCAACCTACGAGGCGGGGTAGAGGTAGACCCACGATACGGAATGACTACAGTGGATCTCAACAATCTTTCGTACGAGAACGAACCATTCGTCCTAGCCAGTGAAGTTGCTCAGGTTTTCTATGTGAAAGACATGTCTACCCTACCGAAAAAAAAGAAAAGATAAGCAAGCGAGTACATCATACGATGAGCCAAAGCGCGACATAGTTCTTTCAGGGAAAAGAGTCATTGTGGGAGTGGAGGACAAGACAGAGATGTCAGAAGATTACGATAAGTTTCATGACATTCTGCCCTTCAAAGTCAACACTGATCCAAGTATCAAGTTAAATGAAGAAGATTGTTCGTGGTTACGGCGCAATCAGAAGAACAAGTAAACACTAGAGAGGGATATTATTGTTGATGTGTAATATCCGAATGCTTTGTATCAGAAGAACAAGTGAACTGAAGTATTTTGTAGATGCATGGAACAAAACACACGATTTCACCTGCATACAGCCCAACGGTGGCTCGTGAGTGCCTGCATATGAAATGCACCGTTGGGCGTATGCAGGGAATCCGAATGCTTTTGTATTCTGTCGATGAAGTAGAATGAGGAGACAATGAATGCCGAACATGTTCAAGAGGGGGCTATATATAGGGTCATGTGACTCACGAACTGGTCATGATAGTGCCCATCCAACAGCTCAGATCCCTCAAAAGAAACACATCTTCATCCAACGGCTCACAAGTGATTTAAAGAAACACACAATCCATGTGCTTCTTTAGTCCCGGTTGGTGTTACCAACCGAGACTAAAGAAGCACATGGATCGTGTGTTTTTTTCTAGCGCTTGTGACACGTTGGATCTGAGGTGTGTTTCTTTGGAGAGATTCTGAGTTGTTGGATCAGCAGTATCACGACCACTTCGTGACCCACATGACTCGGTTGTTGTTACCAACCGGGACTAAAGAAGCACACATACCTTATATATAGCCCCCCTTCCGGACATGTTCAGCACTCAGTGTCTACTCATTGTAGTTCATTTTGGCAGCACACGGGTAGCAGAGAGCACTCAGTGAAGGCTGAAGGTGAACCCTCCCCTCGGCAGAGGCATCTTTGGGCAACCAGCGGCAAGACGTCTCTGATGATCTACGACCGTTTCAAACGGTTGCAGATCATCAGAGATGTCTTATCGGACGGTTGTAGATCATCATAGATGTCTTGCCACGGTCATTTGGCTTGAAACTTCTTGTGAAGACTTTTTTTGTGAAGACTTTTTTTGCAAATAATGTCAAAAATCAAGTTTATCATTTTTCATAGCAACTAGTACACAAATAAGGAGCCCATGCCAAAGGATTTGATTTTTTGAGGTGTTTATCACTTTATTACATTTTTTAAAAAAAAACGATCAAAACGGTCGCTACGACTAATCATCTGAAGAGGTGATATTTTCTAGAACTATCAATGTTTCTGTGATATAACCACTAGTTGTGTACCTTAAAATTATTTTTTCAAAAGTTTCAGACCAAACTATCAAACAGTTGTAGTTCAAATTTGAATTACTTTCGATAAATCAACATAAACTCAATTAAGTAGGGGAAATTAGTTAGAATTCAAAGAAAAAACTCATACTTGGGGATCATCCATCATATGTGCACCACTCTTAGTGAAAAATAGTTGGGTGTCATTTGGAATCATATTTTCTGTACTTACTTCACAAAAAACCTCATTTTTTGCACTTAAAAAAAGGAAAATGATATTTATGAAAATAATTAGAAGAATCCCTTAGGTAAGATTGTTTAATATACCAACATGCACCTATGTGAGTAGTATGAGATCTTTATAACAAACTATGTCTTCGAAATGACCATAACTTGGTCATTTGGCTTGAGACTTCTAGATGTTCATACATGATAGACCTTTTTGTGAAGACTTTTTTTGCAAATGTTGGCAAAATTCAAGTTTATCATTTTTCATAGCAACTAGTACACAAATAAGGAGCCCATGCCAAAGGATTTGATTTTTTGAGGTGTTTATCACTTTATTACATTTTTTCCTAAAACGATCAAAACGGTCGCTACGACTAATCATCGGAAGAGGTGATATTTTCTAGAACTATCAATGTTTCTGTGATATAACCACTAGTTGTGTATCTGAAAATGATTTTTCCAAAAGTTTCAGACCAAACTATCAAACAGTTGTAGTTCAAATTTTAGTTACTTTCGATAAATCAACATAAACTCAATTAAATAGGAGAAATTAGTTAGAATTCAAAGAAAAAACTCATACTTGGGGATCATCCATCATATGTGCACCACTCTTAGTTAAAAATTGTTGGGTGCCATTTGGAATCATATTTTCTGTACTCACTTCACAAAAAACCTCATTGTTTGCACTTAAAAAAAGGAAAATGATATTTATGAAAATAATTAGAAGAATCCCTTTGGTAAGATTGTTTAATATACCAATATGCACCTTTGTGTGGAGTATGAGATCTTTATCACAAACTATGTCGTCGAAATGACCATAACTTTGTCATTTGGTTATGTTCATACATGATAGACCTTTTTGTCAAGACTTTTTTTGCAAATGTTGTCAAAAATCAAGTTTATCATTTTTGATAGCAACTAGTACACAAATAAGGAGCCCATGCCAAAGGATTTGATTTTTTGAGGTGTTTATCACTTTATTACATTTTTTCTTAAAAACGATCAAAACGGTCGCTACGACTAATCATCGGAAGAGATGATATTTTCTAGAACTATCAATGTTTCTGTGATATAACCACTAGTTGTGTACCTTAAAATGATTTTTACAAAAGTTTCAGACCAAACTATCAAACAGTTGTAGTTCAAATTTGAATTACTTTCGATAAATCAACATAAACTCAATTAAGTAGGGGAAACTAGTTAGAATTCAAAGAAAAAACTCATACTTGGGGATCATCCATCATATGTGCACCCCTCTTTGTGAAAAATAGTTGGGTGCCATTTGGAATCATATTTTCTGTACTTACTTCACAAAAAACCTCATTTTTTGCACTTAAAAAAAGGAAAATGATATTTATGAAAATAATAAGAAGCATCCCTTTGGTAAGATTGTGTAATATACCAATATGCACCTATGTGAGGAGTATGATATCTTTATCACAAACTATGTCGTCGAAATGACCATAACTTGGTCATTTGGCTTGAAACTTCTAGATGTTCATACATGATAGAGCTTTTTGTGAAGACTTTTTTTGCAAATGTTGTCAAAAATCAAGTTTATCATTTTTCATAGCAACTAGTACACAAATAAGGAGCCCATGCCAAAGGATTTGATTTTTTTAGGTGTTTATCACTTTATTACATTTTTTCTTAAAAATGATCAAAACGGTCGCTACGACTAATCATCGGAAGAGGTGATATTTTCTAGAACTATCAATGTTTCTTTGATATAACCACTAGTTGTGTACCTTAAAATGATTTTTCGAAAAGTTTCAGACCAAACTATCAAACAGTTGTAGTTCAAATTTGAATAACTTTCGATAAATCAACATAAACTCAATTAAGTAGGGGAAATTAGTTAGAATTCAAAGAAAAAACTCAAACTTGGGGTTCATCCATCATATGTGCACCACTCTTAGTGAAAAATAGTTGGGTGCCCTTTGGAATCATATTTTATGTACTTACTTCACAAAAACCTCATTTTTTGCACTTAAAAAAAGGAAAATGATATTTATGAAAATAATTAGAAGAATCCCTTTGGTAAGATTGTTTAATAAACCAATATGCACCTATGTGTGGAGTATGAGATCTTTATCACAAACTATGTCGTCGAAATGACCATAACTTAGTCATTTGGTTTGAAACTTTTAGATGTTCATACATGGTAGACCTTTTTGTGAAGACTTTTTTTGCAAATGTTGTCAAAAATCAAGTTTATCATTTTTCATAGCAACTAGTACACAAATAAGGAGCCCATGCCAAAGTATTTGATTTTTTGAGGTGTTTATCACTTTATTACATTTTTTCTTAAAAACGATCAAAACGGCCGCTACGACTAATCATCGGAAGAGGTGATATTTTCTAGAAATATCAATGTTTATGTGATATAACCACTAGTTGTGTACCTTAAAATGATTTTTCCAAAAGTTTCAGACCAAACTTTCAAACAGTTGTAGTTCAAATTTGAATTACTTTCGATAAATCAACATAAACTCAATTAAGTAGGGGAAACTAGTTAGAATTCAAAGAAAAAACTCATACTTGGGGATCATCCATCATATGTGCACCACTCTTAGTGAAAAATAGTTGGGTGCCATTTGGAATCATATTTTCTATACTTACTTCACAAAAAACCTCATTTTTTGCACTAAAAAAAGGAAAATGATATTTATGAAAATAATTACAAGAATCCCTTTGGTAAGATTGTTTAATATACCAATATGCACCTATGTGAGGAGCATGAGATCTTTATCACAAACTATGTCGTCGAAATGACTATAACTTGATCATTTGGCTTGAAACTTCTAGATGTTCATACATGATAGACCTTTTTGTGAAGACTTTTTTTGCAAATGTTGTCAAAAATCAATTTTATCATTTTTCATAGCAACTAGTACACAAATAAGGAGCCCATGCCAAAGGATTTGATTTTTTGAGGTGTTTATCACTTTATTACATTTTTTCTTAAAAACGATCAAAACGGTCGCTACGACTAATCATCGGAAGAGGTGATATTTTCTAGAACTATCAATGTTTCTGTGATATAACCACTAGTTGTGTATCTTAAAATGATTTTTACAAAAGTTTCAGACTAAACTATCAAACAGTTGTAGTTCAAATTTGAATTACTTTCGATAAATCAAGATAAACTCAATTAAGTAGGGGAAACTAGTTAGAATTCAAAGAAAAAACTCATACTTGGGGATCATCCATCATATGTGCACCACTCTTTGTGAAAAATAGTTGGGTGCCATTTGGAATCATATTTTTTGTACTTACTTCACAAAAAACCTCATTTTTTGCACTTAAAAAAGGAAAATGATATTTATGAAAATAATTAGAAGCATCCCTTTGGTAAGATTGTTTAATATACCAATATGCACCTATGTGAGGAGTATGAGATCTTTATCACAAACTATGTCGTCGAAATGACCATAACTTGGTCATTTGGCTTGAAACTTCTAGATGTTCATACATGATAGACCTTTTTGTGAAGACTTTTTTTGCAAATATTGTCAAAAATAAAGTTTATCATTTTTCATAGCAACTAGTACACAAATAAGGAGCCCATGCCAAAGGATTTGATTTTTTTAGGTGTTTATCACTTTATTACATTTTTTCTTAAAAACGATCAAAACGGTCGCTATGACTAATCATCGGAAGAGGTGATATTTTCTAGAACTATCAATGTTTCTGTGATATAACCACTAGTTGTGTACCTTAAAATGATTTTTCGAAAAGTTTCAGACCAAACTATCAAACAGTTGTAGTTCAAATTTGAATAACTTTCGATAAATCAACATAAACTCAATTAAGTAGGGGAAATTAGTTAGAATTCAAAGAAAAAACTCAAACTTGGGGTTCATCCATCATATGTGCACCACTCTTAGTGAAAAATAGTTGGGTGCCCTTTGGAATCATATTTTATGTACTTACTTCACAAAAACCTCATTTTTTGCACTTAAAAAAAGGAAAATGATATTTATGAAAATAATTAGAAGCATCCCTTTGGTAAGATTGTGTAATATACCAATATGCACCTATGTGTGGAGTATGAGATCTTTATCACAAACTATGTCGTCGAAATGACCATAACTTAGTCATTTGGTTTGAAACTTTTAGATGTTCATACATGGTAGACCTTTTTGTGAAGACTTTTTTTGCAAATGTTGTCAAAAATCAAGTTTATCATTTTTCATAGCAACTAGTACACAAATAAGGAGCCCATGCCAAAGTATTTGATTTTTTGAGGTGTTTATCACTTTATTACATTTTTTCTTAAAAACGATCAAAACGGCCGCTACGACTAATCATCGGAAGAGGTGATATTTTCTAGAAATATCAATGTTTATGTGATATAACCACTAGTTGTGTACCTTAAAATGATTTTTCGAAAAGTTTCATACCAAACTATCAAACAGTTGTAGTTCAAATTTGAATTATTTTCGATAAATCAACATAAACTCAATTAAGTAGGGGAAACTAGTTAGAATTCAAAGAAAAAACTCATACTTGGGGATCATCCATCATATGTGCACCACTCTTAGTGAAAAATAGTTGGGTGCCATTTGGAATCATATTTTCTATACTTACTTCACAAAAAACCTCATTTTTTGCACTAAAAAAAAGGAAAATGATATTTATGAAAATAATTACAAGAATCCCTTTGATAAGATTGTTTAATATACCAATATGCACCTATGTGAGGAGTATGAGATCTTTATCACAAACTATGTCGTCGAAATGACCATAACATGGTCATTTGGCTTGAAACTTCTAGATGTTCATACATGATAGACCTTTTTGTGAAGACTTTTTTTCCAAATGTTGTCAAAAATCAAGTTTATCATTTTTCATAGCAACTAGTACACAAATAAGGAGCCCATGCGAAAGGATTTGATTTTTTGAGGTGTTTATCACTTTATTACATTTTTTCTTAAAAACGATCAAAACGGCCGCTACGACTAATCATCGGAAGAGGTGATATTTTCTAGAAATATCAATGTTTATGTGATATAACCACTAGTTGTGTACCTTAAAATGATTTTACCAAAAGTTTCAGACCAAACTATCAAACAGTTGTAATTCAAATTTGAATTACTTTCGATAAATCAACATAAACTCAATTAAGTAGGGGAAATTAGTTAGAATTGAAAGAAAAAACTCATACTTGGGGATCACCCATCATATGCGCACCACTCTTAGTGAAAAATAGTTGGGTGCCATTTGGAATCATATTTTCTGTACTTACTTCACAAAAAACCTCATTTTTTGCACTTAAAAAAAGGAAAATGACATTTATGAAAATAATTAGAAGAATCTCTTTGGTAAGATTGTTTAATATACCAATATGCACCTATGTGAGGAGTATGAGATCTTTATCACAAACTATGTCGTCAAAATGACCATAACTTGGTCATTTGGCTTGAAACTTCTAGATGTTCATACATGATAGACCTTTTTGTGAAGACTTTTTTTTGCTTATGTTGGCAAAATTCAAGTTTATCATTTTTCATAGCAACTAGTACACAAATAAGGAGCCCATGCCAAAGGATTTGATTTTTTGAGGTGTTTATCATTTTATTACATTTTTTCTTAAAAACGATCAAAACGGTCGCTATGACTAATCATCGGAAGAGGTGATATTTTCTAGAACTATCAATATTTATGTGATATAACCACTAGTTGTGTACCTTAAAATGATTTTTCCAAAAGTTTCAGACCAAACTATCAAACAGTTGTAGTTCAAATTTGAATTACTTTCAATAAATCAACATAAACTCAATTAACTAGGGGAAATTTAGTTAGAATTCAAATAAAAAACTCATACTTGGGGATCATCCATCATATGTGCACCTCTCTTAGTGAAAAATAGTTGGATGCCATTTGGAATCATATTTTCTGTACTTCACAAAAAACCTCATTTTTTGCACTTAAAAAAAGGAAAATGATATTTATGAAAATAATTATAAGAATCCCTTTGGTAAGATTGTTTAATATACCAATATGCACCTATGTGTGGATTATGAGATCTTTATCACAAACTATGTCGTCGAAATGACCATAACTTGGTCATTTGGCTTGAAACTTCTAGATGTTCATACATGATAGAACTTTTTGTGAATACTTTTTTTGCAAATGTTTGCAAAATTCAATTTTATCATTTTTCATAGCAACTAGTACACATATAAGGAGCCCATGCCAAAGGATTTGATTTTTTGAGGTGTTTATCACTTTATTACATTTTTTCTATACTTTCTTCACAAAAAACCTCATTTTTTCCACTTAAAAGAATTTATGAAATAATTTGAAGAAATCTCCTTGGCCTATTAAAATGAAAGAATATAAAACAAAACATAAAAATAAACAATTCAAAAAATAAGTATACCTAAATAAGAAACAAATAAGTAAGCAATTCAAACAATTTAAAAGAAAACAAAAACAAAAACCAGTAAAAAGAATAATTTGAAGAAATCACCTTGGCCTATTAAAATGAAAGAATATAAAACAAAACATAAAAATAAAAAATTCAAAAAATAAGTAAACCTAAATAAGTAAGCAATTCAAACAATTTAAAAGAAAAGAAAAACAAAAACCAGTAAAAAGAACCCTTAACACCAACCGAGACTAAAGGGCCGCTGGGCTCCAGCCAGAACCCTTTAGTCCCGGTTGGTAACACCAACCGCGACTAAAGAGCCTTTAGTCTCGGTTCTTGGCTAGAACCGGGACTAAAGGTCTTGTCCGCGCCGTTTAGGGTAGTCGTGGCTCGAATTTTTCCTATCTTTCCCCAAATCTTCCAAAGCCGCCGCCGCCGTCGCCCTGCCGCTCCGCCTCGAAGTCGCCGCGACGTCGCCCTGCTGCTCCAACGCGCCGCCGTCCAGCGCCCTGCCGCCCACGGCCCCTACTACGCCGCCCACCACGCCGCCGTCCAGCGCCCCATCGCACCACGTCGCCCCATCACACCACGAGGAGGCCACGCCGCCCGCGGCCCCTACAACGCCGCCCACCACGCCGCCGTCCAGCGCCTCTGCACACCACGCCGTCCACTGCCGTTATGCCTCGTCCCCTCCCTCCCTCGGCCTCCCAAGCTAGTTCCCACGCCGCCGTCCGGCGCACTAGGGTTAGTTCATGCACTGATTTTTGCTAAGGGCTAGGTGTGTGCAAGTCTATACTGTTTTTTGTTAGGGTTAGTTCATGCATTAGGGTTTGAATGATTTTGTGGTGATGATGATCAGGCCCTAGAATATCCTATAACTACATATTAAGCTACATAGGTAATCTTGTTATTAGTCCCTAGAATGTACTGTTTTTTGTTAGGGTTAGTTCATGCAGTTTTTTATGCCTGTTGTATTTCGTGCTATATTGTCTATTCCTGCTAATATTTGCTATATGTTTCCTTACTGGGATGCTTTTAGATGGTAACATTGTCTATTGATGCTAATATTTGCAAAACGCTAACATCATGCATTGGTTGGTTGATGCCTGTGTCACTAAAGAATTAATTTGCATACTATGAGCTCACGAATTAGACATAATCTTCAATATTTCTTTTGGAGGTAAATTCTGTATTGTGCCCTGACTAGTCTTTCTGAAAGTAGCAAGGCTCTTAGTCTTTTGTGTATTTCTTTTCTAATTATATGATCTGGGCATATGTTATGTTTCTATTAGCATATACCTCATTGATTTCTTGGTGAGGAAGTGTATTTGCATATACCTCATTGATTTCTGAATTTGATCTACATGTTACAAGTACTTTAGTATGTTTCATTGATTTATGAATTTTATCTACATGTTAACAGGTCTATTTCCAATTTGCTTGCTTAATTGCTGATTCACTGAAGGAAACGTCGGTCTCATCTTCACCAAGGCTGACCTCAAGGAGCTTCGCCGCTGCCCTGCTTGTCTGTTTCTATGCATTCATGCTATAACTTGCGATATAGATAATTCTGAATTTACTGAACATTGTACATACGGTGAAAATTTATTAGTGGCCTTATGTAAAGTTTATTGGATGTGTATTTTCTGTTAGCTTGGACTATAAGACTGATGTATCAGTTTATCGGATGTGCATTTTCTGGTAGCTTGGATTAATTTGTTCTCCCTGTATATTTTGCACTGATCATGCTTCTAATTTACTGAACATTGTACATACGGTGAAAAATTATTAGTGGCCTTATGTAAAGTTTATTGGATGTGTATTTTCTGTTAGCTTGGACTATAAGACTGATGTATCAGTTTATTGGATGTGCATTTTCTGGTAGATTGGATTAATTTGTTCTCCCTGTATATTTTGCACTGATCATGCTTCTAATTTAAATAACTTCCTCTTACAAAGCTTAGTAAGTGCAATGCCTTCATATTTTGGACAGAAAATCACTCAACTTTCTGTAGACATGATATTTAAGATATATGCAAGAGATATAGCAAGATGAGCGCACACCGTTTTTCAGATGAATAGATGTAAACTTGATTATAATGCCCGAGCTATGGATTGTAGGTACATTTGATCTATGGAGCACTTGCGAGACGAGCAGGTAGAAGAAGCACAATTTCAACGAGATGAGGAGATGGAAGACTAAATGGAACAACTTATTTTTAACAATGCCCGAGCTGGAGGAGAAGTAAATGATTATGATTTCGAACAATTTTCGAACGACTTTGGTGATGGAATGGAGTCACGAGATGTGGTGATAACAAACTCCAGCGGAGAGGTGTATATGTGTTTATAATAAATATGGCGATATGTTGTTGTTAACTAACATGCATTAATTGATTTATGTTGCATTTATTAACGACTTATTTTTCTTTTAGCCATCCGGATCGAGCAAATCTGCCAAAAAGCAGCCACCATGTGCTCCTCGAGGCAAGGCAAAAAGAATGACGAGCGAGGATCCAAAGTTACTGATTGAGGAAATTGCTGATTCCGGCGAACCGCTCGAACCAAAACAGAACCGCAGCAAATTTATAAGTCAAGCTGGAGTTATTGTTACGGACATGATCCCAATCAGCATACACGAATGGAATAAGCCGGCCGCCGCAGATGTGGAGGACCCATGTTATGTCCACCAAGTTCTTAAGGATTTGGTCTATAACACGTTGTTGTCACATTTCACCCTCCCGCCAGATCTCTCTAAAGTGAAGAAGGACAACCTCAAGAAGTGGACTCTTATTAAGATGGCGGAACAATTCCGAAACTGGAAGAAAAAGTTATGGAATCAATATGAAGAAACAAAAGAAGAGCCAGATTTCAGTGGAGCACAAGGGAAGAAGTTAGAATCTGAACGGGCGGCGTTTAAGGCGTATAGGGAATCACCTATGGCTGTGGCCCGATCGAAGATAAATAAATTGAATGCTGGGCTGAAGGAACACCACCATACATTGGGGACAGGTGGCTACAAGAGTGCCATTCCTAAGTGGTTAGCCTATGAAGAAAAACTGATTCGATCGGGGGTCCGTCCAAAGACACTTGACTGGCCCAAGAGGTCAAAATTATGGTTGTGCGCACATGGGGCAATGTTGGACCCAGAAACCGGAGATATTGTTGGAAAAGGAAAATGGAAGGTTCTCTTTGATCAAATAAAAAAGAAGCTTGAAGCAGAAATTAATGATGTTCGCAATGGTGTGTTCAAACCCGATAGAGAGGATGACGAGCTGACACAGGCCCTGGGGAATCCTGAACATGTGGGACGAGCTCGAGACTTTCCTGGCGGTGCTACGTTTAAGACTGCGTGGCCGGAATCCGCTCACACTTATAGAAGCCGTAGCAGAGGTAAGAAGAAGGAGGCCGACCGGATATTACAATTGGAACGTGAAATGAAGGAGCAACGGGCGGAAATAAAAGCATTGAAGGAGCAAAGAACGGAACCTCAGGAGCGGCACCAATTAGATCATGAAGCAGATGCCGCCCCATCTCAGCGTAGAAGCAGCGTTGGTTCCACGCGTCAAGTCGATGGTCCCTACCCAGTGGATGACATCACAGAGCCTAGAGGTTGTGAGCTACATATAGCAATGAGAAACATAACTTTCAAGGTGGCGGTGGGGCAAGCTTTAGTAATTAAAACCTAGAGAACTCTATCATTGTGGTCAAATTCGAGATGGCTACGCTCGTGTCGGGGTGGACGAAATTATGCCGGGATTTGAAACCTTGGAACTTGAGTTACCTGGAGGTGACGAGGAGAACACGTTGGCAGACGTCAAGCATGCCTTCGCCCTATGGCCCAAGAAATACATCGTCCTTTCAGAACAAGCAAAGTCCACTCCTCGTTCTAGGAGTCCAGCTCACCAGCAAAGTCCACTCTTCCTCGAGAGGGATCAAAGACGAGTCCATCTCCACCCCATCAGCAAAGCCCACACCTCCCCGATAGGGACCCCAGCCCGAGTCCATCTCCAGCTCAACAGCAAAGCCAACCGCCCCCCGAGAGGGTTCCTAGCGCGAGGCCATCGCAGTCTGTGCCAGTCCGCCAGAATGTTAAGTCGCTCTCGAGTAGGCGCCAGTCTGGTTCTCCTGTTAGGAAGAAACCTAGAAAGCAGAAAACACCGCCGCCTACTCCAAAGTTACCTTGGGAGAGAACCGTCGAGGAAAACGATATCGCCTGCAAAGAACATACGGATGCCTGGCTTGCTGGCGTGAAACAGAAAGCGTTAGCGAAACAATTGCCTCCTGCAAAATTTACTAGCCGGAACTCCTCAGGAGAAAATTGACCGTTGCATCGATGCCCTATACAACCCCCCACCATCGCCGCCAACAGACTATGATCGCAACATTGGTAAGTCATATGACGAAGAGATGGATGATCGATCGAAAAAAGGGAAACAAGTTGCCCAACTCGGAGAACAAGACGCACAGTGGGCCCCCCGCTCAAGGTGCTTGATGACAGAGTTCTCAAAAACATCAATGTGCGGGAGCTGGTATATTCGGGAGATGATATCCCCTTCGCGGATGTCGTTCGTACTTATGTTCACGGGGAGGATTTTGTCGACGGCGACTTACCCACAAGAATGCGTCAATTTCAAGCCTGGTACAAGAATATCGTAAAGGAGACGAATAAAGACGCTCTCATGATGGCAGTTAAGGAAGAGCATTATTTCCAAGAATACTCCGTTGTCCTTTACTTCGCCGAAATCTTTCAGTTATACAATCTCCGGGCCCTCGACAAAGCTATCATGAGTTCCTATTGTCTGTAAGTGATCTATTCCTGTAATTTAATGTTTTAATTAGCTCTACTCATTCATTGTCTGTGATAATCCTCTCTATAATATTTGTGTGCTTTATTACGCAGAATGAAGATGCTCGAATGCAAGAAGCAGAAAATCAACCACATTGGGTTCATTGACCCCTTTATAATGCATGGAGATAACATAATTGATCCAATACTTAACAAGGATACACCGGGGAATTTGCTAATGTTTTTCAAGCGACAAGCTTACAAAAAATATATATTATGGCCTTACAACTTCAAGTGAGTGTTACTGCTTATTACACATTCTATTTTTCTCACCCGATGTTAAGTTTAATTGATGAGTTATGCATGACTATTTATAAACGTGCGCAGCTCCCACTACATTCTTATCGTTATTGACTTGCGGAAAGGAGAAATTGTTGTCCTTGACTCGTTAAGAAGATGCCCTAAACAATACAAGACTTGTTTCGATTTGGTGGCAAGGTACTTTCTTTTCTTATCGCCACTTTCGTTCATTTCCTAATATCAAAGAATTTATGACTCATTCATTCATTTTCTTGTCGTGCAGTGTTTGGAAAATGTTCCTCGCGGAACATCCGAACAGTGGATGGCCAGAGAAACTGCGCTGGCGTAGGAACGATGTAAGTAGTACTATAACTAGGCCCATGCACCATTATCATACTTTATTATTATTTGATTAAATTCTATTTTTCTATAAACTTGTCTTAAACAACCAATAGGGACTGATCTATGTGGATTCTACGTTTGTGAGTACATGCACACTGTGGTCAACGAGAGTTTGAAGAGCAAAAGAAGTATCGAAGTACGTAAAGATCTAGTCACAACATTATTTTTGTACCATCAATCGTGATGAGTTTTATTCATTTCATATCTCATGTATCCATTGTGATATCATTTTTTTACAGTTGGCAAGAAAGCGCAGCGAGTTACCAATAAAGACCCGCTTCAGGGCACTTGCAGAGGAGTTGACGGGATTTTACCTCGCCCATGTCATACCGGAGACTAGAGAGTACCACTATTTTGACTAGTGCAGACATGTAAAATATAGTGATCTCCATGTAACAAAATACTTCTAACTATCTGGAACCGGGAAACGTGATATTCATGTACCACGCGTACTTAAATGTGTATGTGTTATCAACACATGATTTTCATGTAATTGTATATATGGATGATGCATTCATCTAGATTCGTATAATAATTAATACGTGTTTTTCGCGCATCGAAGCCGTAGCATCCGAAACCCCTACCCCGACGCATCGACGTGGTACCATCCGAAACCCCTACCCCGATGCATCGACGTGGTACCATACGAAACCCCTACCCAGAAATAAAAAAAGCAAAACCCTGAAATAAAAAAAAACCTGAAATGTAAAAAATAAAACAAAACCCTAGTCCCGGTTCGTAACACGAACCGGGATTAAAGGGTTCGCCCCCACGCGCCCTGTCACCTCCACGTGCGGAGCTCTAATTGGTGGGGGGTGCGGTCCTGATTCATATTGAACCGAGACCAAATGGTGGGAGGCTCTAGTTCCGGCCTGATAGTATCGGTTGCTACACCGGTACTATAGGCACTCTAAAACCGAGACTAGAGGGCCTTTTTTCACTAGTGCGAGAACCGCATACAAAGTCTATCGAGCGAAGGGGCACTCTAGGAGCAAGTGTCACGTGGTTTCTGGCGCTTGATGACAGAGCGGGCAGCGGTCGTGGTGCTGGAGCCCGTGTCGGGCAAGCCTTTCTGCAGCCCAGCAACAGTCTAGGTTAGCTAGCCAGTGAAAAAACTTGACCTGTGGCGGCGCCCAGTTCTTCCAGAATAGCACGTTGTGAAGCCGTGAAACGTTTCCAGGTAACAGGATTTTGCTGAGTACCTGCCGTTAGCAATCCACTTCCAAAGCAGCTGAACTGGCACATTGGAGTGAGTTGTGTGCTCGATCAAATGCGACAGCTGTAGGTATTGGCCCAATTCATCTATGCCTAGCACCCTGTGCATGTTGCGCGCCCAGGAGTTGTCCTGCAGGCCTGCAGCCACTGTTCTTTTTCGATGAAGGGCACTTTATTATTTAAAAAGGTTAAGCGTTACACCAAGCCTCTACATAACTAAGATGTACACAGCTGTCCCACCGTTCACAATCCGAAGACAAATAAAGGGGTATTACATATCAAAATGATGAGCAATTGCAACTACGCCTGAAGTGGGGGTGGCTCAGTCCATAGATTATACTGCCACCCATGATGGGAAAAAGTATCCTTCGTCGTGGCCTCCAACCGTGCACAGACCTCCATAAATAGGTCTCTGTGCTCCACCCGCTGAAGAGACAACTATGAACGGAGTGTACCGGTACACCGGTAGATAACCTGCAAAGGAGAAGACAATTTATAGTTAAACACTTTATCATTTCTATATAGGCATAGCGACCAAATGATGGCAAGCGCTCCCACCCTAATAAGCTTCCTAATCCTAGTATCGATACCGTGTAGCCAATTTAATAAGATATTGGTCACACTGCGTGGTGGATAGAGGTTAGATGCTATTTGGATGATTGACCATATAGACCTCGCAAACCGACATGGAAAACAGGGCGTTTTATATATTGTTTCATTCTGATGATAGAAAACACAACTCTTGCTTCCCTGCCAGATCCGTTTAGCAAGATTGTCTTTAGTTAGAATTACTCCACAACGAAGATACCATCCAAACACCTTTGTTTTTAGCGGTATCTTCATCTTCCAAAGGAACTTGTTGTTATCAACCGGTACGTGAGATTGAGATAAAGCATTATACATGGAGTCTACCGAGAATTTGCCATTCTTATGTAGGTTCCATCAAAATTTGTCTGGCTCTGTGTCAGTTGTATGTTGGCTAACCGTTGTAAAAGGGTTTGCCATGCAACCAACCTCTGGCCAATCAAATCTCGCATGAACGTTACATCTGGAGGTGAGGTTGCCATTACTTTCTTAATAGTATCACTTTTGTAATGAACAATATTATATAATGTCGGATATTGCTCTCGGAGTGGGGTATTGCCTAACCACAAGTCCTCCCAGAACCTTATCTGAGATCCATCTTTAATTGAAAAATGTCCAAATATGAAGAACTGGGATTTTGCAGCCATCAAACCAGCCCAAAAATGTGAATCACCATGTTTCCAAGAAACTTGTGACAGCGGTTTGGAGCCAACATACTTCCGATTTAGTAGGTTTTGCCACTGTCCAGTTTCGGTCAGCAACTGGAACAACCATTTACCTAGAAGAGTTGTATTCTTGACCTCAAGGTCATGAATTTCCGGTCCTCCTTGAACTTTAGGTGTCCAAACCACACTCCATTTAACCAGTCGATATTTCTTCTCTACTACCCCCTACCAAAAAAATCTAGATCGGAAATAATCTAGTTTTTTGAGCACTCCTTTTGGCAAAAGAAAGAAAGATAACATGTACAGTGCCATATTGGTGAGCATCAAATTTATGAGTATCAGTCTTCCTCCGAGGGAAAGCAATTTACCTTTCCAACTACTTAAACGTTTTTGTAGTCTTTCTTCGACGCATTTCCATTCGACAATAGTAAGCCTCCGATAATGAATCGGGATGCCTAAATACCGAATCGGGAATTGACCTTACCCACAACCGAAGAGTTCGGCATAGGTATTGGTCTCGTCTAAGGCCTCGCCAAAACAGAACAACTCACTCTCATGGAAGTTAATTTTCAGACCTGAAAGCTGCTTGAAAGTTGCTAAAATTAATTTCAGATTTCGGGCTTTTTCAAGGTCATGTTCCATATAAAGAATTGTGTCATCGGCGTACATCGGCGTATTGAAGGATAGAGAGACCCCCATCAACAGGATGAGGAATCAACCCTTCAATCTGGCCGTCAACTTTAGCGCGCTCAATCATAATAGCAAGCATATCCGCGACTATATTGAATAGCATAGGGGATAAAGGATCACCCTGTCTAAGACCTTTTCGAGTCTGGAAATAACGTCCAATGTCATCATTGACTTTGATGGCGACGCTTCTTCCAGATACAAAGTTACGAATTAGAGCACACCACTCATCAGAAAAAACTTTCATTCTGAGAGTTTGTTGGATAAAAGACCACTTTACTTTATCGTAAGCTATTTCAAAATCTAATTTAAGGATGACCCCAATTAGCTTTTTCGAATGTAGCTCATGAACCGTTTCTTGCAACATCGCCACCCCATCAAGAATGTTACGTCCTTGCATGAAGGTAGTTTGAGACAGGCGCACAACATGTTCAGCAACCGTATTCAGACGAATCGTAGCTACTTTTGTAAAGATCTTGAAACTAACGTTCAAGAGGCATATAGGTCTAAACTGTTGAATCCTTTCTGCCTCATTAACCTTAGGTAACAAGATAATTTCACCAAAATTCAATCGAAACAGCTCAAGTTGATCAGCATGAAGAGTGCAGAACATAACAAGAAGTTCATCCTTAATGGTGTCCCAGAATGTTTGATAAAACTCTGCTAGCAATCCATCCGGACCCGAAACCTTGTTATGTTCCATCAGGAAAATGGTCTTTTTTACTTCCTCCTCCGAGTAGGGGGCGTAAGTAAGCTATTTTCCATAGCAGACACTTGAGGGATATCCTCTGTTCTGGCTTCATCCGTTGTGAAGTTACCTTCATCGGGATCACCAAACAGATTTTTATAATAATTAGTAATGTAAGCCTTTAGCTGTTCATGGCCTTCAATTCTTCCATCCTCATGGAGAAGAGAATGAATACGCTTATTTATATGTCTGCCATTAGCAATATTGTGGAAGTATTTAGTATTCGAATCTCCTTCAAGAATGAACTGAGACTTAGACCGTTGATACCACTTGAGTTCCTCCTCATAGTACGATTTGCTATTTACGCATTTGATTGACTTTTAAGTTCAATCTCACGCGTAGACACTACAACAAAACAGTCACGTAAAGACACTGAATCTGCTCCTAAAGACGCTTTAAATCATCTCTACATGATTTTAGAGCCGCTTTTGAACTCAAGTATCCTAGAGACGCATGAGAGACGTGTCTAACTGAAATGAAGACGCAAGTAAAAGCATATCTATCTGCCTTGAGACGTTTTGTTAGATGACATCTTACGGTGCCCTAATGCGTCCTAAAACACCATGAGACATTTTCATTTTTTTTCTCTGTCAAATGATTTTTTAACCGTTACAAAATCGTATTATGATTCCATAACCATTACAATTGCTATACCATCACGTTCACGTTGACTGTACACTTGCCACTGCAACAACAATACACTAGAATAAGAGGCATGATTAATAAAATTAACTTTATTTCTAAAGAGCATTTGCGGTTTACAATTTACACACGACATTTGCACACTTTACCACACCAAATGCAAAAAAAAAACCTATATTTCTTCTATCAAGTTGGAACCTTTTACAATTTTCTTTCCTATAGAGAATGGTACATCAACTCTCCATTGTAACTTGGTCTGATTGTTTCGCCTGACACCTTTTATTGCATTGCTTAACAATTACCTGCAAAGGAAACCAGCGACAAGTTGGTGAAACTGAAATTTTAGAAATAAGTAATACTTATGATGCATGACAATATGAGCAGTTTATGATGTTTATCAGATATACATGTCAACAGTATATAGTGTAAGTAATGCAGCATATAAATTGTTTGAACTGCCATTATTTTCAGGACTCTTTAGAACTGAATGTACCTTTATAATTGAATATGAATGTGGATTATCTTGCACCAGTTTTTGCTTCACTTTTCAAATAAATACAGAATTCAAGGCCGATAAGCTTCCTTTAAACCATCCTCAACATATAATCTTGCACCGGCAAAATAAATACATGTGAGAATGCTACATAAACAAAATCGAAATTCATGTATGTTCAACTATTGCCAGCATCAATCACCTTATCTTTGGACTGCAGAATGCATTGCAAGGCAGCTAAACCATTTCGAAAACTGACAGAGCACAAAATTCAAGCAAATAACCTAATACCTATAGCCTTGATGGCACAGTATACATATATTGCAGCATCATGTACTCACTTTGCCTTTTCAGTTACTTGTTTTCATATGCGTACCTACAGGAAAAGGCAAAATAATTAGTTATTGATAGTCAACTACGCATACTCCATACTCCAAAAAAAAACACTGCTAAGTGAAATATGGTTTTAACAGGAAACATTGGCTCAACTATAGAGGGAAATTCTTGTCTAGATTGAGTACTTTGCCACCATACGGAGAATGTAGAACAATATTTGACCAAACTTCAGAGCGTACAGGCCTGTATCTTTAATGATAGCACCCAGCAGCTTTTAGTTGTACAGCTTACTTTTGAAAAAGTTGATGCCTTGTTAGCAATGAAATTAAAAAATAATGATTTTTTCTTAGTAAATTTATCGAACACGTTGTCTGCAAGAAGGACTATAGAAGATAGGGCAATACGTTAGCTAATCTGATTATGTGACCGCCATGAACCAAATAGACAGGGGCATCACGGACGCATGGCCTGCCCAAATCAGCAATCCCTTGAAGAACAAACTCCGGAATTCTTCCAAAGTATCCGGATCTGGGCGCCAATGGAAGGGATCAGAGCTGAAAGATATGAAAGGCGACAAGAACAATATGAGTCAGCGAATGATGTGGGGCACATAATACAGTATAGAAGAGGAGAAAAACGTAAGGGAAAGAGCTATGAAGAGGGGCACCGGAGAGGTCGCCGGGCACTTCGCGAGATCGAACAGGTGGTGGTGGCGGCACCGGTGTTAGGTTTTGGACGCCCTGACTCCTGAGCCCCTGATACGCATATGGTTAAAACTTCTGCGTAACTTAACGTGGAGACACGATTGTTGTGGCAGTTTTTCTCTATCTTTGAGATAAACTACAAGGCAGATAAAGACGATTTATACATCGTCTTAAATAACGTCTTTAACAATAGCCCGGCGATAATATCCGCCCTCGCGCTAAAGCTCATCAATAATGGATGACAGCCGTTGCTTTTCTTTCCTAAGTATATCTATAATATGACGTGCCCAACCATAAAGATGTTTGCGTAATGCACGAATTTTAATCCATCTCTCAATTGGTGAGCATCCCACTACCGGTCTTTCTCATATATTTTTAACCATCTCATGGAAGCCATCCCTATTTAGCCAACCAAGTTCAAATTTGAACGGTTTTTTACTTATAGGACTCGGTGTTCCCGTGTTTACAAGTATAGGAGCAGGGTCAGACAGTCTCTCGATACGTTCTAAAGCGTGAACCGTCACCATTGGCTATTTATTTTACCAGTCGGTGCACATTAACACGCGGTCTAATTTTTCGTATGTTGGATCGGAAAAACTGTTAGCCAACGTGAACTGTCTACCAACCATTGACACCTCTCTTAGATCTAAACTGTCAATGACGGCATTAAATGTGAACATGTTTACCCAAGTCGTGAAAATGTCTGATATTTAGAAACATGTCATTCATTGGGAAACAATTTTAGATTTCGACACTTTTGGCCTCTTACTAGATCGTTTTTCAGCGGATGTTTTGGATTTACGACCAGAAGCTCTTACATCATACTAGTTGAGTGCCCGTGCGTTGCAACGGGATAGCGAAGAAAAAAATTGTCTTTTCGTGACATTATGCTTAGACACATATCTACTTTTAATATGTCATATGAAAATCCAAACATATAGTTTAAACGTCATGTTTACAAAAAAAGCAACAATTTGAACCATCTCCTATCAAATATGGTATCTATTAACGCGGTTAAGATATGCTCGTACAACATCCGGAATGTTGTGTTCGACTTCATCTACATGATACTTGAGCAGATATAACAAAAAAAAATTCCTCATCTCATAACCATCCTGCATGAGGAATATATAAAAATATATGTTAATTACATCAAAATTTTCATGTTTAATTTGTAATAATATATAATAGAGAATACTCACGGTACAAACTGGATGGACCAACTTTTTGCCATCATATGAGAGCATCAAACTAAAAACTATGTAACCCGATAAGTTTCTTCCGATCAATTCACTTTCATTATCCTAGAGCACCACCAGGATTAAAATAAAATAAATTATCATAATTATGATTTTAAATAAATCACCTGTCATGGCACCTTGTAATACCATCTGAATAACTACGTGGCCAGAACCATATATCTGAATTCCATCCAGGTTGTGCTATGTGAATGGCTTCATTTAGGTAGATTGCATACCTCAGAAATTTCAATTCATACCTCTCTTTTGGTAGACATGGCATTTATGTTTGTCAATGAAGAACAACATGAAATCGCCTAGGAATGCATATGGCAACAAAATCTGCTAGTGGCAAGCGTTAGAAAAAAAAGATCATAACAATGATAACCAAGAAGCAAAGCAAACTTACTATATGACATAACGAGATATCATTGTTCATCTCAGGCCAACCGTAAAAAAATGTCGTCAAAGTCTTAATGTCTGGCATTACACGCCACTTAGGATGTTTTATGCCATTCGAGAATGTCGACTGCGTCAATACACAAGGTTAGAAACATGAGGATGACAATAATTACATGTGAATATAGCAACTTACACAAAATCTTAAGTCCATATTGTGCACGAGAGGCTCTATAAATAATTGTATATCGTCGCATGCCAATATACGCACAGCCATGTTGAAGCAGTCCTTGTCCATAAGCTGGTCTGATGTGAGAATGCCCTGAATTTGTTTCAGACTCAACCCCAATGGATATGGTTTTGAGCTTCGCACCCATTCTTTCCTATGAAACAGTCGACATGCATCACGATATCATCATAATATATTAACACTTAATGATTTTTATAATAAATGGTACTTACTCCAAACACTTTGCATCCTTAATGGACATGATGTATCTAACGATCTCGTCCAAATCAGGTGGGGCGGCCGGCACCATGGAGGCTGGAAGGGTACATCTTTCTTTGTCTGCAACCGCTGAGTCTTGTTGGTTTGGATTCAATAACTCTTCAATATCAGAATCAAATGCCTTTTATTTTTCTTTATCGTCTGGTTATTTGTAGATCGGGCTACCTCTTATCTTATTTAGTTCCGACTCGTATAAAATGGCAACTAATTTTTTTCGGAATTCTTTCATATCCTTCTGCAAAGTAGCAAGAAGGAATACTCTCGTAATGATAATTTAAAGATGAAACCTACCAATTGAATCTTGAAAATCAAATACCTGGGTGACATGGTCAGAAAGAATATCTCCTGTTCAATATTCCATAAAGTTCAGCATAAACAATCTACACGATGAACTACAAGATTATCAAATGGTGCGTAAGCATTTCATCCCCAAAAAATCAACATAATGAAACTATCTGCAATCTCGAGTGAAAATGTTTAATATTGTTGGCTATTACATATGTATTTTGATCAAAGTAGTTTCTTAATTGAAAATGCTCATTAAGACCCCTGTGGCTCATGAGGCATTTACCACTGATGTGCAGAAGAAGTGATGTCTAGTTGAATGATATCATAAATTCGAGTCCAAGAAAATAAGTTACAATCATTCAACTATTTGTACACTCATAAGTATATCGAATTTAGAAATGATTTGAGATTCTGATTCAACATACCCATCAGTTTGCACTTCTGTTTGAAAATGTTCTACTATGGGCCATGTTGTGACGTCAAGATCCTGCCACTTTTCACCTTTATTAAAGTTCTTCATTTGGGATACGATTTTCAAATGCCTCTCAAATCCCTGGAGATGTTATATGTGAAGAAAAAATTGATAATGAGGCAAAGACATTGTCAAGGGAAAAATCACAATCATCAATTACTTGCCATAAGAGCGAGATCACTCTGACTCATGCCAGCCCCAAGGGAGTCCAGTACTTGTATCAACTGTTTTTTCGCATTGATGACCGCTAAATACCAGTGGGTCTTACTAATATTTACTGGAATAAAGATCTGAAAGAAAAATATATTAAGCTGAATTCAAATGTAAAAATATATATTGAACCCGATGCATATATATAGTTAATTCTAACCATGTCATGCTTTAGATAAAGATGCATATGTTCTATGATGTGACGATATTCCTTCTTGTCCTTTTTCAGCAAGGCAGAGATAAATGTGTTGGCCATGAATACCTTACCACCCTCTTTATCCAAAAGATGATCACATGAGCGCATACAATATATGTACGCATTTAAAACCTGTAATTGGACATATAAAATGCAAATGAATTCAATACATTTCAGACACTAATGTGTAAATAGTGGTCTCAAACTATGTTGACTTACATCGTCGGGTAAGAAACCATCATCACGTGTAAGACATGTCAAGTCGTCATTCGATAATAAGGCATCATAGATATCCACGAACTCTGTCGCCGGCCACCACGACGTCCGCCCTCTCCTTTCTATCAATGCTAACATCTCCATGACCTCTACTTGGGATGGACACCCCATCAGCAATTCATTTTCCATAAAGCTAGCAGTGTCCAGTTTCTAGAAACTGAAACATCACAACATGAAGCTAGCAGTGTGGCAGTCAGCCCTCCTAAATTTAATATCTCGGGCTCTCCATGTTCTACTCTTTCTAAATTTGATTTATTTTCTAGACAGTTGGGATTAGAATATGATGCACTTACTTTCATTCCTTATGTAGCAGAACGAGAACTTGGTGCGTGCCGCTGGCCGGTCGATGAGCTAGGCGATGAAAGAGGCAGCGCTGTGTCAACGCACTCCACGGCAAGGCAAGGTAAGGCGAGCGACAACGGCGTCGGACAGAGGCAAGCGGCAGCGAGGCAATGGCGAGCGGCGTCGGACAGAGGCAAGCAGCAGCGATGCCGGCGTACTGAGGCGAGCGAGGCAATGGTGTCGGCGAGCTGTATTGGAGTAGGCGAGGCGAGTAAACTTGGGCGCTAGTTGTGAGCAAGTTTGAATAGTTTGTTAGAGGGAGCAACATCTGAAAGGAAAGACGTCGCCTAGAGGGGGGGGGGTGAATAGGCGAGGAGCACTTTTTACAATTTAGGCTTGATAAATGCGGAATAAAACTTAGTGTTTAACTTATCAATGACACAACCTAAATATACTAGGTTCACCTATGTGCACCAACAACTTAAGCTATGCAAGACAAACATCAAAGGGATAGCAAGGTAAAGGACTTCAAGCACGATGGCTATCTCAAAGTAAAGTGCATAAGTAAAGAGCTCGGGTATAGGGATAACCGAGGCACGCAGAGACGATGATGTATTCACGAGTTCCACCACAAAAGGTGTACGTCTCGTTGGAGAGGTGTGAGCAACCACAACAGGTTTGCTCAACGCCACAAAGGCCTCACCTTCTTCTCCGATGAACTCGACCACAAAGGTCCGAGTCCACCTTCCACTATGAACTCCTTTGGGGCGGAGAACAATCCCGTACAACAACCTTGAGGCACACACCCACAACCGAAATGGGGGCTCCCAAATGACCACAAGAGGTCTTGACCACAAAGGTCCCAACTAGCCACAAAGGCCTTGACCACAAAAGGTCCTATGCCACAAAGGCGGCCACTAAGGCGTCTAGGGTCCAAGACCCAATAGTAACAAGCTCACGAATTTCACCAACACGAATCCTCGTGGAGGGCTCAAACCGATGCAAGATGCAATGGCAAGAACACACAAAGTGCTAAAGTCCTTCACTCTCAAATTCCAACAAAGCAACAAATGCTTATGGGGGAATAAGAGAGGAAGAACCAAGAAACCACAAAGGAGACAAATCCTACACTCCCAAATCCCACCACAAGCAACTAATGCTTATAGGGGGATAAGAGAGAGCAAGAACAAAGGGGGAGAACCACAAAGGAACTCAAAGATATAGATCCACTAAGTTCCCCTCACTTAGAGGAGAGATGGATTGGTAGAATTGTAGATCTAGATCTCCTCTCACTTTTCCCTCAAAGATATGCAAGAATCATGGGAGGATTTGAGAGGGGGCAAGCTTTCCCAAGGTCAACAATGGCAAGAGAGAGAGGGGAAAGTCGTCAGCTCAAGGAAGAAGAAGGGGAGGGGTATTTATAGCCCCTCCCTGATTTCTAGCCGTTGAGAATCTCCAGTCCAGAAATTTCCGAACTGAGGGCCGGAGATTTCCGGACCCCGGAAATCTCCGGTAGGAATTCCGACGCGAGCTGAGAAAAGATCAGTGCTGAAGGCAAATAAGACTTGGCGAAAAACTGTAACTCGTGACCGGAAATATCCGAACCAGGGCCGGAGATTTCCGGACCCCGGAAATCTCCGGTAGAAAATCCGATGGAAAACTGAACTGAGTCAGTACGCAATTGAGTTCTGGACTTAGCAAAAATCTTCCGTCGCTCGGAGATCTCCGGACTGGGGCTCGGAAATCTCCGAGCACCGGAAATCACCGAGCAAGGTCCGGACATTTCCGACCCTTAAAAAAACTGCAGAAACAACAGAACTGAAATATCTTTTGCAAATAAACTCCGAATGATTTGAGACCAACTCGGTTGGAAAGGCACTGACAAGGAGAGGGCTACCAAAACCATAAATAGAGCAAAGTCCCCACACATGTGAAGGTGTGGAACTTTCCTCAAGGTTGAACCGGTAATATTTCCACACCGAAAACGCAACGAGTTTTCCAAACTAAAACCGTTTTCGAAGAACTTGGTCTTGTTATGAAGATCACGACAAGAACCAAAAACCAACAAGGAGAAAAGCCAAATAAGAATCAAGAAACATGATATGCCAAGCATGCAAAGGTTTGAGCTCTCCACAAAGATACGATCAAGTTACTCACTCGAGAGCCCCTCTTGATAGTACGCCTATCTATCCTATAGCCCTATCGAGATCATACCTTTGCCTTGAGCAATCCACTTGAGCTAGATGATGACGATCTTGATCTCTTCAAGTGGACCACCTTTCTTGATTGCGCTTGCTAGCACATGCTTGATGAAGACTCCTCCATATACTCCCCCATACTCCATCATGGGAGAGTCTCGCTTAGCTTCGTCTTCATGTCTCCGACAGCTTCCCTTGGTCTTGCACTAGTAAACCTTGATGACGATCATGGCATGACATCATCCTCCATGAGCTATATGAATTGATCTTCTTGTTGCAAGCTCATGGAAGATACCATCTTTCTTCATATAGGTTATGTCTTGACAAGTTCAAGTCATACTTACAATATGCTCAAAACACACATTAGTCCTTAGGGATTGTCATTAGTTACCAAAACCATACATGAGGGCACATGCCCTTTCAACATCTGGTCCGGTTTGAGGTGTGTTGTTTTTCGGTTAGGATGTGTAGCCCGGTGGCAGAGTTTGTTGTGCATGCGATGTATTTGAATTTTGAACTAAGTTTGTTGCGCATGCTACTCTGGAGGCAGAGTTTGTTGCGCATGCTACTCAACGTGCGTTTTTTTTTAAATTGACTCAACGGGCGTCCAAGTCTAATCCTTCCTTTTTCCATTCCTTTTTTCCTTCCTTTTTGTTTCTTTTCCTTTAAACAGGTATCCACTTATAGGTGGCATGGCATGTAATTAATTCGAAGTGTGTGGATATTTTAAGTGTGACACCATTTGGATTGTGACACCATACCACGCATTCTGCTTTAATAGTAAAGATAATGATCTTGGTTCTGTCTCATCCAAACCGACCTCTGATACGACCCCAACAAGACTCGAGAGAAACTGACCATCCACTGTGCCATGTGCCTCCTTATCGTCGAAAAAGAGTTATTCGCAATAGTGGAGACTTTTGGAATTACCGTTAACCGGTCATATTCTATATGTTTCAACACATTCGCAGAAACCGAAATAGCAGTACTAGATGTACCAAGAGAAACACCTAAACTACTCAAATTAGAAACAATATGAGAATCAGAAAAAGCGTAAGAAAGACTTGGACGAGTGAGTGTTACCACTAGTGTCCAAGTTCCGCTGCTCTTGAGTCTCATCGCCTTCTTCGTCACATTTTCGTCAGTCGCCGAACTCCCCTCAGCATCCATCGAGTGCCTCCCACTCCGCCTCAGAGGCCTGGGTGGTGCAGGAGTCGCTGGCGAGGACGGTAAGGTTGGTGTCGTAGGAGAGGATGGAGCGGCGACCCGAACCGTAGCCCCGGGAGGTGTCAAAGGTGTCGTAGATACATCCTCCATAGCCACAGATCGTGGCAGCTCTGGCGTGCGCGTCGAGGCAGGCGGGGACAACGGCGAAGACGCCGCACGACACGACGTCCGAGATCCCGTCGCTCCCGGCGAGCTAACCGTCGCGACTGAGAGCGGGGGATTGGCGAAAGGTCGAAGCAGTCATGTCCCAGAGTCGGCCCAGCAGCCCCTGCCACGCTGAGCGTCGAACTAGAGTCTACCGAGCCATACGCGCAGACTGCCGCACCATCTCGTGGTGCGGCAATGCATCCTGGGCCGGACTGGCTAACAGCGGAGGCACGCTGGCCATATCATATCCCTACGCTGGCCATGAATTTCCTACAGCAGTGTGAAATAACTTTGAAAATGATGTTGTGCCTCCAGCGTAAGTCTCACCAGCATGTGTGTGGCCTGCAGCATCAGCTCTGGAAGGTGGCACGGCCATTTTTCTCGGGTTGGCACCCAGCAGCAGCGTGCTGGCTAATCCCGCCTGCTGCACAGCATTTGCCTCCGCGCCGACCGGCATATCATCACGCCCAGGTGACATCGCAGCATCGGACGGCTGAGCAGAACGTCCAGGAGAGAATGTCCGGCTGCTAGAAATGCGCCCCGAACTAGGAGTCGTCCTCTTGAGCATGTTCGGCCTCCCGCGTGCCGGGGATGCCGACCGAGTGGGAGTATCGGCGTCAAACACCACTGAAGGACGAAGAATAGGAGCTATCAATGCGGGCGACACCCTTTTGACCCTATCCACAGTTGCGACGACAGTAGGTGTTCGTGGGCAAGGGTTGTAAGGTGTGATAGCAACCGAAAGACCACGAGCAGGATCGGAGAGGCAACAACAGACTTGCCATGAGGAGCATCGTTAACCAAATGATTAGAGTCCACATCCATGTTAGTCGCCGAAGGTTTGGCTCGACTACCCGAAAACTCGGGATGTTTACCATTACCCTCAAAGCCAGCATCCCCATCCGCATCCTCATCTTTCCGCTTCCAGAAAAAAGACTTGAAATTTGGATCAGGAACAAACTCCACAGACTCACGACGGAATCGAAACTCATACAAGCTCAAACGGATCATGACCACAACCTTCACATGCTGACTCGAGCTATCAGACTTGGTCTCAAAACCCTTAGTGTCCATCATAGCCACCTGAATGCGAACAATTCCACGACTCCGGAGCGTGACTAGATCAACATCCTGTGGTGCACCGAGCAGCGACCCAATTGCCCAAAGGCCATGGACATGCCGCAGTGCATGAGGCACACCCTCAACCTGAACCCAGAAAGGCTGCAACACAGCCATCGGAGGAATATCCTGAAACTTTCACGAAGTAATGGTGATCTGGGCCATGGACGAAGGAACACCCAACTGCATACCTCAATGCGATGCAGATCAACACTAGAGGGCACCGCAATAGTGATTGCATTCTCACCATGTGATATCGCCTCCAACCTCCACTGCGAGTGACCTAGGCACACACGCGCCAGCTGCGCCTGAACAACCAAAGCATCCACCGAGCCACCTGAGACCGTGACAAGCGTTGTCGGACCACCAGAAGGAATAATGTGTGGCTTAAAGACACTATCCGGAAGATGCAGGTTCAGAGTATCAATATTTGCAGTACCGGTTAAGAATGCAAGCGGCCTCGGCATCTTGAGAGTAGGACATCTCCCAGTGGGATGAGCCCCGGGATTACATACAAGGCAATAGTGAGTAACCGGGCAATCCTTAGTCACATGAGTGTCGATAGCACACTTCTAACATCGCGTTGGTTTCACAGTAGTCTCTACAACCACACCCACTGCATGAACAAGAGCGGAAGGAGGTACTGCCGTAACAGTCCCAGCCTGAAACGTGCCGCCTCCAAACTGACCCGAAGAGATCCCGGGCTGATACAAGGGTTGTGGGAACCCCGGCGGAGGACCACCCGCAGCAGCGTGCCCAGGAGCCATACCCGGAGCTGCAGGTGCTTGCTTCTTCTTTTTCTTGCGCTTTTGAGTTGTGTCGCCTTTTTGGGGATGCAATTGTATAGCAGCGGTGCAATCTCGCGTACGGACCGGCCTTGTATTCATTTGTCATCCCAGAACTTGGCTTTCATGCCATTACCTAGCACAATGGTGGTGGATGTATAGAAAAGGGCACACTCCTCGATAAGCCGAGAACTGTAGGTCCAATCCACTCCATGCTATGTCCGTGTTAGTCCTGGAGAACCAGAGCCAACGTATTCTTAGTGCTAGTCCTACCCGCTCGAGGTCCTGGACGTCGAGGCCGTCATGGGAGATGGGCCGACACACACGCCTCCAATTCAGGTGGCAATGTCCCACATCAGCGGCAGTGCACCCAGCCCAAAGAAAGCCTAGCTCTATGCGCTCCAGTTGGCGCAAGACCTTCATTGGGGGTGCATAAGCAAGTAGCTGGTGGACAGGGATAGCGCCGAGGACGGATTTGACCAGTGCTAGGCGCCCCGCCTTGTTCATCAACCAGGCCTTCCAAGTTGGGAGCCTGTTGGCGACGCTCTCCACGAAGGGCTGCAGCTGCGCTGCAGTAAGGCGGCCGAGGGTCAGCGGGATGCCCAGGTAGGTGATTGGTAGTTCTACAATTGGGCACCCAAGTCCTGCGATGATCGGTGATGTCTCCTTGAGGTTGCGTTGCAGCAGGGAGGGAGAGCTCATTGCAAAATTGATCTGTAGGCCTGAGGCGTCCCCGAACAGTTTTAGGATTCCTTTGCTGCGTCGATGTCCGTCTGTGTGGGGTGGCAGAAGAAGACCACGTTATCGGCGTAAAGAGAAATCACCGGAATTGCACGCCTCGAGTGCAGATGGGCCTTGATGCCAAGATCAACTGCTAGCTTGATGATCCGGCCTAGGACGTTGACAGCGAGCACAAAGAGTTGGGGCGATAGGGGATCACCCTGCCAAAGGTCACGGCGGTGCCAAACAGGTGGTCCTGGCTCGCCGTTGATGAGCACGCGTGTGGTCGCCTAGGTCAAAAGGATGGTAATCCACTCGAGGAACCGGTCCCTGAACACATACTGGCGCAAAACCTAAAAGAGGAAGGGCCAAGCAAGGGAGTCGAAGGGGCAAGCGAGGTGAAGTTTCAGCAGGATCCTCGGTTCTTTGAGTTCATGCAGCAGCCTCACCGATTGTTTGACCAAGACGAAGTTGTCGTGGAGGCTTCATTCGGGGACAAACCCGTTCTGATTGCGGCTGACCAAGTAATCGAGCTTGGGAGCAAGGCGCAGACATAGAACCTTTGTGAAAATTTTCGCGACGAGGTGGATTAGGTTGATGGGGCGATAGTCGCTCGGCTGGCGTGCATCTGGACGTTTGGGCAGCAACAACGTCAGTAATGCTTGGTTGAGGCGAGCAAAACCTCGGCCTCGCATCTCATAAAGATGCTGGAACTCGTCGATGAAGTCCTTCTTCACTGTACTCCAACAGGAACGCAAGAATTCGGCTGTAAATCCATCGGCCCCGGGTGCTTTCCCCGCAGGTAGACTCTTCATCACGCCCCAAAATTCCTCTTCGCTGAAGGGCGCATTGAGATTGTCCAGGTCGCTCGGCTAGATCAGATGTGAGAGGTCCAGTGTATGCTCTCGGTTGACAGCAGTGCCCAGGAGCGGAGTTAATTGTCAGACCCTGAATTCAAGCTACACAAACGAAACGTATCGGTTGGGCCACACAACCAAGAACATACTGGGGCTACCAATCCCAGGAAACAAGCAGGCCATGCTCGGAATGGATCATCGGCCGACAGCTCTTGGCGACCCCAACGTCACATACGTTTCCAGATTGTGCACGCAAGAACCCAAAAAGTCTTCCAACTCATATACTTCAACCATACACACATGGTATACGAGTCGTATTTGTAACAAATTGAAACCACAGAATAAACCTAAGACACAAAGAAAGGAAATAATATCCAAAAGCTCTCACGGAGCAAAATATAGCGAATGGCACCAATCAGAGGACACATGTCCCAACAATACATCATGCAGCGGAAACAAACCGGTCTGAGTACAGACAAGAAGCAAAGGGTTCAAAGCCGAAACGAAAAAGAAGGCCCATCCACGCAGTCCACCAGGAAGTAGCCCAGGGGAACTCTAACTACTCGTCGTAGATCTCGTCGTCGAACTCCACGTAGTATCCACCAACCTGGTCGAGCGAAGGATCCTCAACTGCAGAAAAACCACAGCCCGCGAACGGGTCAATACACCGAAGCGTATCGAACAAGCTTAAGCTAACAGGTTACAAAACTGTAAGATTCCCAAAATATGGGGTAAGTGTACTTAGCGGCAGCAGCACTAGCAACCTAAAGAGACGCGCTAGAACTTCCGTCTAATTAGAGAGAGATAAGAGAGCGTTTGAGTAGCCATCTACAACTAACACCAGACATAACCCATTCTCGAATTAACCCCCTCAACCAAGTATGAGGAAGCAATCTGGGAAACTCACACGTTAACAATTTTAGTTACCATTTAGGGTGTAAGTAATTCTATAGTTACTAGTAAAATTAATTAACAACGATTAGGTGTAAGTTGTCAAGATCTTGTTAGCCAGCATCATCACCAAGTCGTCCATAACCGTGGACACGGCTCATCGATAAGATTATACCCTGCAGGGGTGCACTACTGGACCCATACTCGCATGATCAACCCAGTCAAAAACATTAGGGCCTCTCAACCCAACTCTTTTCCTTCACCGCAACAAGTCCAGGAGCCACGGGAGCTATGCTGGTCCCGGCCAAAAGGGTGCGGACTCCCGCAGGACACACCCCTCCGCACCAACAGGCCGCGCCCTATATGCATGTAACAAGGCACACCGCCAAAGTAAAATACTACACTAGTATCATCAATGCATATGAGGCAAATGGAAAACCCGAACTAGGTGTGGCTCCCGGACAAGTCGAAGTTCCAGTCAAAGTCGAGGGGGGCTCCATTGGGCCACCCACAAGTGGTTAGTGCGCTCAAAATTGGATCCGAGGACAAAATCTCAGTTCCTAGGTCGACACTGAGAAGAACAAAGCACCTCGCAAGGCCTTCCGCCTGGTGCCTTATCTTTTAATTATAGAACCCCACAATAAGAAAGCAGTTTATTATAGTAGAACCATCTATCATACTAAGCATATGAGATAAAAGACAAAGAAACGACTCGCTCAACCAATTCTAAGCATGCACTACGACTCGCAAAGGCCAACAGATAAACATGCAAGGGGTTATAGGTTGTGGGGATATAGCTGTATAGGCTGCAGGATAAACATATGATGGGATCGCAATTCAAGAATCGATAACTAGGATAGCATAGATCAAAAGGCAAGAATGAAAACCCGACAATCGTAACCGGTTAGCAGAAACTTGCCTGTCAGCTCGTGGCCTGGCACAAAAGCTGAAACCTCAGTATCGTAGGTACTCGCAGCAGACACGTCGTCGTCTACCCAAAGAGAGCCAAACACAGACAATAGGAAACAATAATCAATACAAAGGAATGCGCAAACAAATGATGATGCAATATGGTATGAAATGATTAGGTCATATTTAAAGCGGGGATGAAATCCCGGCAAGAGATTAGGGTGCAAGTTATTTGTGTAGCCAGCAATTTAAATGTTACTTAACATATAGCAGATGTGGTGATCTAATTAATTTAAATGGCATATGCATTAATTACTTAATTGCCCAACACATTACATATTTAGGAATTAATTGCAATTTATTTATCTTCAACTCAAATTAAATATTTATTAGCATGGCAAGACATGGTATAAAAGATATGAGCATATTAAATGGATTTAGGGCATTATATATTTATTACCCCACACATTCCATATTTAATTAATTAATTGCATTTGTTAAATTAAACTAAGCATTTAAAATAAATTATGCAAAATGACATAAGAATGTGATATTAATGTTTATTGCATTTTTCTGATATGAAAACATATAAAGTTTATTTCATTTGGAGTTATATATTAAAAGTTATTGCAAAAAGAAGTCTAGGGTTGTTTCTGCAAGAACTAAGGACTTATCCATGATAGTAAACTAGCAGTGGAGGTTCTCTGTGTAAAAACGGAGAAGCAAGGGCTTCGGGGAAAAATTTCAACTGGAGGACGAACTGGAGGAGGGGAAGGAGAGGAGGGGCGCCGAGGCTCACCGGGGAGGCTCGTGGCGAGGTGGGAAGGCGCGGGAGCGACGGAGAAGAGGAGACGGTGATGGGGAAGAAGCTCGGCCGGCGGTGCTCTAGTGGCTTTCAGTGGGGTGGAAGAGGAACATGAGAGTGCGGCGGCGGCGCTCCGTGCGCGGTTCTAGGGTTAGGGTTCCTCGGGGGCGCACAAATAGGGGAGGGGAGAGTGGGGGCGAGCAGTTGGCGTGGGGGCGGCATGGCAGCCTCTGCCATTGCCATGCCTCGCTGGAAAGGGGAGAACTGCTTGCTCGACCGTACGAAGAAGGGGATTGGAGCGGGCCGGTGTGGATCGGCCGTGGGCTGAGTTGGGCCGTGATGGCCCAGCTCGGCCAGTTTTTATTTTTCTTCTTTTAAACCTACTGATTTTTGTATTTGTAAAACAAATAAGAGAAGAGACATAAAAAGAACTTTTGAACAATTTTTACAAGTTTCAAATTAGTCATATTAATATCTTATTTGATTACTTATAAATAATTTGAAACTTCAAATGAATTTATTTTGAAAGCATTTGAATTCAAAAATAAGAATTTAAATTTGTAATTTGAATTTGAAGCACATAATTAAAAGAATGCAACCATATAAGGAATGATGACATGATTCAACAATTTTATTGCACAACAAAAAGGAAAGTTACAAACGGTTTGTTACAACACTCCCCCCCCCCCCCCCCCCCTCAAAGGAATCACGCCCCCAGATTCTTCATGGAGCAACAAAGAGGTTGGGGTACTCGGCATGGAGATGGTCTTCACGTTCCCATGTAGCTTCCTTGTCAGAATGATGAGACCATTAAACTTTGTAGAACTTGATAGTGTTGTTACGGGTGCGACGTTCAGCTTCGTCGAGAATGCGAATCGGTTGTTCCACATAAGAGAGATCTTCTCGAAGTTCAATTGATCCATGATCAACTGCACGACCTGGATCTTGGAAGCACTTCTTGAGTTGTGACACGTGGAAGACATCGTGCACTTTGGAGAGGTTTGGAGGAAGTTCCAGACGGTAAGCCAATTCACCACGCCTTGAAAGAACGTTGAAAGGCCCAACATAACGCGGAGCGAGTTTGCCTTTGATGTCAAAACGTTGCGTGCCTCTCAGGGGAGTGACACGAAGGTAAGCTTGATCACCAGGTGCATAGACGATGTCCCTGTGCTTGCTATCATAATAGCTTTTCTGCCGAGACTGGGCAATCTTCAGATTGTCACGAATGATGCGAACCTTTTCTTCAGCCTCCTGGATAATGTCAGGATCAAAGAATTGACGTTCACCAGCTTGAGACCAATTGAGAGGAGTTCTGCATTTGCAGCCATAGAGAGCTTCAAAGGGAGCCATGCCTAGACTTGCTTGGAAGCTGTTGTTGTAGGAAAACTCAGCATACGGAAGGCAATCCTCCCATTTCATGCCAAACGAGATAACACAAGCTCTGAGCATATCTTCCAGAATCTGGTTCACTCTTTCAACCTGTCCACTTATCTGCGGATGGTAAGCTGTGCTGAACAGAAGTTTGGTACCCAAGGCTTTCTGAAAGCTATCCCAAAATCGAGAAGTGAAGATACTTCCACGATCTGAGCTTATTGCCAAAGGAACACCATGCAACGGAACCAGTCTTGTCATATAGAGTTCTGCCAAATGACTAGCTGATACTGTCTCTTTGACTGGGAAGAAGTGAGCCACTTTGGAGAGACGATCAATGACAACAAAGATTGCATCGTTGCCTTTGTTGGACTTTGGAAACCCAGTAACGAAGTCCATTTCGATCTTGTCCCATTTCAACTCAGGAATTTGCAGTGGTTGAAGAAGTCCAGGTGGTCTCTGATGAACTGCCTTGACACGACAGCAAACATCACAATGAGACACATAGCGAGCAATTTCACGCTTCATCCTGGTCCACCAATAGATTGACTTGAGATCCTGGTACATCTTTGTGCTGCCAGGGTGGATAGAAAGCGGAGTGTCATGAGCCTCCTTGAGAATGAGTTCTCTTAAGATGTCAAGTTTGGGCACTACAATGCGTTCTTCAAACAGCAAGGTACCCTTGTCATCGAGAGAGAAACTCTTGTACTTATCCTTGCCGATGTTTGCTTTGATATTCCTGACACCAGATCACGCAACTGTGCGGCACGGATCTTATCCTCAAGTGTAGGAGTGGCAATCAAATTTGCAAGATAACCAGAAGGAACCACTTGAAGATTGAGCTTCTTGAATTCTTCGTGAAGAGGAGGTTGGATGTCCTCAACCATGAGGTTGTTGCAATAGGACTTGCGACTGAGAGCATCAGCCATTACATTAGCTTTGCCTGGAGTGTAAGAGATGGTAAGATCGTAATCTGAGAACTTCTCAAGCCACCTTGTTTGCCTGAGGTTCAAATCTGGTTGAGTGAAGAGATATTTGAGACTCTTGTGATCAGTGAAGATCTCACAGCTGTGCCCCAACAAATAAGGTCTCCAAGCCTTTAGGGCATACATGATTGCTGCAAGTTCAAGATCGTGTGTAGGATAGTTGAGCTCATGAGGCTGCAACTGACGAGATGCATAAGCCACAACTTTGCGTTCTTGCATGAGGACTGCGCCTAGTCCTTGAAGGGATGCATCGCAGAATATTTGGAAAGGTTTGGAAGTGTCTAGGCCAACTAGAACAGGAGTAGAAGTGAGTTTAGCTTTCAAGAGATTGAAGCTCTCATCACACTTTGGAGTCCAAAGAAACTTTCTATCCTTCCTAGTAAGATCGGTGAGAGGCATAGCGATTTTGGAGAAGTTCTCAACAAATCGACGTCAATAACTAGCCATGCCAAGGAAACTCCTGACTTGTTTCACCGATGTAGGAGGCAACCATTCAACAATGGCCTTCACTTTTTCTGGATCAACAGAAATGCCCTAAGAAGAGATGACATGACCAAGGTAGGATACTTTAGGAAGCCAGAATTCACACTTGGAGAACTTGGCGTAGAGACGATGTTCTCGGAGTTTCAACAAGATAAGACGTAGATGTTCTCCGTGTTCTTCCTCGGTTTTGGAATAGATAAGAATGTCATCGAGATAGACTACCACAAACTTATCAAGGTATTCCATGAAAACGAAGTTCATGAGACGTGAGAAAGTCGCCGGAGCATTTGTGAGACCGAAAGACATGACAGTGTATTCGTAGAGACCATAACGAGTGGTGAAAGCTGTCTTTGGAATGTCTTCTTTGCGGATCTTGATCTGGTGATAACCTGACCTCAAGTCCAACTTGGAGAAAACCTTAGCACCAGCGAGTTGATCAAACAGGTCATTGATTGGAGGAAGGGGATACTTGTTCTTGATGGTTTTCTTGTTCAGAGGACGGTAGTCAACAAAGTCGCTCAGTCGTGTCCCTCTTTTTGACAAACAGAGTAGGACAACCCCAAGGAGAAGTACTAGGTTGAATATGACCTTTACTTTCCAACTCCTCTAGCTGTCTCTTAAGTTCAGCCAGTTCTTTGGGGCCCATCTTGTAAGGACGTTTGGAGATAGGAGCAGTGCCTGGTTCTAGTTCAATAACGAACTCCCCGGCTCTGTCAGGCGGCATGCCTGGCAATTCTTCAGGAAAGACGTCAGGAAAGTCTTGGACCACCGGTATATCTTCCACAGCAGGAAGAGGATGAACATTCAGAGCATACAGCTGAACAGATGGAGTTTTTGAATAGAAGTAGACTATCTGGCCAGAAGAATGGGTAAGCTTAACAGATTTAGCAGTACAATCAATGACCGCTTCATATGCCACAAGTCAATCCATCCCTCGGATGACATCAATGTCTGAAGAACGAAGAGCAATAAGAGACGCTTGGAATGGAAGATTTCCGATTAATATCTCGTTGTTCAGGCTAACTTCCTTTGTAAGCCATTTGGATCCTGGTTGCTGCACTAAGACAGGGTTGTCCATCTTTTCGAAAGTAACACCATTGCTGGAAGCAAAACTTTGCGAGATGAAAGAATGGGACGCACCAGAATCAAACAACACTTTAGCGAGGACGGAGTTCACGAATAGATTTCCAAGAACCACATCAGTAGCTTCCTCTGCTTCTTTTGCTGTAACATGATTCACCCTTGCGCGTCTACCAACAGACCTTTTGTCGATGTTGGGAGCCTGAGGAGTAACAGCACAACTCTTAGAGCGACAAGGTGGAGAAGGAAGTGTGTTTTGCGGACACTTGTAAGAGAAGTGGCCCGGCTCACCGCACTTGAAGCAGGTGACCGAAGAGTTTGGAACCAAAGGCGTTGTCTGCTTGACGAAACTCCTTGTGGCTGAAGCTGGGTTGGTTAGACCGGAAGAAAACCTCGGAGAGATTGGACTGTGGATGAGTTGAGTTTGAGTTGCATAGGGTATCCAAACCCTACGTTTCTGCGGAGGTGTAGAATCTGATGGAGATGAAGTTGTTTCAAGAGAGTGTTTACGAGATTCTTCGAACTTCTCACGTCCAAATTCCTCTCGGAGAGCTGTGTTGACGAGGTCTTCAAAGGTATCGCACTTGATAAGAGTGAGTGCGTACTTAAGATCTGGGTTTAGACCTCTACGGAATTTGGCTTGCTTTTTGGCATCAGTTGATACCTCATCCTGAGCATAGCGGGCCAAACGAGCTTGATAGTCCAGCACTGACATGCTTTCCTGAGTCAAGTCATAGAATTCTTCCCGCTTTCTTTCCATGACCACTTCTGGAATATGGTGGCATTTGAAAGCCTCCTTGAACTCATCCCAAGTAGTCACAACACCTGGTGCTCGTAACTCTAGGAAGTTCTCCCACCAAGACATGGATTCACCGTGGAGCAGGTAGGTGACATAAGGAACACGGTCCTCATCGGATACATGAGAAACAACCAGAGCATTGTTCATCTCACGCAGCCAGTCATCAGCATCGAGTGGCTCAGAGGGAACATCAAACGTGCGGGGATTGAGCTAGAGAAACTGCACGATAGACACACAGTTGTTGCTCTGATTCTGGTTTTGCTGAATTTGACTCAAAACTTGCGTCATCTGAGACAAAACTTGCCCCATTTGGGAAGGCATTGGAGTATCTTCTTCGCCACTCTCCATCCTGAGGAGGATACAACGTTAACACGACAATCGGATAAACAAAATCCAACGTAAGTGCTTAAAGGAAAACTTCAGATTGCTTAGAAAAGACAACAAGGAACGAGACATGGCCATCCATCATGGTACGCCACTTTGTTCACTTCCAGAAAGGTTTAAAGAGAGGTAAGAACGAAGACTAGCACTAGAACTAGGAAACACCAACTGAGCTTGACGTAACTTCACCAAAAGAGGAGAAACAACTGATTGATTCAAGAATGAAATTGAACGTAGCCGAAGAGGTTGAAACTGCTGAAACAAAGAGCACCACCTTGAAGACACCTGCAACTATGGTACTACAGAAACCCAGAACACGTGATGTCCTAATTTTTAAAATTTAGGTGAGAAGGGAAATATCGTAACACTTCCTTACCAGAATAATAGGGAGGGTGGGTGGGGAAAGAAGTAAAAGAACAGAATTCCTACTCTCACGTTTAAGAATTCCTGATAACTACAAAATAATTTTTCTAGACTCAACAACGACCAGTAGAAGGGAACCTGAGGGCGTTTAAGCTCTGATACCAACTGTCAGACCCTGAATTCAAGCTACACAAACGAAACGTATCGGTTGGGCCACACAACCAAGAACATACTGGGGTTACCAATCCCAGGAAACAAGCAGGCCATGCTCGGAATGGATCATCGGCCGACAGCTCTTGGCGACCCCAACGTCACATACGTTTCCAGATTGTGCACGCAAGAACCCAAAAGGTCTTCCAACTCGTATACTTCAACCATACACACATGGTATACGAGTCGGATTTTTAACAAGTTGAAACCACAGAATAAACCTAAGACACAAAGAAAGGAAATAATATCCAAAAGCTCTCACGGAGCAAAATATAGCGAATGGCACCAATCAGAGGACACATGTCCCAACAATACATCATGCGGCGGAAACAAACCGGTCTGAGTATAGAAAAGAAGTAAAGGGCTCAGAGCCGAAACGAAAAAGAAGGCCCATCCACGCAGTCCACCAGGAAGTAGCCAAGTGGAACTCTAACTACTCGTCGTAGATCTCGTCGTCGAACTCCACGTAGTATCCACCAACCTGGTCGAGCGAAGGATCCTCAACTGCAGAAAAACCACAGCCCGCTAACGGGTCAATACACCGAAGCGTATCGAACAAGCTTAAGCTAACAGGTTACAAAACTGTAAGATTCCCAAAATATGGGTTAAGTGTACTTAGCGGCAGCAGCACTAGCAACCTAAAGAGATGCGCTAGAACTTCCGTCTAATTAAAGAGAGATAAGAGAGCGTTTGAGTAGCCATCTACAACTAACACCAGACATAACCCATTCTCGAATTAACCCCCTCAACCAAGTATGAGGAAGCAATCCGGGAAACTCACACGTTAACAATTTTAGTTACCATTTAGGGTGTAAGTAATTCTATAGTTACTAGTCAAATTAATTAACAACGATTAGGTGTAAGTTGTCTAGATCTTGTTAGCCAGCATCATCACCAAGTCGTCCATAACCGTGGACACGGCTCATCGATAAGATTATACCCTGCAGGGGTGCACTACTGGACCCATACTCGCATGATCAACCCAGTCAAAAACATTAGGGCCTCTCAACCCAACTCTTTTCCTTCACCGCAACAAGTCCAGGAGCCACGGGAGCTATGCTGGTCCCGGCCAAAAGGGTGCGGACTCCCGCAGGACACACCCCTCCGCACCAACAGGCCGCGCCCTATATGCATGTAACAAGGCACACCGCCAAAGTAAAATACTACACTAGTATCATCAATGCATATGAGGCAAATGGAAAACCCGAACTAGGTGTGGCTCCCGGACAAGTCGAAGTTCCAGTCAAAGTCGAGGGGGGCTCCATTGGGCCACCCACAAGTGGTTAGTGCGCTCAAAATTGGATCCGAGGACAAAATCTCAGTTCCTAGGTCGACACTGAGCAGAACAAAGCACCTCGCAAGGCCTTCCGCCTGGTGCCTTATCTTTTAATTATAGAACCCCACAATAAGAAAGCAATTTATTATAGTAGAACCATCTATCATACTAAGCATATGAGATAAAAGACAAAGGAACGACTCGCTCAACCAATTCTAAGCATGCACTACGACTCGCAAAGGCCAACAGATAAACATGCAAGGGGTTATAGGTTGTGGGGATATAGCTGTATAGGCTGCAAGATAAACATATGATGGGATCGCAATTCAAGAATCGATAACTAGGATAGCATAGATCAAAAGGCAAGAATGAAAACCCGACAATCGTGTAACCGGTTAGCAGAAGCTTGTCTGGCAGCTCGTGGCCTGGCATAAAAGCTGAAACCTCAGTATCGTAGGTACTCGCAGCAGACACGTCGTCGTTTACCCAAAGAGAGCCAAACACAGACAATAGGAAACAATAATCAATACAAAGGAATGCGCAAACAAATGATGATGCAATATGGTATGAGATGATTAGGTCATATTTAAAGCGGGGATGAAATCCCGGCAAGAGATTAGGGTGCAAGTTATTTGTGTAGCCAGCAATTTAAATGTTACTTAACATATAGCAGATGTGGTGATCTAATTAATTTAAATGGCCTATGCATTAATTACTTAATTGCCCAACACATTACATATTTAGGAATTAATTGCAATTTATTTATCTTCAACTCAAATTAAATATTTATTAGCATGGCAAGACATGGTATAAAAGATATGAGCATATTAAATGGATTTAGGGCATTATATATTTATTACCCCACACATTCCATATTTAATTAATTAATTGCATTTGTTAAATTAAACTAAGCATTTAAAATAAATTATGCAAAATGACATAAGAATGTGATATTAATGTTTATTGCATTTTTCTGATATGAAAACATATAAAGTTTATTTCATTTGGAGTTATATATTAAAAGTTATTGCAAAAAGAAGTCTAGGGTTGTTTCTGCAAAAACTAAGGACTTATCCGTGATAGTAAACTAGCAGGGGAGGTTCTCTGTGTAAAAACGGAGAAGCAAGGGATTCGGTGCAAAATTTCAAGTCCCTGGGATTTTTCTCACCGTGGGGCATCCCAGCCCGTGTCGCTGGCGAGCGGGATCAGATGCCACGCGGGCGGGGAGGCGCGGTGCTGGCCCGGGCAGTCGCTGCCAGGCGGGCCCGGGCTGTCAGTGTGCGCGTAAAAGAAACGGAAAAAGCTGGCCTTTTCCACTGCCAGGGAGGGGGATCGAACTCGGATCGCGGCGAGCGCGGCGCGAGACAGAGCTGCTAGCCACGGGGTTCAGATCGAGGATTTGAAAGACTACCGCGTCAGATCTGTTTTAACGTGCAAAACAAATAGACACTCTGACGAAACTGAAGATTGAACGGTGCCTGACGAACTGCAGAAGAAACAGCGCGCGGCGGCCGGAAAAACAACGTCGGCGACCTCCTGTGAGCGGCGCTGCTGCTGCGGTGTGTGTGCTGGGGTGCGGGAAGAGGTGCCGGTTCTGTTTTGCCGTTCGGACGCGAGGAACGGGGGTCGGGACGCCGTGCTTATGCTCGACACCGTGCGGAGCGAGCCCGTGGTGGAGGCCTCTGGCACCGGCGATTCGGCCACCCGAGGATGAACTGGAGGAGGGGAAGGAGAGGAGGGGCGCCGAGGCTCACCGGGAGGCTCGTGGCGAGGTGGGAAGGCGCGGGAGCGACGGAGAAGAGGAGACGATGATGGGGAAGAAGCTCGGCCGGCGGTGCTCTGGTGGCTTTCGGTGGGGTGGAAGAGGAACAGGAGAGTGCGGCGGCGGCGCTCCGTGCGCGGTTCTAGGGTTAGGGTTCCTCCGGGGGCGCACAAATAGGGGAGGGGAGAGTGGGGGCGAGCAGTTGGCGTGGGGGCGGCATGGAAGCCTCTGCAATTGCCATGCCTCGCTGGAAAGGGGAGAACTGCTTGCTCGACCGTACGAAGAAGGGGATTGGAGCGGGCTGGTGTGGATCGGCCGTGGGCTGAGTTGGGCCGTCATGGCCCAACTCGGCCAGTTTTTATTTTTCTTCTTTTAAACCTACTGATTTTTGTATTTGTAAAACAAATAAGAGAAGAGACATAAAAAGAACTTTTGAACAATTTTTACAAGTTTCAAATTAGTCATATTAATATCTTATTTGATTATTTATAAATAATTTGAAACTTCAAATGAATTTATTTTTGAAAGCATTTGAATTCAAAAATAAGAATTTAAATTTGTAATTTGAATTTGAAGCACATAATTAAAAGAATGCAACCATATAAGGAATGATGACATGATTCAACAATTTTATTGCACAACAAAAAGGAAAGTTACAAACGGGCTGTTACAACACTCCCCCCCTCAAAGGAATCACGCTCCGAGATTCTTCATGGAGCAACAAAGAGGTTGGGGTACTCGGCACGGAGATGGTCTTCACGTTCCCATGTAGCTTCCTTGTCAGAATGATGAGACCATAAGAATGTTATAATAATGTTCACTACATTTTTCTGATATAAAAACATATAAAGTTTATTTAATTTGGATTTATAAATTAAAAGTTTTTGCATTTTTAAGTGTAGGGGGTGTTTTCTGAAATTCCAGGGACTTATCCGTGATAGAAACAGTGCTGGGAAGGGCTTCTATGCAAAACTGGGAACCAGGGGGCTCCTGTGCAAAACTGCCGCGCGTGGAACTTTTCTCACCCAGCCGTGCTCTAGCCAGAGCGGCTGGAGAGTGGGTCCATTGCCATGGTGGCGCTGACCGGGCAGGGGATCGCTGCGCGGGCTCCCAATGTCGCTGACAGGTGGGGCCGCGCTGTCAGCGGCGGAACGCAAAAATGCGCCTTTTTCCACTGCGCCGGAGGGGATTCGAACTCGTGCACGCGGGATGCTTAGCGTTGCTCGTTAGCCAGTAGGTTAGGTGTGCGGTTAGTGTTAGGATTAGGCCCCGACTTCTTTTAAAACGACAAAAGCTACGAAAATCTTACTCTGACGAAACTAAAGAAAACGTGACAGTGTGCAGCGGCGGCGACAATCGCCGGCGGTGACAACTTTCCAGCGGCGCTGCGTGTCCGTTTGGGTGCGCGTTGTGTGCGGAACCGTGCGTGCGTTCGATTTTTGCCCGCGGCTTCGACGGAGAGCCAATGGCTTTGCCGTGCTCGTGCACGATTCGTTCGGCTCCGGAGTGTCCGTGGCGTGCTCCACCGGCGCCGTGGGATTCCGGCGAAATCGTGGTGCAAGCGAAGGGGAGGAGGGGTGGATCTGATGCGGCTCACCGAGGAGGGCACGATGGCGAGATGAGGAGGCGCGGGACGGTCGGGAGCGGGTCGTCGGTGTCGGGGAAGAAAGGGAACCGCGGCGGTGTCGGGGACGGATGGCTCGACGGAGGCGTCCCCGGGTCGCTGCGCCCAGCGTCGAGGACGAAGGAGAGGTGGCGGTGCTGCTGGCGTGACGAGAACGGAGGGGGTGGACTGTCCGCGCGGGGACCCGAGCTCAACTTACCTCGGCCATGGTGACGGCAGAGCGAGAGGAGAGCTAGCGACGGCGAGGGAAAGAGAGGAATTAGGGTTAGGGTTTGCGGCCGCGGCGGCTAAATAGGAGAGGAGGGAGGAGGTGGCAGTGGGGGCTCCGGTGGGGCGAGTGTGGCAGTGGGGAGGCGCCATTGCCACCTGGAAAGGGAGCTCGGGCTCCCTGTCCGTACGAGGACGAAGGAGAGAGGAGTGGGCCGGCTAGGAGGTTGCTGGGCTGAGGTGGGCTAGTTTTGGCCCATCTCGGCCTGGCGCCTGATTTTTTCCTCTTTTCTTATTTTTGTTTATTTTTCTTTTTAAAAACCTTCTGATTTTTGCATTTTTAAAACAAATAAGAGAAGAGACATAATAAAACTTTTGAACCATTTTTAATAGTTTCAAATTAGTCATATTAATATCTGGTTTGAATATTTATACATAATTTGAAACTTCAAATTAATTTATTTGAAAGCATTTGAATTTAAACTAAGAGACTTAAATTTGGAAACAGAATTTGGAACACATAATTAATTAAATGCAACCATATTTTGAATGATGACATGATTCAACATTTTATTGCACACAATTTTGGAAAGTTACGAACGGGCTGTTACAACATTCTGGACGGTATGCCTGACTTCACCCCGTTTGGCCTGGCGGGGGAGATGGATGTGGTGGTCGCTGCGTCGGCGCATGCAGCCATTGGAGTGGACTCTCCTTCTGCCTCCAGTGCCCGGTGTGGCGAGGAAGAGGCCGCGATGGGAGGGATGTACCCCATGAGGCACGGGCCCTTCACCGATGAGGTTTGCGACATCTCGTCAGGCGACGACGACGCCTTCGTGGTGGCGCCTTCGCGCCTCGTGGAAGAGGAGACCGAGGCGGGGGAGGCCTTCGAGACGGATGCTTCGCCGGGAAGGCGCGAGTCTCACACCAAAGCTGCGGTGGATCGCTCTAGGGTAAGGCCCTCCGACGTCCCCTCTAAGAGAAAAGCGGGGACGCCTCCGGGGGAATTAGGCGCCAAGACCATGCCCTCCTGGCGCTCTCCAGGCCTGGCGTGGGTTGATGCCGGCGATTCCCCTTCAGGGTGAGTGTTTATGACGCCCTGTCATTTCTGGTTCTCGTTTTTCCCCTTGCTTTGCCCTTTCTTGAAGGTCTTTTATTGGGCTTTTTGCTAGCGATGTTGTTCCTGCAAAGTGCCGCAGGCTTCGCGACGAAGCCGACGTGAAGAGAGCCATGGCTGAGGCCATGGCTGACGAGGCCACGAGGCTTGTGGAGACGGCCTCCACAGGCCCCTCCGAGGGGTTGCCTCAAGTGGAGGCGGCTGCGCCTCAGGCGGGGGCGGCAGAGCCTCAGGAGAAGGAGGAAACGCCACTCCCAGAGGCACCTACACCGCCCCCCGCGCCAATGGTGGTGGAAACCACGGAGGAGGGGGCTTCCACGCCTCCTCGTGCTCCTACACCGTCTCGCGCGGTTACGCCTCCGCCGCGCGAACCAACACCACCGCACGTGTTGACGCCACCGCGCGCGCCTACTCCGCCGTCTGCGCCCACTGCTCCCGTGCAACCTACAACGGAAGCACGCGAGGCACCGGCAGGCGCGGATGCGTCTGCAGGCGGAGATTCTTCCTCACCTCCTCGCCCAGCTGGAAACGAGGAGCGCCCTGCGGAGGCGGGCCCCGACGAGGACGCTGGCGCGGGCGAACCCCAGGCTAGCCCTCTAGCTCCCCCCGAGGTCGTGCCCTCGGGACTCGACGCCGGAGCCGGGCCCCCCTTAAGACAGGAGCTGGTCCTACGAGGCTGGGATTGGAGTACGGGGCGCTGCGAGGTCGCCTTCGGCCTTGTGAGAGAGTCCTTGGAGGGCTTGGAGGCGCACCTCGCCCTTGGGGACATATGGCTCGCTCGGCAGCAGGAGGAGTTGGCGAGGTCGTGGGCGTCCTTCGATGCGGCGGTCGAGGCGCGCCAGCTGCAGGACTTGGCGCTGTAGGCCGCATGCGAGGAGGCAACCCGCTTCGCCAAGGAGGTCCGCGAGGGGGCCATCCGTGATGCCGCGGAGCTTCTCGAGCCCCTCCAGGCAGAGCGTGATGCGGCTGCGGCGCTCCTGCGCGAGGACACGGCTGAGCGCGAGGCGATGGAGGGCTCACTGGCGCAGAAACGCCGTGAGTTGGGCCAACAGGAGGCCCAACTGCTCTCCGCCCACCAGGCTGCACAGGATTTGCTTGAGGGGGACCGCCAGGGCCTTTGCTGAGCGCGAGCAGCGGCTGGCCCTCAAGCAGAAGGAGCTGCAGCTGCGCGACGAGCAACATCTTCGGCCGGAGAAGGACCTGGCCACCCGGCGCGAGGACCTCGAGGCGCGCGAAGGAGGCCTGACCCAGGCGATCTCGAAGTATGACGAGCACGTCGCTGCCCTGAACCTTGCTTATGAGCGCTTCGAGCGGCTTTTCGCCAAGAAGAAGAAGAAGAAGGAGGCTGAAGAGGCCCTCGCGGAGCACGAGAAGCAGTTCCGCCAGTCCATCTCTCAGAAGTACCGCGACCAGGCCCAGAAGCGAAAGGACCGTTTCGAAGCCAAGCACGCTGCGGATGCTCAGCGGATCGCCGAACTCGAGAAGGCCAACTCCAAACTGGAAACCCGCCTGAAGCGCGCCAAGGATGCCCGGCGCCGAGCGGAGGAGGCCCGCGACGAGGCAGTTCACGGCCTCAACTCCTTGGCCAAGGATGTGGAGGAGCAGGTGGCTCCGGCGATGGAGCAGGCGGAAGAGGCGTCGGGCTCAGCCCATGCGGCTAGTGCGGTCACGAAGCAGCGTGAGCGTATGTTCGAGGCGTTGGTCGCCCGGGGCAACGAGCTTGCCGTGCAGCTCGACGCGGACGCGCCGCACACCGAGGTCCAAGGCCGCGGTGATGCTGCGATGCACCTGGTCTATTTCGACCAGCTCTTCACGGCCCTCGAGGGGCCCGTCGCCGAGCTCCGCGAAATGATCGAGGACGAGAGCCGGCAGCTCCTGGAGGTTGTTGTTGATCGCATCTTCACCAACCTCAAGCTCCTCACGCCAGGCTTCGACCTCTCCACCGTGACGGAGGCCGCCCGAGGCGAGGATGCGCACAGGGTCTCCAACTCCCTCCGCGAGCAGGTTGATGCCTTCTGCAACCGCTTTAGGCGGGCGGAGGCTGCAGTGGAGGACAACGAGGAGGAGGCCGCCTCTGCTGAGGCCGAGGAGGGCGCCGAGGAGGAGGCGAAAGACGACGGTACCTCCGCCTGAGCTTCTCGTTATTGCGCCTGCGTGCGCTTGTATCTGAAACAATCTGGTGTTTAGATTCTTAAGACCTTTTGGTCTGTAATATACTCTTAACTGCTGTTTGCTTTTAGCTTGTTTGCCCCTCGAGAGGTCTCTTTGGACTCATCTTCATGTCTATTTGTTCTCTGCGTCGGTAGGACCCATCTCTTCGTGCCATGACTCCGCCGCTTCGGTATGCAGGAGCAATGACTCCGCAAGGCCGGGGGGAGTTTAGGCCTAGGAGAGGTAAGAGCCCTGAGTCGCGATGCTCAAGTGCCCCCCTTAGACGTGCGAGTAGTCCATGAAGCGTAAGGGCAAGCGAAGTTGCTTGAGGGGCAAACGTGTGCTAGAGGGGGAGAGAATGCTCTTAAGGCGTGGGTGCGAGACTTAGCTTCTCAAGGTTTTCGCCCTGTAGAGGCTTTTTGCCTGGCGTGGGGGTCCTCTTGAGGGATATTTCCCGGATGCCTCCTCAGGCTTGCGGGGGCATTTCTTCCCTGTAGACGTTAGAGGGGCGAACCCAAACGCTGGAACACGGTGCATGGGACTCATGCGCGCTTATAGGTCCCCTCAGGCGTTCCTCACGAGGAGAGTAAGTACCAAGGTCCTCTGTAGAGATGGCGTGTTTGAGGGATCTTGCCCTCCTGCCAGAGCTCGGATCCTTGGGTTTTGCATTGCTGCTGGTGTGTCATTTGAGGCACTGTCACCATACTCAGCCCCCGCTCGTGAGGTACGCATGTGGAGAGATATAAGCGCACACTTCAACAAACTAATGCGTAAATAAAACTCACCACCATATATTACAAAGCGGCGCCGAGGCGCTAAATTCACTTGGAACGAAATTGTCTCATTATGCTTGGGGTTGCCAAGTTAATGTTTTGGCCATGTCGAGGCATGGGACCACCCATTAGCGGCAGAGACTCTCAACAGCCTGAGGTGGCTCGTTACAAGGAGAGCTCGGAGGGTTGACCCTCGAGGAAAGCCTTTGGAGCTTGGAGGTTTAAACCTTGAGCTTTTAACCTCTAGAGACAAGAAGTGCTTGGAGGTTGAGCCGTAAGCTGTCTCTTCCGCCAGATGTCTAGACGTGACAATGATCACGGGCGTGACAATGATAACGTTCTGCGTTTGTTCCTTCTGGATACAAAAACTTCTGTGAGGTTTAAGCCGTGAGCTTTTAACCTCTAGAGACAAAAAGGCTTAGAGGTTTAGCCGTAAGCTGCCTCTTCCGCTAGATGACGTGACAATGATCACGGGCGTGACGATGATCACGGGTAGAACTTGCATAGGTGCATGATGTTCCATGGATTCTTGACGGGTATGACGTCTTGAGTCTCGAGGCGGGCCGCGTCAGGCCTGGCGATTTGGGTGACACTGTAGGGGCCTTCCCACATCAGGGACAGCTTGTGGAGGCCTTCCCTGGAGAGGATCCGCCTGAGGACGAGATCGCCTGCCTCCAGGGTACGCGAGCGCATGTTGTGGCTGTGGTAGCGTCTCAGGTCCTGCTGGTACTTGGCCGCTCGGAGGGCGGCGCGGCGACGTTGTCCTTCAAGGAGCAGCAGGTCGTCGTTGTGGAGGTCCTCTTGCTGGTCCTCATTAAAGGCACGGACCCGTGGGGATCCATGCTTTATCTCTGTGGGGAGGACTGCTTCGGCTCCATAGATGAGGGCGAATGGTGTTTCCCCTGTAGGCTTGGGTGGCGTTGTGCGGATGGACCAGAGCACCGAAGGGAGCTCGTTGATCCAGCCCTTGCCGTGGCCTTTGAGGATGTCAAAGCTCCTGGTCTTTAGGCCTTTTAGGACTTCTGCGTTTGCGCGCTCAGCCTGTCCGTTGCTTTGAGGATGAGCGACTGAGGCGAAGCAGAGCTTGATGCCCATTCTTTCGCAGTAGGCTCTGAAGATGCCACTGGTGAATTGCGAGCCATTGTCGGTGATGATGCGGTTAGGCACTCCGAAGCGGCAGACCAGGCCTCTGATGAACTTCACCGCCGCGCCTGCTGTGATTGTGCGCGTCGCCTCCACTTCGGGCCACTTAGTGAACTTGTCGATGGCCACGAAGAGGTAGCGATATCCACCCTGCGCTGTTGGGAAATGTCCCAGGATGTCCAACCCCCAGACCGCGAATGGCCAGGAGAGCGGAATGGTTTGTAGCGCTAGCGCAGGCTGGTGGATTTGCTTGGCGTGGAATTGGCAGGCTTCACATGCTTGGACGATGTCCACTGCATCCTGAAGTGCTTGAGGCCAGTAGAAGCCGCTCCTGAAGACTTTGCCTGCGAGGGTGCGAGCGCACGAATGGTGGCCGCATTCCCCGCTGTGGATGTCCTTGATCAGCAATTTTCCTTCTTCTGGAGGAACGCATTTGAGCGGTGCCGTTTGGGCGCTTGCGATAGAGATTTCCTTCGAGGATTTTGTAAGATTTTGCTTGGCGGGCGACTCGCTCCGCTTCAACATCTTCCTCGGTAAGGATCCCTTTGTCGAGGTAGCCTTCGATCTCGTCAATCCATTCTGTTTCTTGATGCACCGCTGTGAGCAACAGGCGCTCCCCTGTAGGGGGCCCACATTCTGGAGCCCCGTTTGCAGGTGGTTACGGGAGCTCTTCGTCTGTTCTTGCGGGCATTGCCTCCTAAGGCTGTTTTATCGAAGCCTTGATGAGCCTTTCTTCAAAGACGCCTAGCAGCTGAGCCTGCCTCCTTGATGCGCGCTTGGCGATGTCATCGGCCTCTTGGTTCTCCTTTCTTGGGATGTGCATGAGCTCCATTCCCCTGAAGTGCTTCTCAAGCCTACGGACCTCTTCAAGGTATGCGGCCATGTGGTCGTCCTTGGGCTTGTAGCTTTTGTTAGAGAAGTTGACGAGCAGCTGGGAGTCGGCCTTGATGAGTAGATGCTTGATGCCAAGGGCGATTGCGGCGCGTAGGCCAGCAAGCAGGCCTTCGTACTCAGCGATATTGTTGGAAATCTTGTCGATTTCGAAGCACAGCTGGACCTCGTAATACAGCTTGTCACCTTTTGGTGAGATCAGGACCATGCCTGCCCCACTAAGACGACGAGCGAAAGCTCCATCGAACTTCATGGTCCAGTGGCTTGGCATTTTATCTCCAAGGGGCTCTTGTTGTTCTCCCAAAGGCTCTTCAGGGGTTGGGTCAGTCCATTCGGCGACGAAGTCTGCCAGCGCTCTTCCTTTGATTACCCTTGTGGTATCGAAGCGCAAATTGAATGGTTGTAGCTCTATGTTCCATCCTGCGACACGATCTGTGGCGTTTGGGTTGCGCAGGATTTGCTCCAGGGGGAACGAGGTGACCACCGTGATGGGGTGCCCCTAGAAGTAGTGCCGCAGCTTTCTTGAGGCGATGAGGAGTGAGAGGAGGAGCTTCTGCTGCATTGTATACCGCTCGCGAGCATCACGCAGTACTGTGCTGACGAAGTAAACTGGGCGCTCGACGAGGGTAGTTTATGTAACCTTGGCGTCTTCTGCCTGAGTGGGCTTAGCTGGACCCTCAGGGGGGTTGGCCTCAGGGGTCTTATCATGAGCCTCGAGGGGGTTGGCCTCAGGGGGCTTATCGCTGGCCTTGAGGGGGTAGGCCTCAGGGGGACCGTCAGGCTCCCTAGCGGGATCTTCTTGCAGCAGTTTACTTGGAGCGGGCCTCTCTTGTGGCTTTGGGCCTGGCGGTGGGTTTGTGAGGACTGCCCTTTCGTCGAGCTCTTCCTCAGGAGGTTTTGGCTTTGGAGTGGTCGCACTCTTCTCGTGGAGCACTGGCTCTTCCCTTTCTACCACAAGGACGGCACTTGTTGTCTGTGGAGTAGCTGATAGGTACAGCTTCAGGTGCTCGCCTGATCTTGGGGCGACCATTACTGGCGGGCTGGCCAGGTACTTCTTCAAGTCCTCAAACGCTTTTTCAGCTTCAGGGGTCCACTTGAAAGTGCCCGTTCTTTTCATGATCTTGAAGAACGGCATGGCTCTTTCACCGAACTTGGAGATGAATCTACCCAAGCTGGCCATGCAACCTGCTAGGCGTTGCATGTCCTTGAGTCTTCGTGGAGGTTGCATGTCCTCTATGGCCTTGATTTTGTCTAGGTTTGCCTCTATGCCCCGATGGGACATGAGGAACCCAAGCAGTTTGCCTGAAGGTATTCCGAAGACGCACTTGGTGGGGTTGAGCTTGATGTTCACCTTGCGCAGGTTGGCGAAAGTCTCTTCAAGGTCCCCGAGGAGAGTATTTCCCTCTCGAGATTTTACGACGATGTCATCGACATACGCCTCGGCGTTCCTCCCCATTTGCTCGCCAAGGGCTATGCTCATCAGCCTCTGGAAGGTGGCTCCAGCATTTTTTAGGCCGAAGGGCATGCAGACATAGCAGTACACACCGCAAGGGGTGAGGAAAGCCGTCTTCTCCTCGTCTTCCTTAGCCATCTTTATCTGATGATAACCAGAGAAGGCATCAAGGAATAAGAGGAGGTCGCAGCCTGCCGTGGAGTCCACGATCTGGTCAATTCTTGGCATCGGGTAAGGGTCCTTGGGGCAGGCCTTGTTTACATCAGTGTAGTCGATGCAGAAGCGGCCTCCTCCGACGGGTTTTGGGACTACCACGCCGTTGGAGAGCCAAGTAGGGTGCGCGACTTCGCGGCGACTTTTGCCGCTTTGAGCTTCTCGACCTCTTTGACGATAAATGCCTGCTTCTCGGGGGCTTGTTTTCTTGCTTTTTGCTTGACGGGGCGCGCGTTAGGGCACACGGCTAAGTGGTGCTCGATCACCTCCCTCGGTACACCAGACATGTCTGACGGTGTCCATGCGAACATGTCAGAGTTTGCCTGGAGGCAGGCGACGAGCGCGCTTTCCTATTTGGGAGGCAGCACGACGCCTATGGTGACGCTAGCCCCCGATCCTTCAGCCCCCAAGCTGCTGGAGCTCACAGAGATTTTCTTCGTGGCAGCTGTTTCCTGGGAAAACAACTGCTTCTTCTTCTTGGGTCTCTCGAGAGGCTCCATGTCCTCGTCTATGGGGAATGCTATAGCATCGGCCTTGTAGGCCGTCTCGACAGCACGCGTAGCATCCAGGACATGTCCACGGATGGTGATCGTGCCTCGCTGCCGGGGATCTTGACCATGTTGTAGGCATGGTGCGTGACGGCCATGAACTCGCGAGCGCGGGGTAGCCGAGGATGGCGTTGTACGGCATGCCGATGTGCGCGACATCAAAGTCGATGTGCTCGGTGCGGTAGTTTTCCTTGCTTCCGAAGGTGACGGCAAGCCTGACCTAGACTAGAAGCTCGATCGAACCGCTGGTTACCCCCGTGAAGGGCCTCGAGGGCATGAGCCTCTCGTAGGGCACTTGAAGCTGAAGATAACGTTCAGGCCTGCTCCACCATCGATGAGAGTCTTTGAGACAGCCACTTTGTCGATGGTGGGGCTGTAGACCAGCGGGAGGGTTCCAACAGCCTTGGTGGACTTGGGGTGATCCTGAGCGTCGAAGGCGATTTTGTACTGCGACCACTTGAGGGGCCTGGAGGTCTCAGTGTTTGGGAGGGCGGCGTTGAGCTCGCGGGCGAACTGCTTGAACTGATTGTTCGACTTTGGCACCTACGCCCCCCCCCCCAAGGATGCAGGCTATGACGCCTCTCGGGGCTTGGTAGCCACCATCTTCCTCATCAGGGAGATTGCCGTTCTTTTCCGCTGTGTTGGCCTGATTGCCAGATGGCTTCTGGTAGCCGCTCTTGCGTCCGCTTCCGCGGTAGCCACGGCCTCGGCCGCCACTGCCCTCTGCTTGCTCGCGCTCCTTGCTCAACCTTTTGAGGTCGAAGCAAGACTCTGTAGAGTGACCGCGCCTGTTGTGGTAGATGCAGAAAGGGCGGTGGTCATCTTTCCTCTCTCCAGGCTCAGGGGAGTCCCTACGGGTGCCCTTCGCGTCAGGTTCTGCCGCGAGAACCGCGGTGGCCTTGTGCTTGGGCTCCTCCTTCTTTTTCTGGCTCCTGTACCCCTCAGCGTGGTCGTCCCTCTTCAGCCTTGGTGCATTTGTCCGCCAGGTCGAACAGCTTCACCAGAGAAGTGAGCTTGTCATGGATGCCCAGCTTCTCGAGCATCCTGCTGTTAGTGACGCCCTCGCGGAAGGCGGCGATGACTTGGGTGTCGGGGATGTTCGGGATCTTGTTGCGCACTTGGCTGAAGCATTGGATGTACTTGCGGGGCGTCTCATCCTTCTTCTGCACCACAGCGCGCAGGTCATTGTGGGTGCGGGCGCGCTCGTACGTCCCCTTGAAGTTGGAGACGAACTGCTTGCAGAGCTCCTCCCAAGAGTTCACGGAGTCCTCGGGAGGTTCAGGAGCCACGACAGCGCAGAATTGCGAAGCGCGTGGGAGAACCTGTTGGCCATGACTTGTCGTCTCCACCTGCAGCTTGGATGGAGGTGGTGTAGAGCTGCAAGAACTCGATGGGGTTGCTGGAGCCGTCGTAGCCCTTAGGGAGAGCCGACCTGAACTTCGGGGGCCAGAACACGCGACCCAGGGAGCGGGTGAACGCCATGACCGATCTCCTCCACGAGCCTGTTCTGGCGGTTGCGCTGGAGCTCCATCCCCACTCGAGCGTCGGGCGTGGTGCGCTCCACGATCAAGCAATCGTGCGGCAAGGACGCGTTCGAGGCAGCCCTCTGCGTCGCAGCCGGTGCAGGTCCTGGCGGGGGCGGAGGTGCGTTTGTTGCGACCGTGCCCACGAGGGAGGGGTGCACGTTGGACTGCGACGTAGCAGGGCGTGTCGTGGCCGACGAGGTGGTTGAGGCGCTGGAGCCACTGCTCGTGGGCCTCAGCGGTGGGCTGGCAGCGGAGAAGCTCCTGCGCCATGAGCAGCGCGGTGTGGGGCGCAGGGTCCGTCCTGCCAGGACTGGAGCCGCTCGGGCACTGCGTCGGGTGCGAAGACTGTGCGTCCTCCTGGTGCTCGGAGTTACGTTCTGGCTCCTCTGTATGAGGACCCGAGGGGGCACGCTCTTCATGGCGGGGTCGGCTCCGTCGTGCGCGAGTGGCCGTGGCTCCTGGAGGGGCACGCGCTCCATCTGGTGCGCGTCGGTTGACATGGGTGGCGTGGGTAGCGCGGGTGTTCGCCATGGCGCGGAGACGGCTCGAAGGTCATTGACGCGACTCAATCCCCTACCTGGCGCGCCAAATGTCAGGTTATGACTCCCTAGAAGTGGGGGTAGTCACTTCCTAAAGTGTAGTTCGTGAAGGGGATTGAACGCGGAGGTCAAGACCCTCGAGGGACACGGCGACGCTGCTCGTCGGACCTGAAGACGTAGGACCCACAACAGAGATAGACACCGGCCCGTACCCAGGTTCACGGCCCTCGTGAGGAGGTAAGACCGCTACTCCAGCTTGTCTGTATTGGATTATGGTGGTTACAGTACAGCGGAGCTTGCCGAAGGACCCCTTGAGGCGGTTCTTGCCTGAGGAGGGAAGCGATGGTCTTCTTCCTCCTCCGGCCAGTGGCTTTACTACTGGGTATTGCTAGGGTTTCCAAGCGTGGTTACAAGCAATTGGCCGACCCCTTCTACAATGGAGGTCTTGGTGCTTTTATAGGCGCCTCCGGCACTCTTCTTCTCCTGAGCCTTCAAGGTGGTTCCCACATGGAAGTGGCATGGTGGAGCAGGAGTCCACCGCTGCTCCTTCGTCCATGGACGCGGTCCATCACTGGTAAAGGTGGGCGCGGTGGCCGACAGGCGGCCGACCGCGATGTACTGCCCGCAGGGAGGGCAGTCTCTGTGGTGGAGCCTGAAGGGGTTCCGGTGCAGAAAACAATAATTTTTCTAGCGTATGAAACCCTAACTAGCCAGGATCTATCTATCTAGTACATGTGATAACAGTGGCGGAACGGGTTACATTACCTCTATGTAGACCGATAGCGGGGATTACGCTCCCGCACAAGCGTTGACGATGAAGTCGCACGTAGCCAACCTTGACGTCACGGAGAACTTGCCGCGATGACGTAGACGATGACGCCGGGGTGTCGACGATGACCTGCGTCGACGGGCGTCTGGCGGAAGATGGCGCGGCGCCGGCAACCGGGGGGGGGGGGGGGGGTGCGCCGGCGGCAGGGGGCACGTAACATCCCAATATTTTGGAATGTTTAAAAATCACTAAAATTTAAAACTTTTGAAAGCATTTAAGTAATTTTGCTTTGGAAAAGAAATTTTAAGCATTGCATGCATGCATACATGTATCTCATCATTCATCATTTTATTAAATCTCAAAAGGGTTTAAATTAAAATCCATTATATTTCATATTGCTCTAAAAATATTTATATTCTATTATTCTACTTTTATGCCAAAATAAAGGAGAATGATTTCAGCAAAATAGTTTTAAATAATCTAATTTCAAACATATTTGAATATGGGTAATTTCATAAATTTTATTTAACTCCAAATAAATTATTAAATCCCTTATTTAAAAGTTAACCTAAAATAGGTAAAATTGTATTTTATGGATATTTCAAAATAATTATTTTTCAAAAAGTTTCAAAACATGCCCACTATTGGTTTAAAGCATAGATATGAATTTTACAAGTTTTTAGAAATTGATTTGACTTCATTTGGAGTTATAAATCAAAAGATATAAATTAAATGGAAAATCAGAAAAAGAAAAATGCTGACGTCAGCGATGACGTCACGGTCATCTTAAACCTCCGGCGACAATTCAGGCCGAAACTCCTCCCTCCCAAAATCGGATCAAATCAAGCGCGGATTCTCCGCGATTTGTTTCCCGGAGCGCCCCCTTATAAACCCCAGGCCCTGCCGCACCTTCCCCTCTTCCCCCTCTCGAAAACATGCCGCCAGGCCGCTGCAATAGCTCGCCGGAGCCGCACTGCCGCCGCCGCCTCTCTCCATCATTTCCGGCGAGGTAAATGTAACCCCGAGCCCGAGACACTCTCCTCTTCCTTCCCCGTGTCCTTGCGCAACTCTTGAACCCCTCCTCCCTTATTTTCTGCAGAAGGACGTCGAGGACGAGCTCGACGGAAGTCCGCCGACGCCCGAGCCGCCTCAACCGCTCCTCCACGTCGCGCTTGGATGAATCCCGCGTCGCCACCACCACCATAAGATCCGCCGTGTTGCGCCGCGCCCGGGCCCGTCGTCCGCGCACTCAGGGAGCCCACGCAGCGTCGCCGGCGTCCACGACCGGCCACCGCCGTCGTCGGTCCCGTCTCCGGCCACCCTGGCGCCGCCACGTCCGGGTCAAAGCGACCGAGACCGTTCGATCTCCGATCAACGGCCCATATCAGATCGCCCCGAAAAGGTATCTCCAGATCCGATCCGTCCGATCTTCATAAAATCCTACGGTCCATGTTAACCCTAGATCCGAGCTAATCAGAGCATGCCACGTCAGCCAGCCTTTTCTATTTTATTTTTCCAAATAAAATTAAATGGCAGTTTTGCAGAAAAGCCCCTGCCACTTAGATCTATCATAACTTTTTAACCACTTATCCAAATTTAACAAACTTTATATTTTTGGAAACCCTCGACATGTAGAATATTTTGGATCTGCCAAAATTCAAATTTGACTTAGTTTAAAATATTCAAATTTCAAATGGTGAATTTGGGTATTTTTGTCATAACTTTAAATCTGTAAATTCAAAAATTACAAATAAAATTGTTTTAGAAACTTTAGAATATCTGTAAATTAATGCCACTGCTATAAAATATTTTTGAGTAATTTTTGAATGAATTCATAGTTATATATTTAATTTGAATAGTTTGAGTATTTTCAACATAACTATTAATAAAAATATTATTTTTGATTAAAGTAAATTGCTATAAATTTAATTAAAATACCCATGTCTATTAAAACTATTTATTAAATTATATTATAAAAATTTAATCATAGAAAACTTTAATCTTATAATTATTCCTTTTATTATATTTTCCAAAATTAGAAATTAATTAAATTGCATTTATAAATTCATGCATATTTATAAAGAAATCACAAAAGTTATTTTGATGCTTCTTGTGATTAAAAATTTCATTTCATGCATAAAATATTTTATTATATAATTATATCCCTCATAGGAAAGCCTCTTCATTATTTTTCTCTAAGTTAGAAGTATTCTCAACTTAGCATTCTGGTAAAGTGCTACACTTAGACACTTAGTAATTTTCAAGATGGAGCTAGAAGGCCATTGAAGGACTTAGCCAAAACAAGACTTCAGAAATATCTTCAAGGAGTAGAAGCACTTAGAAGAAAAGCAAGAAGAAGTTCAAGAAGACCAACCTCCTTTATTCTCTAAGTCTTTCTTGCTCTCTCTCTTTTCTTTCTTCTTCTCTGAGACTTCATGAAGACTAATTAAATCCAAGACCAGCCCAAGTGATACAAAAATCAACAAGTCTGAAGATTATTCAAGTCTACCAAGAATTCAATCAAGACATCACTAAGGAGAATACTACAAGTCTGGAGATGAAGCCTGGAAGATAATCTACATCATTTTCTTCTATCTTTCCTAATCTTGACTTAAAACAATTTTTGATCATGTTATTACCATCTTGAAGTTTGTTGGATCCTAGCGGCATAGTGAGATGAAGCGGCCTGGAAACTAACCTTACATGTCCACGTACATGAGACCTGTTCCACAACTTAAGTGGTTGGCCGGGTGTCTGTCTCTCTCACTATAGTGAATATCCAATTTACAAAGAGCTGTTGATAATTGTCGATCACCCTAAAGAATAGACTAAGTATTTTCTCTAAGCATTTTGCACATCATGCATAGCATATTTTTGTATTGTTATTTTGGTTTGTATGTTTATGTGGTTTTGTTTGATGTGTTAGAAATTTCGGAGGGAAACGACAACTGTTGCAGCTGCAGTTGCTATTCTTCTTGTTGCCAAGGCAAGTGGCACACCTCATAAAGTTCCTATGTGTTTTCTATGCATAACTTAGTTAGTTTCCTATGCATGAGTAGAGCTTAGTAGATTTGCTATGCAAGACTTTAGAATTCCCTATTCCATTGTGTCTAGGTACCTATTAAATGACTTAGTAGATTTTGATGCTATGCAATTGATGAAAGGTTTTTATAAAAAGTTAAGTGGCTACTCAGGACCATGTCTATGAGGGTTTTCACCTGAGATAGTCTTTACTATACTTAGGATCATAGTATGTGGGGGTTTTTACCTGGGAGTGCACATCACTAAGTTAAAGAATCATCTGGGTGGATTGGTTGTTTGGTTTATGTTGAGTGGCTACTCAGGACCATGTCCATGAGGGTTTTCACCTAAGATAGTTTCTACTATACTTGGGATTATGAATGTGGGGGTTCTCACCTGAGAGCACACTTGTGGATGGCCACCCAGGAACAAAGGGATGTGAGGAATGAAGGGAGAAGAATGTGAAGAACTCAAGGAGAAGTATTCCAAGTAAAGACTGCATCTGATCAAGGACAATGGAGGAATCCCAACATTCTAATTTCTTAATAAAATTTTGATAAACAATAGTGGACTACTCAAGACCAAGTTCATGGGGGTTTCCACCTAAGAGAGTTTCTACTCTACTTAGGACCATTGAATATGGGGGTTTTCACCTGAGGGTACACCTAAGGACGTGATATCTTTTGGTTCACTGGAACTTGCCATTGTTGCCAATTATGATGTTAATAAGTTTGTTTTACAAAGAGTTAGGCAAAACTGGCTTTATGAAAAATAGCCTTGAACTCCACCGGCCAAATCTGCATACAGGCTTTAGAGTTATTTCCATTGAGTGTCCACCATAGTGTCACTTGCCAGACTCCATTTTAATGGAATCTGACCCACTCTGTTGCAAATCATTATTTGTTGCAGAAATATCTGACGAAGAGTAAGGAATACGTTTTGGGTTTCGAGTCTGCACCAACATGTTTTCGCCTGTGGCGTATCATGAAGATGGAGGCTCATTGAAGATTTATTTCCGCTGCTTTAGTGTTTTGAGCTAGCTTTGAGCTATGCAAAGATGTATCGAACTATTTATTTTACCAAGTCTGGATTATTCGTGTAATAATTATACAATGTTGTGATATTCATCGTAAACTGTGTGTGCAAATGAATCGATCCAAGGATTTGCACTATACACAGGTATCTGCCTTATTTAAAGTGCAGGTACGCTACAGATGGTATCAGAGCACTGTGTTGCCTGTAGGTTCGAAACCCTAGGTATGGATAGAAATAGGATTTGGCCATAGGATTGAAAATCTATTTCATTCAGTTTCCAAAAATAAGAACCTTTCAAACATCATTCTTGTAACTATCTTGACTATTTCATTTCTAAGTTTCTTCTCCTGTTTTGTTTAGATGATCGCCCTCATTGAATCACTCAGGAAAGGACCAGTGATGACCATGACCTTGGAATGTGAGACAGAGTTTCCAAGAGCACTTAAGGATAACATGAAGAGCTTGGGATTTGAAGGAGAAGCAATATACAAAGGTTTCCCTTTCATACGTGAAGGTCAAGAGTACTGGTGGGTGCAACTCCATCTATACAAAAGCAAAGAAGATGACCACAAGACCAAGGACTACTGCATGTTCACCAACCCAATACTTTACACATCATTCTTTGACTCAGCAAGAAGTGCAGCATGCGAAGCCATCGATAACCTTGGAAGAAGACTTCGATTTAGGCTTCATAACACCCAAAAGTATCTTGATGAACTCAAGGAAATAGAAGAGGAACTTGATGCACTCAGGAAGGAGATAGACTAGACCACCCATCTATTAGAGTAATGAGATCCTAATGATGTATTGACCTATCAAATTGTGGTATGGCAGTATCATCGTATGTGTTCTCTATAATATCGGTGTACTACGTTCGAAAACGATTAGTTAGGCTTTTCAAAAACAAGTTTGGAAATTTAATGATTGTGGTTGATTGTGCAATTGCTTGTATGGCTAGGAATTTTTCTCCTAGATCTGTCTATATTTTACTCATATATGCTAACACCCACAGATGCCTCCCCGACGTGCTCCTGGGAACAACAACAACAACAACAACAATGATGATGCTATGCAGTAGTTGATGGCCGCCCAAGCCCAGTTGATGACTATGATGACTCAGTTTATTGCAGCAAGCCACAACAACAATAATAACAACAACAACAATCCTCCACCGCCACCAGCTCCCCAAGTGGACAGGCTTACCAGATTTCTAAGGCTTAGGCCAAACAAGTTCTCAAATGCAACAGAGCCAATGGTGGCTGATGACGGGCTACGCTCTGTACAAAAGGATCTGGTGACAACTGAATGTGATGATGTTGAGAAGGTCAGGTTCACCGCACATCTTCTCGAAGGACCCGCTGCCCAATGGTGGGAAACTTATCAGATTACTCACCCATTGGACACTTTGACCTAGGAGGAATTCAAGGAAGGATTTCGTAATGCTCATGTCTCCACGGGGATTATGAATCTGAAACAGGAGGAGTTTCGCAATCTGCGTCAGGGTAACAGAAGTCTTAAGGAGTACATGGATGACTTTCATGCCTTGTCTCGATATGCTCCTGAGGACATCGATACAGATGCAAAGAGGAAGGCAAAATTTCTCAATGGACTATGTGATGAGCTGAAGATACCTCTGACTGTTGCTTATGCTCCAAACTATCAGATACTTCTTGATCAAGCTATCACCCTTGAAGATAGTATAAAGAAGGCTGAAAATAGGAAGAGAAAGATGGACAAGCACTCCTCTGAACCCTTATTCAAGAAGCACCTTGTTCATGATGTGAACAGTGGCCACAAACATGGGAATCACCATAATGGAGGAAGTCACCACAAGCATCATGATCACCATGGTGGATCCAAGGGAAACAATGGAGACCATAAAGGAAATGGATTTGCTGGCCATAACCATAATAATGGACACCACCGTCCAAATCCTGAACACAAACATATCAGTCAGGTGCTCTGTTACAAATGCAAGAACAAGGGTCATTACGCCAATGAGTGCCCAGCAAAGAAGAAGGCCGAAGAAGCTGCTAAGTCAAATCCTTTCGATAAAGGATATGTGAACGACATCACCGTGGAAGAAGTGAATGGTACATTCTGAATCAAGTTTTCATATTGAAGTTTTCAATACCAACAAAGTTTTCTTTTAAGGGTGGTAGCCCAACCCGATACCCAGACAGAACCTTTTGCTAGCCTTCTCGAATCTCGAGGACGAGATTCCTTTTAAGGGTGGTAGTCTGTAACATCCCAATATTTTGGAATGTTTAAAAATCACTAAAATTTAAAACTTTTGAAAGCATTTAATTAATTTTGCTTTGGAAAAGAAATTTTAAGCATTGCATGCATGCATACATGTATCTCATCATTCATCATTTTATTAAATCTCAAAAGGGTTTAAACTAAAATCCATTATATTTCATATTGCTCTGAAAATATTTATATTCTATTATTCTACTTTTATGCCAAAATAAAAGAGAATGATTTCAGCAAAATAATTTTAAATAATCTAATTTCAAACATATTTGAATATGGGTAATTTCATAAATTTTATTTAACTCCAAACAAATTATTAAATCCCTTATTTCAAAGTTAACCTAAAATAGGTTAAATTGTATTTTATGGATATTTCAAAATAATTATTTTTCAAAAAGTGTCAAAACATGCCCACTATTGGTTTAAAGCATAGATATGAATTTTACAAGTTTTTAGAAATTGATTTGACTTCATTTGGAGTTATAAATCAAAAGATATAAATTAAATGGAAAATCAGAAAAAGAAAAATGCTGACGTCAGCGATGACGTCACGGTCATCTTAAACCTCCGGCGACAATTCAGGCCGAAACTCCTCCCTCCCAAAATCGGATCAAATCAAGCGCGGATTCTCCGCGATTTGTTTCCCGGAGCGCCCCCTTATAAACCCCAGGCCCTGCCGCACCTTCCCCTCTTCCCCCTCTCGAAAACATGCCGCCAGGCCGCTGCAATAGCTCGCCGGAGCCGCACTGCCGCCGCCGCCTCTCTCCATCATTTCCGGCGAGGTAAATGTAACCCCGAGCCCGAGACACTCTCCTCTTCCTTCCCCATGTCCTTGCGCAACTCTTGAACCCCTCCTCCCTTATTTTCTGCAGAAGGACGTCGAGGACGAGCTCGACGGAAGTCCGCCGACGCCCGAGCCGCCTCAACCGCTCCTCCACGTCGCGCTTGGATGAATCCCGCGTCGCCACCACCACCATAAGATCCGCCGTGTTGCGCCGCGCCCGGGCCCGTCGTCCGCGCACTCAGGGAGCCCACGCAGCGTCGCCGGCGTCCACGACCGGCCACCGCCGCCGTCGGTCCCGTCTCCGGCCACCCTGGCGCCGCCACGTCCGGGTCAAAGCGACCGAGACCGTTCGATCTCCGATCAACGGCCCATATCAGATCGCCCCGAAAAGGTATCTCCAGATCCGATCCGTCCGATCTTCATAAAATCCTACGGTCCATGTTAACCCTAGATCCGAGCTAATCAGAGCATGCCACGTCAGCCAGCCTTTTCTATTTTATTTTTCCAAATAAAATTAAATGGCAGTTTTGCAGAAAAGCCCCTGCCACTTAGATCTGTCATAACTTTTTAACCACTTATCCAAATTTAACAAACTTTATATTTTTGGAAACCCTCGACATGTAGAATATTTTGGATCTGCCAAAATTCAAATTTGACTTAGTTTAAAATATTCAAATTTCAAATGGTGAATTTGGGTATTTTTGTCATAACTTTAAATCTGTAAATTCAAAAATTACAAATAAAATTGTTTTAGAAACTTTAGAATATCTGTAAATTAATGCCACTGCTATAAAATATTTTTGAGTAATTTTTGAATGAATTCATAGTTATATATTTAATTTGAATTGTTTGAGTATTTTCAACATAACTATTAATAAAAATATTATTTTTGATTAAAGTAAATTGCTATAAATTTAATTAAAATACCCATGTCTATTAAAACTATTTATTAAATTATATTATAAAAATTTAATCATAGAAAACTTTAATCTTATAATTATTCCTTTTATTATATTTTCCAAAATTAGAAATTAATTAAATTGCATTTATAAATTCATGCATATTTATAAAGAAATCACAAAAGTTATTTTGATGCTTCTTGTGATTAAAAATTTCATTTCATGCATAAAATATTTTATTATATAATTATATCCCTCATAGGAAAGCCTCTTCATTATTTTTCTCTAAGTTAGAAGTATTCTCAACTTAGCATTCTGGTAAAGTGCTACACTTAGACACTTAGTAATTTTCAAGATGGAGCTAGAAGGCCATTGAAGGACTTAGCCAAAACAAGACTTCAGAAATATCTTCAAGGAGTAGAAGCACTTAGAAGAAAAGCAAGAAGAAGTTCAAGAAGACCAACCTCCTTTATTCTCTAAGTCTTTCTTGCTCTCTCTCTTTTCTTTCTTCTTCTCTGAGACTTCATGAAGACTAATTAAATCCAAGACCAGCCCAAGTGATACAAAAATCAACAAGTCTGAAGATTATTCAAGTCTACCAAGAATTCAATCAAGACATCACTAAGGAGAATACTACAAGTCTGGAGATGAAGCCTGGAAGATAATCTACATCATTTTCTTCTATCTTTCCTAATCTTGACTTAAAACAATTTTTTATCATGTTATTACCATCTTGAAGTTTGTTGGATCCTAGCGGCATAGTGAGATGAAGCGGCCTGGAAACTAACCTTACATGTCCACGTACATGAGACCTGTTCCACAACTTAAGTGGCTGGCCGGGTGCCTGTCTCTCTCACTATAGTGAATATCCAATTTACAAAGAGCTGTTGATAATTGTCGATCACCCTAAAGAATAGACTAAGTATTTTCTCTAAGCATTTTGCACATCATGCATAGCATATTTTTGTATTGTTATTTTGGTTTGTATGTTTATGTGGTTTTGTTTGATGTGTTAGAAATTTCGAAGGGAAACGACAACTGTTGCAGCTGCAGTTGCTATTCTTCTTGTTGCACACCTCATAAAGTTCCTATGTGTTTTCTATGCATAACTTAGTTATTTTCCTATGCATGAGTAGAGCTTAGTAGATTTGCTATGCAAGACTTTAGAATTCCCTATTCCATTGTGTCTAGGTACCTATTAAATGACTTAGTAGATTTTGATGCTATGCAATTGATGAAAGATTTTTATAAAAAGTTTCAGTGGCTACTCAGGACCATGTCTATGAGGGTTTTCACCTGAGATAGTCTTTACTATACTTAGGATGGCACACCTCATAAAGTTCCTATGTGTTTTCTATGCATAACTTAGTTATTTTCCTATGCATGAGTAGAGCTTAGTATATTTGCTATGCAAGACTTTAGAATTCCCTATTCCATTGTGTCTAGGTACCTATTAAATGACTTAGTAGATTTTGATGCTATGCAATTGATGAAAGGTTTTTATAAAAAGTTTCAGTGGCTACTCAGGACCATGTCTATGAGGGTTTTCACCTGAGATAGTCTTTACTATACTTAGGATCATAGTATGTGGGGGTTTTTACCTGGGAGTGCACATCACTAAGTTAAAGAATCATCTGGGTGGATTGGTTGTTTGGTTTATGTTGAGTGGCTACTCAGGACCATGTCCATGAGGGTTTTCACCTAAGATAGTTTCTACTATACTTGGGATCATGAATGTGGGGGTTCTCACCTGAGAGCACACTTGTGGATGGCCACCCAGGAACAAAGGGATGTGAGGAATGAAGGGAGAAGAATGTGAAGAACTCAAGGAGAAGTATTCCAAGTAAAGACTGCATCTGATCAAGGACAATGGAGGAATCCCAACATTCTAATTTCTTAATAATTTTTTGATAAACAATAGTGGACTACTCAGGACCAAGGGGTTTCCACCTAAGAGAGTTTCTACTCTACTTAGGACCATTGAATGTGGGGGTTTTCACCTGAGGGTACACCTAAGGACGTGATATCTTTTGGTTCACTGGAACTTGCCAGTGTTGCCAATTATGATGTTAATAAGTTTGTTTTACAAAGAGTTAGGCAAAACTGGCTTTATGCAAAATAGCCTTGAACTCCACCGGCCAAATCTGCATACAGGCTTTAGAGTTATTTCCATTGAGTGTCCACCATAGTGTCACTTGCCAGACTCCATTTCAATGGAATCTGACCCACTCTGTTGCAAATCATTATTTGTTGCAGAAATATCTGACGAAGAGTAAGGAATACGTTTTGGGTTTCGAGTCTGCACCAACATGTTTTCGCCTGTGGCGTATCATGAAGATGGAGGCTCATTGAAGATTTATTTCCGCTGCTCTAGTGTTTTGAGCTAGCTTTGAGCTATGCAAAGATGTATCGAACTATTTATTTTACCAAGTCTGGATTATTCGTGTAACATTGATTCAATGTTGTGATATTCATCGTAAACTGTGTGTGCAAATGAATCGATCCAGGGATATGCAATATACACAGGTATCTGCCTTATTTAAAGTGCAGGTACGCTACAGGGCAGCGGCTGGGCTGCAGGTGGGCAAGACGACGTCGCCCAGGCTCCTCAAAATAGTCGCCTCCGAGCACTCGCAAACATACGGATCTTAACGGCAACCCCCGGTCATTCAGATCCAGCTGAAATCGCAGGGGTAGAACTTATCTGGAATCCCGCAGGGCAATGGCGCCCGACGGTAGAGCTTAGGTGGAGAGAGGAGGCAAAACGGGCGGAGAAACAACTCGGCCGGCTTGCTACAAATTTAATTGTATTTTCCATGAATTAATCCAATTAATATGCCTTGCTATATAAAGGGGGGAGGGGGTGTGCAAACTCCCTAGCTCCCCCATGTGGGACTAAACAAAGGAGATGTGGGGGGGGGGGGGGGGGGGGTTGGAGCCGCACCCACCATGGGCTCCAAAGCCTCCATGGTGCGGCTCCCCCCCCCCCCCCCCCCCCCCCTCTTGGGCCTTCTTGGCCCATTTAGGTGGGCTGCCCCTTTTTCACCTTTTTTAATTAATATTAAATTAATATAAAATACTATTAATTCATAATTAATATATTTATATATAATTTAATCTCCCGTGACTCTGAAACATTTTCCGGACCACCCGAACATCTTTCGGACATTCCTGGAACCATTCCAGACCTTCCCGGAACTCCTTCCGGACCACCGGAACTCTGTCCGGATCATTTCTCTCTCTCCAACAAAATCCTATATTATTCCAGAACCTATCTCCTGGTGTCGTTAAGACCTTAAGTTTGTTACGCTACGGTTCGAGAACACTCCAGACATGGTCGAGACACTCCGCTCACCAATGACAGTCAAGGATACCTGGATGTATATGAAGGCCCCTGTGCATTCTACGAATATCGTCGTTGAACCATAAATATGATATTCATTCCCTTTGTTTCTGCGATACTACCTTGTCCGAGATATGATCGTAGACATCCGATGTCTTTGTTGTATCTCGTTACCGACAAAGGTTATAAACTCGCGTGTGGTATTACATCTCCATGACCTAGTCATAAGCTGCGCAGCTATATAGATGTAATCTCACCGAGTGGGCCCAGAGTATCTTTCCATTACAAGAATGAACAAATCCCGCTCTTGATCCTTACGTCTCGATGCTCTTTCGGGATACCGAAGATGGACACCGTTATTTTCATGCTATATAATACACAACGTTTGATGCTCTCAAAGCACCCCTACGAAGCATCAATAAGTACGGTCTCACGGTCTAAGGAATAATCTCTCATATTCTATTTTATTGCAAACGACAAACATCGTAATACGATCTTATTGCAATACTTTGCGTATGTCCATCACCTTATTCATCTAATAAGATGACCCCATTGTCAACCGACGTCATTGTCCTTGATCGGGAATCTGGATCAACTGTTGCGCAATGGACTCGTTCATACAGAGGCTTACTAGGGACCTGGTTGTCTATATATCACACGTGTATTAATAATTCCGATTAATACATTTATAGCATAATACGCAAACCTATTATAAACTTATGAGATAATACAATAAATACTACTTATTTATTTTCCTATAGGGCATATCTCCTTCAGTCTCCCACTTGCACTAGAGTACAAATAAACTAGCTGCATTTTACTTCATCAAAATCCCTTATCAAATAAGCGTCATTTGATAATGCTTGCTTGTGGAAGAGTGTTACTCTGACAACTGTACAATACATAATTGTGCGTACTTTTGCGATTCATTGATATCAACTTGCTTGATATCACCATGTTGTCCAATAACATATATGCAAATACCGTAACTAAGTGAGACTTCTGTTTCCCAGCGCTCACTCTGATTATGCTAACCAGATAACTGTCTTGAAAACACACTCAGTCATATAGAGCCCCTTGTAACAATTACACACTCGCGATATCGACATACTTTCACACCAATGTAGAAAACTGGACATTCCAATGTCAATCTAATAACTAATGCACTTCTACTTCCAGTAAATTCTAAACTTACTTTTATAATTGTTCTTCTTCTAAGAACATCGGTTATATTTCATCGAGCAGCTAATATGGTTTCAGTATGATGTCTAATATTACATAATAGACCAACATGTCATACAACCATTACTACCTTGTATCACTACTCTTAATGATCAATTGGATTTCCAAGGACCATCCTTTTGATTCATATCTGACTCCTCAGATATAATCCAAAACAACTCGACTAACTATTTAAAATTCCCGTTCTATTCCAAATAGATACTAACTTTCAAATAGTTTCACAACTTCATCCTTCTCATCTATTCTACTGGTACAATTTCACAATGTGTCATTTACACAAGATGAATTCGGCTCCCACTCAAATTATGTCTCCACATATTTGAGAACACGAGCTCCCACTCAAAAACATGTTATCTACATATTTTAGCTCCTAAGCTCCCACTAAAAAATATGTACTTTACATATTCTTCCCGAGTGAACTAACTTTGACTCCCACTTAAAATCGACATTTTGGTCAAACCAAAATCATTGATCTATTATCAATTCGAATTTAATTCAAACTAAAGTATTACATTAATACAAATCCCTCAGACTTCAAGCATGTCTACATAAATGTAGTCAACAAATTTGATCTTGTCCAAGACACATTTCTTGAAAAAACATGTTTCCATGTCTTTCTTATAGTCACATTTCTCATATAACACTTTATATGATGATTAAACAATCTTATTCCTCTAATAAGAATTGTAGCAACAATTACTATTTTAATCCTTTCAAATGTAACTTGGATTTTCAGGCTGAAACAACCTTTGTTCGTATTTGATATTTTCTCAACTTTCTTTGTATTCAAGTGCACCTTGATCTGTCAACAAGATCTGAAACACTTAATATCGTGCTGTGACCTGACAGCAATATTAAATATAACAACACTTTATCCAGAAGCTTCTTTCATGAAAATATTATGATCTCTAGGAAGAGGATTGCAAGCAGAAAACAATTTTCTAGTCTCCCTCACTCTTAATCACCAAATCTTCATTTGTAGACATATACTCTTTGGAACACCTTCCAATATTCTACTTTTATGAATATAGGTCTGACACCTTATTTCAAGCTTCTAATTCCAATCCATAACCATAATTCGAAAAATCATATTTTTTTCGGAATTACATAGACAACAAACTAAGTTTTGTTTCTATTTGGCTTTGGAATACACTCCCATCCAATGCAAGTAATCTACAAAGAACTATTCATGTATATTCCGAATTATCGTATATTCATATACATGACGACACAATTGTTGATCATATGAATTCTCGTTGAGAGAAATATCTATTTTCAAAAGTGGACATCGACTATAATGTTTCAAACATATTAAGAGATTCTAAGACAGATTCTGACAGACCACACTTTATTTAAAATAGAGCATGATTATAATACCCCACATATCACCATATATGATATTATAATATTGTCAAATGAATTTCCACAAGTATTTGTGTTGAAACCATAATTCAAAAATATTGTCCTTTGATCGAATCTTGTGAATACAATATTCACTAAACTTTCTTCTGAAAAACCCCATTTGATCTCTTATCAAATTAATTTCAGACTTATGATTTATCAGGCAAATACTCTTATTCACCAATAATCATAGAAGAATTCGGATCAAGCAAAAAACACCATTAATTAATTTAATAATCATTTGAAATGACTCTTAATTAATTTCCTCTCGTATTGACACTTCAATACTACATTTCAAACTTAATCAATTCGACACTCGAAATACTTAAATGGGCCAAAATTATCCATTACTTTTTTCATTGCCTTTATGACTAAATTCGATGGTGTTTGTTCTTTGGACACATAATTTTATCATTCCCGCTATTATAAATGTATATCATACGCATAATGTAATTGAGATGTGATGCAAATTACTCATAATATGAAACAACTGCTTTGTTTCATAACATAAAACAACTGATTTGTTCTATATGAAAAACTATGTCTTGTAGCATTCAAGACATCAAACTAGATCACACTCTCACTATTACAAAATGTCTTATAAAAAACTATTCATGATAACTAATATGATATCTCGAGGGCGTGAGCACTACTAGCCATTAACTTGCCATCACTTGTGCACTGTCACGTCACCCATCGTCGCATACTTGTGATAATCAGGGACTGTTTCATAAACAGAACAAGTATCAAATACTTTTCATCAAGTATGAGAAGAATACATTTATATCTTCGTATATCAAATATACCCGTAGCGTTGAAGAACTCTTCTTCGATGGAATCAATTTTTAGAGATTTGAACTTGTTCACGAACGTGAAGAAGCTCATCGTGTCTCTATAGCATATTCACGCACATGCTATTCACAGCTAGGAGGCAAAGCGCAATCTCTATTGCACTGGAGTTCGCGATCTAGAAATCGTAGATATTCGTAAGCCTGAAGTAGATGTCATACAACTTCTTCAATTGAGTCTCCAGACAGGTATGCTCCCCATGTGAATGGTCCGGAACTTTCTAACCTATCTGAACTGCTCAAGACTCAATTCATCTTTGAAGTGACCTTTGATCGCATCAATCACGACATATGGCTCCATTTGTTGAAACAACTTTCAACTCTGGTGCTAGGCATACGCTCATGACGACCTTCACTTCCATGAAAATATCATGATGCTTACGGAACTCATCATCTTCCTCCTTGCTAGCAGAATCATCTGTTCTATCTTCTAACTAATGTTCTAGGACATATAGAATGCTCGTTAGTTTGGAGAATATTTCTAAACCAATGTACCAGCTGATGAAGTTGGACCCGTCGGCTTCTAAGGTAAAATCCGGGCTCTTGAGGAAGTAACCGAAGTGTAGTTCCGTAGTCTCCAGATGTGATCACAAAAGAGGTAAGGTAAAGTTTATAATATATTGGTGAGTTTTAGTTTATAATCATATTATCAAAAACACACCACACCAAAATTATTATCCCTAAAATAATAATGGCGATTACACGACCCTCATCCACCATACTACCCCCGATCATTACGCCGGCAGGACAACTTCAAAGGTGGACATAAAATGTCGATCACAACAACTCTGTGACTCATGCTCGATCTTTCGATCTTCCCGTGTTCCGAGGCCATATCTGCATATGCTAGGCTCGCCAATCATACCTCGAAGACCCTGCATGTGCAACATGGCTTACACCCACTGTATGCGAATGACGATTTGTCTGACACCCGATCATCACGGCCTGCCTCATAACATAGAACTTTCCTGGTGGTGCGCAACAAGGGAGAACACAATTTTGGTATTTTTTAGGGATCATCCTATTCATGATGCTACCGTTGTATATCTAGCGTATAAGCAATCAATAGGATGCACACACAACACCACACAATAATGATGCAATGAAGTGCGACGTGACATGGTCGATGCGCCTGGACCTTCATGGCGCCATGTGCCTGGCCCCCGGCGCCCCGGCATGGCTCCGAGTCTACGGAGCCCTCCATTGCCTCCGACAGTACGAGTAACATCAAACTTACCGTAACCATGTCACATAAAATAACGCCTCTGCAAAACAAAGTTAGACGCCTCTAGCTTTATTTATTTTTGCAACTTTTACGTGGCATATAGGCTTATTCGTAAGAGAATCGGTTCCCTACCTACGAAGTTTGTACCACAACGTCGATCGTATAATTGCATGTTTATGCATCCCTTTCGGGCCCTCCATTGAAAATGCTTTGCCGACTAGAGAGAGAGAAACAGACACCCGCCAGCCACAGATACGGTGCAAGCCGTATGTCAGTAGTGGAACCAGTCTCGCGTAAGCATACGGATAAAGTCGGTCCGGGCCGCTTCATCAACTCAATACGGAAGGCATCGCAAGTGCACGCTAGAGGGTAGCAAATATAAGAAATACGTTCTCATTTAACATGAGTTCTAACCGTACCAGCAGTACTACGCATAGATCGGCTCTGATACCACTGAAGGGGTTCCGGTGCAGAAAAAAATAATTTTTCTAGCGTATGAAACCCTAACTAGCCTGGATCTATCTATCTAGTACATGTGATAACAGTGGCGGAACGGGTTACATTACCTCCATGTAGACCAATAGCGGGGATTACGCTCCCGCACAAGCGTTGTCGATAAAGTCGTACGTAGCCGACCTCGAGGTCACGGAGAACTTTCCGTGATGACGTAGACGATGACGCCGGGGTGTCGACGATGACCTGCGTCGACGGGCGTCGGGCGGAAGATGGCGCGGTGCCGGCAACCGGGGGGGGGGGGGGGGTGGTGCGCCGGCGACAGGGGGCAGCGGCTGGGCTGTAGGTGGGCGAGACGATGTTGCCCAGGCTCCTCAAAAGAGTCGCCTCCGAGCACTCGCAAACATACGGAGCTTAACGACAACCCCCGGTCATTCAGATCCAGCTGAAATCGCAGGGGTAGAACTTATCTGGAATCCCGCAGGGCAACGGCGCCCGGCGGTATAGCTTATATGGAGAGAGGAGGCAAAACGGGCGGAGAAACAGCTCGGCCGGCTTGCTACAAATTTAATTGTATTTTCCATGAATTAATCCAATTAATATGCCTTGCTATATAAAGGGGGGAGGGGTGTGCAAACTCCCTAGCTCCCCCATGTGGGACTAAACAAAGGAGCGGTGGGGGGTTGGAGCCGCACCCACCATGGGCTCCAAAGCCTCCATGGTGCGGCAACCCCCTGTTGGGCCTTCTTGGCCCAGTTAGGTGGGCTGGCCCTTTTTCTCCTTTTTAAATTAATATTAAATTAATATAAAATACTATTAATTCATAATTAATATATTTATATATAATTTAATCTCCCGTGACTCCGAAACATTTTCCGGACCACCCGGACATCTTTCGGACATTCCTGGAACCATTCCAGACCTTCCCGGAACTCCTTCCGGACCACCGGAACTCTTTCCGGATCATTTCTCTCTCTCCAACAAAATCCTATATTATTCCAGAATCTATCTCCTAGTGTCGTTAAGACCTTAAGTTTGTTACGCTACGGTTCGAGAACACTCCATACATGGTCGAGACACTCCGCTCACCAATGACCGTCAGGGATACCTGGATGTATATGACGGCCCCTGTGCATTCTACGAATATCGTCGTTGAACCATAAATATGATATTCATTCCCTTTGTTTCTGCGATACTACCTTGTCCGAGATATGATCGTAGACATCCGATGTCTTTGTTGTATCTCGTCACCGACAAAGGTTATTAACTCGTCTGTGATATTACATCTCCATGACCTAGTCATAAGCTGCGCAGCTATATAGATGTAATCTCACCGAGTGGGCCCAGAGTATCTTTCCATCACAAGAATGAACAAATCCCGCTCTTGAACCTTACGTCTCGATGCTCTTTCGGGATACCCAAGATGGACACCGTTATTGTCATGCTATATAAGACACAACGTTTGATGCTCTCATTCTATTTTATTGCAAATGACAAACATCGTAATACGATCTTATTGCAATACTTTGCGTATGTCCATCACCTTATTCAACTAATAAGATGACCCCATTGTCAACCGACGTCATTGTCCTTGATCGGGAATCTCGATCAACTGTTGCCTAATGGACTAGTTCATATAGAGGCTTACTAGGGACCTGGTTGTCTATGTATCACACGTGTATTAATAATTCCGATTAATACAGTTATAGCATAATACACAAACCTATTATAAACTTATGAGATAATGCAATAAATACTACTTACTTATTTGCCTCTAGGGCATATCTCCTTCAGAGCCCGCGATGACGTTCTCATTTGGAGGGTTGCGCCGTCCACCTGCTTTATAACCAGAGTGGAAGGTCCTGGCAGTCCTGCCGCAAGCGATGCAACTTTATTGACTCCTTTATCATCAAAGCGGCAACGGGGATGCTTGCGTCACCACGTGGGCGTGGCAGAGGTCATGTGCGTCTCGCCGTGTTTCCTTGGCCGCGACGCCCTCAGGCCGGGGGAGGCCTGTGGGGGGATTCCCGTTGACTTCCCTCCAGGCGCGTTGGCGCCTCGGGAGGGTCTCTTGAAGCGCGGGACCGCGCGAGGCCTTCGTTTCCTCTTCAGGCCCTCGAGGGTCCCGCCAGGCGGTGAGGCCTGGTCCTTAGTCGTTTCGTCTGTCAGCCCGCATGCGAGGCCTGGGGGGGAGTGGGATCTCCATACCCCAGTTCCCACTGGGCCGACAGGCATCAAGAAATATCTGCAGGCACCCGACAGTGATGACGATGACGATGACAAGGATGATGATCAGACGGAAGGAACTCAAGGTCGCCGCAAAAGGGCAAAGAATAAATCGGTGGTGCTTCCCGCTACCTGCTTCACTATGAGTCCGGAAGAGCTCGGCCAGTTCTATATGTGCCTCGTAGAAGTAAAATTTCCGGGCGGTTATGCAGGGAAGATCAGCAGGTATCTAGACCCAACGAAGAAGAGGTTCAGTGGTATGAAGTCTCACGAATTTCACGTGCTGATGACGCAGATAATTCCCGTTGCGATCCGAGGGATAATGGACGTCCACGTCTGAAAGAGCATTTTCGGTCTCCTATGTTTTGGATAGTAATGACAACACGAAAAGGATGTTTAACGGTGTGCCTAAGTATTTCAGATACTACATCGTCTTGAAGAACATAAAGGATGAAGATCAACCGGTTTAAAGAGAGAGTTGGCTGGCAGTTTTTCCTGTCCTGTCAGGCCGGAAGTTCCAGTGTTGTGACCGGAAGTTCCGATCTACGGGACGGAATTTCCGGGCATGCACCGGACATTTCTGGTTGGTCAGAAAACGGCTAAGTCCTTTAGGATTTCAGCCCTGGCAAAGGCGGAACTTTGGCCGGAGGTTTAGTCGGATCTTTCCGGACGACCGGAAGTTCCGACCTACCACCAGAAGTTCCGACCGAGAAAAACGTGAAAATCGGCTAAGTCAAAACTTGCCTGCGCACGGGCAAAGCCGGAACTTTGTCCGGAGATTTGGCCGGATCTTTCCAAGCAACCGGAAGTTCTGGTCCACTCACCGGAAGTTCCGGTGCTGAATATCAGAGAAATCTGCTAAGTCAGGAATTGCTCACGCACGGGCAAAGACGGAACATTGGCCGGAAGTTTGGCAGAAATCTGCTATAAGCTGAACAAGCCAGGATTTTCGCTAAGTCTGGATTGCCTGCGCCCTGGCCAAGCCAGAAGTTCTACCGGAACTTTGGCGGAACTTTCCGGGTGACCGGAAGTTCCGGCCTGCGCGATGTGAAAAACGGCTAGTTCGTGGAGGGGCTATAAATACCCCTCCACCTACCTCCAGCCATTTCAGCTCTCTTACTCTCTCTCTTCATAAATGTGCTGAAGCTCAAATCTTCAATATCTCCCAACTCCTCCACCCAAACTCGTTGATCTTTGGAGGAGCGAAGGAGAAGGCCCCGATCTACTACTTCACCGTAGCAATTTGTAATCTCCCCCCATTCACTTGGAGATTTCAAGTCTAGGGTTTCCTCCAGGAAAACCTAGATCTCACCATTGTTGGTACTTGGTATAAGCTTGACCTTTTGTGGAGAAGGCACCTATTCACCCCCCCCCCCTCTAGGTGTCGGATTCCCGTTCAATTGTTATCAGAGCCAGGTTCACTTTTAAGGGCTTAACCGCCTAAGTGCAACGATGACAGAATCCGATGCCGAGAGAGCCACCCGTGAGAAATTAGAGGCGGAGACGGAGGCGTTAGCTAAAGGGGCAACCATGGCCGATCTTATAGATATGAGATCGTCCTTGGAGGCCCAACTCCTCAAGATGAATGAGATGCTCATGGCACTCTTGAAGTCTAAGGAGCCCGAGGCGACTTCTCCCTCTCCTCCTTCTAAGGAGCACGGTGAGAACTCTAAGGATTCATCTTCGGATGGGTCCGAAGATGTTCCTCCGAATGCTTCCCCCGGGAAGGCGGAAAAGGATGAATCACCTAGCTCCTCCAAGACCCCAAAGGAGATGAATTTCATGAAGTTAACCATAATTACTCGCCTATTCTTCCTATCCCTCACCCTCATGTAAACTTTAGCAGTGACCCTCCTAAGCTCAATCCTACTCATTTTTCTCAATGGCAATTTCAAATGAAGTCTCATTTATGTAGTGCCTCCATTGAGCTATGGCGCATCATTGAAGAAGGATTCAAGGCCCATGATCCAACCAACTTGACAAGCAGAGAGGTGGTTGATAGTCAACTCAATGCTACCGCTCTTAATCAACTCCAAATGGCCGTTGGAGACAAGTACATGCCTCTCATTCAACAATTCTCCACCGCCAAAGAAGTGTGGAATGCTATTTCTGACATCTTCGTCGGTAATGAGAGCATGAAGAAGAACCGGTATGATGCCTTGTGCAATGAGGTGGAAGGGTTCTACAAGTTGGATGGAGAAGGCCATGAGGACATGTACCAGAGGTTGGTGTTGATTGCTAACACTTTCAAGAACCTCTGTGCGGCCTACATTGATGACGCTTGGATCAAGAGGAAGTTCGTGACCACACTCTTGCACTTTAAGGAAATGGAATTGAAGACACTCCAATGGATACATGACTTTGCAAAGATGACATCCAATGAAGTCATGCAAGAGATGACCGCATACAAGGTGGCCTCCAAGATTGCACAAGATGCGAGAGCAAGAGCCATAGGGATGCACAAGCATGCCTCAATTGCTTTGAAGGCCACCGTTGAAGAAGATGATGAAGATGAGTGTGATGAGAAAGTCGAGCTATCTAGTGAGACCCTCACAAGTACTCTCACCCAACAAATGGGTCTTGCGGCAATAAATTTTTGGAAGAACCCCGGAAGGGCCAAAGCTAGGATTGACAAGAAGTTCCCCTCCAATGGAGGAAAGCCGAGCAACAAGGTGAGGCTTTGCTATAACTGTCATGACAAAATCCACTTTGTTGCAGATTGCCCATGGGAAAGAAGAGAGGACCATGGTGGGAGGCTCGTGGCCAGAAGGGAAAAGGGCCTATGCCCATGAAGAAGCCCTTCTTCAAGAAGAAGCAAAAGATTGTCTTGGTGACCCAAGAGCAATATCCCACCGATGATGAAGATAGTGACAAGGAGGACACCCCAATGCAAGTGGCTGCCATACCCATTTCTTCTACACCTCTGTCCCTCTTCTCCTCACCAAATGAGATCCCCATCATCAAGAATGCAAGATGTCTTATGGCAAATACATCCAAGGTAAAACTGTCCCCTACCTCCATATCCCATGATATTGATGATGGTATGAGTCTTGAAGTCAAGAAAGAAATTATTGCTTTTGATAAATTCATGACTAACTTGCAAGGAGAAGGAAAGAAACACTTTGGCTCGATTATGGGTCGTATAGGTGAGCTTTAGGATTAGCTTGAGTCAAAAGGTGAGATTGAGAGAGAGGATGCTCACACTAAGGTGTCTCTCCAATCCTTCCTTGAAGATGAACAAGAAGCTCATTGCTAAGATCACTAAGGATCGTGATCTTTACTTTGCGAAATGTAAAATTGTGCAAAATGAAAAGTCCGAGCTTGTTGTTGCTCATGCTAGACTTTGCGAAGACTTCGAGTCACTTGAAAATACTCACAAGGTATTGACAAGTGATCACAAACGTCTCCTCAAGTCTCGTGATCAACTCCAAACTCGGATATCTACTCTTGAGAAACCTAGCACTTCTACTCCTTTGAATACTAATGCAAATATTGTCAAGGATAAAGCTAGGGTGTTGTTTGTTCCATCCATGGCAACCACTCCCAAGACTTCTCTTGATAAAGGTAAGGGGACACTCACTACCCCTCTTCATGAGCGAGTGCCCCCACAAGGGTAAAGATGGTCTAGGTTATGTTGCTAAGGAGAAGAAGAAGACCAAGAAGAAGGCCAAGTCCGCACAAGCCAAGAATGATGACACTGCGAGTGGAAATTCCACAAGGGGTACTCCCACTCGTGTTGACTTTGTGGGCATATCTAACCCCAATTATGCATTATATGTTGACTATTATGGGGATGTCTATGCTAGATACATTGGTCCTTTCGATGGCTATATTGAATATGCTATTTGGGTCCCAAAGACCCTTGTTGCTAACCAAAAGGCACCCATTGAAAAATGGGTACCTAAGTCAAAGAATTAATTGTGTGTAGGGCCTTGCTTCCGGAGGATCGAAATGGAAAATTGAGAGTGGGCGCACTAGTCATATGACCGGAAGCAAGGAGATTGTAACGGAATTGAGGCCTAATAATGGAGTTGTGTGACAATTCAAAGTCTAATGTAATAGGGCTCGGCAAGGTGGTAGTGGCACCGGACATCACACTTGTGAATGTCTTGCTTGTTGAGTCCCTAGGTTTCAACTTGATCTCAGTCCATTCTTTAACTTGTCTGGGTTATACCGTTATCTTCAAAAAGGAAATGGTTATCCTTATGCGGAGCAAGTCTCTCAAAGTGTCTTTCATTGGGTACGTTGAGAATGGGCTCTATGTGGTTGACTTCTCCGGAGTCACCACTTCCTATGCAATGGGCTTATTCGCTAAGGCGGACTTGGGTCTGTTATGGCATCACCGACTAGCCCATGTCAACATGAGGACTTTGCAAAGTCTACAAAAGGGTGGCCATATCCTAAGACTAAAAGACCATGTTTCTTTATCGAAATATCAAATGTGTAGGGCTTGTGTTGAAGGAAAAATGCATGACATCCACCATCCAAGCAAGATCATCATTTCATCAACGAGGGTTTTGGAGCTTCTCCATGTGACCTCTTTGGTCCCATTCCGGAAGCTAGTCTTGGTGGCAAGAAATATTGCTTGGTGATTGTTGATGACTATTCAAGATACACATGGGTTTTCTTCTTCAAGTCGAAGGCGGAGACTCAACAAACTATCATCGACTTCTCCAATGAAGCTCAACATCAACACAATGTCCCAATCCTGGTGGTAAGAAGTGACAATGGTTCCGAGTTCAAGAACTACACCTCGAGCGAGTTCCTTAGTGAAGAAGGGATTCGTCATCAATATTCTGCTGCTTATACTCCCCAACAAAATGGTGTACCGAAAGGAAGAACCGCACTCTCATTGAGATGGCAAGATCGATGATGGCCGAGTTCAAGTCCCCACAACAACTTTTGGTTGCCATTCATCTAACCGGCTCTTCTTTCGCAAAGGACTCATGAAGACACCTTATGAAGTGCTTACGGGGAACAAGCCCAAATCTCTTACTTCCGAGTTTTTGGTTGTAAGTGTTTTTACTCATCAAAGGTGTTTGTTTAGGCAAGTTTGATTCTTAGTCTCTTGAAGGGACGTTTGTTGGTTACGGTGCCGAATCCCACACTTGTAGAGTCTATGACAAGGCCTCGCACATTATCATAGAAACTTTGAGTGTGGTGTTCGATGAGAATTACGGCTCCCTTGTGGAGCAAAGTGGTGTTTTCGATGTAGGTGATGATCAACCTCAAGATGCTATTCGAAAGATCGGGTTAGGCGTCCACCACCCCGTCGAACACTATTATGAGGTTGCTCAACAAGGTTTAAGCTCTACGGAAGCGGTGACCACCACCTCACAAGAAACCCCCGACAACAACACTGTGCCCAACACGCCTCAACAAGAAGGAGTTCAAGAACCTCCGACTGCCCCTGAAGTTTCCGGTGGACCGGAACATCCGGTCTTCGGTCCGGAAGTTCCGGTGTCCACACCAGAACTTCCGGCCCCCATGACCGGAACTTCAGGCGCCACGGATATTCCGGGTGGCAGTCCTCCCCAAGGCCAAGATCAACCTCCTCCTTCATCGCTCACACCTTTCGTTGATCAAGGCAATAAGACCGTCAAGGCGGAGACATGAATGATCAAGATGATAAAGCTATTCCTCCCACCACTAGGATGGAAATCGAGATCCGCCGCTTTAATAGGGTTGGCACCTCACAAGAATTGCGAGCTCTATCTCTTGACAAGGTGCTCGATGATGTGAGAAGCAAGGTCTCTACCCGAAGACAACTTGCAAACTTTAGTGAACATCAAGCTCACATCTCCATGGTGGAACCCAAGAAAGTCTTTGAAGCTCTTGAAGATAAAGATTGGCTTGAGGCTATGCACGAAGAACTCAACAACTTTGAGCGCAAGAAAGTGTGGAAGTTGGTGGAAAGACCCAAAGGTTGCCGCAATGTTATCGGCACTAAGTGGATATTCAAGAACAAGCAAGATGAACATGGCATGGTGGTGAGGAACAAGGCAAGATTGGTGGCTCAAGGGTTCTCCCAAATTGAAGGCATTGACTTTGGAGAAACCTACGAGCTTGTGGTTCGTCTTGAGTTTATTCGTATTCTCCTTGCCTTTGCCTCTCACCATAACTTTAAATTGCAACAAATGGATGTAAAATCCGCTTTTCTTAATGGTCCACTAAGTGAACTTGTTTATGTTAAGCAACCACCGGGGTTCGAGGAGCTCAAATATCCGAACCATGTCTAGAAGTTGGATAAGGCGCTCTATGGCCTTAAACAAGCCCCACGTGCGTGGTATGAGCACCTTAGAGAACTACTTGTAGACTGTGGGTTCCAAGTTGGGGAAATCGACTCCACCCTTTTTACTAACAAAGTAAATGGAGAACTTTTCATTTGTCAATTATATGTTGATGATATTATATTTGGGTCTACTAACAAAGCATTTAAGGATGAATTATCTAAGCTTATGACTGATAGGTTTGAGATGTCCATGATGGGTGAGATGAAGTTCTTCCTGGGTTTTGAGATCAAGCAATTAAAGGAAGGAACCTTCATCAACCAAGCTAAATACATTCAAGACATGCTCAAGAAGTACGGGTTGCTTGAGCTCAAGGATGCCTCTACTCCAATGCAAACCAAATGCCACCTTGAGCTCAACCCCAAAGGTAAGGATGTGGATCAAAAGGTATATCGATCCATGATTGGATCCCTTCTCTACCTCTGTGCATATCCGGATATATTGCTAGCCGTAGGAGTGTGTGTAAGATATCAAGCGGCTCCTAAAGAAAGCCATGATATGGCTGTCAAGAGAATCTATAGATATTTGTCTTATACCCCAACCTAAGGATTGTGGAACCCCAAGGATGCACATTTCTCATTATGTGGTTTCATGGATTCCGATTGGGCGAGAGATCAAGATGAAGGAAGTCAACCTCCGGTGCTTGTCAATTTATTGGGAGGTCCTTGGTAAGTTGGTCTTGTAAGAAGCAAAATTGTATATCTCTCTCCACCGCCGAAGCCGAGTATGTTGCCGCCTCAAGTTGTTGCACTCAATTGCTATGGATGAGGCAAACTGTAAAGGAGTACGGAGTCGATTGCGAAAAAGTGCCTCTTCTATGTGACAATGAAAGTGCCATCAAGATTGCTTACAACCCGGTGCAACATTCAAGAACCAAGCATATTGAGATCCGCCACCATTTCATAACGGATCATGTGGCCCAAGGAGATATTGACTTATCATATGTTGGCACAAGGGATCAATTGGCGGATATCATTGATTCGAGGTCCTTAGCTTGATCGCTTGCACACTCCCCTAGGTCGTAATCGCATATTATATTGTCTAGATGTCGGCATGGACATAGGGGGAGTGTGGTCCTAATACATTGGACCATCCCTCCCCCCATTATGCCGATAGCAAGTGTTCTTTTATCTCTATATTCATTCTTATGTCTATTTGAGCTAAAACGACGAGTAGTGGTTTGTACCCAAGATATATCTTCGCGGTGACATGCCCAACACTCCAACATGGTGGCCTCGGCCACCGACCTCTTCCTAGTTTTAGGAATAATTGGTTTTGATGACTTATTCTTGGATTTCATTTGCATCTACTTGGTTTTATGGAAAAACACACTCAAATTGGTCTTCTTGAGAGCTTATTGCATTTTGCAATTTGAGTGTGAAGTAGCATCATCAGTTTGGTTATCTCACCTAAGCCTTCCGCCTTTGAACCTTGCTATTCCATCGCTCATGTCCATTTTGATTTGCGTTTCCAGAAAATTTGGTTTGGTTTTCCTTAAGTACGGAAATTCCGAGTCTCGGATCGGAACTTCTGGTACTCAGGAAACTCCAGCACTTCATCCTGTGGCAAAGTCCAGATTTCTCCACTCCCTGGAGAAACCGAAACTTTGCCCGGAAGAAGTGCCAGAAGTTTCCGGTGCACCGGAACTTCCGGTGCCAGGAAATTTCCCGCAGTTCCTCCAGCGGCTAAGTCCGGAATTCTCCACCCCCTGAAGAAACCGGAACTTTGCCCGGAAGAACGGCCGGAAGTTTCCGGAGCACCGGAACTTCCGGTCCCGAGGACCGGAACTTACAGTTTAAGTGGCTCGGGAATATAAATAGGGTCGCGCGGGGTGAATTGGTTCTTTTCAAACCGTTCTTCCACCCCCACGCCACCCAGACCTTCTCTCTCCTCTCCCGAGCCCTAGAACTCCACCAAATCACTCCGAGGCCTTCCGACCTCGGATTCCTCCGTTTTCTCCGTTCGCTTTTCGCCATGGACTTCCGTAATTTCTTCTATTTTCAAATCTAGGACGAATCTCACTTCATTTAACCTAGTGGATTTAGAACATATTATTTTGATTCCTTTGGTAGAAACCATCCATTAGGCTTTCCCTACAATCTCCAAACAACGATTTGAATTTTTGTTGATATTTCTTGAAGTTTTATGGAACTTTTGATTTTCAGCCTAAAACGCAGAACTTCCGGCCTACAGGCCGGAACTTCCGGTGCTAGGAAAATTCCAGCAGTTCCTGCTGCGACTAAGTCCGGAATTCTCCAACTCATGGAGAAACCGGAACTTTGCCCGGAAGAACTGCTGGAAGTTTCCGGGGCACCGGATTCTCCGGGCGAAAGGACCGGAACTTTCAGCCTAAACCGGAACTTCCGGACTAAAATCAGAAAATTCCAGACTAATTCAATCTGTTGCTGGATCTTGTTTCCTTGGACATGAGTACTTATCCCCGTGCTTCCTTCTATCTCTATGATGTTTACGTACATGTGCATGTAGTCAAGCAAGGAGCTGTCGTGGTCGGGCCAAGAAGCAGGTTGTCAAGAGACGTGCAAGTCGTGGGCCAGAACCCGAAGAAGAAGAGGAGATCCTGTCTGAGGAAGAACATCAGCCAGCTCCAGCCTGGGTTCAGCCATATGCAGCAACTTCCAGCAAGAAGAACAAGGGGCCAGCTGTCTCAGTTTTGCGCAGGACTGCCACGGGCTTTTACACCTGGAGGTGCTCCTTTGACTATGCCAATCCATTGCAGCAACGAATCTTTCACAGCTTGGACATGAAGCAACTCCATGATGAGCTCTATTGTGGCTTCTCTGAGAAGAAGAACGTGTGTCGCATGCAGCCCATTGACTTTGAGTATCTTGAGAAGAAGCGCAGCTATTAGGGTGGTGCTGTCACTATTGTGGATGCTCTTGGTGTTTGGCCTCTCATGACCTGTCAGTGCAACTACAACATTCCCTTGATTCATCAGTTCTTCTCCACTATTGTGTTTGATGACCCCCCAACATTGGGATGACTGGATGTCCGGGAAATTAAGACTTCAGGCATCTTTCAAGGACTTGGCTGCGCTACTTGGTTACCCCTTCTGTGGGTTGGATGAGCCTGCGGGTTTGAAACTGCATAGTGATGATGAACGCTACGACAAGAACGACATGGTAGAATGCTATGAGAATAATGGCACTATTGGTGGCACCCAAGGCTTGAAGCCCGTCTATGACATTGTCCTTCGGATGTTCCGCCACTCCATTTCTCCAAGTGATGGGTACAATGATGCTATTCGTCAAGGACTTGTTCATCTCATGGCATTGGCAAGCCAAGCATTACTCTCCGACTCCGTGCCCGAGCCCAACTCATTCTCCTTTGATGTCATGGACTTCATTTTCCGCGAGATGCACTATGCTATCTTCCATAGGAAGGTTCCCTCTATGCACCCTACATCATGTTGCTCATCAAGGACCGGTTTCCTTTCCCCAATGAGGAGAAGATAGATGTGGACGCTGCCCTTGAATGCACCCTCCACAAGCCAGTTCACCTGCACATGAAGCAATCCCACGTGGCTGCCCCAACTCACCCCATGGGTACTTATGATGACGAGGAAGCCACTACTGGACGGAACCGTAATCCCTCCGACCCCAACATCAAGAAAGCAGCCAAGAATGAGCGTCCGTGGTTTGTGAGGGCTCTACAGAAGATTATGCACATTGGCTCGTGTCTGCACAGGGAGGATTATGCAATGTATGAGCAGAACCATGCCATCCTCACCAACCAGTACGCAATCATGTCTCACCTGAAGATGCCCAACCCACCGTCTCCTCCTCCTCCTCCTCTCGTTGAATATAGGCATTGGAACGCAGGAGGGATTGACTGGAACATCGATGTGACAGAAGATCTCACAGATGATGACGATGCCATGGAGGAAGATGTGACGGGACTGGACCATGGCTCCGACTGACTTTGGGGCGTTAGCATCGATCTTCTTTTTTTTTGGTGTTGCAAGATGCCAAAGGGGGAGAAGTTTATCTATTAGGACTTCTCGGAGATTTGCAAGGGTGGAAGCACAAGCCGTTTACCTTCTCATTTGCATTTCAACTTGTGCTTCTTGAACTTTTTAGTTGTGTTGTTTGGAACTCTATCTTTTAGCATGTGGTAAGACATGTGAGACATTTGTGATGTAATAAATTTAGTCTTGTCTTATCTTATTATGTCAGCAAGTTATGCTATCTACTTTTCTATATGATGAACTTGCTATGATTGTAAAAGATAGGGGGAGCTGTGATCCTAAATATATGTCCACTTGTATTCAAACACAAGATTTAATAGTGCACATATTTAGGGGGAGCCCGTCTATTTTTGTGCAAATCCTTTGTCTCGCTTGTGTTGTCATCTCTAACAAAAAAGAGGGAGATTGCCCGTCTATTTTTGTGCAAATCCTTTGTCTCGCTTGTGTTGTCATCTCTAACAAAAAAGAGGGAGATTGAAATAGTATTTTTGGTCTCCTAAGTTTTGGATAGTAATGACAACACGAAAAGGATGTTTAACAGTGTTCCTAAGTATTTCAGATACTACATATCAACCGGTTTAAAGAGAGAGTTGGCTGGCAGTTTTTCCTGTCCTATCGGGCTGGAAGTTCCGGTGTTGTGTGTGACGCCTCAAAATCGGAACTATGTAGATTTAAGCGATCCCGCCGAAATCCGCATAATAACGATTTTAGGTCGCCCACCAGACATAATGTGCACGCCAAAACATGCGCGTTATGTGGGTGGAATTGTGATAAGATTACAACAGTCCCGATACATTCACAACAACAACAGAAGATATAAATACAACAACGACTCGAACGAGTCAAGATACAAAGGATACAATACAAAGATACAAAAGACTGTGGAAGCAAAATAGTATCCGACTATGGATAAGATATAAATTGGACTAAGAGTTCTGAAGATAAGTAATGGCGCCATATCCCTGCCCAGCCAAGCCGGAAGGATTCCCAAGCTAACGTCGTCGTACTTCAAACCTGTTAACTGCACATAACGCACATCCCAAAAGAGGGTGAGGGAACTCCCTGGCAAGCAAAACCGACTTGCCTACTTTCTACACAATCTCCCAAAAATATGGGGTAGGTGGACTTAGCGACACCAGCACTAGCAACCTAAAGAGACACACTACAACTTCCGTCTAATTAGAGAGGGATTAGAGAGCGCATAAGTAACCAACTACTGCTAACACCAATCATAACCCATTCTCGGATTAACCCCCTCAACCAAGTATGAGGAAGCAATTCAGGAAACTCACACATTAAACAGTTTTAGTTACCATTTATTGTGGAAGTAATTCTATATTACTAGTCAAGTTAATTAACAATAATTAGGTGCAAGTTGTCTAGATCTTGTTAGACAGCATCATCACCAAGTCGTCCATAATCGTGGACACGGCTCATCGATAAGATTATACCCTGCAGGGGTGCACTATTGTACCCATACTCGCATGATCAACCCAGTCAAAAATATTAGGGCCTCTCAACACGACTCATTCCTTCACTACAGCGAGTCCAAGCCACCCATATGAGTTGTTACCCGCGTCAGGAGTCCGGCCGAATCTCAATTGCGGACTCCATAGTTTGTGTCCACGCGCCATGCGGCTCAAAACACAGTAGGAACTATCATCTTCGCGCGCACCACCCCTATATGACCCCCCATATCACTTAACCTCTCATCAATCATCATCATCATTCACATTCATATGAGCAAATGGAAAACCCGAACTACTTGCGGCACATGGACAAGCTGAAGATCCGTTCAAAGTCGAGGGGGGCTCCATAGGGCCTCCCACAAGTGGTTAGTGCGTTCAAAATTGGATCCAAGGACAAAATCTCAGTTCCTAGGTCGACACTTAGAAGAACAAAGCACCTCACAAGGCTTTCCGCCGGTGCCTTATCTTTAATTATAATACCCAACATATGACAGCATTTTATTAATGTAGAACAATCTATCATACTAAGCATATGAAACATGGGACAAACAGACGACTCGCAAGCATATATATGCATATACGAGATTTTTTTTGGGTGTGTGTAAGACAATGCAAGCATATATATGCATGCACGAGACTTTTTTTGATGTGTAAGAGACAATGCAAGAATATATGTATGTGTGTGCGCATGTGCGTGTGCGTACGCGTGCGTGTGTGTGTGCGTGTGGCGTGCGTGCTTGCGTGCGCGTGCGCGCGCGCGTGTGCGTGTGTGTGTGTGAAATGACAAAAAATGTGACACTCAGGATTCGAGACAACAAATGACAAATAGCGCCCCTGATTTTGAAATGTGACAAGAAATGACAAATAGCGCCCCTGGTTTTTAAAAATTAGGCAAATCAATTTTGTGGCGCACGTTAACAAGCATGCGCCATAGAATATCAACTTTTTGTGGCGCACCTTAACAAGCTTGCGCCACAGAATATAAACTTTCTATGGCGCACCTTAACAACCATGCGCCACAGAATTTCGGAGGCGAGGCTTACATGTGGGGCCGCCCTGCTCTTCACCTCTTCTCCGGTTCACATCTCCAAAGGGTAAGTCTCCCGCCCCGCGCCACCCGCCCCCGCAACCCCCGCCGCTCACCAGCGCCGCCCCTCGCCCGCGCCAACTCGCCACCGCTCGCCTGTGCCAACCACCGCCTTCGGCTTCCCCAACGCGCCCGGCCTCGACGCCGTCCGCTTCGCCCGCGCCGAAGAAGAGCACGCCAGCCTCGCCTGTGCCTCGCCCGCGCCGAAGAAGAGCTCTACACCGCCCTCAACCTCCCCTCCTTCCCTTCCCCGCGGCGGTTCCCCTCTCCCCCTCCTGCTACCCGTCCTCCCTGCCATACTGAGCCACCGCACCTAAGGTGTTCGGTGAAAATCCCGACCGATTTGAAACTGAAAATTGACAATTGAAACTGAAACTGAAAATTTGCTTGTGTACTAGTTATCTTGAGTCATGTCTTTTATCACAATTTGGAACTGAAAGTTAATCACAATTTGGTAATTATAATGTTATTGTCATGTCTTTTATGTTTACTGAAAGTTATTGAAAATGCACAAGTGCTTGGCATTGGGCATTTTATTTACCACATATGTTTTCTCTCCGACGGATGCTACCACATATGAAAATGCACAAGTGTTTGCTCTCCGACGGATGCTACCATGACCATCATGTCGTGGTTGTTTATGCTCTATTTGTGCACTGCATGCAGGTACCCCGTGAGGCCCTTGAGATTGGCCGAACGTTGATTAACTTCCATTCCGGGAAATTCGGTTACTCCATATGTCCTTTTTTAGCAAAGGTTATGCCGAAATTTTCGTGAATTTGAGCATGACTTTGCTAAAAAAGGACATATGGGGGTAATGCATGTTAACCCGGGGTATCTTAGGTATAAATTAAGTCTATTTTTTACTTATATTTGTTGTACTAATTAATGTAGTGCAAAAATGAACCCCGAGCCTTCTAAGCATATGAGCGTGGAAGAAGAGGATCGAGAGGGCAATCCGACCTTCTAGAAGTTGTCACAGGAGTTGGAGGACGCCGCGCAAGAAAGTGTTGATGGTGTCGGCGAGGAGCATACCACCACCACCACCGATGGAGATGCTAGTGTCGGCCATGTTGACGCCGATACCACCACCGATGGCGGTGAGGACCACATGGAGGATGGTACGAACCCGCCCCCAAGAAGAAAAAGAAGCCAAGGAGGGATCGGACACCGCAAGCACTTGGCAACGTGACTGATTCCTTCACTTGCCAAAGGATACGCCATGCAACTAGGGTGCATCCTCCGGGAAACCGTGTCGATTAACACGAGGGACCTCGGGCACACGCGGAATGTGGCTTTGGTCAACATCCTCTTCCAGAAGCTTCACCAACGATACACGTTCCCGCAGGCGCTCAACAAAAAGGTGGAGAGGTTAGCCATCACGAAGATGAGCACCACCTTGAGCAGCTGGAAATTCAGGGTGAGGAGAAAGATTGAGAAGGGTGAAAGATGGGATGAAGACCACCTAGATTGAGCCCTTTGTCTTTGGATTCACTAACCATTTTGATCTCCAGTGGGGGCTCCTCTCCACGTCCTGGTTGTGTTGCTTTTATTCCCCAGCAACCCTCTTTGTTAAACTTCTTCAGAATAAAGCCTTTTAGTTGGGGTAGTGGTAACCCTATCTTCTCGCCGATGTCGAGGAGGTAACAGCCAAAACGGGTGTTCTCGAAGTCCTCCGCAGTGGTGAAGTGAAAGCTCGTCATCCTTTAGGTAGGAAGAAGGGAAATTAGAATAAGAATTGCATAAGATAAGGAAGTACTAGTTATGGAGTTTATTATTACTTTAGGGGGAATACTAAGTCAAAAATCCTAAGGTGATCAACAGATATTAACAACTCTTCGTAAATTGGATTTTTCACTATAGTGAGAGAGACAGACACCCGGCCAGCCACTTATATTGTGGAACAGGTCTCATGTACGTGGACATGTAAAGTTTGTCCCGGGCCGCTTCATCCCACCATGCCGTTAGAATCCAACATACTTCAAAGATGGTAACATTATGACCAAAAAGGGCTTAACCAATCCTAAGGGCTCGAACCTACAGGCAACACTTTGCTCTGATACCATTTTGTAGCACCCCAACTTTTCTTAAAGTTGGAACACCTGTGTTATGTGCTAGTCCCTGGATCACTGCCAGCACCACAGTACAAAATATAAAGTATCATTGCATAAGTATTAAATTACTACAACGAGATCCAAAAATAATAGCCAAAATGGCTTTATTACAAATTGCATAGCCATGAAGGCTAGCTAAAGTTCAGAGTTCACAGCGAAAGCAAAATAACATTGAGCCTCATCTTCAAGCATGCGCCACAGGCAGTCATGTTGGGTGTAGACTCGAGCCAATCATTCAGCATCAGAATTTCCTGCACATTGGAATATGCAGCCCCCGAAGGAGGTCAATACAATGATGTATTGGCAAGTGACTATGGTGGATAAATATACTGGCAAGTCTAACATCTATATGCATATTTGGCTTGGTGGGGTTGAAGGCTATTTGCAGAAAGCAAGTTTTCTCCTATCATTTTGTAAAACACTTTTATTTCTCGAAGACTTGGCACCGTGGGACAAGGCCCAGGTGCACTAACAATTCTTTCCTTAGTCAAATTTTACTTTATGAAAACAGTGTTGAGATTCTTCTGCCCATCCTTGTCCAGTTGCTCGAAGTAGTCCATATCCGGGGACACGGCTGAGAACTCAGATTGTCGACTCTGCAGAGGTTGTGCACTTTCACCTTTAGACTCAATTTGTCCGGGAAATCCTATACACGCGGAGTGTATTATGGAAAGGAGAGAATTGAGACAAGAACTTTCAGAAGAAGAATACAACCATACTAGCAAGACCCGTTCCACCTATCATCTCTACATCTGCTTGTCAAGCTGACAGGTTGCACTCTCACAACTTAATCGTTCTAGACAGAGCCCATTGTCAAAAGGTTGCACGGGAAGCTTCTAAACTTGGAGGGACTTGGTAATCTCTTTGTTCCTGGGTGGCCGTCCACAAGTGTACTTATGGGTAACAACCACCATACTCATGACCCTAAGTAGAATAGACATTCATCCTAGGCGATGACAACCACAAGCATAGTCCCAAAAGCCACTCAACATAAACCATAACAACCAATTCCACCCAGATGTGCATTTTAGATTTTAACACTTAGGAACATTTCCATAACATAGCAACATTTTTATAGCATGGCTAAGCAACTAATAAAATCTTTTCATGGCTGCTTAGGGAAAAGGGTAGCTACATACTACTAGGATATTTGTAAAATACCAACTAACTTAGCATTATAAAATAAATCAAAATCCCTATCATGCACACTACTCAAAAACATACTACTTATGCATATAGAAAATATGGGATATTGTATGAATGTCACTTGCCTTGGTAACAGGAGGAACAAGCACAGCAAGAATAACAATCACAAGCAAGTCCTTCCTCTTCTTCACAATCTAGCACAAACAATGAATAACATAAATACCAACACCATATCATCACAACACTAAACATAATCATGTATGCATGAATGATATGCTATGATGATAAGACACACTTATTAATAATTTTCATTTTCTGTCATTAATAAATGAATATAATGTTTAGGTATTTCTTATTTGATTTATCAATTAGATAATTTAAAATAATATAGTAAAACTTTGATTTCTATAATTACAACTTTTATTTTTTTTATGACATCTTCAATTTGGACATTTATTAATATTGCTGGACAGAGGGAAATTATACAATCTTAAAACAATTACTTTTATTTCTAAATCATTTTTTTTATTATTTAAGTTATTATTTTAATGGCCGAAATACTCCTCTGATAATTATACCAATTATAATTGGTCAAAGGGAAAAACAATTGATGTAGAAATAAACTACATGGGCAGAGCTTTCCAATGACATAAAGTTTATCAAATTTGGACTTACAGATCAAAAGTTATGAATTTTGCAAGTTTTAATAGTTTTCTGTTTTAATTTCTAAATTTTATTCGAAATAGAAAAAGAATCGGCCACGCGGCGCGATCTGATTCGTCCGTACCGATTCGACGCGGATCGGCAGCGTGGGCCGTCCGATCTCCTTTATAACGAGCGCTCGGGATTAAATAGATCTAGATCCGTTGGATCTAGATCCAACGGTCCGAAAACGGAGACCACGCGCGGGCGGCGCGGTTCGCCGGAAAAACTCCCGACCGCGGCGGCGCCACGGCCGGCATTGCACACGCTCGCATCCTAGGGACCTACGGGATGGATGGCTCTTACCGAAACATGGAGAAGGTCGATGTGGGGACGGTGGCGAGGTGGCGGTCTCCGGCGTGAATTCCTCCTCGCGTAATCGCTCGCCGGAGTAGCACGAGGCGGCGGTTCTCCTCGGGCGAGCACGGACACGGCGTTGCACTGCGGGGAGGAGTTCAAAACCGTGTCAAGAAGCTCTGCAAGGAAAAGTTAAAGCGAGAGGAAGCAACGATACGGCACGGGGTGGTTAGGGTTGCGCGCACGGCGAGGTTCTCACCGACGGCGACGGCGGAAGAGCGGGGTCTCTAGCGGCCAGCCCAGGGGCTCTTTGGAGGAGTGGTTTGGGGCAAAACACGGAGGAGCTAGGGGGCTTTTAGTAGGGGAAACCGCGAGGTAAATGGAGCAGTAAATCGCCGTATTCAAACGAAATCAAATCGGGCGTTTCGGTCGGAGATGTGGGCGTGATTTGGGGACGAACGGCTCCGCGGGGGTGATGACAGGTGGGTCCCACCTGTCAGCGTCTGCTGGCGGGCGCGCGGGGCGCTGGGCCGTTGGCCGGCTGTTCGGCTACGCGCGCGCGGCAGATAGTTACGTGCCACGGCCCACTCGCTCCGAAATTCGAATATTTTTATTTAAAACCCTTTTCTGTTTTTAATTACTGATTTCAAAAATGATTTTTAAATCTATTCAAAACATTTCAGAAAAATTCATAAAAATATGTTTTGGAAAGGTTATTAAAAATGGAAATTTTTAACATTATTCTTGCCCATATATAAATTGGTAAAATTTTATTTATTAATGGAGTTTTAAATAAACACTTTATGGAATTTGTAGATTATTTATATTTAGATTTGAAGTTTTATTTAATATTTTTGTGAGGTATTCTTATGCTCAATGATGCATGATGCTTAAATGCAAGTTTTAAATTTTTGCAAAATTTGGGATGTTACAGACTAACCCCCTTAAGAGGAAGCTCGCCCTCGATCTTCGGAAGGATTAGCAAATAGGTGTGGATGGTCTTCTCGGAGGTCGTCCTCTCGTTCCCAGGTGGCTTCTTCCTCAGTGTGATGGTTCCATTGGACTTTACAAAACTTGATGGTTTTGGTACGGGTGACTCTTTCTGCGGTCTGCAATATTTTGATGGGTTTCTCCTCGTAGGTCAAGTCACTTTCCAATTGTACTTCTTCGAGGGGTACAGTATCCTTTAAAGGAACTCCCATCATTTCGGGGTGACATTTCTTCAGTTGACTGACATGGAACACATTATGAACCGCAGATAGAGTTTCTGGTAGTTCTAACTCATATGCCACCTCACCCTTACGAGACAAAATTTTAAAAGGTCCAATGAACCGAGGTGCTAATTTTCCTTTAATTCCAAACCTCTTCACACCCCTGAGTGGCGACACTCTAAGATAGGTTCTATCACCCACTTCGTAGGCGACTTCCCTACGTTTAGAGTCCGCATAGCTTTTCTGGCGGGACTGTGCTACCTTCAATCTATCTTTAATTAATCTGACTTTCTCTTCAACCTCTTGGATTATATACGGTCCAAAGAAACTTCGTTCTCCTACACCACTCCACAACAATGGGGTTGTGCATTTCTTCCCTATAAGGCCTCAAATGGTGCCATCTCGATGCTAGCTTGATAACTGTTATTGTAAGAGAACTCGGCATAGGGTAGGTTGTCATCCCAACTAGACCCATAATCGAGCGCGCACGCTCTTAACATATCTTCTAGAATCTGGTTTACTCTTTCGGTCTGACCATCCGTTTGCGGATGAAATGCTGTACTGAACTCCAATCTAGTTCCCAGTGACTCATGCAATTGCTTCCAAAAATGGGAAGTGAACTGGGTCCCTCTATCGGACACGATACTCTTGAGGACGCCGTGTAAGCACACAATCCTCTTCATGTAAATATCAGCTAGCTTTGCGCTGGTATAGGTGGTCTTCACGGGTATAAAGTGAGCTATTTTGGTTAAGCGACAAACAATAACCCAAATAGAATCATACCCTGATCTGGTCCTTGGTAACCCGGTGATGAAATCCATCCCAATAGAATCCCACTTCCAGTCCGGTACCTTCAAAGGTTGCAAAAGTCCTGCTGGTTTCTGATGCTCAGCCTTTACTCGACTGCATACATCGCATTTAGCTATATATTCTGCTATTTCTCTTTTCAGATTGTTCCACCAAAATCTCTCCTTCGCCTCCATATACATTTTGGTATTTCCTGGATGAATGGAGTAAGGTGTTTCATGGGCTTCTTGCAGAATTAACTTCCTAAGATCAGGATCATTTGCCACACATACACGTTTTTCAAACCACAGGGTTCCTTGCTCATCTTCATGAAATCCCTTGGCTTTTCCTGCTCTCAAATTGGCTTTGATTTCTTCAATATCCTTGTCTCCCTTCTGAGCTTCACGTATATTGTCCATCAAATTTGGTTGTACTACCAACGAAGCTACAAAACCTTCTGGTACCACTTCCAATCGGAGGTCCTTGAATGCCTTGCATAAATCCTCAGGTATTTCTCCTGCCGTGAGGCCATTCAAGTAAACCTTACGACTCAGGGCATCAGCTACTACATTAGCCTTTCCAGGATGATATTGAAGACTTAGGTCATAATCCTTGATAAGTTCTAACCATCTTCTCTGCCTCATGTTCAATTCTTTCTGTGTGAAAATATACTTCAAACTTTTGTGGTCAGTGAACACTTCACATCTTTTACCCATTAGGTAGGGTCTCCAAGTTTTTAGGGCATGTACTACTGAGGCTAACTCGAGATCATGAGTGGGGTAATTTGTTTCATGCTTCTTGAGCTGTCTAGAGGCATAAGACGCCACTCTGCCTTCTTGCATCAGCACACTTCCCAGGCCTTGGCGTGAAGCATCACAGTATACTTGGAATTCTTTCTCTATATCAGGTAAACACAGGACTGGGGCTGAAACTAGTCGTTTCTTTAATTCCTGAAAACTGGCTTTGCACGCGTCAGTCCATTCAAATTTCTTCTCCTTCTTTAATAATTCTGTCAGTGCCTTGGCGATTTTGGAAAAGTTTTCTATAAACCTTCGGTAGTATCCTGCTAGACCAAGAAAACTTCGTAATTCTCCAACATTCTTTGGTGGTTCCCAATTGGTTACAGCTGAGACCTTTTCAGGGTCCACTGCTATACCCTCCTTGGATACTATGTGTCCTAGAAATGCGACTTGTTCCAACCAAAATTCACACTTGCTGAATTTGGCATATAACTTATGTTCACGTAGTCTCTATAATACTAGGCGCAAATGCTCTTCATGATCTTTGTGACTCTCGGAGTAGATCAGAATGTCATCTATGAACACTACCAAGAACTTGTCCAGAAAATCCATGAACACTTTATTCATCATATTCATGAAATAAGCTGGAGCATTGGTTAATCCAAATGGCATTACTGGATACTCATAAGAGCCATATCTTGTAACAAACGTTGTTTTTGGTATATCCATCCCTCTAACTTTCATTTGGAGATATCCTGATCGAAGATCGATCTTGGAAAACACACATGCACCTTTCAATTGATCAAATAATTCATTTATCTTGGGTAACGGATACTTGTTCTTGATGGTGTGTTCATTTATATCTCTGTAGTCCGTGACTAATCTCTGGGTTTGATCCTTCTTTTTGACAAAAAGAAATGGCGCTCCCCAGGGCGAAGAACTTGGACGGATAAATCCTTTCAAAAGGTGTTCCTCCAGTTGCTTCTTGAGTTCTTTTAATTCATCGACGGCCATTGGGTAAGGTCTCTTGGCTATTGGTCTGGTACCCGGTTTTAGTTCAAATAGAAATTCCACATCTCTATCAGGCGGCATTCCCGGTAATTCTTCTGGGAATACATCTGGGTACTCTTGGACAATCAGCACATCACCAAGGCTAACCCCCTTAAGAGAATTTAGCCTAACTTTCTTAAGTTTGAAAGTTGATCTAAATTTAATCTTTTGTTTTTCTGGGGTGGTGAGGGTGATAGCTCTGTTTGCACTGTCTATGATTCCTTCAAAACGGGTCATCCAATCCATTCCGATAATAACATCCAAACCTTGGGTTTCTAGGATGACTAAGTCTGCTGGAAAAAGATATTTTCCAATCCTTAATTCTAACTGCCTACAACCTGAATTTACTATCATCTCACCCCCAGGTGAACTCACTCTAATAGGTTTTCCCAAGCTTTCCTCGGCTAGCCCATGTTTGTTTACAAAAGCTCTTGATATGAATGAATGTGATGCTCCAGTATCAAATAAGACCAGTGCTGGAAAAGAATTGAGCAGGAACTTACCAATCACAGCGTCAGGTTCATCATGAACTTCTTCCACGTTGAGGTGATTTACTTGTCCCTTCTGGAAAGGATTGGGCTTGGAATTTTCATCGGCCTTTCTCTCTGGGCAATCAGTAGCATAGTGTCCCGTCTTCTTGCACTTGAAGCAAGTCACATTAGACAGGTCCTTCTTCCCTTCAGTGTTAGGACGAGGATTTCCATTTCCATGATTATGGCCATGGTGATGGTTTCCCTTGAACCCACCATTATTTCCTTTATACCCTCCATTGTGGTTATGACCATGATACTTTTGGCCACTACCATTGTTGGAGTAGTTCCAGGGTTTATGGCCACTGACTTCTGAGGTGTGTGGTTTCTTGTGAGCCACTTCAGTGTTACCCTTACTTGCACCAAACTTCCTCTTCCTACTCTCTTCCTTTCTGATGTTATTGTCCAGGGTGATTGCCTGATCTAGCAGAATCTGATAGTTAGGAGCATATGCCAAAGACAGAGGTATCTTTAGTTCTCCCCGAAGTCCATTTAGGAATTTGTCCTTCCTTTTTGCATCAGTGTCGATGTCTTCTGGTGCGTACCTTGATAGCATACAGAAGTCATCTATATACTCCTTCAGAGTTCTACCTCCCTGTCTCAAGCTACGAAACTCCTCCTTCTTCAGGTTCATTATGCCAGAGGAGATGTGAGCATTGCGGAAACCATCCTTGAACGTATCCCAAGTCATGCCATCCAAGGGATGGGTCACCGTATAGGTCTCCCACCACATGGCAGCAGGTCCTTCCAATAGGTGAGCAGTGAACCTCACCTTTTCTGCCTCAGAACACTCACAGGTTACTAAGTCCTTGTTGACGGAACGGAGCCAGTCATCCGCCACTATGGGTTCAGTAGCAGAGGAGAACTTATTAGGTCTAAGCCTGAGAAACCTTGCCAGTCTGTCCACCGGAGGTGGGGGTGGTGGTGGATGGTTGTTATTGTTGTTGTTGTTGTTGTTGGTTGCTGCAATGAACTGGGTCATCATGGTCATCAGTTGGGCTTGAGCTGCCATCAGCTGTTGCATAGTTTCGCTATTGTCGGGATCACGACGTGGAGGCATCTGTGGGGTTTTTGCATGGATGAGTAAAAGATAGATAGATCTATAAAGAGGAACCTTTCCCATGCACAAAACAATCCAGTCAAGCACACTATCAATCAACACACCACTCGTAAAGCAATCAGCAAACAATTCAAAACCTTTGGTTTTAGGAAAACGATATAAAAGTTTGGAAAATAACTCGCGAGGTTCCGAGGATACAAGGGAAGGTACTGCCTTACCACAAGTTGGTAGGTCAATACAAGATCAAGACAAAGTGGTGTATGATAAGGGGTAGTCTCACTAACTAACTACTCGACCATATCTTCTTCCTCCTCTTCAATTTCCTATATCTCGATCCCTTCATTGGCGAGTGCATCCTTGAGTTCTTTTACTTCTTTCTCCAGGGCAAGATTCTTTTCTTGCAGCTCTCTCTTCTCAGTACGAAGCCTCTTGATCAAGTCACTATCAGCCTCGAACTCGACTTCATTGCTCTCGAGTTCTGCCTTTTGTTCCCTGATGATCTTGTTCTTCTCTTGAACTCTTTTCTCTTGTCTCCTGTACTTCTCCTCTTGTGCAGCAAATCTCTCTTCATGTGCCTTAGTCACTTCCTCCTGAACCTTCACCTTCTCTTCGTTCTCTTTAAGTAAGGCACATAACTCATCGTTCTTCAGGAGCTCGGTGCGTCGATCTTCATATAGTTCGGTGACAAGGATTTCCAGTTCCTGGAAATAAAGGCTAAGGGGTTTTGCCTTCCCCCTTTCTCCGACATCATACAGGTAAGGTTCTCCCTCTTCGTTTCTTCTTCCAAAGAAAATGGAGTAGTGGCTCCTCAACTCTAGGCTGTAGCGTCCGCAGAGGCGCCCAATCAAATCTTGCATGACTAGATTGAGCCCTTTGTCTTTGGATTCACTAACCATTTTGATCTCCAGTGGGGGCTCCTCTCCACGTCCTGGTTGTGTTGCTTTTATTCCCCAGCAACCCTCTTTGTTAAACTTCTTCAGAATAAAGCCTTTTAGTTGGGGTAGTGGTAACCCTATCTTCTCGCCGATGTCGAGGAGGTAACAGCCAAAACGGGTGTTCTCGAAGTCCTCCGCAGTGGTGAAGTGAAAGCTCGTCATCCTTTAGGTAGGAAGAAGGGAAATTAGAATAAGAATTGCATAAGATAAGGAAGTACTAGTTATGGAGTTTATTATTACTTTAGGGGGAATACTAAGTCAAAAATCCTAAGGTGATCAACAGATATTAACAACTCTTCGTAAATTGGATTTTTCACTATAGTGAGAGAGACAGACACCCGGCCAGCCACTTATATTGTGGAACAGGTCTCATGTACGTGGACATGTAAAGTTTGTCCCGGGCCGCTTCATCCCACCATGCCGTTAGAATCCAACATACTTCAAAGATGGTAACATTATGACCAAAAAGGGCTTAACCAATCCTAAGGGCTCGAACCTACAGGCAACACTTTGCTCTGATACCATTTTGTAGCACCCCAACTTTTCTTAAAGTTGGAACACCTGTGTTATGTGCTAGTCCCTGGATCACTGCCAGCACCACAGTACAAAATATAAAGTATCATTGCATAAGTATTAAATTACTACAACGAGATCCAAAAATAATAGCCAAAATGGCTTTATTACAAATTGCATAGCCATGAAGGCTAGCTAAAGTTCAGAGTTCACAGCGAAAGCAAAATAACATTGAGCCTCATCTTCAAGCATGCGCCACAGGCAGTCATGTTGGGTGTAGACTCGAGCCAATCATTCAGCATCAGAATTTCCTGCACATTGGAATATGCAGCCCCCGAAGGAGGTCAATACAATGATGTATTGGCAAGTGACTATGGTGGATAAATATACTGGCAAGTCTAACATCTATATGCATATTTGGCTTGGTGGGGTTGAAGGCTATTTGCAGAAAGCAAGTTTTCTCCTATCATTTTGTAAAACACTTTTATTTCTCGAAGACTTGGCACCGTGGGACAAGGCCCAGGTGCACCAACAATTCTTTCCTTAGTCAAATTTTACTTTATGAAAACAGTGTTGAGATTCTTCTGCCCATCCTTGTCCAGTTGCTCGAAGTAGTCCATATCCGGGGACACGGCTGAGAACTCAGATTGTCGACTCTGCAGAGGTTGTGCACTTTCACCTTTAGACTCAATTTGTCCGGGAAATCCTATACACGCGGAGTGTATTATGGAAAGGAGAGAATTGAGACAAGAACTTTCAGAAGAAGAATACAACCATACTAGCAAGACCCGTTCCACCTATCATCTCTACATCTGCTTGTCAAGCTGACAGGTTGCACTCTCACAACTTAATCGTTCTAGACAGAGCCCATTGTCAAAAGGTTGCACGGGAAGCTTCTAAACTTGGAGGGACTTGGTAATCTCTTTGTTCCTGGGTGGCCGTCCACAAGTGTACTTATGGGTAACAACCACCATACTCATGACCCTAAGTAGAATAGACATTCATCCTAGGCGATGACAACCACAAGCATAGTCCCAAAAGCCACTCAACATAAACCATAACAACCAATTCCACCCAGATGTGCATTTTAGATTTTAACACTTAGGAACATTTCCATAACATAGCAACATTTTTATAGCATGGCTAAGCAACTAATAAAATCTTTTCATGGCTGCTTAGGGAAAAGGGTAGCTACATACTACTAGGATATTTGTAAAATACCAACTAACTTAGCATTATAAAATAAATCAAAATCCCTATCATGCACACTACTCAAAAACATACTACTTATGCATATAGAAAATATGGGATATTGTATGAATGTCACTTGCCTTGGTAACAGGAGGAACAAGCACAGCAAGAATAACAATCACAAGCAAGTCCTTCCTCTTCTTCACAATCTAGCGCAAACAATGAATAACATAAATACCAACACCATATCATCACAACACTAAACATAATCATGTATGCATGAATGATATGCTATGATGATAAGACACACTTATTAATAATTTTCATTTTCTGTCATTAATAAATGAATATAATGTTTAGGTATTTCTTATTTGATTTATCAATTAGATAATTTAAAATAATATAGTAAAACTTTGATTTCTATAATTACAACTTTTATTGTTTTTATGACATCTTCAATTTGGACATTTATTAATATTGCTGGACAGAGGGAAATTATACAATCTTAAAACAATTACTTTTATTTCTAAATCATTTTTTTAATTTAAGTTATTATTTTAATGGCCGAAATACTCCTCTGATAATTATACCAATTATAATTGGTCAAAGGGAAAAACAATTGATGTAGAAATAAACTACATGGGCAGAGCTTTCCAATGACATAAAGTTTATCAAATTTGGACTTACAGATCAAAAGTTATGAATTTTGCAAGTTTTAATAGTTTTCTGTTTTAATTTCTAAATTTTATTCGAAATAGAAAAAGAATCGGCCACGCGGCGCGATCTGATTCGTCCGTACCGATTCGACGCGGATCGGCAGCGTGGGCCGTCCGATCTCCTTTATAACGAGCGCTCGGGATTAAATAGGTCTAGATCCGTTGGATCTAGATCCAACGGTCCGAAAACGGAGACCACGCGCGGGCGGCGCGGTTCGCCGGAAAAACTCCCGACCGCGGCGGCGCCACGGCCGGCATTGCACGCGCTCGCATCCTAGGGACCTATGGGATGGATGGCTCTTACCGAAACATGGAGAAGGTCGATGCGGGGACGGTGGCGAGGTGGCGGTCTCCGGCGTGAATTGCTCCTCGCGTAATCGCTCGCCGGAGTAGCACGAGGCGGCGGTTCTCCTCGGGCGAGCACGGACACGGCGTTGCGCTGCGGGAAGGAGTTCAAAACCGTGTCAAGAAGCTCCGCAAGGAAAAGTTAAAGCGAGAGGAAGCAACGATACGGCACGGGGTGGTTAGGGTTGCGCGCACGGCGAGGTTCTCACCGACGGCGACGGCGGAAGAGCGGGGTCTCTAGCGGCCAGCCCAGGGGCTCTTTGGAGGAGTGGTTTGGGGCAAAACACGGAGGAGCTCGGGGGCTTTTAGTAGGGGAAACCGCGAGGTAAATGGAGCAGTAAATCGCCGTATTCAAACGAAATCAAATCGGGCGTTTCGGTCGGAGATGTGGGCGTGATTTGGGGACGAACGGCTCCGCGGGGGTGATGACAGGTGGGTCCCACCTGTCAGCGTCTGCTGGCGGGCGCGCGGGGCGCTGGGCCGTTGGCGGGCTGTTCGGCTACGCGCGCGCGGCAGATAGTTGCGTGCCACGGCCCACTCGCTCCGAAATTCGAATATTTTTATTTAAAACCCTTTTCTGTTTTTAATTACTGATTTCAAAAATGATTTTTAAATCTATTCAAAACATTTCAGAAAAATTCATAAAAATATGTTTTGGAAAGGTTATTAAAAATGGAAATTTTTAACATTATTCTTGCCCATATATAAATTGGTAAAATTTTATTTATTAATGGAGTTTTAAATAAACACTTTATGGAATTTGTAGATTATTTATATTTAGATTTGAAGTTTTATTTAATATTTTTGTGAGGTATTCTTATGCTCAATGATGCATGATGCTTAAATGCAAGTTTTAAAGTTTTGCAAAATTTGGGATGTTACAAGAGCGCATAAAGTAAACATCTACAACTAACACCAATCATAACCCATTCTCGAATTCACCCCCTCAACCAAATATGAGGAAGCAATTCGGGAAACTCACACGTTGAACAGTTTTAATTATAATTTATTGTGAAAGTAATTGTATATTACTTGTAAATTTAATTAACATTAATTAGGTGCAAGTTGTCTAGATCTTGTTAGCCAGCATCATCACCAAAATCGTCCATAACCGTGGACACGGCTCATCGATAAGATTATACCCTGCAGGGGTGCACTATTGTACCCATACTCGCATGATCAACCCAAGCAAGCATCAGGGCTTCTCAACACGACTTATTCCTTCAGTACAACAAGTCCAAGTGCCACCCATATGAGTTGTTACCCGCGTCAGGAGTCCGGCCGAATCTCAATTGCGGACTCATTAGTTTGCGCCTACGCCACCATGCGGCTCAAACCACAATAGGAACTGTCCGCTTCATGTCGTACCGCACCTATATGACCCCCTGTATCACATAACCTCTCATCATCATCATCATCATCATCATCATCATCATCATCATCATCATCATGCATATGAGCAAATGTAAAACCCGAACTACTTGCGGCACGTGGACAAGCTGTAGATCCGTTCAAAGTCGAGGGGGGCTCCATAGGGCCTCCCACAAGTGGTTAGTGCGCTCAAAATTGGATCCGAGGACGAAATCTCAGTTCCTAGGTCGACACTGAGTAGAACAAAACACCTCGCTAGGCCTTCCGCCTGGTGCCTTATCTTTTAATTATAATACCCCAATATAATACAACATTTTATTAAGGTAGAATAATCTACCATACTAAGCAGATGAAACATAAGACCAACAGACGACTCGCACAAACAACTCTAAGCATGCGCTATGACTCGCAAGGCCAACAGATAAACAAACAACAGGTGATGGGATGTGGGGATAAAGATGTATGGGATGCAGGTTAAACATGTGATGGGATCGCGATAAAGAATCGAATACTAGGGTAGCAGAGATCAACGGCAGGAATGAAAGACAATGTATAGGTAAACAAGCAAACTTTGCTTGCCTGGAATCCCGCATGGAAGCAGATCTTGTCGTTGCTCACACATCTCAACGTCTTATCCGCGAAGAAGCAACAAACACTGGAAAGCGTAAAAGATGCATTTTACAACTACGGCAAAAGATTCAGCATGATCATATGAGAATGATGCATGGCATGGCTAGATGCAATACAATGCAGGTAATCCAAATTAAGCAGAAAAACAACCCCGACAATTAATATTTAGGTGCAAGTTATTTATTTACCAGCAATATTAAATGTTGGTTAGCATGGCAACACATGGCATGGATGATCTAGTAAAATTAAATAGAATAGGGCATTATATATTCATTATCCCACGCATCACATATTTAATTATTTAGGTGCAATTAACAAACTACACTAACCAATGAAAATAAAAGATGCAACATGGCATAGGAATGGCATATTAATGTTCATTATATTTTGCTGATCGAAATAGATATAAATTTTATAGAAATTAGAGTTATAAAACAATAGATATAGTACAAGATTGGTAAAATAAAAAAATAACAGAAAAGGAAAAAAGGAATAAAAAGGGTGGGACGGTGAGGCAAGGATTCGAACTTGGGCCTCCAGGGTGCAGTATAAGGAGTGCAGCCACTGGGCTGGTTCGAGGTTGCTGACAAATACGGAATTGGACACCAGATGAACCGACAGTCAAATCCGGATCTGAGCAAAAATAGAGAAAAAAAAGGTGGATCGCGCGATGGGGGGATTTGATCTCGCGACCTCGCTTGGGTACACAGACGCGAAGGGCGCAACCACTGGACCGCTGCTCCGATTGTGAATGAAAAGGACATGGAAATCAAATGACATGTAAGCAGCGTTAACTGAATTACGAATCGTAAAAGTTCAGGTTTCTGTTTTTCCTCTGCAGAACCACGGGGACGGCCAGGACAGACCCAGAAGCGGCCGGCGATTCCGCGTGACGGCGGCATTCAGAGCAAGGGGAGGAAGGGGGGAAGGCATCGCGGAGGTGCGGCTCACCTAGGGGCGATCGGGGTCGAAGCGGAGTGCTCGGAGGAGGCCGGAATCGTGGTAGGGGAGGAAGTGGACGGAGACCTTCGCGTCGGGGAAGACGAACTCGAAGGAGGCGCTCCTGTCCACCTCAGCTCCGGTTCGCCACCGCGGAGGAAGAGGGTGCGGTGGCGGATCCATTCCCGGCCCCATCTGGAGCTTTTGGTGGCCACAACGACGGGTTGGTGAAGCTTCAAGTTTCAGCCATGGAGGCTCGGGTGGGGGAAAAACAGAGAAAAAGGGAGGGGGAGCAGAAGAGAAGGCGGTGGCGCGGAGGGAGAGGAGAAAGAGGGGGCGGCTAGGGTTCTGGGGGCGTGGGGGGGAGGCCTTAAGGAGGGGGAGAGCAGGTGGAGGTGGGGTCCATGGAGGTGGGGAGAGGAGTCACGCACCTGTCATGCGTGTCTATGTCTCCGTACGTGAAGAAGAAGTTGAGGAGGAGATGGGCCACAAAGAGGTTAAGTGGGCTTCTCTCCTTTTCCAATTACCAGGGATAAAATAAAATAAAGAGAGGGGAAAAAATAGATAAGAGGGAAAAAAGCAAGAAAGGAGTGGGAAAGGATTTCCAAATATTTTTATAAACTTTACTTTTCCTTCTGAGATACTTTGCAAATATTTTCCAATAATATTTTTGGAACTTTTATTTGAAATATAAAAGAGGGGGTGAATTTATTATTTGGAAAACAAATAAGGTTTACATAATATATTATTTTGAGTTGTAATAAAATATGCAAATAATTAAATGCATGATGATGTCATGATGATGAAAAAAAGAAAAACAAACAAATGTAATTTTGGGAAATCCCGGGGCGTTACATTCTTCGTCAGGGAAAAACGAACCCGTGGCACCAAACCACGGACGAGCAGGTCCAAAACTTTGTCTGGTCCCGCTACTATCTGAACAAAGATACGGTGGAATTCGTTACAGACGATGACGATGTGAAGAAATTTGAGAAAGTGCTGGTTAGGAATTTAATTTACCCCGTAGGCTATTTGTCTACATATGCATGAGTTCACCTTAATTTGCTTTGTCTACAGGCTGACGAGTTGAAAGATGACACTGAGGTAGGCCCGTCGTCCCAGCATTCAACAGAGCCGTGGGACAATACTTTCAATAGGGCGATGAACGTTTGGAAGAAGAGGGACAAGAACTTGCCGCCCACGTCAGTTGGCCATGTCACCGGCTTTGGTACGAGCATGAAGTTCCTCCAGTACTACAGCACAGACTGCGGCCAGTCAAAAAGGCAGAGGAGGAAGCCGACAAAGGATGCCGCGGAGGTTATGGAGCTAAGGAAAAAGGTGGAGACATTGGAGAATGAGAAAGTGGACTCCACCACGGTGACCAGATGGTGAAGGATAGGATCGATGAGCTCTCCCCCCCTGGGTTGATGGAGGGGTTAGTTGCTTGGAATGCGGCAGGTCGATAGGGGCCGATACACGTGCCCAGCTACGCTGCCAGCAACTCTAGCCATATGGCGACCCCTCCAGACCAGCTGGTGACCCCGCCGGCCAACACCGCTTTCGAGCCGCTGTTTCATAATATGCCACAGACGCCCCCTACCGAGGCACATGAGCTCCCCATGCAAACTCCGGCGCAAGACAATGAGACGTCGGCCGCCGCCGCCATGGTATCAACATTAGAGGAGCTCAACGCAATCGACAAGGTAACTAACTAGTTAGTCCAGGACATCTTCTATAATTAACTATGCCTTTGATGACTGTCATCTCATGATACCCACCAACATGCATATGTGTTGACTCTCAGGACACGGTTTGCACACTCCTGCATATGGTGGGGGCCGACGGCGAGTTGGTGGTTGTTGCTAAGGGCACGATCATACAACCAAACGGTAACCTAATGCACAACCAAAGCATTAACCCCGCCGTGCTGAGAATCAAGTTGTATGAGGTATTGCCTCAGTTTCAACACATCAGTCCCCCAATGCAACCTGCGGGAGCCGACGATGATGAGCACATGGTCCTTGGAGCCTGCCTACAGTGGCTCATGGAATGGCCGAAGAGCCAAATTCGTTTTGGAGGGCTCAGACGCACCTCCGGCGCCACCTCCAAGCCGCCACAAAAGATTAGCCGACCCTCTATCGTTCGGCCCTCGCTGAGTCCGCCACATATACCCGTTGTGAACGAGCCGGCACCACAAGCACCTGTTGCCAGGACCCAGAAGGAAGCGCCGGCGGATTTCGACACCACAAGCCGGCACCAAATACTCTTGGGAGCGTCTCCACCGCAACAAGAAGACAAAGGCAAAGGCGTTGCGCCTCAACTTAAAGACATCAACGAGGATCATCATGATGATGATGATATGGATGTGTAGTGCCCCATCTTTTATTAAAGATGGAACACCTGTGTTAAGTGCTAGTCCCTGGATCACTGCCTGCATCACAGTACAAAATATAAAGTATCATTGCATAAGTATCGAATTACTACAACGAGATCCAAAAATAGCTAAGTATAGCTTTATTACAAAGTGCATAGCCATGAAAGCTAGCAAGTTTGGCTTGGTGGAGTTGTAGGAGGTTTTTACAGAAAGCAAGTTTTCTCCTATCCTTTTGTAAAACACTTTTATTTTTAAAGACTTGGCACCAAGGGATGAAGCCCAAGTGCACCAAAATTTCCTTCCTTAGTCAAATTTTACTTCATGAAAACGGTGATGAGATTCTTCAGTCCATCCTTGTCCAGCTGCTCGAAATAGTCCATCACCGGGGACACGGCTAAGTACTCAGATTGTCGACTCTGCAGAGGTTGTGCACTTTCACCTTTAGACTTAATTAATCCACACATCATATACATGCGAAGTGCATTAAGGAAAGGAGGGAACTGAGACAAGAACTTTCAGAAGAAGAATTCAACCATACTGGCAAGACCCGTTCCACCTACCAACTCTACATCTGCTTGTCAAGCTGACAAGTTGAACTCTCACAACTTAATTGTTCTAGACAGAGCCCATTGTCAAAAGGCTGCACGGAAAGCATCTAAACTTGGAGGGACTTAGTAATCTCTTTGTTCCTGGGTGGCCATCCACAAGTGCATTTTTGGGTGAAAACCACCATGATCATGGCCCTAAGTAGAATAAAAATTCATCCTAGGCGACGACAACCACAAGCATAGTCCCAAATAGCCACTCAACATAAACCATACCAACCAATCCACCCAGGTGTGCATTTTAAGTTTAACACTTTGTCGGGTTATGACTCCCAAGAACCGGGGTAGTCACTTCCTGAAGAGTAGTTCGTGAAGGGGATTGAACACGGAGGTCTAGACCCTCGAGTGGCTCCGGGACGTTGCTCGCCGGACCCGAAGAGGACACACACACACGAAGGGAGACACCAGCCTTTACCCAGGTTCACGGCCCTCGTGGGGAGGTAAAAACGCTACTCCTGCTTGTCTGTATTAGATGTGGAAGGTTACAGTACAATGGAGCTTGCCAAAAGCACCCTTGAGGCAGTTCTTGCCTGGGGAGGGAAGCGATCGTCTTCTTCCTCCTGAGGGTAGAGGCTTTCCTAACAAGTGTAGCTAGGGTTTACAAGGGTTGCCGTGCGCAAAGAGCCGACCCACGCTATGATGGACGTCTTGCCCCTTTTATAGGCGCCTCTGGCCTCCTTCTTCTGCTTGGCCTTCAAGGTGGCACCCATATGCCAGAGGCAGCGTGGTGTATGAGTCCACCGTGCTCCATCGTCCATGGACACGGTCCATAGCTGGTAGAGGTGGGCGCGGTGGCCGACCGGCGGCCGACCGCGCTGTACTGCCCGCAGGGAGGGAAGTCTCTGAGGTGGAGCCCACGATGACGTCCTCCTTTGGAGGGTTGTGCTGTCCACCCGCTTTATCGTCAGAGTAGAAGGTCCTGGCAGCTGCGCAGCAGGCAGAGCTGCTTTGTTGACCACTTTATTCCCAGGACAGCAACGGGGGTGCGTGCGACACTGCATGTGCGTGGCAGAGGCCACGTGCATCTTGCCGTGCTTCCTTGGCCGCGACGTTTCCCCTCAGGCGCGGGGAGGCCTGAGGGGAGTTTCCTGCGGGGCTCCCTCGAGGCGAGCTGGCGCCTCGGGAGGGTCCCCTGAGGCGAGAGGTCCCTTGAGGCCCTCGTTTCCTCTTCAGGCCCTCGAGGGGAATTGCCTCTCGAGGGTCCCGCCAGGCGGTGATGCCTGGTCCTTAGTCGTTTCGTCCGACTGGCCCGCGTGCGTGGCCTGGGGGAATGGGCTCTCCATACCACAGTTCCCACTAGGCCGACAGATAGCCCCCGGGCCCATGATGGGCGCGATTGAGCCCATGGGCTCAGGCGAAGCATCGTGGGCCCTTAGTGCCCAGCCGGCCCGAGCCACGCGGCACTTGGGCGAATAACGGTCTCGCACGATCCGGGGCGCGAGTCGTGGGGGGTCCCACCACGTCCCGGTAACTGCTCCCCGAGGTGACATAAAGCTCGAGCGAGGTGGCAGGGAGCCGTTACTGTTTCCAAACCTTCTCGCAGGAATTTTCGCTCTACAGAGCTCTCCGCCTCCGATCTCTCCAGCGAATCTTCGTCCTCCAACTCCTCCAGGCTTCCGCTTCCGCGACGATGGGCCCAGTCAAGAGCAAGAGCAAAGCCGCTGCGGGGCTTTCCTCTCAAGCAAAAAACTTAGAGGTAGTGCAGGGCGCGGCTCTCGAGGGGGCGCGCATGGATCTCCAGGCGCTGGAGAGGATTCGCCACCTGGTCGCGGGGCCGACCAACAAGCACGGCGCCAGCGCGCTTCAAGCCGCTCGGCTCGGGAGATTCCCTCAAGGGTTTATCCCATTTTTCTCCATGCCATCACCGCCGGGCTGGTGCCGCCGTACTCGCCTTTCTTGGAGGCAGTATTGGAATTCTACCAAATTCAACTCCTCCACCTTCATCCAAACTCCGTACTCATCCTGTCCATCTTTGCCTACCTTTGCGAGGCTTATCTGGGCGTGCACCCCTCGGTAGCACTCTTCCGGAACTTCTACTCGCTGCGGTGCACGGCTGGCGGCGAGCGGACTGGGTGCGTTTCCTTCCGCATCGCGGACGGCATGTGGAGTGTGTATATTCCCATGTCGTGGAGTGGAGACAAGCCTGTCACGGCCCTGCTCAAGAAGGTGGGTGACTTTCGACAGAGGTGGTTGCTCATTGGCGTCCAGTCGCCCTGCACGTTCTTAGACGTCCCGGAGGCGCCGCCCGTGAAGAATCATCACTGGTGCAAGTCTGCCCTTCGGGGTGCAGATAACGCACACCTGGTGGGGCGCTTGGGCTTTCTCCGCGAGGAGGGCCTCACAGGGCAGATAGTCGCGGCAGACTTCGTGGCGCACCGCATCGCGCCCCTTCAGGCACACTCAGAGCCGATGTGGATGTACAATGGCCCCTCGGACCCAATGCGGCTTCACCCTGAGGATCAAGACTCGGAGGTTGTCGACACCATCCTGAACATCCTCTTTGCCAAGCCGGAGATGCCCAAGAAGATCGCCGGCTCCTTGCGTCCTCTGCACCAGCTGTCGTTGGATGATCGCATGGACATCTTGGATGGAATGCCTGAATTTACTCCGTATGGTCTGGCGGGGGTGATGGACCAGGTGGTTGTTCCGTCGGCGCATGTAGCTGTCGGTGTTAGCTCTTCATCAGCCTCCCATGCCTGGAGTGGCGGGGCTGAGACCGCGACGGGAGGGGCGTTCCCCGTGAGGTACGAGCCTTTCACCGACGAGATCTGCGACATCTCGTCAGGGGATGACGACGCCTTTGTTGTGGCGCCCTCGCGCCCCGCGGAGGAGGTGACCGAGGCTGGGTCGTCCTCCGAGACAAGCGCTTGGTCGGGGAGGCGCGAACCTCGCACCAAGGCCGCGGTGGACTGTTCTGGGGTGAGGCCCTCCGATGTCCCCTCCAAAAGGAAAGCGGGGACGCCTCCCGGGGGACCAGGCGTCAAGACCACGCCTTCCTGGCGCTCTCGAGGCCTGCCATGGGTCGACGCCGGGGCTTCCCCTCCAGGGTGAGTATTTAGCGCACCTGGCCATTCTTGGCTCGTGCTTTTTCCCTCCTGCTTTGCCTTCTCCTGACTGTATTTTCCTGTGCTTTTATCAGCGATCTTGTGCCCGCGAAGCGCCGCCGGCTTCGCGAGGCTGCAGACGCGAAGAAAATCACAGCAGGGGCAGGAGGAGCTGACGGTCACTCGAGGCCTACGGAGACGGCCTCCTCAGGCCCTGCTGGGGGGCGCCTCAAGCGGAGGTGGTCGCGCAACCGGTGCGGGCGGTTGAGCGTCAAGAGGAGGTGGGCGCACCGCGCCCAGTGGCATCTTCATCGCTTCTCGAGCCACTGGGGGTGGAAAGTGCGGAGGCGAAAGCTTCCACACCACTTCGCGCTCCTACTCCCCCTCGCGCGGCTACTCCTCCGCGTGAGGCAGCTCCGCCTTGCGAGCCGACCCTGCCGCGCGAGTTGACGCCGATGCATACGTCGGCTCCACCGCGGACGCCTGAGGCTCCCACGCCGCGCCCAGAGGAAACGATCGTGGCGCCAGCAGGCGCCAGTGCGTCTGTAGGAGGGGGTGCTTCTTCGCCTTCTCGTCATGCGGGAGAAGATGAGCGTCTTATTGGCTCGAGGTCCGAACCGGAGGCCGGCGCGGACGGAGGTGGAGCCACACCCAGCCCCCGAGCTCGACCTGGGGCTGGGCTTACGGGACCGGACGCCGCGGCAGGGCCCTCGTCTAGCCAGGAGCTGGTTCTCCGAGGCTGGGATTGGAGCGCGGGACGCCGCGAGGTGGCGTTCAGCCTCGTGCGAGAGTCCTTGGAGGGCCTGGAGGCGCATCTCGCCCTCGGTGACGTACAGCTCGCCCAGCAGTAGGAGGAGCTGCCGAGGTCGTGGGCATCCTTCTACGCGGCGGTTTAGGCGCGCCGGCTGGAGGATGCGGAGCTGCAAGCCGCGCGTGAGGAGGCCTCCCGCTTTGCCCAGGAGGTTCACGAGGGGGCAATTCGCAACGCCGCAGAGCTCCTCGAGCCCCTTCAAGCGGAACGCGACGCCGCAGAGGAGCTCCTGCGCCCAGCCAAGGCGGAGCGCGAGGCGATGGAGGGCTCGCTGGTACAGAAGCGCCGCGGGCTGGGTCAGCTGGAGTCCCAACTGCTTTCCGCCCACCAGGCCGCGCATGCCGCTCTGGAAGGGGACCGCCAGAGCCTGGCCGAGCGAGAGCGGCAGCTGGCCCTCATGGGGAGAGAGCAGCAGCGGCACGAGGAGCAACGTCTTCGGGCGGAGAAGGACTTGACCGCCCGGCGCGAGGCCCTCGAGGCGCGCGAGGGAAGCCTGGCCCAGGCGACCTCGAAGTTCGACGAGCATGTCGCTGCCCAGAATCTTTCTTACGAGCGCGTCGAGCGGCGTCTCACCAAGAAGACAAAGGCGGCTAGGAAGGCCCTCGTGGAGCACGAGAGACAGTTCCGCCGGGCTCTCCTTCAGAAGTACCGCGCTCGGGTCCAGAAGCGGGAGGACCGCCTCAAGGCCAAGCATGCTGCGGACGTTCACGGCTTGCCAAACTGGAGAAGGCCAACTCCAAACTGGTGCGCCGCCTCAAGCGTGCCAAGGCTGGCCGGCGCCGAGCGGAGGAGGCTCGCGACTACGCAGTTCGCGCCTTGGTCCTTCGGTCGAGGTCGTGGAAGAACAGGTGGCCCCGGCAAGGGAGCGGGAGGAGGAAACGCCGGACTCAGTCCAGGCGGCCAGCATGCTCGCGAGGCAGAGTGAGCAACTGTTTGAGGCGTTGGTCGTACGCGGCGACGAGCTTGCGGCGCGGCTTGGCGCGGAGGCGCCGTGCCCCGGAGGCCGAGGCTATGACGCCGCCATGTACTTGGCCTATTTTGACCAGCTCTTCACGACACTTGAGGGCCCCGCCACCGAGCTTCGCGGGATGATCGAGGACGAGAGCCGGCAGCTCTTGGGGGTGGTTGTGGATCATATCTTCACCAACCTCAAGCTCCTCACGCCCGGCTTTGACCTCTGCTCTGTGACCGAAGCTGCCCAAGGCGAGGACGCGCAGCGGGTCTCATGCTCCCTCCGCGAGCAGGTGGACGCCTTCTGCAACCGCTTCAGGCGCGCGGAGGCTGCGCCGGAGAACAGCGAGGAGGAGGCCTGCTCTGCTAAGGCTGAAGAGGGTGCCGCAGAGGAGATCCGAGGCGATGCTGCTTCCCCTTGAGCTCTTTTTTATTGCGCCTGTGAGCGCTTGTATCTGCAACAGCTGTGTGCTTAGACATTTTTAAGACTTTTGGCCTGTAATATACTCTTCAATTGTTGTTTAATTTGAGTTTGTTTGCCCCCCGTGAGGTCTCTTTGGACTCATCTTCATGCCTATTTGTTCTCTGCGTCGGTAGGTCCCATCTCTTCGTGCCATGACTCCGCCACTTCGGTATGCAGGAGCGATGACTCCGCAAGGCCGGGGGGAGTTTAGTCCTAGGAGAGGTAAGAGCCATGAGTGGCGATGCTCAAGTGCCCCCCTTAGACGTGCGAGTAGTCCATGAAGCGTAAGGGAAAGCGAAGTCGCTTGAGGGGCAAACGCGCGCTAGGGAGAGAAAAACGCTCTTAAAGCGTGGGTGTGAGACTTAGCTTCTTGAGGTTTTCGCCCTGCGAAGGCCTTTCGCCCGGCGAGGTTGCCCGCTTGAGGGTCGCTCCTGAGGAGGCTTTTCGCCTGGCGAGGTTGCCCGCTTGAGGGGTCGCTCCTGAGGAGGCTTTTCGCCTGGCGAGGTTGCCCACATGAGGGGTCGCTCCTGGATGCCCCTTCAGGCTTGTGGTGGGATTTCCTTGCATATGTTAGAGGAGCGAACCCAAACGCTGTAACACGGCTCAAAGGGCTCGTGCGCGCTTATAGGTCTCCTCAGGTGTTCCTTGCGAGGAGAGTAAGTACCAAGGTCCTCTATAGAGATGGCGTGTTTGTGGGATCTTGCCCTCCAGCCAGAGCCCGGACTCTTGGATTTTGCAGTGTTGCTGGTGTGTCATTTGAGGCACTGGCACCGTACTCAGCCCACGCTCGCGAGGTACGCATGAGGAGAGATATAAGCGCACACTTTAACAAAGTAATGCGGAAATAAAACCCCCCAAACGATTTTTTAAACGGCGCCGAGGCGTGAAGTTCACTTGGGAACTAAATTGAGTCATTATGCTTGGGTTTGCCAAGTTAATGCTTTGACCATGTCGAGGCATGGGGGCCACTTATTAGTGGGCGAGACTCTCGACGGCCTGCGGTGGACCGTTTAATGTAGAGCTCAGAGGGTTTCCCCTTGAGAGAAGCCTTTGGAGCTTGGAGGTTTAAGTCGTGAGCGTTTTAACCTCTAGAGACACGGGTGCTTGGAGGTTTAGCCGTAGGCTGCGTCTTTCGCTCGTGGTCTCGACGTGACAATGATCACGGGCGTGGCAATGACCACGGTTGCATTTGTTCCTTTAGGAGACAAAGCATGTTTTTGGAGGTTTAAGCCGTGAGCATTTTAACCCATAGAGACTAAAATGCTTGGAGGTTGAGCCGTAGGCTGCCTCGTCCGCTTGAAGTCTCGACGTGACAATGATCACGGGCGTGGCAATGACCACGGTTGCGTTTGTTCCTTTTTGGGAGACAAAGCATATTTTTGGAGTTTTAAGCCGAGAGCATTTTAACCTCTAGAGACGACCATGCTTGGAGGTTGAGCCGTAGGCTGCCTCGTCCGCTTGAAGTCTCGACGTGACAATGATCACGGGCGTGGCAATGACCACGGTTGCGTTTGTTCCTTTTTGGGAGACAAAACATATTTTTGGAGGTTTAAGCCGTGAGCATTTTAACCTCTAGAGACGACAATGCTTGGAGGTTGAGCTGTAGGCTGCCTCGTCCGCTTGAAGTCACGACGTGACAATGATCACGGGCGTGGCAATGACCACGGTTTTGCGTTTGTTCCCTAAGGGTGCAAAAAATGTTTTGGAGGTTTAAGCCGTTGGCGTTTTAACCTCTAGAGACAACAATGCTTGGAGGTTGAGCCGTAGGCTGCCTCGTTCGCTTGAGGTCTCGACGTGACAATGATCACGTGCGTGATGATAATCACGTTTTTAATTGTTCCTTGTGGATACAAAGGTTTGAGAGGTTTAAGCCTTGAGCTTTAAACCTTGAAGGACAAAAAGTGCTTGGAGGTTGAGCCGTGGGCTGCCTCTTTCACTACATGCCCTGACGTGACAATGATCACGGGTAGAACTTGCGCAGGTGCATGATGTTCCATGGATTCTTGACGGGGATGCCATCTTGCGTCTCGAGGCGAGCCGCGCCAGGCCTGGCGATGTGGGTGACCCTGTAGGGACCTTCCCACATCGGGGACAGCTTATGGAGGCCTTCCCTGGAGAGAATTCGCCTGAGGACGAGGTCGCCTGCCTCCAGGGTGCGCGAGCGCACGTTGCGGCTGTGGTAGCGACTCAGGTCCTGCTGGTATTTGGCCGCCCGGAGGGCCGCGCGGCGTCGTAGCCCTTCAAGGAGCAGCAGGTCATCGTTGTGGAGGTCCTCTTGCTGGTCCTCGTTAAAGGCAAGGACCCGCGGAGATCCATGCTTTATCTCTGTTGGGAGGACTGCTTCGGCTCCATAGACGAGGGCGAACGGTGTTTCCCCAGTGGGCTTGGGTGGCGTGGTACGGATGGACCAGAGCACCAAGGGGAGCTCGTTGATCCAGCCCTTGCCGTGGCCCTTGAGGATATCGAAGTTCATGGTCTTTAGGCCTTTCAGGACCTCTGCGTTTGCGCGCTCAGCCTGTCCGTTGCTTTGCGGATGGGCGACTGAGGCGAAGCCGAGCTTGATGCCCATTCTTTCACAGTAGACTCTGAAGATGCCACTGGTGAATTGGGAGCCATTGTCGGTGATGATGCGGTTAGGCACTCCGAAGCGGCAGACCAGGCCCCTGATGAATTTTACCGCCGCGCGTGCTGTGATTGTGCGCGTCGCCTCCACTTCAGGCCATTTTGTGAACTTGTCAATGGCCACGAAGAGGTTCAGATTATATCTTCTCCAATTCATACCCTCGTTATGCTTTTCAAAAACAAGGTGGACGTCATCACAGCATGCAGACCATCGTTTACAAACCAATCGCTGTCCTCCACGCTATTAAATCTGACAAACGCTTGGCCAAATGGGCATCTAGTGATAGCCTTATATATGACCCTTTTTTCTAAGCGCAAAAACTCATCCAAAATCTCCTGCACATTCTGAAAAGCGACTTCACCTTGGGGCATAGGAAGGATGGTGACAATGGCCAGATCTTCGTTGTTGGATCTCAGTTCTCCATGGATGACACGTACCCTTGCAGGCCGGCCTTCGACCTACAGCGCGTGGCGTTCTGGCGGCAGGAAAGGGGATGGATTAAAGGGGAAGTTAGCCATTGTTGAGCTCTCCGCGGGGTTTCTGAAAGTCGCTTCTGGTGGAAGAAGAGGACGGGGAACAGGAGATGGAGGGGCAGCGGTAGTGGGAGTTGTGACTCTAACAGGTAGGGGCTGGAGAAGGAGCCGGATGCTAGCATTCTGCTTCTCAATCAAATCTTCGTTATTTTGGGAAGCAATCATGGTCGTATTATCCAATCTCTGGCGCGAAGAACGAGGAGCTACCAAATTTGTCTGTTTAGCGACATAATGAGTATCAGCTGATTAGGAAATAGGCCCTTGACGAGTGGGAGCAAAATAGCAGGAGCTTTCAATGTGTCCCCAACGCTTGTAGGCCCGGCAGCGAATACGATTCGTGCAAGCGGGCGGAAAGTGGCCCTCAGAAACACAGCGAACACATAAAGGCTTAGACTAGTCATAGTGGGGGTATCATAGGTAGTAACATAAGTGTCACATAGACTAAAATGATGATGTAGCAAGTATTTAATGAGAAGAGAAGTGGTGGTGATATCATAGGTAGATACCGTAACATAGCGGATTTCGAGATAAGATGAGTCTATAGCCTAATAAATGCATGATTATATGATACTATATCTATGTTACTACCCACTATTGACATAGTAACATAGAAGAGTATCATATGCATGATACCACTATATGATACTTCCCACTAGGACTAGTCTTAGAGGAAGGCCTATTATCAGTAGAGTTCGAATTTTGAACTCCTACCCCAGACTTAGCCCTGTAGTAATTCCCATGGGGGTTACCAGAATTCCTTGAAAACCTTTGATGACCGAAATCCCTTGAATTGTCTTGATTGTAATTATCCGCATTAACATTACTACGAAAATTAGGGGAAGCATTACTGTTACAGTCCAATGAAGAATTACGGACAATATTTGAATTATCAAAAAATCTGGGGGCACGAATAGCTCCGGCGTATGATTTCCTTGATGGAACCGAAATCCATTCTGCTTCTTGTTCTTCCAGATAGTGCTGATATTCCTTGCGAGAATCTAGTCCTCCTCTGCCCCATAGCCAGAAACTCATACAGAAGGAGTTGAAGACGTTGCCTCCTTTAAAAATCTCAAAACCCACTTCTTTGGATGCAACCGAGAACTTAAAAGACCAGTTTTGCAAGCAATCACCTTATAGTTCTTTGATAATCCTCCAAAACATGACTGAAGAATTAGTCCCACTGAATCAGTTGTGAGTCTGATCTTTGACCTGGAGAAATCCACCACAAGGAAGAATTCACGAAGACCAATACCTTCAGAGAAATTCACAGAAGTGCCGAATGCATCGCGAATTCGAGACTCGAAAATCCTACCATCATCAAACTTGAGGTCTGAGAGAGCCATGGAGCCTGCTCCGGAGGGAGAAGGGTCCGGGGGAGGGAGGGAGAGGAGAGTAGCCTAGTCGTACCAGGGTTGTTCGACGAAGACCGGAGGGAGGTTGTCCGGCGAAGACCAGATGGAGGTGGTCGCCGGGGCCAGAGTGACCGACGGCTATTAGGAGGCACTCTGTTCGTGGAGAGGCCTCATCCAGTCGTCGCTCGCCGGTGGTGGATCTTCAGGGAGGGCAAAAACCAATTTGGGTTGTCCGGCGAAGACCGGAGGGAGGTGGTCGCCGGGGCCGGAGTGGCCGTCGGCGATTAGGAGTGGCCGGTCGCCGGGACCGGAGCGGAGTGGAGAGGCTTCAGGGATGTTGACCCTATGTCGGTAAGATGGATGGCCTCACAAGCAGGTGCATTTAGAGATTCCCTACAAGAAAATTTTGTGGTTAAAGCAAACACCGAATATGATGCCAGAATAAATAGAAACAATGTTCATCAAACAATAAACTCACCTCAGTCCCTGTCCACCCCCTATTACAAACGCTTTCTCAATGATTAAGCTGTAGGGAGTTGATGCTAATAAGTTTAAGGAAGCATCAAGGCTTCCACAGATAACAACATTCTCGACTGTTGCATATTCAGAGCTGCCAGAACGAGTCACAGTATAATATTCAAGCGACCTGGCAATGGTTTCCTTCCCGTTATAACAGCATTCTTCTTTGACGGGTCTGATGTAACCGTTGTAAGCTCCTTAAAATATTTAAGGTCACTAGGCAGCTTCCATGGCAAGGCCCCATCCTTCCCAATGCCCATCTCATGGTTAGCAGCAAGCACAACTTCATAGTTTCTCCGAATATCAGTACGTGAATTGCCATTTGTGCCATTGGCCATCATCTGAGGCTGGTGAAAGCAGGAAGACGTCAGCTTGGTGCTAGCTTCAAAAGATTTAAGCCTTCTGAAACGAAATGTTTTGGTGGTACACCTGCTGAAAAATCGTGTAACCTGAATATGAGGAAGCAACAAACAAGAACCGCTCCGTCAGCAAGGAAAGCAGGGCGTGACATATTTATGGGTAAAAGCCTTAGGACACTGAACCCCAATGTCTCAGAGCATTAATGCAGGCAGGTGCGAGAATGTATACTAGCTCAATCCTCACAGAACAAGGGGAATGATCACACGATTTCAGCTTGAATGGAAGTTTGGAGCCAGGGCATGTAATTCATATTCTTTTACGGAAAAATGAGGGAGAAACAATGACCGTCGAATACAAATGGAGGAAACAACTGAATGCAACAATTATAACTATTATCCACAGTTTAATTGCCAGCGTACATTTCCACACACTCCTGACCTCCCCGCACCCCCTGCGTCGCCCGTGGGGAAAACCTAGCCGCCGGCGCCTTGGCCTCCATCGTCCTCTCACCGCACCGCCGCTGCCAGAGAGAGCGCATGCAAAGCCTCGCGCGACCAAGGAAGGTGGCGGCGGGGCGTCGGTCCTTGGCTCCTCCCGAGCTCCACGCATGGAGGCGCGACGTTCTGGAGCCGCAGGGTTGGCGGCGCAGCGAGCTGGAGGCGGCGCGTGCTGGCGGCGTAGCGAGTTGGAGGTGGCATGGTGGCGGCACGGCGAGCTGGTGGCGCGGCGCACGCTCGACGCGGTGCTCTGTGAGGTCGCGGGCACCGTTAACCCGGGCCCGATCTGGGCTGGGGCTAGCCGTGCGGGCTCGGGCGCGGGGAGTGGCGGCGCAGTGGCGGGCACTGGCGGCGGAGGTCGATGTGCTTCGTCGCGGCGACCTGTAGTGGCGGGGACATGCTGAGAGATGTGCAGCGGCAGGATGGAGGCATGGGAGCGCTGGCCCGTCCGGGCCTGATCTGGGCCTGGCTAGTTGAGCTATCCCAGGCATCCGCGGGTCACATCCTGCTCTCTCCGACCGCCATTCAGGGCTAGGGCACCAGATCAGGCCAGGTCGGCCCAGATCTGGTGGCTTAGGTTATGCGCGGCTCGAGTGGCAGGTAGCACGAAGGTGCCGTTGCTGCCTTGCTCGCTAGTCCATGGCTACGTGTTGCGTTCCTCGTCTTTGTTGCTAGTCCTGTGCTGGTTTAGTGTGCTACCGTCCTGCTGGTGTGGTGTTTCTCAGACCGACGGTGGTCCGGCAGGCCCGGGTGAACACGAGGATGGTGGCGCTGCTACTTGGTGGCGGGGATATTCGTGGATCTTTTGGTAGAAGGAGTAGTGACTAGTGCTAGGGTGGCATGGACGGTAGCACGTGTGCTGCAATTCGACGACGTGGCTTCACGAGCCCATTCGGGCACGGCTAGGCCAGGTTGGCCTGATTTGACCTGTTGTTGTATTTGGTCGGCTATCCCTGGAAGGCGGTGGAGGCAGTTCCCTCCCACGTGCTCCTGCTCTGCTAACCCACGCCGAAGTCTCTTCCTTTCCTCTTTACCGGCCTCACCTCGTGTGTCACGGTGAGACGTGGGTGATTGCAAGACCGTGGTGGCGTATGCTGGTGGGCATCGAGCTTGGTGGAGCAATACGTAGCGTAGTAGCGTATGGGAGTTTGGAGGGGGCGAGAGAAATTCTTGTCATTTTGACACCATCACGGTGACGCCTTTGGGTATCATCGACCTTCTTGAAGGGTGTCGGGTGTGTCTCTTCCCCACCTCTCGTATCGTACCGGGGGAAACACTAGGACTTGTCCGGGCAGCAGCGTCGTCGTCGTCGCTTCCCTTCTTGGAGGTGCTGCCTGGTACGTGACACTTTGGAGCGCTTGGAGCGTGGTGGGATTTCTCCAGAGGGCGCAGCGGTCGCGGGTCACTCTTCGTTGAGCCACTTTTGTTGGCTTTGTTTTCTCTTCTTTTTCTTTTTCTCTGTTGTTTATTTTGGTCGTTGTGATGCCTGGCCCAACAGCGGTCTCAACGGTGGTTGCTTTATTTATAAAGCGGGGCGAAAGCCTATTTTGAGCGTACATTTCTACAAAATTATGTTGAGGCAAGAAATATGAGACTTGAAAAGAAGAGAAAACCACATGTCAAAAGTAAAGGTGCTGGTAAGTAATAGAGGTTGTGTACTGCATAGAGCGGAGGGGCTCCCGTGCTGAGTACCTTTAGTGATAACATATGGATTATAGCCTTGAAGACTGGAGCTATCAATGAATAAATGGTACAACAAATCTTTGCTGTTGCTGCTTGGCCAGTAAAATAATTAACATAAATCTAACATACTCCTAGAAAAAATATATAACATTTGGGATTAAAGGGTGAAAAGGGAAGAGAAGTACTAGCATGCTCAACGGCGCGCGTCGGAAGCAAAAGGAGGGACATGACCAGGGGGACTGCGGCTGAAACTAAATGCAGATCGTTAAGGAGAGGCGTACCGAGACCGCATCTGCAGCTGCCGGCTGCTTGCTTCGCCGCCGCCGTCGATGAGGAGGAATTAGGTGGGGGCCGTGTTTGTGTTTTGGGCGGAGGCGGCGGGAAATCAGCGCGCGCAACCATAATAACAGTGAATGAAAAGAAAGAAAGAGAGAAAGAGAACTCTCGCTGACGTAGTAGTCTCTCCAAGGAGCACGGCCCCACAAACCGGAACGGTGGTCCCACTTGTCAGTTGCTCCCGCAGGTCTAGAGACTTTGCTTGCACGGAGAATTAAACAGACCCGATCTATTTACTTATTCTGAAATCAATACTCGAAGCGGATTCTCTCCTCTCCTCTTCGCTTTGGGGATTTGGGTCAAGGAGGATCCGAAGGGATCGAGATCCCCGGCTTGTGCCGATCAACCGATATGAACTGCGAGACCTGCCATCTGAATGAACTGGTCAGATCCAATCCAATCCGATCCTCCTCCACCCCCTCTCCCCGTACCCTAATTTGTTCGTACACGTTTCTGAATATGGTATTGTTGGTTGCGTGGTACTAGGAGCTGGAGCCTCCGGAGATCAAAGATGTGCTACGATGTAAGTTTTCCTTTTCTCCTCCTGTTTCGATTTCCTTCATGCTTGTGCTATCAAAGTTCCATCTTTTTTGCTCCCTCCGTGTTCAGTTAATCAACATGATGGCATGTTAGTAAATCCACAGTTTGTTAATGCTTGGTTAGTCAACCCACATATGTCGAGGATTGATTTTCCTATGCTCCCTTGTTTCATGTCCACACACTCTTTTTAAGCAACTGCATTTACATGGAGTATGCATTTTCTTGAAACGGACCAATTACCACCAAGCATGGCTGCAACCTCTGTTTGTATGTGTGGTTCTCCTTCCTATGAATAACCTTGATGAATATGTTGCAGGCATTCTGCATACAATATTCTTTCATCGGACTCTTACTCTTGTTCGTCCCAAAGATGTTGACTGCGACCTCTTTGAGATCACCTATGTGAGTATTACTTGCCCTAGAAAAGAAAATATGTTACTATTACTTTCTTATTACTGAAAAGGCTGTAATATAGTTCTGTTTTCTCCATATATTTGGTGTTGCAGACAATATTACTTAGTTATAGGTTATATGCTGGCGTACTGATATTTGTTTGTGACTATTACTTTCTTACTCCCTCTGTACCAGAACGTCTTATATTTAGTTATACAGGAAGTATTACTGAAAGATCTATAATATAGTTCTGTTTCCTCCATATATTTGGTGTTGCAGACAATATTACTTAGTTCTAGGTTATATGCTGGTGTACTGATATTTTTTACCTGCTCTAACTAAAATACAATCTTCTATTTTCTTTATGTGTGTGTGTGTGGCCAGGTGCAATGTGGACTTGCAGAATTAGAAAAGGAGGTTGATGAAAAGATCAACCAGTTCATTGCTTGGGCAGAAAAGCATCCAAATCGGAGAAGCCAGGTAGTTTGTTATGGTCGAACGGCAATTGTGCTATTTTGTGATTTTTCATTTTAATACATGGTAGCTTAATACATCAGGTGTGCCTCTCGTTCTTCGATGAAAAGAATAAGCACCCAGGCTGGTTCAGCAACAAGACTGAGAGGATTTACTGGGAACAATGGTTCATCAATTTACATGTTATAAGCCCTAAAGGACACAGCAAATCGCGTGGCTCCAAAGCACCAACAAATAGTAAAGGTATATTTTGTTTCAGGGTCATTTTCATGGCACCTCGCTATGGCTCAAACCAGGTCGATGGTGTGTGTCTCCTCCAGTCAGGACTTTAGTAGTTTTGCTAATTCTGTAATATTCAGGATAATCAGGTGTGTAACTTGTTAACTTGTGCTGCTATGTGCCGTCAGGACAAGCATTAGAAGAGGCCAGCTCAAGCTCAAGACGTGATGCGCTGGGCTTGCTGATCCAGGAAGTCCTGTTCCAGATCATAAACTACGCCAATGAGAAAAAAGACCATATTCCTCCAATCTCTGACAGGATATTCAATCATGAGATTCTAATCCCCAGGTGTGTTTAGTTTCATACATGAAAATACGCGGGCAGCCTCCTTCGATAGATAGCATGTGGCAGTTGGTTGAGGATTATTCATCAGTATCTGAATCTCCAGGTGACACCTTTTCCTTGGACGTGTGTTGACAGCTCTTCTGATTCCGTATTTGGGTGGAACGCCGACGTTCTTCGGAGAGCACTGAGCAGTGGACATTCGTACTCACTGAACTGAAGGTCTTTGTGCACTAAACGGACGGAGATGTGGATGTGGTTGTGCTTGGTTGTGTTGAAGAGGCCATCAGTCAGAGCTTATTCATGGACGACAGTGTTTATATGTACAGAATATTAGTGTAGACTGGCAGAGCTGACTGTTGCCAATGTAAGCACCGTGTGTTTCCTAGTACTTGTGTAGCTGTAAATATTACTCTTCACAATCTGTGACCAATAATATTATGTTTGGTTGGAAGCTGTGCTGATGTATGGCTATTGCGAATGTCACTAGCGTTTCTTCTAGAGAGCAGGAAGTTGTTTCTGATGTATCCGTTTGCTATTTTTTGTTTGGAGGTGGTGAAATGCAGTTGTCATCATCTTTTTTTCTTTCACAGAGAGAACATCATCCTATTTTGGTTACATATTACTCAGGTCCTAAATAAGTGTTGTCGCAGTTTTAAACAGAGGTTAGTTCAAAATGTGACACTTAATATGGATAGGAAGGAGTAGCTTAAACACTTCTACAATTGTCAATTGACATAGAACGGTACAGGAATCGCTAACCCGTAATGAACGGTCAACAACAACAAACATGATCTTTAATGGTCAATCTTGGCTAAATGTTAAATAGGTGTGTCTCTGCTCCATGATCTCGCCCTTGGTGAGGTCCCCCTCCCTCAAGAATAGCTGACACCTGAAGCAGCTCCATCCCTGAAGACTGTTGTGTGGCCTCGGACCATGACCGTCTTCCCCCCCGGCCACATCCTGCTTACCGCATATTTGGGCTGGTTATGTATGCTGTGTAGAAAAGCTGTCCTCCAGAACAAGCTGCTTTTTTGACTAGAGTTCTTTGACAAATCAGCTGTCTGTCTGACTGTATATTATGAAATTGTCTGAAACGCTCTTTTATATTAATGAAAAGTCGTATTGTTGCTATTTGACGTGTAATAAAAAGTATATGCATCTAAAATTCAACTCAAACTTCATATCCATACAAGTGTCATTACATAAGCATCACAAATATATAATTATCCAAAATACATTTCCACTACATTATACTAGCTAACTCAGTTAGTTCCTATATTGTCTAGAAATGAACAACGTGTTGGCAATGTCGTCACGTGTTATGTTCATGCCTCTTGTGTGTAATAACTCTCTTCTGTGTAACCAAGTCAAAACGAGGGATGCCCTTCAAAATGCGCCACTTATTTTCAAGATCCCAAAGATGCGCTCGATGCAATTTCACAACGATCATGGTTGAAAATTTTGCAATGATGAGTGTAACCAGGTGAGTGCTCCACCAATCATTATCTGCATCCATAGTTCTTGTTTCCGGATCCCAACCTAGCTCGTTTGCATTTAGAAACTCCACCCAACCGGTGTATTCCTTTTTTAAAGTATCCCATTTGTTTTTGAATTGCTTCTTAACCAGCCTTTTCCTCGTTTTCTCGGCAAATTTGTCCTCAAGATTCTTGTACCCCTTACTCAAATAACCTCCATCCCTATTTTTTGGATTGACTTTCTCCATACAAATGTCACACAAAATACGAACGGAGTGTGCATCCCAAGTTGCCGTCATTGGAAATTACTAACAGGAGCTAAAACACACACAAAAACTACAAAATAACTATGTGAATTTTGCACTAACAGGAAGCATCTAAACATCGCCAAATAATTATGCATAACCATCCCTATTGTTTACATTGACTACACGCTTCAAGGAAGCACTAACTAGCAGCAATTCTATCTAACACGCTGCAAGCACATCATCTAGCAAGCTTCCATCTAGCAACCATTTTCAAAGAAAGCATATAATACGAAGTACCAAGCTTCTACACAGATCCATCTAGCAAGCATTTCCGAAGCAGGAAAAAAATGGAGAAAATGGTGTGGCTAGGACGGAATCTTCCTCACCTAGAGGACGGTGGCGTCAAAGCTCTACCGGTCGAAGGACGGTGAGCTGGTCACGGACAACTGACAGAACCTATGTCTGAATATCACGTTCAGTTACTATTCATCATCCACTGTCGTACCGCTTCACGCCTTCAACTTCAAACAAGACGGACATCCAACGGCTGAGAAGCTTTCACATATCGTTGTTCTTCGTCACCTCGCTTTACAACTGGAGAAGCTCACCTGCTCACTCCATTGTCGTGATGCTGGGGTATTTAGGACCAATCCCTCGAGGGTTTGGGCATCTATCTTGTAATTGGGTTGAACTCTAGCCGCCTCTTGCGAGGTCTGGCCGTAGCTTCGTCTGTAATTGACTATTTCTCCCGCAACTAAACTCTGAATTCAACAATGATTCCTACTGTTCCTTGCGATTGATTGTGTGATCCGTGTAATCCACTAGCTTGGGGCATGTCAATTGGTATCAGATTCTTCTGATCCTCGGCATCGATTTGATCCTGAGCGAGGTGAGGTTGGGATCTCTAGTAAAACCCCTCTTCCGAGCTTGGGATTCCGGTGACGGTGTAGAGCTTCTTCCTCAAAAGAAGCTGACGGTGGCGGCTTGGCGGCGGCGGCACAGTTCGGTTGCAGATCGTGGGAAAAGGTAGTGGTTTCCGTCGAACATGTCGTCGGTAGAAAATCCCACCTCTCCCCCTGATCATGCAACACCAGTGGCGGGCGGCGCTGGCGGCGGTGTGGTGACGATAGATTCAGCGTTGTTGAGTACGGTTGCCGCGGCGACGGTGTAAAACTCCTCCTCACCAAGCGACTGAATAGCGACCACTGTGAGTTTCTCCGGTTCCCTGCCGGAGTGTCAAATTCTCTAGTGATGGGATCTCTTGCGCCTTCTTCAGACATGGTAACACTCGAGATGCGTTCCCTGCAACTTGATGTTTAGAGCCTGCAGAGATATCGTGAGGATGATCACAAAGAATTCGTCGATTTCTCTACCAGTGTTCAGACTAACTTTGCAGATATTCAGTCAAACTTCGACAGATTGTTTGCCATGCATGAGGGAGAACCTCGGACCACAGGAACTCCTACCCCGGATGATCTACAAAAACAACTGCTGGGCAATCCTGTTGCAGATTCATTGGGACAAGGTAGTGTTTATATGGTTGATACGTATCCAACGTATCTTTAATTTCTTATGTTCCATGCTATATTATACCAAGTTATTACATATTTTATATGCATTTATATAGTTTTATCCATTTTATGGGACTAACCTATTAACAAGATGCCAAAGTGCCAGTTCCATGTTTTCTGCTGTTTTTGGTTTCAAAAAAGTACTTAAGGAAATATTCTCGGAATCGGATGACTTCTTTTCCAAAGACCTTATTTTCCTGGGAACCACTAGTAGAAAAAGGCTTATAGATGGAGGCCTATTTGTGGCGCACCAAATTGCATGCGCCACATAAAAGCCTTTTTGTGCCGCATCTTTTTGCATGCGCCACATAAAGTCATATTTTTGTGTAGAAATATGACTTTCTGTGGCGCACCCGCAAAATGTATGCACTTTTTTTTGGCGCATGGGGTCCCAAGCGCCACAGAATTTCTACACACGGATCCCACCCACCCCCCCTGGATGGCCTTTTCAATCTTGCGGCAAAAAGATGAATATGAAAAAATGTTCAAAAAATTCCATCCTTTGAAATATGGTTAGGTATTAGTGTATACTTCGTGTAGCATATTTGAAATATGAGTTTTGACCTTTTATGCAAAATCACTGTAAAGAAAGTCGAAACGGCCATAACTTTTGCATGCGACGTCGAAAAATGCGTTTAATACCTTAAAAAAATAGAGAAAAATAGAAAATTTCCCGGTTAGGCCTTTTCAGATTACTCAAATTCCAAAAGAAAAAAATGTTATTCTAAAATGATTGTTTTTCTCATCAAAAAAAAAAGAAAAACAATTTTGTGGCGCACCAGGAGGGGGTGCGCCACAAAATTATTGGGCGGGATTTGAAATTTGAATCGCATGCCCCCTTTTCCTCTCCTCTTCCCTCCTATTCTCCCCCACTTCTCTCATTTCCTCCTCCTCCTCTCCTCTCCTCTACTTCTCTACCCTCTTCCTTCTCAACTCCGGCGAGCTCCATCTCCTCCACCACCACCTCCGGCGACCTCCTCCTCCACCACCATCTCCGGTGACCACCACCTCCTTCTCCTCCTTCGGTGACCTCCTCCGACGACCACCACCTCCTTCCCCTCCTCCGTGACCACCTCCTCTGGTGACCTCCTCCGGCGACCACCACCACCTCCTCGTCCGGCGACCACCACCACTTGCTCCTCAGGTGACCTCTGGCGACGAACATCTCCTCCTCCTCCACCCATCTCCGACGACCCCCATCTTCCACCCACCCACCTACGGCCAAGCCCGGTGCGGCCTCCAACGAGCTCCGACGAAACGATAATATTCTGAAATTTTGGCGGCCCGATCTAGATCTAGCCAGAATCTAGATTTAGATCTGGTCGCCCTTTTTTAAAAATTCAAAAAACAAATTAGTGGCGCACCTAAGTGGGGGTGCGCCACAGAAACATTTTTGTGGCGCACTGGGCGGGTGTGCCACAGAAAGGCTAAAGGGTGCGCCATAGGTAGCCCTTTTTCCACTAGTGAACGTTCCAGAGCACCGACGAGGAGGCGAAGACGTAGCCCGAGGGGCCCACACCACCCCACGGCAGGCCCCTCTGCCGCGCGGTGGTGTGGGGCCCACAGAGCTCCACCGCCTTTGCCCTTTCACTTACTTATACCCCTAAAAAACCTAAGACCTATACGATGCGCAATATTTCCTCCACGGGTCCCTAGCCGCCGCCGTCATCATCACCAATTCTGGAGAGATCAGAACTTCTCCCCGGCACCCAGCCGGGAGGGGGAATCGACACCGGAGGGCTCTACGTCACCACGCCCGCCTCCGGACTAATGCGTGAGTAGTTCACCCTTGGACTACGGGTCCATAGCAGTAGCTAGATGGTTGTCTTCTCCTCTTGTGCTATCATGTTTAGATCTAGTGAGATGCCTATCATGATCAAGATCACCGTTATGTAATACTTCATGTTGTGTTTGCTGGGATCCGATAAATATTGAGTAGTAAGTCATTTGCTTCATAATATATCATGTGTGTGCTATTTATGATCTTGCATGCTCTCCGAACTTTCATTTTAGCTGGTCGTGACCAAGAAACCACCGGCTTTGCTTGGCTTATCAAATTCTCTATCGAGCCGTGAAAAAGATCAACAAAAGACAGTAGATGCTCTGGCAAGTAGATTCTTGTGACTCCAAGAGGGGGTATTTATGCTCGATAGTAGGTTCATGTCTCTATTTAATCTGGGGTGATAGCAAGCTCTAAGGTTGTAGATGTGCCGTTACTACTAGGGATAAAAAATAGTACTTTGTCTAAGGATGATGTTACTTACTTTACACACAGTTCTTAAGGCGATAATCTGTTGCATGCAACTTAACACTGAAAGGGGTGCATACGTTAACCGGAAGGTGGATTATTAGTCATAGATGCGGTTGGAACGGTCTATATATATTGTTGTAATACCCAAATGAATCTCACACTAGACATCATGACATTGGTATATGCATTATTATGCACTTCATTATTCTATCAATTGACCAGCTGTAATTTGTTTACCCGCATGAATGTTATTATTATTTATGGAGAGACACCACTAGTGAACTGTGGATCGCGATCCTTTTTTTTAACCTGATAAACAACCTACTAGAAACCTGTTACCTTCTGCAAACAAACATCTTTCTTCCACGCATACGTTTAATCCTTTGTTAGAGCAAGCCGGTGAGATTGACACCCTCACCGTTAAGTTGGGGCAAAGTATCTTGATTGTGTTGTGTGGATCCTCCACGTAAACTATGTCACAAGCACTTTTCTGGCGCCATTGACACCTCGAGGGAATTCTCATTTCCTACTGGTTCGATAATCTTGGTTTTATAACTGAGTGAAACTTTCTGCTACACTCTTCATACCTTCCTCTTGGGGTCTCCCAACAACACACCACACGGAGTGATCAATGGTTACTCCACAAGCGCAGTTGCACAACCCATTAAAATAAACTCATACTGCAGCGGGGAGAGCTACACTGTGTGATAGGGATGGCCGTGAGACAAATTTGGATGGCACTTATAAAGCTATATACAGGTGCCCACACTTTTTTCAGTGATACGTCCAAAATGTATCTATAATTTTAGATTGTTTCATGCCAATTTTATGCTTTTAGCACTTGTTTTTACATTAAGTTTATGATTTATTTGTACTAACCTACTAATAGTTCTAAAAGTGCACAATGTTCTTGTTTTACACTTTGATGTGTAGGAATTATCAAGAATACAAAAGGAAACCTTGTTGGAGCTGAATTGGGACTTTCCAGAAATCTTAAAACTATTTTCGAAGATTGTCACGTTAAGGCCTGAATACAACGGGATGTCCAGTGATTTGGATCACCGCAAACATGGCATGAACCCTTCCTCGGTTTATTGTTCTTCTTCTTGAAGTTGGTAGGCTGTGATGGCTTGAACTTTCCATCAGGCTTGCCATTACCCCCAGATTTGTTCGTGTTAAACTTGGACTTGTGGGGCGGCTCGTAATTCTTCTTCTATACCATTGGCGAGGTGGTAACTCGACAAATCCCAGGGTTGTGCACCCCGGGTTGATTGATGGGGAGAGAGAGAGGTGTTGATGATCACGACGGCTGACAAGCAAGGTTTTACCCAGGTTCAGGCTCCCGGAGGATAACACCCTACTCCTGCTTGTCTGATTATTGATGCGAGTAGCGATTACAATAGCGAGATTGCGATCTCGCTAGGGTTTGTGGTGGTGGCTATGAGCGTGTCCTCTAGGACGGGCAACCCTCCTGGCTTTATAGGCAGCCAGGTCTCGGGCGGTTGGTACAGATATGGCAGGTTACAAGACCTAACCAAGTTTGACTAGGATACGTGGTACCCCAAGTGGGCCTTCAATGGGCCTTTCCATGCTTGGCGCGGCCCAGGTAGCCTTACGGTGGGCTAGTCGAAAGGTAGCCCCACGTCAGTAGCCCCCGAGTGCTCGGTCGAAGCGCAGCGTCGGGCAAAGGACTTCCTCCTCCTGGACGCGCCATTGGATTACTTGATCTTGAGCTTGAACTCGATTTCTTCAGTCGAACCGGCCTCTCCCGATGGGAGTTTAATCTTTGCAGTCGAATTACTTTGTCCTCTTCTTGTGTAGCGTGCTTCTGTTCAGCCTGTTGGCTTACATGTACATTCGATTCGGCTGCTGGAGTTGACTCAACTTGCTTTGTCACCCGAATAGATGTTTCGGGTTCCGGGACTGCTTACTGTTAAGTTGTTTCAGCTTAGAAGCTTACCACTCGAATCTTGCGTTCGAGTTGTCACGCAGTTTCAGTTTGTTTGGAGCCGTTGGCTTGATGACGTCACCGCTGACGTCTCCTTGCACGCCTCTGCGCCCGATGGGACGTGACATGGCGGGGCCCACTGGCAGTGCTGACCGCGGTCAGCAGTTGTCACGTCTCCGAACTGGGCGTGAAATTTTCGCGCACGATGATGACGCCTCGATTCTCGTGCGTAGTGGGGGAAGTTGGCGGCGACGGTTGGGCTCTTTGCTTGACACGTGGACGGTAGGATGAAGATGCTCTGAACCGCTGCGCGACGGAGGGCTGAGATTGATTTTGCTGAGGCATAAGTACTGCGCCGCAGCGCGAGGGCATCGTCTTCTCCATTCGTCCGCGCCTCCTTTCCTCTGCCTTCTGCCATTCTCGCCCTCACCAGAGCTCCGTGCCTTTTGTCCGTGCACCTTGCGCTGCCCTACGACGCCATGGGCAAGCCGAAGAGTGCCGCCGGTTCCTCCGCCGCCGCCGACGAAGCCGGGTTGATGAAGAAGCCCGACGGCGACTGGCAGAGGTCGTCTGTGAAGAAAGCGGAGGTCGAACTCCTCCGCGCGCAAGGTCTCCTTCCTCCCGCTGATCAAGTCCAGGTACGCGCTCCTGGCAAAGAAGTTTATCCCACACCCCGCGATGGGGAACACGTATGCTTCGTTGAGTTCCTTCCGCGGGGCTTTGGGTTCCCCTTGCACGATTTTGTACGCGGTCTCCTGTATGCCTATGGGGTTCAGATCCATGATCTGATTCCCAATGGCGTCTTGAGCATCGCGGGCTTCATTGTGCTTTGCGAGTGCTTTCTGGGTGTCGCGCCCCACTGGGCGCTGTGGAAGTCGCTCTTCCTCGTTCACAAGAACGTTGGGAAGAGCGGGTTGCCCTTCCCCGTGGGCGGCTTCGGAATCCAAGTGCGCGGTGACACCGCGTACTTCCAGATGAAGAAGTCGGACTCCGTCCAGGGGTGGCGCAAGAGGTGGTTCTACGTCCAGTCGAGCCAGGATGGCCTGGCGGCATTCGATAACGGACGTGGGCTGCGGAAAACTCAAGCCTGGACGCACCCAATGATTGCTGGGGAAAAGGAAGCCGCACGGCCCCTGCTGGGCCTGCTGCGCGATCTCACCAAGACCATTGGGCGCGAGGCGGGTGGCGTCTTCTTGATGGCCACCTTCTTCCGTCTTCGGGTGCAGCCGCTCAGCGCTCGGCACCACCCGATGTGGGCCGTCGAGGGCGTCAGCACCGAGCCACTTGACGATGAGGAGGTGGAAGCTAAGGTGAGGTCCATCACCAACCTCCGAGTCGCGGATACATGCAATGTCAAGTGCCTGGTTGCTGCTTACGGGGCGTCAAACCCCGTTCCTGGGGTAAGTTCTTGACTTGTTCTCCTTGTTATTCTGTTTCTTGATTTGACTTGCGTCTACTTGCTTCTTGATTCGACTTGCGTCTACTTGATTCAGGGTCGGTCCCTGCTGATCAGCCTTCCTCCTCTCCCCGAGAACGGACCCGACGACGAGCCGAAATTCGTCGAGGAGGAGTGTAGCGTACCTGCACTTTAAATAAGGCAGATACCTGTGTATAGTGCAAATCCCTGGATCGATTCATTTGCACACACCGTTTACGATGTAATATCACAACCAAGCGTCAATTTTATTACATCGATGATCCAGAATTACAAAATATTTGATACAAGTTGCATAGCATAAAGCTAGCATTGAAAAGTACATAGCGGAAATACAATAGCAGTGGGTCTCTAACAACTTCATGTTGCCACAGGCGAAAACATGTTGGTTGCAGACTCGAAATCCCTTAACGAAACCTCACTCGTCATTTGAATAACCTGTAACAAATAAAATTTTGCAACAGAGTGGGTCAGATTCCATTAAAAATGGAGTCTGGCAAGTGACACTATGGTGGACACTTAAGGAAATAACTCTAAAGCCTATATGCATATTTGGCTGGTGGAGCTCAAGCCTAATTTGCATAAAGCCAATTTTTCCTACTCTTTTGAAAACACTTTTCTTGAAATCGACGAGTATGGCATGAAAACCATAAATCTCATCTTCCCTTGTTCACCCATCATGTTTTATTTCTGAAGTTGGAATGATGGAATCCTCCGTTGACGTCCTTGATCAGCTGCTCAAAATTGTCCGTAACCAGGGACACGGCTAAGTACTTAGTTTTACACTCTGCAGAGGTTGTGCACTTTCACCATTGTACCCATTTAACCCAAGGTATCCTTTACACACCATTTGTGATAAGGAAAGGAGAGAATGAGACGAGATCTTTCAGAAGCATTTTCCCTCCCACCTGGCTTGACCCGTTCCACCTAACATCCCCCTACATCTGCTTGTCAAGCCCGGGAGAGTCCACGCAACATAATTGATCAAGCCAGAGCCCATATGGCAATGGCTGCACTGGAAGCAATCATCACTTGGAGTTCTTCAGATTCCTCGGTTCCTGGGTGTCCATTCTCAAGTGTACATACTCCAGGAACCATAGACATGGACCTGAGTAGCCACTCAACATAAACCATGCAACCACTTACCACCCAGGTGTTTCATTAACTTAGTGGATGTGCACTCTCAGGTAAAAGTCACCATGATCACGGCCCTAAGTAGAATAGAAATTCATCCTAGGCGACGACAACCATGAGCACAGCCCTGAGTAGTCACTTAATATTTTGTAAAACCTTTCATCAATTGCATAGCATCAATAATTCTACTAAGTATTGCATAGGAACCTAGACACAGGAATAAGGGATTCTACACAGGTTTAGCATAGCAACACATGCATATAAAAATACACTAAGTAATGCATAAAAATAGGAAGTTTATGAGGTGTGCCACTTGCCTTTGAATGTTGTCGTTGTTCACAACTCTTTTCAACGATACTCGGGACTCTCCGTTCAGTCTAAACAATACAAACAAACAACAATACAACAATCATAAAACAACACAACACTTACAAACAAGTTTCTTAAACTTCTAAGGAAAACATGACATGCATGATATGCAAGTTATTTCTAAGGGCTAGAGATGCATGCCATGCCATGAAAAATCTTTTAAGTTAATGCAAGGCAAATAGGTGGGTCAAGAATGACTAAGGACCAAGGTCTTAAGTTGGATAAACATCCTTTGTTTTATATCTTCTTGAAATAAGCACTCTAATGGCTTAGCCATGTTGTGCCAAATACTTAGAGAAAAATACTAAGTCATTTGTTCAAGATGATCAACAATTATTATCAACTCTTTGTAAATTGGACATTCACTATAGTGAGAGAGACAGACACCCGGCCAGCCACTTAAATTGTGGAACAGGTCTCATGTACGTGGACATGTAAGGTTTGTTTCCAGGCCGCTTCATCCCACTATGCTGCTAGGATCCAACAAATTCAAGATGATAACATCATGATCAAAATTTGTTTAAGTCTAAAAGACAAGATTAGGAAAGAGGGAAAAGATAGAAAGAAAGTTGTAGTTGTCCTCCAGGCTTCATCTCCAGACTTGTAACTTTCTTCTGGATGATGTCTTGATTGAGTTCTTGGTAGTCTTGATGAATCTTCAGACTTGATGATTCTTGTATCCTCGAGGCTGGTCTTGGATTTACTTAGTCTTCATGAAGTCTCAGAAGAGAAGAAAAGACAGAGAGAGAGACTTAGAGAATAAAAGGGGGTTGGCCTTCTTGAACTTCTTCTCACTTTTCTTCTAAGTGCTTGACATCTTGAGGATGCTTCCAGAGCCTGTTTTCTTCTAAGTCCTTCATGAACTTCTTCTTGATTTTCTTCTAAGTGTTTCTTCTTCTTGAAGATACTTCTGGAGTCTTGTTTTTGGCTAAGTCCTTCATTGGTCTTCCAGCTCCATGTTGAAAATCCTAAGTGTCTAGTGCATAGCACTTTTCCCCAAAATACTAAGTTTGAAAATAATCCTAACTTAGAGAAAATGGGGAGGAGTTTTCCTTATGGAAAATATAACTATAAAATATGCTATGCATGAAATGCAATTTTAAATCGCAAGCAACATAACACTAATTTTTGTGAAGTTTATTAAAATATGCATAAAGTTATAATTGCAATTTAATTAGTTTCTAATTTGCAAAACATAATAAAAGGAAACATATAGATTAAAGCTTCCTATGATTAAATTTTTATAACAAAATTTTATCATTAGTGTTAATAGACAGAGATCATTTAATTAAATCTATTGCAATTGGATTTAATCAAAAATAATGTTTCTATTAAAAGTTATTTCAAAATTGGTCAAACTATTCAATTTAAACTCACAACTATGAAATCATTCAAAAATTACTCAAAAATATTTTATAGCAGTGGCAGTAATTTACAAATATTCTAAAGTTTCTAAAACATATTTATTTGCAATTTTTTGGATTTATAGATTTAAAGTTATTACAAATATACTCAAATTCACCATTTGAAATTTGAATATTTTATACTAAGTAAAATTTGAATTTTGTCAGATCCAAAATATTCTACATGTCAAGAGCTTTCCAAATATATAAAAATTATTAAATTTGGAGTTGTGGTTAAAAAGTTGTGAGAGATCTAAGTGACAGGGGTGTTTCTGTAAAACTGCCAATTAAATTTAATTAATAAAATTGTTTTCCACGTGGCAGCTGACTGGGCAGTGACGTGGTGCTGACGTGGCTGCCACGTGGCACTGACTGGATAAGTTAACAGATCTGGGCCGTCAGATCTGGATCTGACGGTCCAGATCGGATCGTACCGCTTCGTCCGCGACATCTAATCTACGCCGTTGAGATTGGATCGGACGGTTCACGTTGCATACCAGAAGGTGGCGGCGCGGCCTCGGTCTTGGACGAACACGATGCCCCGGCGATCCCCTTGCTCGACGGAGACGACGGCGATGCGCGGCGCGCGGCGACGAAGGAGATGGAAGTGGCGGCGTCGTCGATTGCGTGCGAGGGCAGCGAGGATACGAGTCCGGAGTGGTCCGAACGTCGGTGACCTTCGGGTCGCTCTCGCCTCCACGTTCGGCTGCAGGACATAGGCGAGGAAGGGGTCAGAAGGTGCGCACGGACGCGGCGAGGCAGATAGGCGTGGTCTCGGAGACGGGGAGGATTTACCTCGCCGGGAAACGAAGGAAAACGGCGGCGGCTTCGAGCTTCTCCGGCGAGCAACCGTGGCGGCCTGGGGGCGTTCTGAGCTAGGGTTCGAGAGGGAAAAGCGGCGGCGGGATCTGGGGTTTATATGGACGTATCTATGGCAACAAATCCCGCAAGGAACGGAGATAAATCGACTCCGATTCGATTCCATCTTCAGCGCAAGATTCGGACGGAGGTTGGAGAAGATCTGCTGACGTCAGCATGACGTCAGCCAGTATTTTCTTTTTCTGATTTTATTTATTTAATTCATATCTTTTGATTTAAATATCCAAAATGATGTCAAATTAATTTCTAAAAAATTGTAAAAATAGTATCTTGCTGTTAAACCAGTTGTGGGTATGTTTTGAGAACTTTTTAAAATTAGTAAATTTGAAATGTTGGTTTAATACAAAATTGATACTTAATATCAATTTTGAATTTATAACTTAATTAAATTTTCTTTTTGCTAAATAAAATTTGTAAAATACCCATATTGAAAATATTTGAATTTAAGTTATTTAAACTTATTTTTGCTGAAATCATTCATCTTTATTTTGGCATAATATTAAAGACTAAATGTAAATAATGTTTAGGAAATGTGAAATATAAGGTGTTCAGTTTTAATAGAAAATAATTTGTGCACCATTATATTTTATATTATGATAATACATATGAAAACTTCATAACAACTTTGGAAAAGATTTTTGTTTTAATTCTATTCTTATTCAGAAGGTATTAATCATTTCATGCTCTAAAAATAAATGAAATTCATTTAATCAAATGAAATGTTTATTTGGCTAATTCATTAATTTGAAATCTATGAAGTTTATAGTTATACACTATAGGCTTATAATTTCCAAACTAAATTTTGAACTTAGTTAAAGGAATGAAAACCATTTAGTAATTATATACCATTTTGAATAATCTTGTATTTATGAATAGATATGACTAAGTGGTTGAATTCAAATACTTATAAATAAACTAATTTATTTAAAATAAAAATGGATTGTAGTTTGTAAAATATTTGTCAAATTATATTTTAAGGTTTTTGAAACACAGTGGATAATAAAATGTTTAAATTGTGACATTTTGAAATAGTAACTCAAGTTTGAAGTCTTTCATAGTTGGTTTCCTTATACATTTAATATTTTATTTTAATAAACGAAAAGTTTTAAATTTTAGTGATTTTTGAATATTATAAAATGTTGGGATGTTACAAGGAGGATGATGATGATGATGAGATTCCGTCCGCTGTCTCCCCCAACGATGAAGTGGAGGATAACGACGATGACGAGGAACCCGCGCGGAAGAAGCAGAAGCGCCGGAGCGGCGGTGACTCTGTGACTGCATCATCGCCTGCGAGGGGTGCGGCAGCTTATACAGAGGAAGTCGTCGCGACGTCGTCGGGTGCGCGGTCACCAGGTGGCTGGAGCGAGCCCCTGGTTGTTCCGCCTGTTAGCTCCGCGCCACCGCGCGCGTTCGCGCGGCTGCCGTCCGTCTCCTTGGGGAGTGATGATGAACTCGAGACCACCAGGTTAGTACTTTGTCGACTTCGAGTTGTCTTTTGTACTTCCAATCTTGCAGTTGGTCATTGTACTGTTGCTGCAGCCGTCGTTCTGGAGATATCCACTCTCATCATCGTGAGGTAGAGCATACATCCGCCCCTTCGACCGAGCTGGTGACCCGGGTGGCAGTTGAGGAGCGCCCGCAACCTGCTGTCATCGCGTCTTCGGGTCGCGCTCCTCCGCCGCCTTCGGAAGATGTCGACCTCCTGGACCACGTAAGTCCCTTGTATTTTTAGCTTGTAGTCTTGGATTTTCATCGGGTGCGCGATCAGCGCTCCCGATGGGAGTAGCCTGTAGCACCCCCAAGAGCCACGCTAGACAAACCCAAGACCTCAATCTGAGATAAGCCTAACATAGATCTCGGAAGCCAACAATTGAAATCAGTAACACAACAGAGACCCTACAACACAGGAAGCAATAGGTTAAGCTCTTAGAAGAGCTGAGAAGCAGATATCACCAAAACTAAGGTCACTGGCCTGTCAATCAGCAATACAACGAAAGGCAAATTATGCTATTAGACATAGCAAAACCCACAAAAGGCCTAAGAGGCCAAAGCATAACGGCGATGTCCCAGTCCATAGATTCCAGGCTGCCGTCTGGGAACCCCAACCTACTCGTCGATGTCGATGTCCAGAAGACACACCTGTCCAAAATAATTGCGCAAGGCTGAGTACAGGAGGTACTCAACAAGACTTATTTAACCTGCTACATATCTGCTCGTTCAGAGAGTATTCATGAATGTCCTTTGCATAAAGCCAGTTTTTGTTATCAAATCGAGGGAGAAGAGAATCTCGCATCAGTAGACTTTTAAAATGGGGTAAGGGAGTAACACTAGCTTCATCCACATCTTCAATCTCCACCAGATCATCATGAGTTGTACCACCCACCAGAATCACCCCCTCGCTCAACCCTAGGAAGCGATCCGCCCTTAGTTGGCAAGTTTTATACTTAGATTATAGTTGTCTATGATCACCGAAATAAGGTACCAAGTCGTCCATAACCGTGGACACGGCTTTCCGAAAAGGTTTACCCTGCAGGGGGTGTAACTACCCACACAAGCCAACCAACCGATACGCCAGCTATGAGCACTCTTCCGGGGAGTGCCGACAGGAGGGTTGGCCATGACCTTTCCCAAGCTTCGCCTATGTCCATGAGCCACATCAGTAGGTCAGACCGCCATCTCAGCGATCCCTAGTGCGGGTTGCCAGGGTCAAGATCAGAGCGTCACACTCTCCTGACCCGAGCCCTAATTTCCTCAACTCATTTTACCGCACACGCAAATGGAACACTCGAACTAGTGGCTTCACGTAGTAGGCTAGGCAAGTTGGAGCCGAGGGGAAAATGAATGCCCTGTGTGGATGCACGACTAATCTTGGTTCCGAACCCAGGAACTCAGTTCCTAAGATCGACAAGAATGAGACAACCCACCACCATCCCATTGTGGCCTCTCATCCAAGTCTTTCGCATATTCAACACATCTTCGATCATTCCACGCCATTCTTCACAACTCTGGTTCATCAACCGGATGGAACAGAGTAAATATCTAAGCAGGGCTAAGCATAGCAGACTCTCGCGATGCAACACTTAAGACAATCTATACCTCCACTCAAAACATCGTTTGAATCGCATGCATAATACCATAATCAAATACTTTGAAATCTTATATGTGTAGATAAGAGGTTATGCTTGCCTTGCTCTTCGATAACAACATATATAGCAATTGGAAATCTTCGGCTTCAATTGATCGAGATAACCAAAATAACTCTTCATAGATATCCTCCTGATTTAACCATCGATGATCTAGCACTCTCCTTTGGTGTTGTCAAACTCCACTTCGGATTCGCATTCTACCGCGAAAAACGAAACACCGGAAAGGAAACGAGAAATAACATTCAACCATGGCATCGATGCAATGCGCACAATGCATGACATGACAAGTTGGAGGATTGAAAATAAACCCTATGCATGGAAGATCATTTTAAATGGAGTTGGAATGCCCGAGAGGTGCCATTCGACAAATTCCATATTTAAGAGAAATGGTGTAATTTATTCCTCTATTATAGACATGGTTCAAAGTAGTTTAAATGTGCATGATTTGGACATAATTAAGTAGATCTTATTTTTCTGCAAATTTTGATATATTAATCACATTTTTCTGATTTAAAATGAATTACTTATGAATTTCCAAAGATTAAACAAGTTTAATTCAATTTAAACCATTTGTCAATTCCATTTTAAATATTTATGAATTTAAATAAATAATATTGGACCCACATGTCATAACTTTATTAATTACATAAAACATTATTTGGAAATGAATAAAATTCTGACAAACAGGGCCCACTTGTCAGATTTTTAACAATTATAGAAAAGAATAACTAATTTTCAGAAATTAAAAAGGAATGATGACGTCAGCTGACGTCATCAATGGCCAAATTCCCACTGTCGAGCACGAATCTCTCGAACCAGAAGGAATTGGAGCGATTGCTTTGCAGCAATCGGGAGAGGAGGCCGAGGCGGACCAGAAAGTGGCGGCGCGGCCAGCAAATGGTCGCCGGAGCTGCTCCGGCGACGAGCGGGCGCGGCGGCCAGAAGAGGAGCACGGCGACCCGAGCAATCCGAGCACGAGGAGGAGGGAAAAGAGTTCCGGGAGGACCGTTGGCTCACCCTGAAGCTCGTGGAAGCGCGGGGATGCGTGGGGAGCTCGGAGGAGGCCGGAATCGAGCTCGACGGCGGCGGCCCGAGGTTGAAGAAGATGGAAGAAATCCTCATTTTTCCGGCTTCCCTGCACGAATGGATGGAGGAGGAGGGAGAGGGGATCACGGAGCTTCTCTAGAGCGTCTCGCTGGACCTCGGGGTGGCCGAAGTCGACGGAAATCGCCGGAGACCCGAGAGCTAGGGTTTCGGGCAATGGGGAAAAAGAAAGGAAAAGGAGAAGAAGAACTGGACTTCTCTGTGGCGGCGGAGGCTTCTTATACCGCCGCGGCGTCGGCGGCGTGCATCTTGGCGCAGGGGCGGCGTCGGACGGCCGCACGGATGACAGCGCAGGGAGGCGAGGTCAGAAGCTTGAAGTCGACGCCCATTTTGCAGAAAACCCCCTGGCGATTTTAATAATTTCTGGATTTCTTCACAGATAGGCCCCTGGTTTGGAAAATAAATAATTTGAGGGCCTTTTTGTAAACAGAAAATTTATACAAAAATACCAGGAGATTCAAAATTTCACAAGGAAGCCATTGACAACTTTGGATTTTGAAAATTTTGAAATCTTTTTAACACATTTAAAATAACAAGTGGTTTAGGCCACTTTAGGGTTTTTCTCTTTAATTTTAGAACTCAAATTTTGTGCAACTTTTAATTAGATGCAAATAATGCTCATGATGCACAAACAAATCTAAATTATCGATTAGCAAATTTGGGGACGTTACAGATCTATCCCCCTTACAAGAATCTCGTCCCCGAGATTCCTTGGGTAGGAAAAGAGATACAGAGAGGAGGGCTACACCGGTATTTGATGATCTTGTCGATCTCACGACGATCTACTTTCTCAAAGAGGTTGGTCCTTGACTTCAGGGATGATTCCACACTTCACGTCTCATCGGACTGTTCTTCAGCTACTCTAAAGAGAAGAGGGAAATAACTCTGGGACGACGATCTTCGTAAAGATCGAGTATCTCATGGTCAACTCAAGGAAGGAGTGTGCAGGACAACTCTTGAGCTAGCAAGCATGAAACACATTAAGGTAACGGATGGAAAGGAAGAAGTTTCAAGTTGATAGACAACTATTACCCGAAACGAGTAGAATATGAGCTTTGCACAAGGTCAAGATGGATAAATAATTAGATCTTGATACGACAAAAGGAAGAACCCTTTTCAGATTTGAACCATTTGGCTTACGAGATGTTTGCCATATGATTAAAAGTCCAGGGCCCTAAGATGACTGACAAATTCACACAATGTGTGAGTTGAAAAGAATTTCAGGTACAAGCAAAAGGAAGGAAGAACTGATCAACAAAACGTTGAAGATTACCATGAAAAGAGAGTTCTCATGATGGATATGTTATCAAACTATAAGAAAAGGATCAGGAGGATCAATCGGGAGACATCCAGAATCTCTGAGATCATCAGAGGAGGGAACTTCTTTTTGATCTTCTAGATACCCATTTCAAGCTCATGACAAGCTTTTAATAGGCGAGGGGATAAACGTCGGGCTTTGGAAGGAGAAATATCATAAGGGGAAACTTTTAGAATAAGCCCCACAACAATCCTCATGGCGAGTGGTTGTTCTTGAAGATTCCAAGAATTTCGGCGATAGACCTTCCGACTAAGTGTGTCAACCACAACATTAATCTTGCCGGAGTTACAAAAGGACCTATCCTTGAGGAACACCAACCATCGTTGCTGCTTGAGATTCAGCTCTGGCTAGTTGGGATGAAAGTTCAGACTAAGAACGTCCGAACGGAGAGGTGCAAAGGTTAACATCGAGGAAAGGTTGCATATTCTCAAGATGTGGACAACAATGTCAAGCTCGAAAAGATGAGCGAGATTGCAAGAATCATGCATTAGCAATTTGTCAAAAGACAAATGCACCTACCTGATTAATATGCAACGAACACAATTGAGTCCTTCTTGGGAAACAACAAAGAAGATAACAAAGTTTTCCAACTTCTTCTCATTCTTGATCCAATCAGTCAGTGGCTTGGTGTGCATAAATGACTTCTTCAAGGTATGCAGGTAACAACTTGTCATCCCATGAATAGTCCGCACATGCATGACCGACTAGAGATAATTCCCGAGGAAACAAAGGAAAACTCTACTTGGATTCACGGCGACATCTTTCAGCAATGCACGTGAACAAGAAGAGGTTACTTCCAACATCCAGAACACATACTTCGTGATGACACAAAGATGGTTCTCAAAAGTTTCCAATATTATTTCCAAAGGTTCATAATGATCCTCTTCAAACATGGAGGCAATAAGAATGTTATCGATGGGCTCAACAACAATCTTACTAAGATACTCCAATAAGATGGAATAATCTGATATATGAACAAGGCAGAAATATTGGTCAGACCAAGGACATGAAGATGTAAGCTGGCGAAACACCATAGGTAAAACATCATCAACGATGGTCCATGGAACTGAGTTTGATTTGACGATAGCCCAAATCAAATCAAAGATTGGGATGATATCAAATCCGTTAGGATATACCATCTTGCTTCAACACGACAACACAGGTAGACAGGAGTCTTGCTCTGCAAGGCAAAACGATGTGGCCTTAAGAGCGTCGGTAAAACCTAACTCTTTGACCGAGTATGTGCACCAGAACAACGGACTTGGCAGCACAGTCAACTTCACTTAGTGACCGGATAACCAATCACAGAAGGAAGGAATCAAATGTCCTTATATGTCAAAGCAACGAAAATTGCTAAGAATATCTAATAGCCACATCAGTACACACGCCGTAGCATTCCCGAGCACGAGCAGCTGGAAGGAAAGCGTGAGTAAGGACGTGAAAAGCATCACTTCATCAAATAAGTCATGATACACCACACGACCTCTTGATATACAAGAGGGTGATACTTTGAGATGGAGCAGATTAGAAGCAAACAAAGCTTCTTAATCTGCGGACTACAACACTTTGACCTGGTCCTGGAAATGGACGAGGTACGGGAGTTTGTTTCTCCCTGACATCCCGAAGTGGAATGTCACAACGGACCACGAGAGCAACATGCATTAGTACACCAATGCACATTTACAACTTGGATGCCAAGTGGCATACACTGGTCAGAACATAACGAAAGAAAAGAAACATACTCAGGAAAATCCTGAGATGCAGATGATCAAGTTAGCATACATCTGATAACTTGTTCTGATAAGAAAGGTGTGGCAGAGTCACCAACTTAGATGTGATACTCATAAAGAGTCTCTGTCGTGATCCTTTTGGTTCCATGACAGAACCTCTGCCAAAGCTAGTGGAAGGAGTAAACCTTGGATGTCGTAGGCCAATTACGACAAAACCACAAGCTGGAAGGCTAACTATAACTGACATTACTAGCCCTTCTGAGGTTGCAAGCATTCCTCAGGGATCAACAAGATGGATCTTGGGTTAAAGGTCAGCATCATGTACTGATAGAGTGAGCATCACATGGGTAACAACCAACATGACTCAACACACCACCAACATCACAATCTGGGACCTTCGGTTCAAGTCCAGGAAGAAAAACGAAAGAAGGAGTAACTACCATTCGAGTGTCACAAAGGCACAACGATGTAGTAATCACGAGATAGCTTCAGAGACCAACCACAGCTTCTGAAGTATCAAAAGAAGGAAAGGAAATCTTCGGAGTGAAGGGAACCTGAAACATTGGAATAGAATGATGCAGAGATGACAAGGTTGAGAGATCAAGAGGGAAAGGAATCTCTCATTACGAATGAGGGGAAAACGGATCAAAGAACACACCAGGCTCCAGAAAACTTAACACTAGGTCAAATTGGCTGGGAAACGACCTGCACTTGGTGCACCTATATTTTGAATGACCAAGAGAAAGAGGGAGCAAAGCGTTTTACCCAAAACAAGGTAAGGTGACCCAGAATTAGAGCGATACCAGATAAGGAGTAAAAAGAAGCCTATTTAGATTTTTGGTAAATAGTTTTAGCTTTGAAATATTTTTCACAACCACTAGACTCAACATCGACCAGTAGAAAGGTTTTCCTACAGGCGGTCCTGCTCTAATACCAAAACCTGTACCACCCCCAAGAGCCACGCTAGACAAACCCAAGACCTCAATCTGAGATAAGCCTAACATAGATCTCGGAAGCCAACAGTTGAAATCAGTAACACAACAGAGACCCTACAACACAGGAAGCAATAGGTTAAGCTCTTAGAAGAGCTGAGAAGCAGATATCACCAAAACTAAGGTCACTGGCCTGTCAATCAGCAATACAACGAAAGGCAAATTATGCTATTAGACATAGCAAAACCCACAAAAGGCCTAAGAGGCCAAAGCATAACGGCGATGTCCTAGTCCATAGATTCCAGGCTGCCGTCTGGGAACCCCAACCTACTCGTCGATGTCGATGTCCAGAAGACACACCTGTCCAAAATAATTGCGCAAGGCTGAGTACAGGAGGTACTCAACAAGACTTATTTAACCTGCTTCTGCTCGTTCAGAGAGTATTCATGAATGTCCTTTGCATAAAGCCAGTTTTTGTTATCAAATCGAGGGAGAAGAGAATCTCGCATCAGTAGAATTTTAAAATGGGGTAAGGGAGTAACACTAGCTTCATCCACATCTTCAATCTCCACCAGATCATCATGAGTTGTACCACCCACCAGAATCACCCCCCTCGCTCAACCCGAGGAAGCGATCCGCCCTTAGTTGGCAAGTTTTATACTTAGATTATAGTTGTCTATGATCACCAAAATAAGGTACCAAGTCGTCCATAACCGTGGACACGGCTTTCCGAAAAGTTTTACCCTGCAGGGGGTGTAACTACCCACACACGCCAACCAACCGATACGCCAGCTATTAGCACTCTTCCGGGGAGTGCCGACAGGAGGGTTGGCCACGACCTTTCCCAAGCTTCGCCTATGTCCATGAGCCACAGCAGTAGGTCAGACCGCCATCTCAGCGATCCCTAGTGCGGGTTGCCAGGGTCAAGATCGGAGCGTCACACTCTCCTGACCCGAGCCCTAATTTCCTCAACTCATTTTACCGCACACGCAAATGGAACACTCGAACTAGTGGCTTCACGTAGTAGGCTAGGCAAGTTGGAGCCGAGGGGAAAATGAATGGCCTGTGTGGATGCACGACTAATCTTGGTTCCGAACCCAGGAACTCAGTTCCTAAGATCGACAAGAATGAGACAACCCACCACCCCATTGTGGCCTCTCATCCAAGTCTTTAGCATATTCAACACATCTTCGATCATTCCACGCCATTCTTCACAACTCTGGTTCATCACCCGGATGGAACAGAGTGAAGATCTAAGCAGGGCTAAGCATAGCAGACTCTCGCGATGCAACACTTAAGACAATCTTTACGTCCACTCAAAACAACGTTTGAATCGCATGCATAATACCAGAATCAAATACTTTGAAATCTTATATGTGCAGATAAGAGGTTATGCTTGCCTTGCTCTTCGATAACAACATATACAACAATTGGAAATCTTCGGATTCACTTGATCGAGATAACCAAAATAACTCTTCATAGATATCCTCCTGATTTAACCATCGATGATCCAGCACTCGCCTTTGGTGTTGTCAAACTCCACTTCGGATTCGCATTCTACCGCGAAAAACGAAACAACGGAAAGGAAACGAGAAATAACATTCAACCATGGCATCGATGCAATGTGCACAATGCATGACATGACAAGTTGGAGGATTGAAAATATACCCTATGCATGGAAGATCATTTTAAATGGAGTTGGAATGCCCGAGAGGTGCCATTCGACAAATTCCATATTTAAGAGAAATGGTGTAATTTATTCCTCTATTATAGACATGGTTCAAAGTAGTTTAAATATGCATGATTTGGACATAATTAAGTAGATCTTATTTTTCTGCAAATTTTGATATATTATTCATATTTTTCTGATTTAAAATGAATTACTTATGAATTTCCAAAGATTAAACAAGTTTAATTCAATTTAAACCATTTGTTAATTCCATTTTAAATATTTATGAATTTAAATAAATAATATTGGACCCACATGTCATAACTTTATTAATTACATAAAACATTATTTGGAAATGAATAAAATTATGACAAACAGGGCCCACTTGTCAGATTTTTAACAATTATAGAAAAGAATAACTAATTTTCAGAAATTAAAAAGGAATGATGACGTCAGCTGACGTCATCAATGGCCAAATCCCCACTGTCGAGCACGAATCTCTCGAACCAGAAGGAATTGGAGCGATTTCTTTGCAGCAATCGGGAGAGGAGGCCGAGGCGGACCAGAAAGTGGCGGCGCGGCCAGCAAATGGTCGCCGGAGCTGCTCCGGCGACGAGCGGGCGCGGCGGCCGGAAGAGGAGCACGGCGGCCCGAGCAATCCGAGCACGAGGAGGAGGGAAAAGAGTTCCGGGAGGACCGTCGGCTCACCCTGAAGCTCGTGGAAGCGTCGGGGATGCGTGGGGAGCTCGGAGGAGGCCGGAATCGAGCTCGACGGCGGCGGCCCGAGGTTGAAGAAGATGGAAGAAATCCTCATTTTTCCGGCTTCCCTGCACGAATGGATGGAGGAGGAGGGAGAGAGGATCACGGAGCTTCTCCAGAGCGTCTCGCCGGACCTCGGGGTGGCCGGAGTCGACGGAAATTGCCGGAGACCCGAGAGCTAGGGTTTCGGGCAATGGGGAAAAAGAAAGGAGAAGGAGAAGAAGAACTGGGCTTCTCCGTGGCGGCGGAGGCTTCTTATACTGCCGCGGCGTCGGCGGCGTGCATCTTGGCGCAGGGGCGGCGTCGGACGGCCGCACGGATGACAGCGCAGGGAGGCGAGGTCAGAAGCTTGAAGACGATGTCCATTTTGCAGAAAACCCCCTGGTGATTTTAATAATTTCTGGATTTCTTCACAGATAGGCCCCTGGTTTGGAAAATAAATAATTTGAGGGCCTTTTTGTAAATAGAAAATTTATACAAAAATACCAGGAGATTCAAAATTTCACAAGGAAGCCATTGACAACTTTGGATTTTGAAAATTTTGAAATCTTTTTAACACATTTAAAATAACAAGTGGTTTAGGCCACTTTAGGCTTTTTTTCTTTAATTTTAAAACTCAAATTTTGTGCAACTTTTAATTAGATGCAAATGATGCTCATGATGCACAAACAAATCTAAATTATCGATTAGCAAATTTGGGGACGTTACATAGCCCCCGAAGGTGTGGGTGACTAGTAGAGTCGCCCGCAACTTTATTAAGATCTTGCTTTTGTCTCAGCCGTACTATCGCCATATGCTAGATGCAGCCGCGGCTTATGTTCGCCTGGAGAAGGAGAGGGACTAGCTACGTGCTTCTCTGGACCAGGCTACTGGGCGGGTTGCTGAGCTAGAAGTGAAGCTCCAGGCTCAGGCTGATCTTGAGAAAGCTCTGCATGAGTTCCAGGAGCGCGAGCGGGTGCGGGTTGGCCAAGAGAAGACTTAAGTCGACCGCCTCCTTTCACTCGCCGGTGCCCTTGGGGGTAAGTTTCGGCTTGATGCCTACTGTTTTTTTTGCTTTTGCTCTTGTCTGATGTTTGACTTCTTCGCGCAGAGACATGCGGTGGAGCTCCTGAGGAGGGCTCGTCGAGTGACACCGTCGACTTGGCGATGGCTGTCGGCTTCCTGGACCGTGTCTGCGCGTATGCGTCTGATGCTCTGAGGAAGTCCGCAGATGCGCTGAAGAAGTCGACAGGAGCCCTTACGACGGTGCACTGTAACATCTTCCCAAGCGACTCGCCGCCGACTGCCGTGGACGCCCTTGCTTCTCCGTTTAAGGATGACGCGACCACCCTCGCCGACTTCACTCGGACGTAGACGGTACGCGGCTCCGAGCTCACCTTCCAGCTCCTCCTAGGCAACCCCGGGTTGATTGATGGGCACTAGAACCAGCCTCGGTAACTCGTGCACGTGTATCCTGCGCTCTCGCCTTCTCTTCCACATCAAGCGACCCAATGAGATCCAAAACGGAAAACTCTGGTCTCTTGTGTTTCAGAGAGGTAGAAAAGTTGCTCCACGAAGGTGGAAGCTTGACGATAATGCCACCGGCGACAAACTTGTCCGGTAAGATACACTTAAAGTGCTCAAGTTCCATAGCGAGTGACTGTATCTCATGAGCCTGTTGAACAACAGGGCGCTCATCAGTCATCTTGTAGTCATAGAAAGTTTCCATGACATACAACTCGCTGCCAGCGTCCGAGATCCCAAATTTGGCCTCGAGCGTATCCCACATGTCCTTGCCGTTAGAAAACGAAATATACGAGTCCACAATGGAATCGTCAAGAATACTCAAAAGGGCACTCTTAAACATGTTGTCGAGCCTCTCGAAGGACTCTTGCTGTGCAGGGTCAAGCTCGCCATCAGGCCTGCCTTTGGTGGCAGCATAGCAGTTCATGTTCTGAAACCATAACACTGCTCTCATGTGCCACCGCTTATACATAACCCCTTTAAAGGGAAACGGCCTCGTTGATGCGATAAAGCCAGCAGTTGCTAATTGCCGATAATCAGGTTTTTGGATTGTTGAATAATTAGGCGATTTAGCATATGATTTAATCCGCGAAAACGGTAAACATATTATGACTAGAATAATATAGATTAAACTAATCATGCGATCTACTAACACAGTAGATAAACATATGCAATCTAGAGCATATACTATAAGTAAGAACTCTAGCAAAACATCATATAGGAAGATCAAGAGCACATACGGTGCAGCGGCAGTCGCACCACTGGAGTTCCCCGTGTCGTCGCCCATGTCGTCGATGAAGAGGCTGGCGATGTCGGCGAAGAAGTCGTCGTTGGGGAAGAACTCGAAGCCAGTAGTCGCGCGAGTGCGCTCCCCAAAAACCTGATCGCCCCTCTCCCGTACAGGATCACAAGAGGCGGGGTACCGGAGGCCTATTGTCCCTTCTACCGGTGCACGCCGGAAGACGGGACGGAGAAGACTTGGTAGACGGCGGTGCAATGCTCTGGAACGGTGTGAGACCAAGTATCTCGTAGTGGCGGCTAGGGTTTTCCCCGGGCTGTATATATATGGAGCGAGTCGGGGTAGGATGTGGGCTGTAAGCCACGATCGAGTCGGTAACGCCCCACGATCCCATTGGAATCGGAAACAGTAAGGTAATTAACGCGTCCGTTAATTACTAATCAATGACTCGTTAATTTTCCCAGACTGCAAAATATAAGCTCGGCTCGGCGAGTTTCCCGCAACCCGCGGCGCGTCGTGACGAGTCGAGGCGAGGCGAGCGAGGAGGAGCGCGCGTGTGGCACTCTTCATCTTCTCTTGTTCTCAGTAGCTCATACTAGTACTAGAACATCCCACTATATAAAGTGGTGCAGCTCACTATCCACAAGCAGCATGAGACTACATGCACAACTATCCAAGCAGAATGGGCCATGAGAATTTCGGATTTTAATTGGGCCTTAGCCCAAGTACACTAAAATTCCATCAATCCCCAACAAGGTCTCATTTGCACATTGTAACACTTTGTTCCAAAACATTGTTTTATATACCGGTGCTTAGTGGGGACTGTTAAGTTGAACTCCACTTAGAAACTTATGCTACGTTAGACCACAACTTGATTAGTGGACTATGCCTTGAACTACAAGTTTGCTGCGACCTAGTTTCACACAAACCCTTGACCGATACTAGGCTACCGCAAGGCTTCCCCGCGGTGTGGAGCTCCCTCCAAGGACTTTCATGAGTTTATTAAAGAGAACCAAACTCTCATAGACTGCGACGTTTATTAGTCAGACTCATATAGGTGTATTCCTCAAGAGATGCTCTGCAGGACAACATCTCCACTTATAAAAGTAAGCCGCTTGGAACATATTAAGATAAATATCAACCTGCCATGCAGATAAGGAGAGTATTGCATCTTGACGGAGTGGGATAGTAAAATGTAATGATACTCTCCTCCCAGCCGACAAACAGCTTGTCTCCCACTTCTAATTTGTGACGCCCGAAAATCGGTACTATGTAGATTTAAGCGATCCCGCCGAAATCCGCATAATAACGATTTTTGGTCGCCCACCAGACATAATGTGCACGCCGAAAACATGCGCATTATGTGGGTGGAATTGTGATAACATTACAATAGTTCCGATACATCCACAAATACAACAAAGATATAAATACAACAACGACTCGAACGAGTCAAGATACAAATGATACAATTCAAAGATTCAAATGACAGCGGAAGCAAAATAGTATCCATCTAAGGATAAGATGCAAATTGGACTAAGAGTCCTGAAGATAAGCGATGTCGCCATATCCCTGCCCAGCCAAGCCGGAGGGATTCCCAAGCTAACGTCGTCTGACTTCAAACCTGTTGACTGCACATAAAGCATAACCCAAAAGAGGGTCAGGGCACTCCCTGGCAAGCAAAACCGGCTTGCCTACTTTCTACACCATCTCCCAAAATATAGGGGAGGTGGGCTTAACGGCAGCAGCACTAGCAACCTAAAGAGACACGCTACAACTTCCGTCTAATCAGAGAGGGATAAGAGAGCGCATAAAGTAACCAACTACTACTAACACCAAACATAACCCATTCTCGGATTAACCCCCTCAACCAAGTATGAGGAAGCAATTCGGGAATACTCACACATTGAACAAATTTTAGTTACAAGTTATTGTGAAAGTAATTCTATATTACTAGTCAGGTAAAATAACAATGATTAGGTGTAAGTTGTCTATGATCTTGTTAGCCAGCATCATCACCAAGTCGTCCATAACCGTGGACACGACTCATCGATAAGATTATACCCTGCAGGGGTGCACTACTGGACCCGTACTCGTTCGATCAACCCCAAAAGCAAAGCCAGAAGGTAGGGCATCTCAACACGGCAAATCTCTTCTCTACAACCCATCCAGGGAACCGCATGATTGTGTGCACGGCTAATCAGGTCCAGTGCCCGCGGGATACGACCTTCATAGCACTCTAAGAACGTGCCACCCTATATGAGAATCGACTACTCCATCATCATGAGATCGTTAGGTAACCATATGCATGCATCAAATGGAAAGCCCGAACTACTTGCGGCGCCCTGGATAAGAAGCGGATTAGATCGAAGCCGCGGGGGGCTCCATAGGGCCTCCCACAAGCGGTTAGTGCGCTCAAAATTGGATCCGAGGACAAGAACTGAGTTCCTAGGTCGACACTTAGCAGAACAAAGCACCTCGCAAGGCCTTCCGCCGGTGCCTTATCTTTTAATTATAATACCCCTATATAGGACACCATTTTATTAAGGTAGAATAACCTATCATGCTAAGCAGGTGAAATAAAATAAGACATACAGACGACTCGCACAAACAACTCTAAGCATGCGCTACGACTCGCAAGGCCAACAGATAAACATGCAACAGGTATTAGGATGTGGGGATAAAGCTGTATGGGCTGTAGGGTAAACATGTGATGGGATCACGATAAAGAATCGAATACTAGGGTATCAGAGATCAACGGCAGGAATGAAAGACAATGTATAGGTAAACAAGCAAACTTTGCTTGCCTGGAATCCCGCATGGAAGCAGATCTTGTCGTTGCTCACACATCTCAACGTCTTATCCGCGAAGAAGCAACAAACACTGGAAGCGCAAAAGATGCATTTTACAACTACGGCAAAAGATCCAGCATGATCATATGAGAATGATGCATGACATGGCAAGACACAATATAAATGCAATTAATCCAAATTAAGCGGAACCGGGATTCCGACAATTAATATTAATGTTAAAGTTATTTATCTACACATCAAATTAAATGTTTATTAACATGGCAAGACATGGCAAAGATGATCTAGTCAAATTAAATGGAATGGGGTAATACGTATATTGATTTGCCCCACACATTCCATATTTATTATTTAGGTGATTTGCTACACCCGTAAACCCAAGAGATGCAACACATGTAAGTATGATGCGATATGCACAAGATAGATGATATTTTATAAAATAGGTAGGGTTAGGGTTTGGGTCCGTACGTCGGATCGGGTGAACTAGGGTTCGGAACCGACATCTTCGATCCGTAGAGGAAGTAGTCGTCGTCGTGGAAGTAGCCGTCACGGAACCGGGGCATCGTCGTTTGTCGGTGTCGTGGAAGTGGTCGGGGAAGTAGTCGTACTCAGTCATCACCGTTGACGGGCGCGGGCACGTAGGAGCCCGGCAACGGACACCGGAAAGAAACGCGCACGGGCATCACCTCGAAGGGTGGACAACACGGGCAACAACTGCAACATCGGATGTTTTGCGGGCATTCCACCGAGAACCTTGCGTGCGGCGGACGGAAGGAGGCGGAGGCGCGCGGCGGCGAGCGGCGCGGCGGAGGCACGCGACACGGCGGCGTGCGGTACGACGAGGAGGCGTGCGGGGCGGCGGCGGCGACGCGGCGAGCGGCGGCGCGGCTGCGCGGCGCGGGAGGCGGATGAGCGCGGCGGCGGGTCGCTCGGGGGAGCTGCGGCGTGGGGGCACGAACAGCAAGCGCGCGGCGCGCACGGCGGGCGGCAGCACGGCGCGGCGCGGCCGGCGGGCGTGGGACGGAGGCGATGCGGCGCGCTGCGGGAGCGGGGGAGGCGCAGGCAGGGACGTGTGCGGCGGCGGCGTGGCCGTGCGGGGGTGGCGGCGCTCGGGGCGGCCGGAGCTCGGGAGGACGGCGTGGGGAGCTCGGCACAAGGGGAGGCAAGCGGCGGCGCTCGGGACGGAGCTGCGTCGGGTCAGGGACAGGCGCGTGCGGCCGGGGAGCAGCAGAGGGTGGCCGGCGGGCGCGCTGGGCGCGGCCGGCGGCGGCGGCTGGCGGCGCGGCTGGGCGCGACGCGCTGGCGGCGGGGCGGCTCGGCGTGGGGCAGGCCGGGGAAGCAGGGCGGCTGCGGGCGAGCAAGCTCGGGAGGAAGCGGACGGGGCCGGGAGCACGGGAGCGGGCGGTTCGCTGCAGGAGGATTTCTCCCGTGCGGGACGTGCGGGAGAAGAAGGAGAGAAAAGAAGAGGAAAGGAAAGGAAAAAAATGAAAGAAAGGAAAAAGAAAAGAAAGGAAAAAAAGGAAGGGGAAAAAGAAGAAAAGAGAGGTGGGAGGAAAATTTTGTAAAAACCAGAAAAAGGAGGAGGGTGGCTGCAAAATTCCAGGGGGTGGGAAAGAAGTTTCCAGGGGGGAAACCCTAGGGTTTTGGCTTAGATGGGCTTGGGCTTTTATTTTTCTCCCCTTTAATTATTTTCTGATTTATATTTTTAAAACCAAAACGAAGAGGAATTTGAATACGAAAACTATACAAAATATTTTTAGTTTTAAATAGACAATTTAATAAACTAGTTTTTAACATTTTTAAAAGATTTGAAAATAACACATTTTTTTAATCAATTTGAAATGCATTTGAATTTAATTGTGAAAAACAAATTTAAATGTAACAATTAAATTAATGCGATGCAATGCGATGCTATGTCGATGCAAAAAGAAAACTCACAAAAAATAAAAGGGGATAAATCCCGGGGCGTTACATAATTCACGGGATCTCCGATCACATAGAGTAGGTTACCACTGTGGACAAATCATATGGTGGGTCTCAAACCCATCTCCCTCGATGGATTATCTATCACATTACGTGATAAACCCTTTGTGAAAGGATCTGCCAAGTTTTTAGACTTTTGGATATAATCCAACGCAATAACTCCGGAGTTCTTCAATTTTCTGACAGATTTCAATCTCCTTTTCACATGCCTTGATGACTTCAAATTATCCTTAGAACTTTTAATCTTAACTATCACAATTTGATTATCACAGTTCATAAGGTTAGCGGGTATGGGTTTTTCAACCATAGGTAAGTCGATCAAAAGCTCTCGAAGCCACTCTGCTTCAAAAGTGGCTGTGTCTAATGCTGTGAGTTCTGCTTTCATAGTTGACCTCGTTAAGATAGTCTGCTTGCAAGACTTCCAGGAAACAACTCCACCACCGAGTGTAAACACATAACCACTCGTGGCCTTAATCTCATCAGCATCAGATATCCAATTGGAATCACTATAACCTTCCAGTACTCTAGGATAACCAGAATAGTGAATTCGATAGCTAGCAATGCCTTTTAAATAGCGCATAACTCTCTCAATCGCATGCCAATGATAATCTCCCGGGTTGGAAACAAACCGACTCAACTTTCTTACGCAAAAGAGATGTCAGGCCTCGTGGCACAAGCCAAATACATAAGCCAGCCAATGATCTGAGAATATCTTAGTTGATCTCTAGCAATGCCCTGATTCTTTCGAATCAACACACAGGGATCATATGGTGTCGGAGAAGGCTTGCAGTCGTCATACCCAAAGCGACTCATGATCTTTTCCACATAGTGGAATTGAAGCAGTGTAATCCCATCATCACCATCTCCCAGCAGCTTGATGTTTAAGATTACATCAGCTACTCCAAGATCCTTCATCTCAAAACACTGAGATAAGAAATCCTTAACCTCCTTGACTAAATCAAGATTGGTTCCAAATATCAGTATGTCATCGACATACAGACATAGAATAACTCTCTCGCCCCCACCATGGCGATAGTATACACACTTATCGGATTCGTTAACAATGAAACCTGCAGTTAAATTTCTTTCAAACTTCTAATGCCACTGCTTAGGAGCTTGCTTAAGACCATATAAAGACTTCAATAGCTTGCACACCTTTGCTTCCTGACCCGGTACTACAAAACCATCAGGCTGATCCATATAAATTTCCTCGTCTAACTCTCCATTTAGGAAAGCTGTCTGAATGTCCATTTGATGAACGAGAAGACGATGCGAGGCCGCCAATGAAAGTAGCACCCGAATCATGGTCAGTCTAGCCACAGGTGAGTAAGTATCAAGGAAGTCTTCGCCTTCTTTCTGGGTATAACCCTTGGCCACAAGCCACGCCTTGTACTTCTCAATAGTACCATCAGGCCTAAGATTTTTCTTGAGCACCCACTTACATCCTACATGTTTGCACCCATAAGGACGATCAGTAACTTCCCAGGTTCCGTTAGCTAAGATGGAATCCATCTCACTACGGACAACCTCCTTCCAGTAGTCAGCATCAAGACATGCATAAGCTTCTGACATGGTACTGGGGGTGTCATCCACAAGGTACACAATGAAATCGTCACCAAAGGACTTAGCAGTCCTCTGTCTCTTGCTCCTAACAGGAACTTCATTGTCATCCTCCACGGGATTATCAGTGTGTTCTATCGAAATGGTAGGATCAGGAATCTCAACTAATTCCTGACTAGATGTATTGGGTATATCCTGATTTGATGAGCTAGACATACCCTTCATGGGAAAAATGTCCTCAAAGAAAGTCGCATCATTCGACTCCATAATCATACCAACGTGCATGTAGGGTACCTCAGATTTGATTATCAAAAATCTATAGCCAATGCTATGAAAAGCATAACCCAGAAGAACACAATCCACGGTTTTTGGTCCTAGCTTGCGCTTCTTGGGAATTGGAATATTGACTTTCGCCAAACAACCCCAAGTACGTAAGTAAAAGAGTCTCAACTTTTTCCTTTCCCATTCCTCAAATGGACAAACGGTTTTGTTCTTTGCGGGAACTCGGTTTAGGACATGACAAGCTGTCAATAGCGCCTCCCTCCACCATGCCTTGGAGAGACCCGAAGTGTCTAACATGGCATTAACCAAATCAGTTAGAGTTCGGTTCTTTCTTTCGGCTACCCCATTTGACTGAGGTAAATAGGGAGGCGTCCTCTCATGGATTATACCATGTTCCACACAAAAAGAATCAAACTCATTGGAAAAGTACTCTCCACCACGATCAGACCTTAGCCGCTTTATTCTTAGATCAAGTTGGTTCTCTGCCTCAGCTTTATAGTTTTTGAAGAAGTTTAAAGCTTCATCTTTTGTTTTCAGAAGATACACATAACAATATCTAGTGGAGTCATTAATAAGCGTCATGAAATATTTCTTTCCGCCTCTCGTCAATATACCATTCATCTCACAAAGATCTGAATGTATAAGTTCCAGCGGTGCCAAGTCTCTTGCCTCCGCAGCCTTATGTGACTTGCGACGTTGCTTAGCTTGAACGCACACTTGACACTTGGAACCTTTCTTATTAGTGAATTTCGGAATTAAATCCAAATTATCTAGCCGTGTCATGCTACCAAAGTTAATATGACAAAGTCGTGAATGCCAAAGACTAGACACAATTTCATGGCAAACATGATTAATAACTTTGGAGCAAATATCTGATAAAGATAGGCGGAACAAGCCTCCGCACTCATAGCCTTTTCCAAAAAATTGTCCATACTTAGATATTACAACTTTATTGGACTCGGAAACCAACTTAAAACCATCTCGACATAGCAACGATCCGTTGACGAGATTTTTATTGATGGCGGGAACATGATGAACGTTCTTCAGACGAACGGTCTTCCCCGAAGTGAACTTCAGATCAACCGTACCGGACACGCTAAGTATCGCCATGACAAAGGGTTTAAGACTAGACGTCCAGGTTTGATAGATGAAAGTCATTCGTTATATCACAGGGATTAATTCATGGGGTCCAGGCCTACGAGTTAGTCGTCGATCATAGAGGAGTCTTGATCGTACCTGTTATTATATCGAACCGCTAGGGTAGCACACTTAAGGGGTTTCGACAAGACAACCGGAAAGGAAAGAGATCACCGGGAACGTCCCGGGAGGGGTCCGATGGAGATCAGGTAGCGCCGAAAGAGTTTTCGGAGCTAGGAAAAATTATATATATTATGTTTGATATTAATTAGTGTAATTAATATGCAAATATGATTTTATATATTTATTTTCGAATTTATTTAGACTGATTTCCCTAAATGGGCCTTCTGCTCGAAAGAAGGCCCAAGAGGGGAAAATTCCTCAAGGGAATTCGGTGGGGGGCATGATGGCCGGCCTAGGTGGGCCAAAAGGGGCCCACCAGGTGGCCGGCGCACCTTCCTAGCCGCACCAGGCAATGGGGGATAGTCCCACATTGCCTGGCTGGCAAGGTTGGCTCCCCATGGGAGCCTATACAAGAAGGGGCACCCCTGGCCTTTTAATTCACCAATTAATTCCCAATTTCTCTCTCGATCTCGTGGTTCCCTTGTCGGAGCCGCGCCGAGTAGAGGAGGGGGATCTCTTCCACCATAGCCCGCTGCCGCGCTGCTGGTGTTCCGGTCCAAGTCTTCCGCTGCTCGTCCTGGACTGGAGCTTCGGAGGCCGTCGTCTCCACCGTATGTGTGTGACGCCCTGCGAGGTGCTACGCTAGCGGTACTCGGAGGCCTACTTCCTCCACCGGACCTCGGGGTCATCTTCGTCATCTTCGTCGCGCCGAGTTCTCCGCGACCTAGAGGTCGGCTACGGCGTCTTCATCGTCAACGCTTGTGCGGGAGCGTAATCCCCGCTATTCGGTCTACGAGGGTATGTATTCCGATCTCCGCCGTACTTCTATATCTGCATAGTGTAGATCTTGGCTAGTTTAAGGATATCGTTGGTAGGAATTTTTTTTGTTTTCTTCACACGACCCCCTTCAATATTATGTCCGGGTGACCTAGTCACATGCTTGCAAGCTTGATACGTCCAAAACGTATCTACTTTCCCGAATACTTTTTCTATTGTTTTACCTCTAATTTTTTTGCTTTGGATGCAACTAACACGGACTAACGCTGTTTTCAGCATAATTGCCCTGGTGTCTCATTTTTGTGCAGAAAATCAACTTTATGGAAAAATACCAGAAAACACGTGGAAGTCAATATTTTACCCGAAGACCCCGGAGCCAGAAGACGAGACGGAGGCGGGCTGCGAGGCGCCCACACCACGCGCTCGCGCGGGTGGGCCCTTGCCACGCGAGGAGGTAGTGTGGCCGCCTCGGCCACGCCCTTGAGCCCCCCTCTCGGCTACTTAACCCATCTGACCTAAAAACATCGGGGGACTAGACACTTTTTCCAGAAACATCTCCTTACGCCGCCGCAACCGCGAATCCTAGTTCGGGGACCAGAAGTCTCTGTTCCGGCACCCTGCCGGGACGGGGAATCGAAGGGGATCATCGTCATCGTCATCGCCAACGCATGTGTGAGTAATCCACCGCTGTAGGCTTGAGGGGATGATAGGGATTGGATGAGATCATTCATGTAATAGCTGTAATATCGTTAGGGCGTGGTGCCTAGTATCCGTTATCGGTGTTTTACGTCATTGTTGCAACTTGTTATGCTTAATGCTTGACACTAGGACCCGAGTGCCATGATTTCAGATTTGAACATATTATTGTATCATGAAGATAATTATTGTTTTACTTCATATCTATGAGTTGTGTACACATATTATTGTCCGGAACCGATGACCCCAAAGTGACAATAATTGGGATAACCGGAGGGAATGGCTGTGATGTGAGGATCACATGTGTTCACGGAATGTTAATGCTTTGCTCCGGTACTTTATTAAAAGGAGTAACTTAATTGCCAGTAGTTTCCCTAGAGGCCCGCTACAAACGGGCTGGCGGGACAAAAGATGTTGCGCAAGTTTCTCATTGCGAGCACGCACAACTAAATTGGAACACATGCTTATAATTAGTTAATACTTGGATGCTTTATCTTATTTATCTGCAAATGCATATGATTTGGTATTACATGAATTATCTTATCCATGCAACGCCCGTACATTCGTCCCTATGCCTACAGTATTTTAATCCCGCTATCTACTGCAATCAGAATCACTGTCTTATTTCTACTGCTGCTATTATTTCACTGTTGTCTCTGCAATCAAAACTATTGCTACTGATAATCTGTCTGGACCAAGTCTATTCACATGTGCAGCTGATCTGACAAATCATCTGTTAAGGGTTATAAATATCTTTGGTCCCTTGTGTCGAATCAATAAATTTGGGTTTTAATTCACTCGAAGACTGGTGCGATCCCCTATACTTGTGGGCCATCAAGACTATTTTCTAGCGCCGTTGCCGGGGACCATAGCTTTATTTGGAAGCCCACCTTCAGTGTGATTTTTTTCTCTGGAATTTATTCATCATGGGAAGAAATGCTGATAAGAAGTCTCCCATTGTGCCATCCACTACAAGGAAAGGTACAACTCTTAACTCCGCTGCTGCTCTTGATTCTCCGTCTATGTTGAGTAAGCTTGTTACACCACCACAACCTGCACGTTCTGTTACTAGTACTCAATCTGAAATTACTTATGATGATGCTTCTACTGTTCTTGATGAAACTAGTTCATTAGGTCCCTTTTTAGATGCTACTATTGCTAAATCGAAACAAATTGAAAATGCTGAAATTCCTGATGAAAATGCTGAAACACCTGTTAATTCACCTGATATTACACGTAATGCTTATGATGATCGTGATGATATGTATGTGGAGCTTGATGATGCTCTTGTTGTAGAAATTAATGCTATTAAATATGCTAGTGCTATTAAAAATCTTCTTGAAAAACGTTTTGTTAGGTATAAATTATCTCCTGATGCCAAATTTGCTACCTCTCTCATAAACATTAAAGATAAAGCTTATGATTTCTCTCTCGATTTGGCTCATATAGCTAAAGAGAACCTTTCTGTGGAACTGAAATGAAAGTGTTGTAGAACACATGAATGTATTGTCTGATTTAAGTGGAATATTTTCTGGGGACATAAAAAGACGCACTTATTTTTTAGTTAAAATATTTCCTTTCTCACTAAGAGGAGAAGGCAAAACTTGGTATAATAATTTGTCTCCTGGTTCCATCACTAGTCCCAAGGGTTTGCTTGATACTTTCTTTTAGAAATATTTTCCTGCTAGTGCTCAACATGATGCTTTGTTAAGAATCTATAGTTTTAATCAAGATGAAGATGAGAAATTGCCTAAGGCCTGAACACGCTTTTGTTCCATATTGAGGGGCCAGCCGAACCCTGATTTGGAGAAAAATGATCTACTTGATATATTTTATAGTGGACTAACTGCTGAATCTAGGACATACCTGGATAGTTTTGCTAGTTCTGTTTTCAGGAAAAGAAATCCCGAAGAGTCTGACGAATTATTAGCCATGATTTGCAAGAATAAGGATGATTGGGATATTCCTGAACCTACTCCAACACCACCACGAATACCAAAGAAGAGGGGTATGATTGAATTAAATGAAGAAACGATGAAGGAAGCTAAAAGATCTCTTAAGGAGAGTGGTATTAAATCTGAAGATGTGAAGTATTTACCTCCTATTGAAGAATTATGTAAGCCAGTTCCTCCTTCAACCGTAATTGAGGTACGCTCTCTCCAAAGGTTTGATGATGGAGATATCCCTTACTCTAAACCTCCTGCTCAATGCTTAGATGAATTTGATACTTTTATTACTAAGCAATGCAATTTTAATATGAGAAATAGAGAATCATTTAATGGAAAATTCTCGTGCTACTAGTGATTTGCATGATATTGTTGATAGAACTTCTAATGATGTTAAAGTACTCATTAAACACTTTCATATGGTTCAAACCCAAATAGATGAACTTACTAAAGTGCAAAAAGAATTGCTAGTGAATCCCTCTATAGCTAAAGAAAAACTTGTTTGTGAAGTAACAACTAGAGGTGGTAAATCTACTCAAGATCCTTTGTATCCTGAGGGACATTATAAAAGAATTGAAAAAGATTCTCAACGAGTTAATGAACTAGTATTCCTTTTAGGAAAAAGAAAAATAAACATAAAACTATTGTAGAATCGTCTGAACCTGTTAATGATCCTAATAGTATATTTGTTTCTGATGCTGAAACTGAAAGTGGTAATGAACACAACAATGATAATGCTAATAACAATGATAATTATAAAAATGCTAATTCAGATAGAGAAGAATTAGAGGAGGAACTTGAAAAGCATGCTAAAAATAAAAAGTACACTAAAGAAGATTTTATTGCTAAGAAACATGGTAATGAAAGAGAACCTTGGGTCCAAAAACAAATGCCTTTTCCTGCTAAGAAACTTAAAACAAAAGAGGAAGAACATTATAATAAATTTTGTGATTGGATGAAACCATTGTTCTTTCAAATTCCTTTGACTGATGCTATTAAGTTGCCTCCTTATTCTAAATATATGAAAGATATTGTGACTAATAAAAGAAAAATTCCTAATGACGAAATATCTACTATGCTTGCTAATTACTCTTTCAATGGCAAGGTTCTAAAGACGCTGGGTGATCTAGGTATACCAACTATTCCTTGCTCTATAAAAAATAATTATGTTAGAACTGCTCTATGTGACTTGGGAGCTGGAGGATGTGTTATGCCTTTCTCTCTTTACAAGAGACTTTATCTTGATAAATGGATACCTACTGATATATCTTTGCAAATGGCTGATAAATCTACTGCTATACCTGTTGCATTTATGAGGATGTTCATGTTCAAGTGTCTACCAATTGTTTAATTATGACTGACTTGTTGTTCTTGAAATGCCTGAAGATGATAATATGTCAATTATTCTTGGAAGACCTTTTCTAAATACTGCAGGGGCTGTTATTGATTGCAATAAAGGAAAAGTTACTTTTAATGTTCATGACAAGGAGCATACTGTCTATTTTCCCAAGAAAGTTGATAAAATGCTTGGAGTTAATACAAGTACGAATTTGAGGTCCATTAGAGTGGGAAGTATTGATTTCCCAAATTTTGGAAGCAACAAAAACTTAATTATAACAGATCCAAAATTCTGAGCTAAGAAAACCTTTTTGAATTCTCTTGTTAATGGATGTGTTTTCCCTTGCATGTTTTGTTTATCAAGTTGTGTGTTGTTGTTTGTGTTGATGACTTCTAAATAACAACCTTCTAAAACTCAAACAAGTTATAATATAACCTCTGAGATCAATGTTTTAACAAGTGAAATCGTCCATATACCTTCTCCCATTCTCTTTTTAATAAACCCTATTTTACCCCGATGTTTTGATTTTAGTAAGTACCCAAAGACCTTATTTGAGAAAATATAAGTATTTCCAAATGTTATATGATTGCATGAATGTAGAGGACCATATAATAAGTCCTAATATATTTTGAGTTTAATGTGTTGCAAGTATTAGCAACTGTCTTTTCAAAAAACCTCAACTTTGTTAGTCTATGGAAATTATTTCCCAAAGTGTTGTTTAATTATATTTCTACAAAAATTCTTTTCTTGAACATATGGTCACCATTTCACCTTTTACTTGTTATATCCTAAATTCTTGGATTGTTATTTCTTTTACTTGTTTCTAGGATTGAGTGGTTTTTATTTGTTTTGCTTGTTTTTATATGTGGATGTTCTGTGTGCATTTTTGGTGTGTGGATTGTTGTGAGTTATATCATGCTTGAACATTGTCCTTTATTATGGTTGTGTGATTCACCTCTTTTCAAAAATCATGGATTATAAGAGAAACTCAAATAATATTCTTTTTCAAATAGGAGATGGCTATCTTCATCACTATTAACCTTTAGCCTTCCTGGAGCATGACCATTTGTGGTTATTTAGGCTTTCTTGAAAATGCAACTCACCCAACCTCATCATTATCATCTCTTCTATCTTTCCATAACCTTATTTAAAATATTCAAAAATGTTTGATCATTAATTCGTGCATGTTTTAGGTGCTACATTATAATGTGACCATAAGTAATGTTACTAGATAGCAACTTGTCATTTTTGTATCTAGTTGTTGTTGAACCTTTTGCCATAAACTCCTAAGCCTAATGCTTCACCTATATCCCTTTTGACCAGCCCATTTTGTAGCATAATTTTCTTGTCAAAGTGTTGACTAATCCATCGTTCTTTTGTGGCTTAGTCTAATCAGTCCTAATACCATCTCTATCTAAAACCACACCCCCTCTTCCTCTTACTCTGGTATTAGGCCAACATTTAATCCTCTCACACCCCCTGCATCCCTTGGCCCCAGCCCTGGAAAACCCTATCTCCCCTATCTCTTTTATTTTTCTTTGTGGCATTTTGTCGAACAGCTGGTGGGCAGAGCAGCCGAGCACCACCCTCTCCACCCAACCCGTGCTCAGCTCCTCTCCTCCCACTGGCCGCACCACGTCGCACCCACGAAGACCTTCTCTGTCCCCCTCTCCACCGCCCTCCCTTGCCAATCCATGCTCGAGCCCTCTCTTTCTCTCTCCCTGCCCGAAATCCACCAACCGGCCACCCTCTTGGATAAGAGCCCCGAGCCCCTCTCCACTCCCCACCTTGCCATTCCTTCTCCCCTCACTCTCCTCCACCACCCCTCCAGATGCAGAGCGAGCTCTAGCCCGCGAATGGCTTGGAGAGCTCTAAGACTCGAGCTTGGACCCGAGGGCTATGAGGATGAATTCCGCTATCTCCCTCCCTCTCTTCTTCCTCTGATTCTTCCAGCTTGCTCCTCTCTCCCCTGGCAACCTCTGAGATACATCTGTTCGTTTCAGGAACAGCCGGCGACGCCGCGACCTCGCCGTGCCCGTTCCGGCCGTCCTCGACGTTCCCTTCTTTTGGAAGCTCGTCGGCAAGATCTGCGGCCACTCCTCGGCTACCCCTGTCGGCCCAGTGGGAATTGGGGTATGGAGAGCCCACTCCCCCCAGGCCTCGCACGCTGGCCAGTCAGACGAAACGACTAAGGACCAGGCATCACTGCCTGGCGGGACCCTCGAGAGGCAATTCCCCCCGAGGGTCTGAAGAGGAAACGAGGGCCTCAGGGGATCCCTCGCTTCAAGGGACCCTCTCGAGGCGCCAGCGCGCCTCGAGGGAATCCAGCAGGAACCCCCCCCCCTCAGGCCTCCTCAGGCCTGAAGGGAAACGTCGCGGCCAAGGAAGTACGGCAAGACGCACATGGCCCCTGCCACGCCCAGGTGGTGACGCAAGCACCCCCGTTGCCGTTTTAGGCGATAAAGGGGTCAATAGAGCCGCGCCGCCTGCTGCGGAACTGCCAGGACCTTCTACTCTGGCGATAAAGCAGGTGGACGGCGCAACCCTCCAACGGAGAGCGTCATCGCGGGCTCCACCTCAGAGACTGCCCTCCCTGCGGGCAGTACAGCGCGGTCGGCCGCCTGTCGGCCACCACGCCCACCTTTATCAACAATGAACCGCGGTGGACTCCGGCTCCACCATGCCTCTGCCATGTGGGAGCCACCTTGAAGGCCAAGCCGAAAGATAGCGCCAGATGCGCCTATAAAAGGGACAAGACTTCCATCGTAGCAAGGGTCGGCCTTTCTGATTCCACAACGCTTGTAAACGCTAGCAATCCCAAGTAGGACAACCTCTGCCTAGAGGAGGAAGAAGGTCATCATCTCCCCCCCAGGCACGAACTGCCTCAAGGGGGCTTTCGGCAAGCCCGGTTGTACTGTAAACTCCATAACTCAATACAGACAAGCAGGAGTAGCGGTCTTACCTCCTCACTAGGGCCGTGAACCTGGGTACGGGCCGGTGTCCATCTCTATCGTGGGTGCTTCGTCTTCAGGTCCGGCGAGCAATGTCGCCGGGTCACTCGAGGGTCTTGACTTCCGCGTTCATTCCCCTTCACGAACTACACTTCAGTAAGTGACTACCCCCAGTTCTAGGGAGTCATAACCCGACATTTGGCGCGCCAGGTAGGGGACTTGAGGCGCGTCAACGACCTTCGAGCCGCCTCCACGCCATGGAAAACACCCGCGCTACCAGTGCCGCCCGCGTCAACTTACGCGCTCCTGAAGAAGCGCGCGCCCCGCCAGGCGCCACGGCTACTCGCGCACGACGGGGCCGACCCCGCCATGAAGAGCGCGCCCCCTCGGGCCCTCATGTGGAGGAGCCCGAGCGCAACTCCGAGCACCTGGAGGACGCGCAGTCCTCGCACCCGACGCGGCGCCCGAGCGGTTCCGGCCCAGGCAGGACGGACCCCGCGCCCCATACCGCGCTGCTGATGGCGCTGGAGCTTCTTCGCTACCAGCCCACCGCTAAGGCCCACGAGCAGTGGCTGGAACGCCTCAACCACCTTGTCGGCATCGCCACAACGCGCCCCGCTCCGTCGCAGTCCTACGTGCACCCCTCTCTCGCGGGCACTGTCGCAACAAACGCGCCTCCGCCCCCGCCAGGGCCTGCACCGGCTGCGACGCAGAGGGCTGCCTCCCACGCGTCCTCGCCGCACAATTGCCTGATCGTGCTGCGCACCGCGCCCGACGCTCGCGTGGGGATGGAGCTCCAGCGCAACCGCCAGAACAGGCTTCTGAGCCCGGAGAGAGGAAAAATGACCACCGCCCATTCTGCATCTACCATAACAAGCGCGGTCACTCTACCGAATCCTGCTTTGACCTCAAAAGGTTGAGCAAGGAGCGCGAGCAAGCGGAAGGCAGTGGCGGCCGCGGCCGAGGCCGCGGCTACCACGGCAGCGGACGCAAGGGCGGCTACCAGAAGCCCTCGGGCAACCAGGCCAATGCTGCGGAGAAAAACGGCAACCTCCCTGACGAGGAGGACGGTGGCTACCAAGCCCAAGAGGCGCAATTCCCTGCATCCTCGGGGGGGCACATGCGCCAGAATCGAACAATCAGTTCAAGCAGTTCGCCCGCGAGCTCAACGCCGCCCTCCCAAGCACTGAGATCTCTAGACCCCTCAAGTGGTCGCAGTACACCATCGCCTTCGACGCTCAGGACCACCCCAAGTCCACCAAGGCTTTTGGAACCCTCCCGCTGGTCTGCAGCCCCACCATCGACAATGTCGCTGTCTCCAAGACACTTATTGATGGTGGAGCAGGCCTGAATGTCATCTCCGCAGATACATTCGAAGCGCTTCAAGTGCCTTACGAGCGGCTCAAGCCCTCCCGGCCCTTCACGGGGGTCACCAGCGGCTCGATCGAGCCTCTAGGCCAGGTCAGGCTTGCCGTTACCTTCGGAAGCAAGGAGAATTACCGCACCGAGCACATCGACTTCGATGTTGCACACATCGGCCTGCCATACAATGTCATCCTCGGTTACCCCGCGCTCGCAAAATTCATGGCTGTCACGCATCATGCTTACAACATGGTCAAGATTCCCGGCAGCGCTGGCACAATCACCATCCGTGGACATGTCCTGGATGCCACTCGCGCTGTCGAGACGGCCTACAACGCTGCGGCCATGGAGTTCCCCGCGGACGAGGACCTAGAGCCTCTCGAGAGGCCCAAGAAGAAGAAGCAGTTGTTCTCCCAAGAGCCAGCCGCCACAAAGAAAGTCTCTCTAAGCTCCAGCACCTCGGGGGCTGAAGGCTCGGGGGCTAGCGTCACCATTGGCCCTACGCTGCCTCCCAAATAGGAAAGCGCGGTCGTCGCCTTCCTCCAGGCAAACTCTGACATGTTCGCATGGACTCCGTCAGATATGTCTGGTGTACCGAGGGAGGTGATCGAGCACCACTTGGCCGTGTGTCCAAACGCGCGCCCCGTCAAGCAAAAAGCAAGAAAACAAGCCCCCAAGAACCAAGCATTCAACATCAAGGAGGTCGAGAAGCTCAAAGCGGCAAAGGTCGTCCGTGAAGTCACGCACCCCACGTGGCTCTCCAACGGCATGGTAGTCCCAAAGCCCGCCGGAGGAGTCCGCCTCTGCATCGACTACACCGACGTAAACAAGGCCTGCCCCAAGGACCCTTACCCCATGCCAAGAATCGACCAGATCGTGGACTCCACGGCAGGCTGCGATCTCCTCTGCTTCCTTGATGCGTTCTCTGGTTATCATCAGATAAAAATGGCCAAGGAGGATGAGGAGAAGACGGCTTTCCTCACCCCTTGCGGTGTGTACTGCTACGTCTGCATGCCCTTCGGCCTAAAAAATGCCGGAGCCACCTTCAAGAGGCTGATGACGATAGCACTTGGGGAGCAAATGGGGAGAAACGCCGAGGCATATGTCGATGACATCGTCGTAAAATCCCGAGAAGGGACCTTGAAGAGACCTTCGCCAGCCTGCGCAAGGTCAACATCAAGGTCAACCCCGCCAAGTGCATCTTCGGAGTGCCTTCAGGCAAACTGCGTGGTTTCCACGTGTCTCATAGAGGCATAGAGGCAAACCCTGAAAAAATCAAGGCAATAGAGGACATGCAGCCTCCACGCAGGCTCAAGGGAATGCAACGCCTAGCAGGATGCATGGCCAGCTTGGGTAGATTCATCTCCAAGTTCGGCGAAAGAGCCCTGCCCTTCTTCAAGATCATGAAAAGAACGGGCACTTTCAAGTGGACCCCCGAAGCTGAAAAAGCATTTGAGGACTTGAAGAAGTACCTGGCCAGCCCACCAGTAATGGTCGCCCCAAGGTCAGGCGAGCACCTGAAGCTGTACCTGTCAGCTACTCCACAGACAGCCAGTGTCGTCCTTGTGGTAAAAAGGGAAGAGCCAGCGTGCCAGAAGAAGAGTGCAACCACTCCAAAGGAAAAGCCTCCCGATCTGGAGCTCGACGAGAGGCCTGCTCCAAGTCAACCGCTGCAAGAAGATCCCGCCAGGGAGCCTGTCGAGTCCCTTGAGGCCAACCCTCCCGAGGCCCATGACAAGCCCCTTGAGGCAAACTCCCTCGAGGGCCAGGTCATGCCCCCAGAGGCCAACCCCCTTGAGGGCCTAGCGGAACCCCTTCAGGCAGAGCACACCAAGGCTACACAGACTACTCTTGTCGAACATCCAGTCTACTTTGTCGGCACAGTACTGCGCGATGCTCGCGAGCGATATACGATGCAGCAGAAGCTCCTCCTCGCACTCCTCGTCGCATCAAGAAAGCTGCGACACTACTTCCAGGGACACCCTATCACGGTGGTCACCTCTTTCCCCTGGAGCAAATCCCGCGCAACCCAAATGACACACATCGTGTCGTAGGATGGAATATTGAGCTACAGCCATTCAATTTGCGCTTCGATACCACAAGGGTAATCAAAGGAAGAGCGCTGGCAGACTTTGTCGCCGAATGGACTGACCCAACCCCTGAAGAGCCTTTGGGAGAAGAACAAGACCCTGTGGAGATAGATGCCCAGCCACTGGACCATGAAGTTCGACGGAGCTTTTGCTTGTCGCCATGGTGGGGCTGGCGTGGTCCTCATCTCACCAAAGGGCGACAAGCTATATTATGCGGTCCAGCTGTGCTTCGGAATGACAAGATCTCCAACAATATCGCTGAGTACGAAGGCCTGCTTGCTGGCCTACGCGCCGCAATCGCCCTAGGCATCAAGCACTTACTCAGCAAGGGCGACTCCCAGCTGCTTGTCAACTTCTCCAACAAAAGCTATAAGCCTAAGGACGACCACATGGCCGCATACCTTGAAGAGGTACGTAGGCTGGAGAAGCACTTCAGGGGAATGGAGCTCATGCACATCCCGAGAAAGGAGAACCAAGAGGCTGATGACATCACCAAGCACACATCAAAGAGGCAAGCTCAGCCGCCGGGCGTCTTTGAAGAAAGGCTCGTCAAAGCATCCATAGAGCAGCCTCAAGAGGCCAGGCCCGCAAGCACAGATGAAGCACTCCCACCACCACCTGCAGACGGGGCGCCAAACTGTGGGACCCCAACAGGGGAGCGTCTGTTGCTCACAGCGGTGCATCAAGAAGCAAGATGGATAGACGAGATCAAAGACTACCTTGTTTTCTTCCGAGAAACATTTCCTTTTTAAATCCAAAATCAGCCAGCATGCCTAGTGGGACCTTTCCAACCGTCCATGACCGCGGACGCGGCTATTCAAATAGATTGACACTCTGCAGAGGTTGCACACTTTACCCACACCAATCGGTCCTTCCGCCGTGTCTGCCACGGCCCATCATACGACAGTATGCGGGGGTCCGAATAACCATATCAAAGCTTTCCACCATGTCCACCCTAGTATCGGTGCCTCCCGGTAGGTTTGTTCTCCTCGACACCATGTGCTCCACTAGACCTCTTTCCTTGGGACGCCACATCGCCACGGCAGGAGACCTGCCGTAATCGTCCGGCGCGAGTCCATTCACATGTAAATTGTCTCGTATAGACGACAACCCGGCTTCGAGGGCCCAGCCCCCATAGAAAGTATGAGACCCCCAATACTAAAGAGGACAAGCTTCCGGCTAACCTACCCATGTCAGGTAGTTTGGTTGCACGGGTTAATTTTTCGGGCGGCAGCTAGGGTCACACTTCGTTTTTTTAAACATCTCCTCCTCCGACTACTTCCAGCAGCTCGGGTTTTCGCAAACTTCTCCGATTTCTCTCAGTAACTCGGGTTTTAATAAAACACTTGCTCCCGACTGCTCCTAGCAGCTCGGGTTTTCTATGATTTTTTTTTATCAAACCAGGCTCCCATCCTATAGTTTTGAGGTAAGAGAATAGGAGTATACTACTAGAAAACTTAATCTTCTTGATGCAGCCTTCAACAACAAGGCTTATCGAGTAAAAACTTATTTCGTAACACCTATAATATTCAAGTAGATAACTTTGGCCAAACAATATTTTGGAAAATAGTTTTCGGGTGGCAAGGTGCCACAAAAGAAGTAAAACATGCATCATTTTATTTTGAAAACAAACCATGCATTGTAAATAGTAGGATTTGCATAAAGGTGGTGAGGTGGCTTGCCTGGCTTAGCAATATGTCCTCACTTCTAGTTCCTTCCCGATCATATCTAACGTCGTAAACAGAAAGAGGAACAACACCGAGCATTCAAGACAATGCCACAAGGACATAGCAAACATCAAGCATCACACAAGACATTAAGCTAACAATCAAAAGAAAACAACTCCTTTAGCTAATCAACAACAAACAACACAGTCCATAGAGGTAAGACAAACAACAGATACACCTAAGAAGATATACACAACAACCTTATTTTTCAAACAGGTAGTTTTAACTGAACAATAAAGCAAACCGTCTCTTAGGGTGATTAGATCACTCAACAAGGGTTGTTATATTTGTTTCAGGAAATACTTCAGACAGAAGTATCTTAATTGTTTAGGAAATACTTCAAACAAAAGTATCTTAATTGTTTAGGAAATACTTCAAACAAAACTAAGTTAATCACACAAGCAAGTATTAATATTAACACTAGCATTGAGCACACTCACATGCAACCATGTTACTAGCTCAACAAACACCCCTATCAAGTAACTAAGCAGCAAACAATGGTAACACCATTGTCCAAACAAGTTTATGACTAAGAGCTAAAATGGTGCACTATGCTTATTTAATAGGACATCACAATTAAAACCACTTCAACAATTAAACCAAACAACAACACAGTAAACAAGTGTTGTCAGCAATCTTGAAGTAAACAAACCATACAACAATCATTACAAAGCACAAACAATTTCTGGATAGAAACATGACACACAACCATGCCCACAAGCAAAGCATATAAACACATTTGATGTCATTATTAGGGTACAATGTGAATGATGCCAAACATAAGTAAATAATGCACCACACATTATCAAAGTGGTTTAACCAATTCATTATGATTCAGTTAAGGTTCTGATCTTCAAAAGTTGATTAGTAATATTTATACAAATCACATTTGCTAAGAACAGATGATTAAAAGATAATACTTCTATTAGCCAAATGTTAATGTTTTGGGAGATAAATCATATCTCCTAAGATAATATTCATAAAGTAGAATCCTTGTACCACAGTATACTTAGCAACTATAGGAAGCCAGGAAAATTGGATTTGCATGCAAAGCTATTACTAAATAGGAATTAAAAATTCTGCAAATGCTACTGGTTTCAAAACCATACTTAACATAGTTTCCGTTTTAGGGCTCTCCTACATGCAAGATTACTTTCTATGGATGGGTACTGGATTTTTCTGTCTGTAGAAATTGGACTCATTCAATTTGGAATTCCTAACACCATCTATTTCAGTTTAAGTGAAACAAACCCATTTTAGCAATAATAGTGTACCTAACAATGTATACATTATTTTTATACAAATACAGCGTTGCATGTTAAAGAAAACACAAGGCTACTCCACAAAAATACTCCTAAACTATTTGCACAAAGATATATAGCTCAAACAATTGGAACTAGACACATGCAAAGCTTAGAAAAATAAATATATTATTTTTGAAGTGCAAAAACCTACTGTTTAAGATAATACTTCACCATGTGCAAAATACAAGCTGGAAAATTCTACAAATCTAGGATATGAAATCTACCAACACTATCTACCACATGCAATTGGATTTACTCCAAAAAGTATTTTAAATAGTGAACTAAAAATCACCAAACAGTTACTGTTGTTAAAATTAAACTTAACATAACTTTAGTTATACAGATCTCCTGCATGCAAGACTACTGGATCTAGGTAGGTATTACCTTAAGCTTTGCATAGAAATAAAGTTTGCATGTTTTGGATATTCGGAGCACTCACGATTAAATAAGGGCTGCAAAAGATACTTTTTACAAAATTAGATCTAGCACACACCTAAAAACATATTTTTGCAAACGGCCAGTGTCACATGTTTAAGAAAACACATGGGAAACATAAAAAATTTACTTCAACTCATTTGCATGCCTAGAACTATCAGAAATGAATTAAATCTACAAGGTAATTTAACAGGAAAAACAGCAGGAGATTAATTCAAAGGAAAACAAAAGAAAAGGGCCGGCCAGGAGGAAGTCACCGCCGGATCCAGAATGGAGGGCCGAGATTAGATCGGGCTGATTCAAAAGAGGGCCGTTGATCAGAAATCTGACGAACCGGAATTGTCTTCAACCTCCCGACGGGAAACACAGGGCAGAAACCCTAGAGAGGAGGCTGAGCACGAGCAGCTCACCAAGGGGACCCGAGGAGAGACGGCGAGGGGTCGAGGCGGATGCGGTGAGTTGATGAGGCTCGAGGAAGGTCGCAGGTCACCAAGGCGCGTCCCGGAGCGGCTGCGAGGTCGACGGCGCCCGCGACGGGCACAGCGTGGTCGAGGTGTCTCCTGTGAAACTGCGAGGGAAAGAGGGCGTCTCAGAGGTAGAACGCGATGAGGGGAACGATGCCATGCAAAGAGAGGGAGAGGGGATGGCCGGGTGTAACATCCCAACATTTTATAATGTTCAAAAATCACAAAAATTTAAAACTTTTGTTCTGATTAAAAATAAAACTTTAAAATGCATAAGAAAATCAATTATGAAAGACTTCAAACATATTGAAAGAGTTTAATATTTTAAATATCTCAGTTATTATTATTTTCAAAACTTGTTTCAAGCTAAACAATTTATTATTCCATTGTATTTTCTTAAGCCTCATTATATAAATTGACAAATGTTTTATAAAAGTCAAACCATCTAATTTTAATAAAATAGTTTACTTATAAATAATTGATTTCAACCACTTAGCCATGTCTATTCATAAATTCAAGACTATTTAAAATGGATATTTTTGCCAAATGGTTTTCATTCATTTAACTAAATTCAAAATTAAAGTTTTGGAAATCATAAGTTTATAATTCTTAACTTTAAAACTTCATATGTTTTATAATTAATGAATTAAACAAATAAGCATTTCAGTTACTTAAATTACTTTCATTAATTTTCAAAACATGAAATGATTAATACTCTATATAAGAAATTATTTGAATCTAAAACCTTTTCCAAAGTTGTTTTATAAAGTTTTCAAATGATTTATCATATTATGAAACTTAATGGTGCACAAAATAATTTGAATTAAAAATGTTTACATTACATTTTCTCTTTTCATTACAAATAGTTGTAATATGTTATTTAATAATCTATTGAAGCTAAAATTTATATAATATGGGAAATGAGTTTAAATAACTTAAATTCAAACATATTGAATACGGGTATTTCATATAATTTATTTAGCCAAAATTAAAATTAATTAAACCCTAGTTTTAAATCAAACATAAAGTGTCAATTTTACATTTAATCAATATTTCGAAATTACTATTTTTGAAAAGTGTTCAAAACACTCCCACAATTGTTTTAACAGAAAGATAATAATTTAAAAAAAAGTAGAAATTTGTATGGCTTCATTTGGACATTTAAATCAAAAGTTATAAAAGAAATCAGAAAAATGAAAAAGAAAATTCCGGATGACTTCATCGCTGACGTCACCTCGTCTTCACCCTCCGCACGCCAATCTCGCCCGAAAATCAGCCGGCGATTTCTCCTTCCAAATCACGGCGTTCTTTGCGGGATTTGCTCCCCTCACCGCCCCCATATAAACCCCAAACCACGCCGCATCTTTCCCCTCTCGCCCCTAACCTAACCGCGCCGCCAGGCCGGAGAAAATTGTCGCCAGAGTTCGTCCGAGCCCCCAGCTCTTCTCTCCTTTTTCCGGCGAGTCAAGACCTTCCCAGAGCCCGTGAGCCCCCCTACCTCTCCCTCGCGTCCATGCACGTCCACAGACTTCTTCTCCGCTTCTCCCATGCCGCCAAATCGTGTGGGGAACGCACGACCGAAGGTCGCCGATGCCCGGGCGTCTCTGGCCGCGCCTCCACACCCCTCCAGGACGCGAAGCTCGGCGTCTTCACGCCCATCGTCTTCGCGGCATCCTTCTGCGCGTCGTCGTCGCTCTGCCGCTGCAAGAAGACCACCGGAGCTTCTTCCCCGTCGACCACTGAGGCGCAACACCGCCGCAGCGGCATTCTCCGGTGAACCTCCGCCACCACGATCTGGTCAAAGCACGGTAAGCCGTCCGATCCTTTTTCTCCGGCCGAGATTAGATCTTGTTTTTGAACCGGTATGTTTAGATCTGGACCGTCAGATCTGGATCCAACAATCCAGATCTGTTGACTTATCCACGTCAGATCCCAGTCAGCAGCCCAGTCAGCGCACAGTCAGCGCCCGGTCAGCGCTGACGTGTAAAATCATTTTCACGATTTAATTAATTGGCAGTTTTGAAGAAAAGCCCCTATCTATTCAAACTATCATATCTTTTTCTCTGTTTATCCAAATTCAAATATTTTTATATATTTAGAAAGCTCTTGACATGTAGAATATTTTGGATCTGCCAAAATTCAAATTTGACTTAGTTTAAAATATTCAAATTTCAAATGGAAGATTTGAGTATATTTGTCATAACTTTAAATCTATAATTCCAAAAATTGCAAATAAAATTGTTTTAGAAACTTTAGAATATTTGTAAATTGATTCCACTGCAATAAAATAATTTTGAGTAATATTTGAATGAAATCATAGTTATATATTTAATTTTAATAGTTTGAGTATTTTCAACATAACTATTAATAGAAATATTATTTTTGATTAAATCAAATTGCTATAAATTTAATTTAATGCTCCCTGTCTATTAACACTATTTATAAAATTTTGTTATAAAATTTTGTTATAAAATTTTGTTATAAAATTTAGTTAAAGAAAACTTTAATCTTATAATTAGTCCTTTTATTATATTTTCCAAAAATAGAAATTAATTAAATTGTATTTATAGCCTAATGCATACTTTATAAATATCACAAATTTTGTATGATATTTCTTAGGATTTAAAATTGCATTGCATGCATAACTTATTTTCACATATAGAAATATTCCCCATAGGAAATCTCTTCAATAGTTTTCTCTAAGTGAAGAATATTTCCAAACTTAGTATTTTGGTAAAAGTACTATGCACTAGACACTTAGGATTTTCAACATGGAGCTAGAAGACCAATTAAGGACTTAGCCAAAACAAGACTTCAGAAGTATCTTCAAGGAGCAGAAGCACTTAGAAGAAAATCAAGAAGAGATTCATGAAGACCAACCAGCAATATTTCTAAGTCTTGCTCTCTCTCTCTTTCTTTTCTCTGAGACTTCATGAAGGACTAAGAAGAAAACAAACTCTGGAAACATCCCCAAGATGTCACACTTAGAAGGAAAGTGAGAAGAAGTTCAAGAAGGCCAACCTCCCTTTTATTCTCTAAGTCTTCCCCTCTGTCTTTTCTTCTTCTCCGAGAACTCATGATGACTAAGTTAAATCCAAGACTAGCCTCGAGGATACCAGAAGTATCAAGTCTGATTTATCAAGTCTATCAAAACTTCAATCAAAACATCCCGAAGGAGAATATTACAAGTCTGGAGATGAAGACTGGAAGATCAATTACATCTTTCTTTCTTTTCCCTCTTTCCTAATCTTGTCTTTTAGGCTTAAACAAATTTTGATCATGATGTTATCATCTTTGAAGTTTGTTGGATCCTAGCGGCATAGTGAGATGAAGCGGCCTGGAGACAAACCTTACATGTCCACATACATGAGACCTGTCCCACAATTTAAGTGGCTGGCCGGGTGTCTGTCTCTCTCTGTAGCACCCCAACTTTTATTAAAGTTGGAACACCTGTGTTATGTGCTAGTCCCTGGATCACTGCTAGCACCACAGTACAAAATATAGGATATCATTGCATAAGTATTAAATTTCTACAACGAGATCCAAAAATATTAGCCAAGTATAGCTTTATTACAAGTTTGCATAGCCATGAAGTCTAGCTAAAAATTCAGAGTTCACAACAAAAGAAAATAACAATGAGCCTCAGCTTCAAGCATGCGCCACAGGCAGACATGTTGAGTGTAGACTCGAGTCCAAATCTTATTCCTCATCAGAATTACCTGCACATTTGAATATGCAGCCCCCGAAGGAGGTCAATACAATGATGTATTGGCAAGTGACTATGATAGATGTAAACGACAAGTCTATAGTCTATATGCATATCTGGCTTGGTGGGGTTGGTTGCTATTTTGCAGAAAGCAAGTTTTCTCCTATCTTTTGTAAAATATTTTATTCATCAAGACTTGGCACCAAGGGACAAAGCCCAAGTGCACCAACAATTCTTTCCTTAGTCAATTTTACTTTACGAAAACAGTGTTGAGATTCTTCCGCCCATCCTTGTCCAGCTGCTCGAAGTAGTCCATTACCGGGGACACGGCTAAGTACTTAGTTTTAACTCTGCAGAGGTTGTGCACTTTCACCTTTAGACTCAATTTGTCCGAGAAATCCTATACACGCGTGTATTATGGAAAGGAGAGAATTGAGACAAGAACTTTCAGAAGAAGAATGCAACCATACTAGCAAGACCCGTTCCACCTATCATCTCTACATCTGCTTGTCAAGCTGACAGGTTGCACTCCCACAACTTAATCATTCTAGACAGAGCCCATTGTCAAAAGGCTGCACGGGAAGCTTCTAAACTTGGAGGGACTTGGTAATCTCTTCGTTCCTGGGTGGCCATCCACAAGTGTACTTCTGTGTAACAACCACCATACTCATGGCCCTAAGTAGAATAGACATTCATCCTAGGCGATGACAACCACAAGCATAGTCCCAAAAGCCACTCAACATAAACCATAACAACCAATTCCACCCAGATGTGTATTTTAGATTTTAACACTTAGAAACCTTTGCATAACATGGTAAACATTTTTATAGCATGGCTAAGCAACTAAATAAATCTTTTCATGGCTGCTTAGGAAAAGGGTGGCTACACACTACTAGGATATTTGTAAAATACAAACTAACTTAGCATTATAAAATAAATCAAAAATCCCTATCATGCACACTACTCAAAATATACTACTTATGCATATAGAAAATATGGGATATTGTATGAATGTCACTTGCCTTGGTAACAGGAGGCACAAGCACAGCAAGAATAACAATCACAAGCAAGTCCTTCCTCCTCTTCACAATCTAACAACAAGCAATACAAAATAAATAAATACAACATGCAACACTTAAAAACTCCAAGCATAAATATGTATGCATGCATGACATGTTATAATCATAATCAAAACCACTTATTATCAAATTTATTTTCTCTGTTTATTTCATGCATGCCATGCAATGAACAATATTTTATTTTCTATTTTAACAATTGAATATAAAGAACAATTAAGGTCAATTTAAGTACAAAACCTTCAATAAAACCTCATGTTGTACTTTCTGGACAGAGAGCAAAATTATTATTCCACAACATTTGGATTTAGATGAAAAACATTTTTAATATTTAAATTATGACTTTAAATGGCCGAAATGCCAATCTGTAAATTTCACAATTTTAAAGACACTAAAGTGACAAACTAATGATATAGGAATAAACTACATGGGCAGTGCTTTCCAATGATATAAAGTTTATCAAATTTGGATTTACAGATTGAAAGTTATGAATTTTGCAAGTTTTAATAGTTTTCTGTTTTAATTTCTAAATTCTATTCGAAATAGAAAAAGAATCGGCCACGCGGCGCGATCTGATTCGCCCGTACCGGTTCGACGCGGATCGCGATCTGGAGCCGTTAGATCTAAATGAAATCGGACGCGCCAGATTAATCACAGAAGCGAAAAATAAAACAGATCCGTTGGATCTAAATCCAACGGTCCAAGACGCGTTGACCTAACGCGGGCGGCGCGAGTCGCCGGAGAGGCGCGGGGCGCGGCGGATCCATGGCCGGCGTTTGCGCCCGAGGCGTTCTACGGTGCTAGGAGATAAACGGAGCTCACCAGGGGGTGCGTGGTGTCGAGATGGAGACGATGGCGAGGCGGCGATGAGCGGAGCGTCCTCGTTCCCTCGGGAGAGCTCGCCGGAGTTGTGCGTGGCGGCGGATCTCCTCGGTCGTGGACGAACTCGACAAAGCGCTGCACCAAAAAGCCCGTAACCGTGTCAAAAGGTGTCGCGTGAGTGCAAGGGTGCGAGGGGAAACTACGAGAGGGCTCGGAATTGCTTTAGCTCACCGGAAATCGAAGTTTTTGCCGGCGGCCACCGCGGAACTCCGGAGACGAATGCGTGCGGCCTGGTGGCTCTCGGGTCGATTGGTTTGGAGCAAACGGAAGAGAACGGAGAGGGGTATTAGTAGGGGGGGGAGGTGAGGTAAGGGGAGTAGTAAATCGCTCGTAATCGTGCGAATCACTCCGCCGTTTCCTGTCGGGGTCGGGAGCGTGATTTGGGGACGAACGTTTCCGCGGGGGTGATGACAGGTGGGTCCCACCTGTCAGCGACTGCGAGCGAGAGCGCGGGGCGCTGGGCCGCTGGCGGGCTGGTAGGCTACGCGTGCGTGGCAGATAGCCAACGGGCCGGCCCGATTTCCTTTTCTTTTTAAAAGAATTTCTATCTGTTTTTAAACACTGATTTCAAATATGATATTTAAACCTATTCAAAACATTTCAGAAAAAATCATAAAAATATGTTTTGGAAAGGTTATTAAAAATGGGACCTTTTGACATTATACTTACCCATAAATAAATTGATAATATTTTATTTATTTAAGGAGTTTTAAGTAAACACTTTATGGAATTATAGTTTATTCAAATTTATAATTTGAAGTTTTATTTAATATTTTTGTGATGTAGTTTTATGCCTAATGATGAATGATGCTTGAATGCAAAGTTTTAAATTTTTGCCAAATTTGGGATGTTACACTCTCACTATAGTGAATATCCAATTTACAAAGAGTTGATAATAATTGTTGATCATCTTGAATAAATGACTTAGTATTTTCTCTAAATATTTATACACATCAAGACTAAGCCATTAGAGGGCTTATTCAAGATGATATAAAACAAAATATTTTATTCAACTTATGACTTTAGTCCTTAGTCATTTGACCAACCTAATTGCATTGCATTGACTTAAAAGATTTTCATGGCATGACATGCATCTCTAGTACTTAGAAATAAATTGCATATCATGCATGACATGTTTTCCTTAGAAGTTTTACAAAACTTGTTTGTTCACTAGATATGAGCATGTATGTTTGATGATTGTTGTTTGTTGATTGTTGTATTGTTGTATTGTTGTTTGCTTATATTGTTTAGATTAAACGGAGAGCAAACGTTCGTTGTTGAAAAGATTTTGTGAACAACGACAACATTCAAAGGCAAGTGGCACACCTCATAAACTTCCTATTATTTTCTATATGCATTACTTAGTGTATTTTTATATGCATGTGTAGGATAGTAGTGATATGCTAAACCTGTATAGAATTCCCTTACTCCTGTGTCTAGGTTCCTATATAATACTTAGTAGATATACTGATGCTATGCAATGATGAAAAGTTTTACAAAATGTAAGTGACTACTCAGGGCTGTGCTCATGGTTCTCGTCGCCTAGGATGAATGTCTATTCTACTTAGGGCCGTGAGCATGGTGATTTTCACCTGAGAGTGCACATCCACTAAGTTAATGAATCTCCTGCGTGGATTGTTTGTATGGTGGCGAAGTTGAGTGGCTACTCAGGTCCATGTCTATGGTTCCTGGAGTATGTGCACTTGTGGATGGCCACCCAGGGAACATAGGAATCTGAAGAACTCCGAGTGACGATTGCTTTCAGTGCAACCATTGCCATATGGGCTCTGGCTTGATCAATTATGTTGCGTAGACTCTCTCCGGCTTGACAAGCAGATGTAGGGGGATGTTAGGTGGAACGGGTCAAGCCAGAGTGGGAGTGAAAATGCTTCTGAAAGATCTCGTCTCATTCTTCTCCTTTCCTATTCACAAATGGTGTGTAAAGGATAGTTTGGGTTGAATGGGTACAATGGTGAACGTGCACAACCTCTGCAGAGTGTAAAACTAAGTACTTAGCCGTGTCCCCGGTACAGACAATTTGAGCAGCTGATCACGGACGTCACCGGAGGATTCCATCATTCCAAATTCAGAAATAAAACTTGATGGGTGAACAAGGGAAGATGAGATTTATGGTTTTCATGCCATACATGTCTTGATTTGAAGAAAGTGTTTTCCAAAGAGATTGGAAAAATTGGCTTTATGCAAAATAGCCTTGAACTCCACCAGCCAAATATGCATATAGGCTTTAGAGTTATTCCATTAAGTGTCCATCATAGTGTCACTTGCCAGACTCCATTTTTTATGGAATCTGACCCTTGTTGTAATATTTTTCTTATTGCAGATTGTTCAGATGACGAGTGAGGTTTCGTTTATAGGTTTCGAGTCTACAAGCAACATGTTTTCGCCTGTGGCAGCATGAAAGTGATAGAGACTCACTGCTATTGTATTTCCGCTGTGTACTATTTCAAAGCTAGCTTTATGCTATGCAACTTGTAATGAATATTTTGTAAGACTGGATCATCGATGTAATAAAATTGATACTTTGTTGTGATATTACATCGTAAACTGTGTGTGCAAACGAATCGATCCAGGGATTTGCACTATACACAGGTATCTGCCTTATTTAAAGTGCAGGTACGCTACACCGGGGCCGATGGCATTCTTGCTCGAAGGTTTTGGGTCCGAGCGGCGGTCCTCTCGGGTTCTAGAGCAGGAGAGGGAGAGAGCTCGCTCGGCCCCTCTTGGAGGGGGAGAGTGGAGGCAGGGGAGTGCAAATGGCAATGTGGGAATGGGCAGAAGGGGCCTCAGTTCTAAAATGAATGAGTGTGGCCGAGTTACGGAGGTCACGACCTAGGCAGAAGAGAGGGAGGGCAAGGGCTCGGGGTTGGACGAGGGTGGCGGTGGAGGAGCATCTCCCCGCACTGGAGCACGCTTGGACACTACCCCTTGGCTCCAAGTCGATGGAGGAGAGGAATAAATGAAGATGTTTCTCCTGCCCCCAACCTGCTCGACAAAATTTTCGAAAGAAAAAGAAAAGAAGAAAGTCAGGGCTAGGGTTTGACAAAAGTCGTGCTAAGTGTCTCCAGAGGGGTGGAGGTCCAGTGAACACTCCAATCAACATGTTGGAGAAGAGGAGAGGGATAGGTTTGGATGTTGAATTATTTTTGGGAGATAAAAGATTAGGTCACTAAGCTAAGATCAACGAGTCAATCTTTTGACCAGAAAATTGTGAGACAAGGTGGGTTGATTAGAAGGGTCATAGGTGTAGTACTAGGACAAAGAGATCAGGTAAAAATGGTTTAACAACCACTAGAAAGAAAATGAGAAAAGGCTAACTAGTGAGACACTTACGGTCACCTTATAAAGTAGCAAACAAAAAAAACATGGATTAAGGATCAAACAATGATGTAAATTATCAAGAATGATATAGGTGGGAAGTAGAGGTGGTAAGGACCATGTTAGGTGAGTTGCATTTTCAAATTGAATAAAATAAACCCTAATTATGTTGTTCTAGAAAGACTAAAAATTAACAGGGGTTAAGATAGTTTTTCATCATTATATAATTTACTTGTTTAAGAATATTCTTAACCAACACATCTTAATAAGAGGAGAACAAGTTACAAGTATGCAAAACCACCAAACAAATATATATTACTCCAATTTAAACAAACAAACATTCACTTAGTACAAACATAGACACATGACACTCATAAAATAACACACTCAAGTCATACAAATTAAGCACTTGTCAAATGGATAAAACACACATACAATTGGATAAACAACCATACTTTAAAATAAAAACAATATATGTGGGAGGTGTTGACCAACACAATAATGACAAGATTTTTGAAGAAAGAGGGTTAAACCACTTCCTAGTAATAGTTTTCCAAAGAGATAATAAATTAGGAGTTCTTAAAATAAAAGTTGCTAGAACTAGCAACACATTATACTCAAAATATGTTAGGATCCATTGTTTTTTCCTTTTTACTTTCTCAAATAATTGTTCTTAAGGTAATTGCTAGAATCAAGGCCTCATGGTAAATATAGTTTATTAAAACTAAGATATGAGAAGTTATATAGGGACTATTTTAATTGTCATATCATGGTCACAAGAGGTCATATTATAACTTGTTTGAGTTTTAGTAGGTTGTTATTTAGAAGTCATTAACACAAACAACAAAACACAACTTGACAAACAAAGCATACAAGGGAAAACACTTCCATTAACACGGCATTTCAAAAAGTTTTTGTTAGTCCTAAATTTTGGGTTCTTTGTAAATAAGTTTTTGCTGCTTCCAAAATTTGGGACGTTACAGTGATCAAGAGAATAGTAGAGCCAAAGCTTGGGCATGCCCTTGTGGTTCACCCCAATATAATTCAAGAAGACTCAAGCGTCAAAGCTTGCGGATGCCCAAGGCACCCCCTTCTTCGTCGACAAACTATCAGGTCCTCTCTAGTGAAACTATATTTTAATTCCGTCACATCTTATGTACTTATCTTGAAGCGTCTGTTTGTTTTTGTTTTTTATTTTCATTCTCTGAATAAATATAGATCGTAGCATTCTTTTGTGTGGGAGAGAGACACGGTCCGCTTTTTCATATGAATACTCGTATTCTCTGTTAGCTTTGTTATGTTATAGTCTCATATCTCATTGTTTAATTACTTGGAGAGTCTATCTTTTAAATAAGTTGATTGGTGTTTGGTTGAGAACAGAAAATACTAAATATGGTAGATGGTATAATTAAATGACCGACTCCGGACTGATGCGTGAGTAGTCTATCTTGGACTACGGGTCCATAACAGTAGCTAGATGGTTGACTTCTCCTCTTGTGCTATCATGTTTAGATCTTGTGAGCTGCCTATCATGATCAAGATCTTCTTTATGTAATTCTCCATGTTGTGTTTGCTGGGATCCGACGAATATTGAGTACTAAAGTTATTGCTTCATAATATATCATGTGTGTGCTATTTAATGATCTTGCATGCTCTCCGTTACTTGTGTATGCTCTGGCCAAGTAGATGCTCGTAACTCCAAGAGGGGGTATTTATGCTCGATAGTAGGTTCATGTCTCTATTTAATCGGGGGCAGTGACATAAATCTCTAAGGTTGTAGATGTACTGTTGCTACTAGGGATAAAATAGTAGTACTTTGTCTAAGGATGATGTTACTTACTTACTTATTTTATACACAGTGCTTAAGGCGATAATCTGTTGCATGCAACTTAATACTGAAAGGGGTGCAGACGCTAACCGGAAGGTGGATTATTGGTCATAGATGCGGTTGGAACGGTCTATGTATCTTGTTGTAATGCCCGAATGAATCTCACACTAGACACCATATCAGTAGTATATGCATTGGGTTGCTTATCATTATTCTGTCAATTGCCTAGCTATAATTTGTTTACCACGCATGGATGAATGTTATTATTATTTATGGAGATACACCACTAGTGAACTGTGGGCCCCGGTCCTTCTCATTAGTCCGATAAAACCACAACTGCAAACTTGTTACTTTCTGCAAACATCACTATTTCTTCCACACATACGTTTAATCCTTTTGTTACAGCTAGCCGGTGGGATTGACATCCTCACCGTTGAGTTGGGGCAAAATACTTTGATTGTGTTGTGTGCAGATTCCATGTCAACTACGTCAATCTCTTTTCTGGCGTCGTTGATACCACGAGGGAATTCTTCACCTCCTACTGGTTCGATAACCTTGGTTTCATAACTGAGGGAAATTTGTTGTTGCACTACTTCATACCTTTCTCTTGGGGTCTCCCAATAACACACTCACTGTGTGCATCAGTCATGTGACCATTATTTATGTAAGTCTTGTTCTGTTCGAGTTGTGTGATGTAACTTTGTATACCATGTTGGTTATGTGATCATGATGCACTGATCATTGGGATCGTGATCTGCTTACATAACGTGGGTATCTCTAACAGGTAGTCAGAGGGGTCCTCACAAACTTGGTATCAGATCCATCGTTGACCTTAGGAGACCTTAGTTAGGATGGTCGTTAGCTTAGCAAAGAAATATTTATGCTAAAACCCTATTTCCACAAAATCTATTTTCTTCTAGGTAATCCTAGTATGGTTTCCACTCCTCACCTATTCTCCAAAATATCTTGACCTTACCTCTGTAATTTAAAGTCTTACAAAAGATTTTCTCTTCTATCTTGTCCCTCTTCAAAGCTTGTATAGACTTGACAATGAACCCGAATGAGACCTAAGTAACTAGTATCGAGAAGGCAAAGATCAGTCTCAAGATTTCAACATACGACATCAAGGTGGTCGTAAAGTGAAGAAACAAGCTACAAAACAACCTTTGCTTTCTGAAGCAGTCTCACTATCAAGACTTCAACCCCATCAATGGTACTCCAGTTGCAACTTTGACAGTCTCCAGCTTTCAGCATGAGCCCAAGCAGATGAAATGAAGACTCCGACAAGTTGGACTAACCAAGACCCATAGGAAATCTACGATATGACCCTTGGTTGGATTCTCCAACAAACGTGATTGTTGAGTGCCCTTTTTGTTCTATAGGTGTCTTGTGTGCTCTTTTGCTGGTTTGCCTGTTACTCGTGTGTGCCTTGTTTGTTTGCATGTTGAGGGTATGATGTTCTCTGGTATCGTTCACAAGCACGCCTTTTGGCAATGCATATAAGGCACGTACCTTAAATTTGTTTAAAACATCTTGTTATCTCTATAGAAAAACTTTTCTTACCTTTTTGCCATAGATGCACCCTTATGCACTGATAAACTTGTACTCGAAAATTTCCTGCTTTCCCTCTGATCTAAACTTTAACACGTGAGAGTTATTAACTACACATGATACCGAAACCCCAAAGAAAGCCCATCCCCGTAATGTGACGAGTCTTGCCTAGTTTAATGAACTTTTTAAACTACACGTATACCATCACTAACCTAACGTATTTAACATTAGAGTAACATCTGACACCAATGACTTGCTACTAACGCACCTTTTCAAGACCTACAAAACCAAATCAGAAGAGAAGTGCCAACAGAAGTCTCTCTTGCAGATGGCAACACGAAGGACTCGAATAACGACAAGAGCCACGACTTTTTAAAGACTTTATGAAAACCTCAAGCGGTGACGTGCAAAGAAGATCGACGTCAGCAACAACGGAGACAACCAACACGGAAGATCGTCTACATGAAGATGTGCCATGAAGCTAGTTTCGTCAGTGCCTTCTGCGCGTCAACTTTATTAACTCAACTGGCCCTGACTTGAGTTATATGGAAAGGAATGACTTTTGGGCTAACTTAGATCCGACTGACCTCTGAAGACTTTTGCGAAGCATCATAAAGCCAAAGAACCAAGGAGGTCTTCATCAAATTTCTTCGTGTGAAACCAATGGTGGACGCAATAGAGTTGTTAGAGCCAAGAACGACGAGAAGGCCGAAGACTGTTGTATTTGGTAACACCTAACCTAAAGCAAGTTTAGACGTCTTTAGCATATCTCAGCACCCTTTGACTTATTATGAAAAGAAAGAGAGTCAAGTCTACCGACCTGACGCCCTTGTGAGGCTTGAAAACTGTTTGCGCGTGTCTGACTTCTAACCCCTCAAGACGGAAATATCAGGACACGTATCTGTAACGCCCCGGAATTTCTCCAATTAGTTGTTTGTTTTTTTCTTTTTGCATCAACATGACATCATCATGCATCATTTGCATTTGTCAATCTTAAATTCAAATTGTTGCATTTAAATTCAAATTCCATTTTTATTCAAATGCAATTCAAATAAAATGAAATGTGATCTTTCAAATATTTTGCAAATATTATAAAACTAGTTTATTGAATTGCCTATTTAAAATTATAACTATTTGGTAAAGTCTCCTAATTCAAATTCCTTTTCTATTTTGTTTTAAAAATATAAAATAGAAAAGAATAAAAAACCAGAGAAGAAAAACTCTTACCTGGACTTACCTGGGCCGAATCTAGGGGTGAAAAAGGTACGGATTATTTCCGATCGACCGACCGACCGGACACTCACGGAAGGTAAGTACGGATTCGGTCGGATAGTTGGCGGATACGGTCATGGATACGGATAGTAATTTACGGATATGGAAAAGGATATGGTTTTACTAATATCCGTCCGTATTCGAAGATATACCATATTTCACGGTTATATCCGACGATTATCCGGTGACATATCCGACAACGAATACCACGAACCTCATGTGACCGAGTTTTAGGCAAGATCAAACTTATGAACTTACATAACTCCACACAAATCTTGTCAAGCCGTTACCATGTTTGTGAATCACATTTGTTGGAGGCACCCTTAGTCCATTCAAGGTCAAACTTAAGTAGTCACTTGAAAAGATAAGTATGAGTTAAGAAAACATTCCTTATCACAATATAAATATTTAATTTGGAGTAAGTTGGTTGATACTATTTGATAAATGTTAGTCATATTTTCAGTTCATATCCGACAAAATGTATATCCGTACCCGAACCATATTCGACCCGTATTCGATCCATATTCGTAACCGACATGATCCGGTTCCGTATTCTATCCGCACACTATCCGCTCCGACTCCATATGCGAGAAAAATATGGTCACGAATATGGTTTCACTACTATTCGACCGTATCCGCTCCGTTTTCACCCTAGCCGAATCCCACTCCTCCAGCGCACTCCCTTTTTTTTCTTTTTGGCCCAACCCACCTTCTCCTCCAGTCTCTTTCCTTCGTACAGTCAACAGAGACAGGGAAACGGAGAAAAGCAGCCATGGCTGCCCCCACCTCCCTCCACCTTTTCCCCACCTTAAAGCCTCCCCTCCTCTCCCTCTCCTGGAAACCCTAGCCCCTCCCACTCTCCCATCGTGTCGCTGCCTCCCCTCTTCTCTCCACCTCGATCCTCCTCTGTTTCTTCTCCACCACGCACCACCGGAGCCTCCACACCATAGAGTCGTCGCTAGGGTGCCATCGAAGGGGATCCTCCAGCACCAGGAGCTGCGCGGCATCGTCGTCAACCTCTCCGTGCAGTGGATCTTGCTGGGAGCCCCTGAAGCCGACTGAATTCGGCACCGTCGGTCCTCCTCGACCCCGAACAACTCCTCCAACACATTCCCCGTGAGCTGCTCCCCCCATTCCTCCTCTCCCCCGACTCGTTTAAGTCTCGTACGCGACGCGTTCATCCACGACCCATCCGGTCACCGTCCGCCATTGCCGCCTTTGTCGAGCTCAAGCACGGATACGAGAAACCCGACCCTTTCTTTTGCATCCGAGCACAGAGTAACCGCACCTCTTCCCACACGCACGCACACGAAAGCGAGCACAGTCGTCCGCTCTAGGTCACCGGCGGCGATTTCCTCTCCGCTTGTGCTCTCTGTTGTTCAGTATTGCTTCAGTTTCGTCAGGTTCCATGTCATGTTTCAGTGTAAACGAAGTGCATCGCGGAGTTTAGCAACAACACACTTCCAGCCCTACTGGCTACCGCAGCACTCTGTCCCGTCCGCGTGCGTCGTGAGTTCGAACCACGACCGAGATGAATAAAAGGCCACCTTTTTCTTTTTCCGCCTCACTGACAGTAATGGCCCACCGGTCAGCGACCGTGGCGCCACACACACGTGCGCCCACGCCAGCGTGGCGTTTGGACCGACTGGTCAGCCTCTCGGGCGAGTTCTCCTTCGACGAGAAAAGTCCAGAGCGACTGGAAATTGCGCTCAGGCCCCTGCGGTCTCTGTTTTCTGCACATAGCCCTCACTAGTACTTTTCCATCACAAATAGGTCCCTGTAATTTATAGAAAGAACCCTAAAACTTAAATGCTAATAGCATTTATTCTATAACTCCAAATAAAATAATCTTTATATATTTTATTATCAGAAAAATGCAATAAACATTAATATGTCATTCTTACGCCATTTTGCATCTTTTATTATAATTGCTTAGTGTAATTTAATTTTTGCACCTAAATAATTAAATATGGAATGTGTTGGGCTTTATTTAATTATTGCTCTATTCCATTTAAATTAATTAGATCCCCCATGCCATGTGTTACCATGTTAACCAACATTTAATATTGTTGAGTAGATAAGTAACTTGCAACTAAATATTAATTGCCGGGTTGTTTTCCCGCATAATTTGGATTAATTGCTTTTGTTTCGCATCTTGCCATGACATGCATAATTATCATATGATCATGCTGGATCTTTTGCCGTAGTTGTAAGATGCATCTTTTACGCTTTCCAGTGTTTGTTGCTTCTTCGCGGATAAGACGTTGAGATGTGTGAGCAACGACAAGATCTGCTTCCATGCGGGACCAGGCAAGCAAAGTTTGCTTGTTTATCTATACATTGGCTTTCATTCCCGTCGTTGATCTCTGCTACCCTAGTATTCGATTCTTTATCGCGAGCCCATACAACTTTATTCTCCACATCCTATTACATGTTGCCTATTAGTATGATAGATTGTTCTACCTTAATAAAATGTTGTCATATGTTGGGTATTATAATTAAAAGATAAGGCACCGGCGGAAGGCCTTGCGAGGTGCTTTGTTCTGCTAAGTGTCGACCTACGAACTGAGATTTTGTCCTCGGATCCAATTTTGAGCGCACTAACCGCTTGTCGGAGGCCCTATGGAGCCCCCCGCAGCTACGATCTAATCCGCTTCTTATCCAGGGCGCCGCAAATAGTTCGGGCTTTCCATTTGATGCATTCATATGGTTACATAACAATCTCATGATGATGGAGTAGTCGATTCTCATATAGGGTAGCACGTTCTTAGAGTGTTGTGAAATTCCGGGTATGGGACTGAGCAACCGTGTACACAATCATGCGGTTCCCTGGATGGGTTGTAGAGAATAGATTTGTTGTGTTGAGAGACCCTACCTTCTGGCTTGCTTTTGGGGTTGATCGAACGAGTACGGGTAAAGTAGTGCACCCCTGCAGGGAATAATCTTATCGATGACCCGTGTCCACGGTTATGGACGACTTGGTGATGATGTTGGCTAACAAGATCTAGACAACTTGCACCTAATTAATGCTAATTAATTTGACTAGTAATATAGAATTAAGTTCACAATAAATGCTAACTAAAACTGTTCAATGTGTGAGTTTCCCGAATTGCATCCTCATACTTGGTTGAGGGGGTTAATCCGAGAATGGGTTATGATTGGTGTTAGTTGTAGTTGATTACTTATGCGCTCCCTCGTCCCTCTCTAATTAGACATAAGTTGTAGCGTGTCTCTTTAGGTTGCTAGTGTTGATGCCGCTAAGTCCACCTACCCAATATTTTGGAAGATGGTGTAGAAAGTAGGTAGGTTGGTTTTGCTTGCCAGTGAGTGCCCTGACCCTCTTTTGGGATGTGCTTTATGTGCAGTTAACAGGTTTGAAGTCTGACGACGTTAGCTTGGGAATCCCTCCGGTTTGTCTGGGCAGGGATATGGCTCCATTGCTTATCTTCAGGACTCTTAGTCCAATTTGTATCTTATCCGTAGTCGGATACTATTTTGCTTCCGCTGTCATTTGTATCCTTGTATTGTATCCTTTGTATCTTGAATCGTTCTAGTCTTTGTTGTATTTATACCGTCTGTTGTTGTTGTGGATGTATCGGAACTTTTGTAATGTTATCACAATTCCACCCACATAATGCGCATGTTTCTGCATGCACATTATGTTTGGTGGGTGACCTAAAATCGTTATTATGCAGATTTCGGCGGGTTCGCTTAAATCTACATAGCACCGATTTTGGGGCGTAACAGTATCTACATCAAACCCAAGCACCGAGGAGCTATGGCCAAGATGAAGATCATCGTGTTGCCGGAGGGCAACAACATCCCGAAGTCGGCAACAACTTAACACCCAACTTTAACCCTTCTAGTGTCCCCTTTTTAAGGGGGGAAGACATTTGCTAGTTTTATTAGATAGTTGTGATAAATTGTTCTTTGCGCCCCAACCATGGAGTTTCTGAAGTCAACTCAATAAGAACCCTGCTTCAGCAATGACCAACAAGTCAACACCTTCAGAAAGACCCAAGTCTTCTAGAAGAAATCAGGCACCACATCGACAAGGAAATCTCAGTCAAGAATCCTCAACCCTCTTGTCCTCCCACTCTCTTAATACACGCTTAGGAATCTCAGGACGATATTCTTTTAAGGGGGGAAGGTCTGTAACGCCCCAAATTTTGGAAGCAACAAAAAATTAATTATATAAGATCCAAAATTCTGAGCCAACAAAAACTTTTTGAAATGTCTTGTTAATGGATGTGTTTTCCCTTGCATGTTTTGTTTGTCAAGTTGTGTGTTGTTGTTTGTGTTGATCACTTCTAAATAACAACCTTCTAAAACTCAAACAAGTTATAATATGACCTCTGAGATAAATGTTTTAACAAGTGAAATCATCCATATACCTTCTCCCATTCTCTTTTTCATAAACTCTATTTACCCTGATGATTTGATTTTAGTAAGTAACCAAAGACCTTATTTGAGAAAATATAAGTATTTCCAAAAGTTATATGATTGCAGAAATATATAGGACCATATAATAAGTCCTAATATATTTTGAGTTTAATGTGTTGCAAGTATTAGCAACTCACTTTTCAAATAACCTCAACTTTGTTAGTGTATGGAAATTATTTCCCAAAGTGTTGTTTAATTCTATTTCTACTAAAAAGCTTGTCTTGAACATATGGTCACTATTTCACCTTTTAATTGTTATATCCTAAATTCTTGGATTGTTATTTCATTTACTTGTTTCTTGGATTGAGTGGTTTGTATTTATGTTTGCTTGTTTTTATATGTGGATGTTATGTGTGCATTTTTGGTGTGTGGATTGCTGTGAGTTCTATCATGATAGATCATTGTTCTTTATTATGGTGGTGTGATTCACCTCTTTTCAAATTACTTGGATTATAAGAGAAACTCAAATATTTTTTTTTTGAAATAGGACATAGCTATCTTCATCACTATTAACCTTTAGCCTTTTTGGAGCATGACCATTTGTGTTTATTTAGGCTTTCTTGAAAATACAACTCACTCAACCTCATACTTATCATCTCTTCTATCTATCCATAACCTTATTTAAAATATTCAAAAACGTTTGATCATTAATTCATGCTTGTTTTAGTTGCTACATTATAATGTGACCATATGTAATGTTACTAGGAAAATACCCGTGTGTTGCTACGGGCAAAATAAATTTAACTGAATCCAACAAACCAAACAAAAAATCTAAAAATAGGTTCTCATATTTTTCCTCGAATTTTCAGAAATCAGTTCAGGGAGGTTGTCAAAATGAGTATGCGACATGCTGCTAGAAGAAAAACTTTCAAGCGTAGAAGAAAAACTGGCATAATTATCGGGTGGTAGTAATCAGACGAAATAAAAAGAACCGTGCTTGTGAAGCATAGAATGTGGAAGGGCACATTCCTTCAATATATATACAGTCTACCCTACAATCGTTCAGTTTATAACGAAAATTACAAGACGACCAGAACACTTCTGTTCTTTCACCACAAAAGGAAGACACTGCAACATTAGTGTGAGCTTTGCCTTGCAACGAAAATCTAACGATATCGAGGTAATGCCAACGATTACTCCACTACGGGTTTTCACGAGATCTAGCAAAAGGAAAACCTTCTCATTTTAGTTCAAGGTGAAGATGGCTCTTGCGACTTTGACCGACTGTTCTAAACTATTCGAGACATCAGCTTAGATATCCCAAAATTGGTGCTTTGTACCTTGTCAGTTTCAGGATCTCAAGGCCGAATACATACAAGTGATTGTAGACCTGACGTTGTTATCACTTGCCGCCTTCTTTCCATTTCTAGATGTTGACAAAGCTTTCTCCAGGCCTGATTGCATCACTCCGAAGATAAATAACTGCACATATGTTGCCCACAAAATCACATAAATAATTAACAGCTACAAGTCACACAAAAACCCATTTGACGTTGATATTAACAGACGCAGACGCAAATAAATCTCATGAAAAAAACTCATTTTCTAAAATATGGAAGAATGACATATGCTCTTATATATGAACAACACTTAAAACATAAGCTGAGCTCTTGAAGGAAAATCAACAAACAGGTAGAGGGCTATACTTATAACCAGAAATCTAATTTTGATGTTGGTTCATACTGTTGAGCTCCTTATACATCACTTAAGCACTAAGTAGAGAATTCTGCAACACCCAAACTTGGAAGTACATCAAGATCTTAGCCAAAGAGATGAATGCTAACCTCGGTTTCCATATGCACGGTGCCTAGCAAGCTGGACTGTCCAAATAGGTTACGGCATGCCAAATTAGTCACATCGTGATGCTTACCTGAAAGGAACATGGATGAACCTCAATAGCAAGATTTGATGTGCAATCTTTGAATTGGAATTGATGCACTGTAATTGACTAACTATTTGAACGACTCCCTCTGATCCAGCTTTATTAATAGCACTTCTCAATTGATGCGCTGTAAGTGTCGCTGGACATCTGTTGAAAGGTCTGCTGTCATGACATCAAAATGTATATTCACTGGAGTTAGATACTTTAAACATTGAAGGATTCATAAAAACGTGTAAAGGATCAAGGATTGTTTTAAGCAAGATCCTTGAAAAACTTACCGAGAAGACATCAAAATCTCTCTCGGTTAATAAAAGAAAGCAAAGCAAAACCGATAAGCATCAGCATGTACTGCCGTACTGAAAGAGCTAAGACTTCCACTAATCGATTCCACTTGCCGGGCTCATGTAGCTAGACCCTTCTTCCGACGGCCAGGCGACCACTTGCCGGCTCAAGATCCTCCAAGCCAAGACTTCCACTAAGCTATTCCAGCGGCAAACAGCCTAGAGAATTCCCAGCGCTGAACAGGGCAATGCATCCTTCTTTCAGCATGGGCTCCTGCCGCTTCCATGCCACCAAACCGCCGCCATGCCCCCTGCCGCCGCCGGATATGTAGGGTTCGAGCGGGGAAACAAGGAGAGAAAGGACCCCACAGAGGAGAGGGATTGAAGAAGGGCGGAAGGAGGGGTTGCATGCAGGAGGCCGAGGGGAGTAGGGAAAGCTTACCAGCGCCACCGTCTCCGGATTCGTCTCGCCGTCGGGCTAGAGATCGAGAGTTGAACCAGATTGTGTCAGGGAGCTCGTGCGGGAGAAGAGGGTTAGATACTGAGGCTTAATTTCGAACTAAGTAAGGGATTAAAGTGCTCGCGACGACGCGGTGCTAGCGAGGATACGCCGGAGACGAACGCTCGTGCGGAGCGTGGCGGTGGGGATGGGGGAAGGAGAGGGTCTGTGGGCGCCCGATGATGGTGGCGGTGAGGAGCAGGTGAGGCAGCGAGGGGGTGGCGGCGTTCAGGTGCGGGAGCACGGCAAGCGGCACAACGTGAGCTCGGCGGACAGCGGGCGTGGGAGTGGCGCGGGTGGCCATGGCGATGGCGGAGGGGGAGGCAGGCGGCGGCAGGCGGCGGTTGTAGGTCGGGTTGGAGCTGGAAGGGATCGGCCGCGTCAGGGGTTAAAGCGCATAACTTTAGTTTGGACTGCGGGTTGATTTCTCACTTTTGGAGGGACTAAAATGCAAAATGGCGCGACGTACGACCGGTGACCCCAAGCCGTATTATATAGTAGAGACTAGAAAGCAACTTGTCATTTTTGTATCTAGTTGTTGTTGAACCTTTTGCCATAAACTCATAAGCCTAATGCTTCACCTATATCCCTTCTGACCAGCCCATCTTGTAGCATAATTTTCTTGTCAAAGTGTTGACTAATCCATCGTTCTTTTGTGGCTTAGTCTAATCATTTATAATACCATCTCTATCTAAAACCACACCCCCACTTCCTCTTACTCTGTATTATACCAACATTTGATCCTCTCACACCCCCTGCATCCCTTGGCCCCAGCCCTGGCAATCCCTAGCTCACCTATCTCTTTTATTTTTCTTTGTGGCATTTTGTCGAATAGCTGGTGGGCAGAGCAGCCAAGCACCACCCTCTCCACCCAACCCGAGCTCAGCTCATCTCCTTCCACTGGCCGCACCACGTCGCACACACGAAGAACCTCTCTGTCCCCCTCTCCACCGCCCTCCCTCGCCAATCCCTGCTCGAGCCCTCTCTTTCTCTCTCCCTACCCGAAATCCACCAACTGGCCACCCTCTTGGATAAGAGCCCCGAGCCCCTGTCTCCACTCCCCACCTTGCCATTCCTTCTCCCCTCACTCTCCTCCACCACCCCTCCAGATCCAGAGCGAGCTCTAGCCCGCGAATGGCCTGGAGAGCTCGAAGACTCGAGCTTGGACCCGAGGGCTATGAGGATGAATGCCGCTATCTCCCTCCCTCTCTTCTCCCTCTGATTGTCCAGCTTGCTCCTCTCTCTCCTGGCAACCTCTGAGATACATATGTTTGTTTGAGGAACCGCCGGCGACGCCGCGACCTCGCCGTGCCCGTTCCGGCCGTCCTCGACGTTCCCTTCTTTTGGAAGCTCTTCGGCAAGAGCTGCGGCCACTCCTCGGCTGCCCCGCATCTCTGCATCCACCTCCACCCTTCATCGTCGTCCGGTGACGCCTGAGGTGAGCTGCTCATGCACACGTTGTCCCTCTAGGTCTTCTGCTCTGGCGTTTCCGTCGGGAGGAAGACGATGCACGGTGGCCGTCAGGTTTTTGATCTACCGCTCTCGTTTGAATCCGGAAGATCTGTTTTCTGCCGTTTGATCTGAGATCCACGGCGACTTAACGCCCCACTCGCGCGTGAATCACACTGGGCCGGCCGGACACTGTGCGGCCCAGATCTATGCAGATTTGGCCCATCTCTTCTTTTTCCTTTAAAATCCTTCCACTGTTTTAATTCCAGGAAACTTGTTGGCTAGCCTTAATTCATTTCTCGTAGGTCTAGAAGTGCAAATCAAGTGAGACAATTTTTTTTGTGTTCCCATAAGTTTTCTTAATCATGTGTCACTGGCCTCTTGTCAAAATATGTTTTCATGTGTGTGCTAGAGTAGATCTTGTAAAAAGTATCTGTTTCACCATTTAGTTAATAACTTGAGTTTTATAGATCCAAATATTGTAAATTTTGATTCTATGCAAAGCCTATAAGAATACCTACCTAGATCCATAAACCTTGAATGCAGGAGATGCTTATAACTAAAGTTCTATTAAGTTTAAGAATGACATCAGTAGTTATTTGATGATTTTTAATTCATTATTTAAAATAATTTTTTGGAGTAAATACAATTTCATGTGGTAGATATGAGTGGTATATTTTATATCCCAGATTTGTAGAATTTTCCAGCTTGTATTTCGTTCATGGTGAATTATTTCCTTAAACAGTAGGTTATTCCACATGAAAATGAATATTTTTATTCTCTGATAATAGTGTGTGTCTAGTATTGATTGTTTGAGCTATATATGTTTATGCAAATATCCTTGGAGTTTGTTTGTGGAGTTCTTATGTGTTTTATTGAACATGCAACACTAGTTTTGTCTAAAACTAATTTATACTTTGTTAGATACACTAGTATTGATAAGATGTGTTTGTTTCACTAAAACCGAAATAGATGGAGCTAGGAATGTCCAAATGTAGTCAATATAATTTCTACAGAAAGATAAAGTTAGTAACTATCCATAGTAATTAGTCTTCCATCCAGTAGATCTGTAAAGCTGAAACTATAATCATTCAGGTTTTGAGACCAGTAGCATTTGTGGGATTTTTAGTTTCTGTTTAGCAATGGATTTTGATGCAAGTCCAATTTCCCTAGCTTTCTATAGTTACTAGGAGTACTGTGGTAGAAGGAATTATTTTTATGAACATTATTCTAGGAGTTATGCTTTATCTCTTTCAATATCATCTTATTTATCTAATAAATGTAATAATTTAATTCCCTGTTTTACCTAAATCGTTATGTGTTGATGTGCTTAGTAAATCATAATTCCAGAAACTTAGGTTAACTATTAATAACCTTAATGAGTTTCCTAACAGTGTTGTTATGTCATTCTCTAGTTAGTTTAACATAGTTCATCTTGTTTCCTAGGAGTTGCACTGATTTCATTGTGTGTTATGCACGTGGATGTGATTGGTATTAAATACTATCCAGTAATTGTTTGTGCTTTGTAATGATTGTTGTATGGTTTGTTTACTTCAAGATTGCTGTCAACACTTGTTTAATGTGTGAGTATTTGGTTTTATTGTTGAAGTGGTCTTAATTGTGGTGTCCTATTAACTAAACCTAATGCACCATTTTAGCTCTTAGTCATAAACTTGTTTGGACAGTGGTGTTACCATTGTTTGTTGCTTAGTTACTTGATAGTAGGTGTTTTGTCAAATCCCCTGCATCCCTTGGCCTCAGGCCTGGCAAACCCTAGGTCCCCTATCTCTTTTATTTTTCTTTGTGGCATTTTGTCAAACAGCTGGTGGGCAGAGCAGCCGAGCACCACCCTCTCCACCCAACCCGAGCTCAGCTCCTAATCTACTCCCACTGGCTGGACCACGTCGCACCCACGAAGAACCTCTCTGTCCCCCTCTCCACCGCCCTCCCTCGCTAATCCCTGCTCGAGCCCTCTCTTTCTCTCTCCCTGCCCGAAATCCACCAACCCGCCACCCTCTTGGATAAGAGCCCCGAGCCCCTCTCTCCACTCCCCACCTTGTCATTCATGCTCCCCTCACTCTCCTCCACCACCCCTCCAGATCTAGAGCGAGCTCTAGCCCGCGAATGTCCTGGAGAGTTCAAAGACTCGAGCTCGGCCCAGAGGGCTATGAGGATGAATGTCGCTATCTCCCTCCCTCTCTTCTCCCTCTGATTGTTCCAGCTTGCTCCTCTTTCCCCTGGCAACCTCTGAGATACCTCTATTCGTTTCAGGAACCGCCAGAGACGCCGCGACCTCGACGTGCCCGTTCCGGCCGTCCTCGACGTTCCCTTCATTTGGAAGCTCGTCGGCAAGATCTGCGGCCACTCCTCGGCTGCCCCGCATCTCCTTATCCACCTCCACCCTTCATCGTCGTCCGGTGACGCCCGAGGTGAGCTGATCATGCACACGTTGTCCCTCTAGGTCGTCTGCCCTGGCGTTTCCGTCGGGAGGAAGACGATGCACGGTGCCCGTCGGATTCTTGATCTACCGCTCTCGTTCGAATCTGGAAGATCTGTTTTCATCCGTTGGATCTGAGATCCACGGCGACTTAACGCCTCGCTCGCGCGCGCAGCGCACTGGGCCGTCCTGGCACTGTGTGACCCAGATCTGTGCAGATCTGGCCCATCTCCTCTTTTTCCTTTAAAAATCCTTTCTCTGTTTTAATTCCAGGAAACTTGTTACCTAGTTTTAATTCATTTCTGGTAGGTCTAGAAGTACAAAGCGAGTGAAACAATTTTTTTTGTGTTCTTATAAGTTTTCTTAATCATGTGGCACTGGCCACTTGTCAAAATATGTTTTCATGTGTGTGCTAGAGTAGATCTTGTAAAAAGTATCTGTTTCACCATTTAGTTAATAACTTGAGTTTTAGAGATCCAAATATTCTCAATTTTAGTTCTATGGAAATCCTAGAAGAATACCTACCTAGATACAAAGCCTTGAATGTAGGAGATGCTTATAAATAAAGTTCTTTTAAGTTTAACAATGACATCAATAGTTATTTGATGATTTTTAATTCATTATTTAAAATACTTTTTGAAGTAAATCCAATTGCATGGGGTAGATATGAGTGGTCTATTTCATATCGTAGATTTGTAGAATTTTCCAGCTTGTATTTCGTTCATGGTGAATTATTTCCTTAAACAGTAGGTTATTCCACATGAAAATGAATATTTTTATTCTCTAATAATAGTATGTGTCTAGTTTTGATTGTTTGAGCTATATATGTTTATGCAAATACCCTTGGAGTTTGTTTGTGGAGTTCTTATGTGTTTTATCGAACAGTCAACACTAGTTTTGTCTAAAAATAATTTATACTTTGTTTGATACACTATTATTGCTAAGATGTGTTTTTTTCACTAAAACTGAACTAGATGGAGCTGGAATGTCCAAATGTACTCAATCCAATTTCTATAGAAAGATAAAATTAGTAACTATCCATAGAAATTAGTCTTGCATCCAGTAGATCTCTAAAACTGAAACTATAATTATTTAGGTTTTGAGACCAATAGAATTTGTGGGATTTTTAGTTTCTGTTTAGCAATGGATTTTGATGCAAGTCCAATTTCCCTAGCTTTCTATAATTACTAGGAGTACTGTTGTAGAAGGAATTATTTTTATGAACATTATTCTAGGACTTATGCTTTATCTCTATAAACATCATCTTATTTATCTAATAAATGTAATAAATTTAATTCCCTGTTTTACCTAAATCGTAATGTGTTGATGTGCTAAGTAAATCATAATTCCAGAAACTTAGGTTAACCTTTAATAACCTTAATGAGTTTCCTAAAAGTGTTGTTATGTTATTTTCTTGTTAGTTTAACATAGTTCATCATGTTTCCTAGGAGTTGCACTAATTTCATTGTGTGTTATGCACGTGGATGTGATTGGTGTTAAATACTATCTTGTAATTGTTTGGGCTTTGTAATGATTGTTGTATGGTTTGTTTACTTCAAGATTGTTGTCAACACTTGTTTAATGTGTGAGTGTTTGGTTTAATTGTTGAAGTGGTCTTAATTGTGGTGTCCTATTAAATAAACCTAATGCACCATTTTAGCTCTTAGTCATAAACTTGTTTGGACAGTGGTGTTACCATTGTTTGTCGCTTAGTTACTTGATAGTAGGTGTTTCTTGAGCTAGTAACATGGGTGCATGTGAGTGTGCTCAATGCTAGTGTTAATATTAATACTTGCTTGTGTGTTAACCTAGTTTTGTCTGAAGTATTTCCTAAACAATTTACATACTTTTGTCTGAAGTATTTTCTGAAACTAATATAACAACTCTTGTTAAATGAGACGGTTTGCTTTAGTGTTCAGTTAAAACTACCTTTTTGACAAATAAGGTTGTTGTGTATATCTTCTTAGATGCATCTGTTTTTTGTCTTAGCTCTATGGACTTTGTTGTTTGTTGTTGTTTAGCTAAAGGAGTTGTTTGATTTTGGTTGATAGCTTAATGTCTTGTGCGATGCTTGTTGTTTGTTATGTCCTTGTGGCATTGTCTTGAATGCTGAGTGTTGTTCCTCTTTCTGTTTATGACGTTAGATATGACCGGGAAGGAACTAGAAGTGAGGAGTGAACCTGAAGAACATCAAGATCGAGACATGGGACATATTGCTAAGACAGGCAAGCCACCTCACCACTATATTCAATCCTATTATTTTATAAAGCATGTTTTGTTTTCAAAATAAAATAATGCATGTTTTACTTCTTTTGGGGCACCTTGCCACCGGAAAATTATTTTACAAAATATTGTTTGGCCAAAGTTATCTACTAGAATACTATAGGTGTTACAAAATAAGTTTTGACTTGATGAGCCTTGCTGTTGAAGGCTCCATCAAAAAGATTAAGTTTTCTAGTAGTCTACCAATATTTTCTTACCTAAAAACCTATAGGATGGGACCCTGTTTGATAAAACTGTTTTCCGGAGAAAACCTGAGTTGCTGGGAGCAATCAGCGAGAAAGAAATATTTTATAAAAAACAGAGATGCTGGGAGCATTTAGAGAAGTTGTGAAAACCCGAGCTGCTGGGAGCAGTCTGAGATGGAGGTTTAATTTCAAAGTCCCTGCTGCCGCCCGAACAATTAACCCATGCAACCACACTACCTGACATGGGTAGTGTCGGCCCAGTGGGAACTGGGGTATCAAGAGCCCATTCCCCCCAGGCCTCGCTCGCGGGCCAGACGGACAAAACGGCTAAGGACTAGGCGACTCCGCCTGACGGGACCCCCGAGAGGCAACTCCCCTCGAGGGCCTGAAGAGAGAGCGAGGGCCTCAAGGGACCCTTCGCCTCAGGGGATCCTCCCCGTCAAGGAACCAACCCACTTGAGGCAAGTCCGGCGGGAATGTCCCCTCAGGCCTGAAGGGAAACGTCGTCGCCAAGGAACCCCGACAGAGCGCACGTGATCTCTGCCACGCTCGTACAGAGGTTGTACACTTTGCCTACACGTATCGGTCCTTCCACCGTGTCTGCCACAGCCCATCATACGACATCATGTGGGGGTCCAGATAAGACGATCAAAACTTTCCACTATGACCACCCTAGTATCGGGGTCTTCCGGTAGGTTTGTTCTCCTCGGCACCGTGTGCTCCACTAGACCTCTCGGTCTTTCCACGGGATGCCACACCGTCACGGCAAGAGACCCGCCGTAATCGTCCGGCTGCTGATCCGCAGCAGAGTATTGTCTCTTCCGGACGACAACACGGCTTTGAGGGCCCATCCCTCATAGATAATATGAGAACCCCAATACTAAAACAGACAAGCTTCCCGCTAAGCCCTACCCATGTCAGGTAGTGTGGTTGTACGGGTTAATTGTTCGGGCAGCAGCAGGGATTTCGAAATTAAACCGCCATCTCCGACTGCTCCCAGCAGCTCGGGTTTTCACAACTTCTCCGAATGCTCCCAGCATCTCGGGTTTTCATAAAATATTTCTTTCTCGCTGATTTCTCTCAGCAACTCAAGTTTTCTCCGAAAAACAGTTTTATCAAACAGGGTCCCATCCTATAGATTTTGAGGTAAGAAAATATTTGTAGACTACTATAAAACTTAATCTTCTTGATGGAGCCTTCAACAACAAGGCTCATCAAGTAAAAACTTATTTGGTAACACCTATAGTATTCTAGTAGATAACTTTGGCCAAACAATATTTTGTTAAATAGTTTTCGGGTGGCAAGGTGCCACAAAAGAAGTAAAACCTGCTTTATTTTATTTCGAAAACAAAACATGTTTGATAAAATAAAAGGATTCATTATAATGGTGAGGTGGGCTTGCCTTGCTCAATGGGCTGCCCGTGGTCTTGCACTTCGGCGTAGTTATGCTCAGCTACCTCATACTGTTCCTCTTCTGCTAGCGGTTCTATCGCAACATGAAAGATAACAACAAGACTAGAGTAAATTTGAAGATGCGTGTTGACAATAATATAAAGTATAAGACAGAACATAAAGCATTATAAAATAGAACCTAATCATCGCAGAGGATCATACCAAGCAAGCACACTACAAACAAAACCTACCAAACATCTAGTGCTATTTTAAGGCCTAACACTAGATTGTGGTAAACACAAACAAACAATGTCTCACAACAATATTTGTATTTTTAATACACATCCAAGATTGGAGTTTAGGTACTGGTGCATAAAGTTGATTAAGTTTAGATCCAAGTTTAGTATTATCTAAAAATATGAAAATAGAAATAATCTATTTATTTGACTGTTTTTAAAGTGTTGTTTAAATGTCAAATGCATAGCTTCTAACATAATGCTTAGAAAAATATATCCTTCTACCACAGTGCTCCTAGTTACTATAGGAAGCTCGAAAATTAGTTGTGCATCAAAATCTACTTCCAACATGAATTTAAATTCCTCTAAAACCTACTGATGTCAAAACCAAAAAGGATGTAGTTTAGGGTTTAGAGATCTCCGGCATGCAAGGTTAATTTCTATGGAAAGGTATGCATTTTTTCTTTCTGAAAAAATTTGATTCATCTAATTTGGACATTCCTAGCTTAAGTTATAACAGATCTAGTGCAGAGTAAAGTTTTCACCATTTATTATGTGCGGAGAATAATATAATTAATTTTTATGCCACACCAACTCTACATGTTCAAGAAAACTCATTTCTATCCAACACAATTTGTCTCACAATATTTACACAACCAGATCTACCGCAAACTAATTTATGTGATCACACACATTTAACAGAAAACTGAAAAATAATAAAACAGAGAAGAAAAATCGTCCACGGGCTGAAATTGGGCTGGATCTGGCTCGGGCGAGCACGGATCTGGGCCGCGAGAGGACCAGGCCGGCCAAACATGGTTCGGATGCGCATGCACAGGCCGCGTTCAAACACGGCGGTAGATCTAAAGATCTACGGTCCACAGTCATCGTCTCCGGCGCGACGGCCGCGAACAGAGACTTAGAGAGAGAGAGAGGGAGTGGGCGGCGGTGGTGTACTCACCTAGGGCTCGGGAATGGACGCGGGGGTGGTCGGGGTCAAGAGAGAAGAAGACGGCGAGGTCGTGGGTGGCCTCAGATCATCCAGGCAATATCGGAGTTCATCGGAACGGCGACGTCGTTCTCCTCGGGTCGAGGACGGGGGCGGCGTCTTTGGTGGTCCTCTGCGCAAAAGAAAGGTAGGATGAGAGAGAGCTCGAGCAGGGGAGTCCAGTGAGCCGAGAATGGCAAGAAATGGAGGTGAGATGTGACGGCTACGGTTGATTCCGTCGACGGCGAACCTCGGCGATCTCGGACCTTTCCGAACAACAAAGGGCAAGGGGGGTGGATAGGGTTGCTCTGGGAGGTGGAGAAAGGTGAGGAGAAGGCAGAGGGGGTGGAATGAGCTACGGAGGTTCTCAGGGTCGAGTTTTAGAGATGATCCGATCTCGGGCTCCTCTCGGGTGTGGGTGGTGGGTAGGTGGCGATGCTCGCACGCTACTGGGCAGAAGGGGTGATGGCGAGGGGGACAGAAGGGGTGCGGTCAGGGGTGGTGGTCTTAACCAGTGAGGAGAGGGGGTGAGCTCGGGTTGGGCAATGGAGAAAAAGGTGAGAGGTGAGTCTAGGGTGAGGGGTGGGTGGCTGGCAGGTGGGCCTAGCTGAGGTGGAGATAGTTCTCCCCTCCTGGTCAGCTTCGGATAAGAGTGAGGGGAGAGAGAGATATAAGTGTTTGGTGAATTTTTAAAGAACACGAATTCAAAACCAAGATTTGAATTTAAACACTCAACAAGAATTCACTTGATTTTCAAACAATTGTGAGTTATTGTAGGTTGATAATGTAGCTACTGTCTCACTAGGTGCTCACTCAATTTATAATCAAGCAATCAATCAAAAGAAAAATAAAGAGAAAGGCAGAGAAAATAATTTTCTCTCTATGGTCATCTTATTCTGATGCTTTCAAAAGCTTGTGAGATTTAAACATTAAAAAGTTCATTTGTGGTCAATTTTTTTTTTGAAATGGAACTATATACAAGAAGGATCAAATTGGTTCAAAAGAATATAAAAAACTATTGAAGGGTTGCTTAATAACAGGTTCTGGTTTGGCTAAGTTTTAACAGACATGTAGATCACACAATTTCAGATTCTAAATTGCATTGCTATATTTTAATTTAGGAAAAATCAAGCTAAAACTAATTAGTGTTGTCAATCAAAAATTAACAGTACACAACACAAAACATGATAACAACCAAGCTACACACTAAAGTTTTCTAATTAACATTAAGGGTTAGCTTAACACCACAATGGAAATTCTAGGGAGAATTGGGGTGTTACATAAGCCTTGATGACATATTTTGCCTCAGAGTGCTAGCATCATTTTTATGCCTCCGTTAATTTTATTTTGTCGCAAGCATGATTATGACGGTTAATCCTCTCTTGAATTGTCGCTTTCCCATCTTTTGCTTGCCTCCACTCGTACTAAGCTGAAAATGCTTGTGCTCCCAAATCCCTGAATACCAACTTATTCCAAAGGGTCCACCATAAATATCTATGCATGGCATTTCAAACCATTGAAGTAAATTTGCATGTGCTACCTTTAAAACCTACAAACACTTCTCAAATTGTGCCACTGTTTTGAGCTCATGAGGAAGTAGTAGTTGGGCTTGTTATCTTCCATACTAATTAAGTAATTGACTTGCATGCTACATCCGCTCATCACTAATTTTGCAAAGGGCTGGTTACACCATTATAATATTTTTTTTTTTGAGAAAATAAAAATGGACACTCCTCCATGGTTTGAGATTGTTTGGTGGGCACCCGAGTATTCGGTTAGCCACGGTTATGTTAGCAAGGTTGGGAGGAGTATCAAGCTATCATAATGAATGAATATAACGGTGATGTCGGCCCAATGGGAACTTGGGTATGGACAGCTCATTCCTCCCAGGCCTCGCATGCTGGCCAGAAAGACGAAACGACTAAGGACCAGGCATCACCGCCTGGCGGGACCCTCGAGAGGAAATTCCCCTCGAGGGCCTCAAGAGGAAACGAGGGCCTCAAGGGACCCGTCGCCTCAGGGGACCCTCCCGAGGCGCCAGCTCGCCTCGAGGCAGTCCCGCGGGAATCTCCCCTCAGGCCTCCCCGCGCCTGAAGGGAAACGTTGCGGCCAAGGAAGTACGGCAACACGCACATGGCCTCTGCCACGCCCACGTGGTGACGCAAGAACCCCCGTCGCCGTTTTGGTGATAAAGGGGTCAATAAAGCGGCTATGCCTGCTGCACAGCTGCCAGGACCTTCTACTATGACGATAAAGCGGGTGGACGGTGCAACCCTCCAAAGGAGAACGTCATCGTGGGCTCCACCTCAGAGACTGCCCTCTCTGCGGGCAGTACAGCGCGGTCGGCCGCCTGTCGGCCACCGCGCCCACCTTTATCAACAATGGACCGCGTCCATGGACGAACATGCCGTGGTGGACTCCAACTCCACCCTGCCTCTGCCATGTGGGAGCCACCTTGAAGGCCAAGCCAAAGGAGAGCGCCAAAGGCGCCTATCAAAGGGGGAAGACATCCATCGTAGCACAAGGTGGACTCTTTGCGGGCTACAGCCCTTGTAAACCCTAGCAACACTTGTTAGGATAGCCTCTGGCTGGAGGAGGAAGAAGACGATCGCTTCCCTCCCCAGGCAAGAACTTCCTCAAGGGGGCCTCCGGCAAGCTCTGTTGTACTGTAACCCCCATCATCTAATACAGACAAGCAGGAGTAGCGGTCTTACCTCCCAACGAGGGCCGTGAACCTGGGTAAGGGCCGGTGTCTACCTCTGTCGTGTGCGTGTCTTCTTCGGGTCCGGCGAGCAACGTCGCGGAGCCACTCGAGGGTCTAGACCTCCGCGTTCAATCCCCTTCACGAACTACACTTCAGGAAGTGACTACCCCGATTCTTGCGAGTTACAACCCGACATTTCGCGCGGCAGGTAGGGGATTGAGGCGCGTCAACAACCTTCGAGTTCGTCTCCACGCCATGGTGAACACCCGCGCCACCCGCATCTTCCGCGTCAACGGACGTGCGCCTGGGGGAGCACGCGCACCGCCAGGCACCGCGACCACCCGCGCACGGCGGGGCCAACCCCGCCATGAAGAGCATGTCCCTTCTGGCCCTCACGCAGAGGCGCCGGAGCACAACTCCGACCACCAGGAGGACGCGCAGTCGTCACACCCGACGCAGCGCCCGAGCGGCTCGGGCCCGGGGAGGACAGACCCTGCGCCTCACACCACATTTTTCATGGCGCAGGAGCTTCTCCGCTACCAGCACACCGCTGAGGCCCACGAGCAGTGGCTCCAATGCCTCAACCACCTCGTCGGCATCGCTACGATACGCCCTGCTCCGTCGTAGTCCAAGCTGCACCCCTCTCTCGCGGGCACGGTCGCGACAAACGCGCCTCCGCCACCTCCGGGGCCTGCACCGGCTGCGGCGCAGAGGGCTGTGTCGCACGCGTCCTCGCCGCACGATTGCTTGATCGTGCAGCGCATCGCGCCCGACGCTCGCGTGGGGATGGAGCTCCAGCGAGACCGCCAGAACAGGCTCGTGGAGGAGATTGGCCAGGCGGGTCAGCAGAACCGCGGCGCGCTGCAGCACGGGGTCGCTACGTACGCCTCAGGCTGCATGGCGTTCACCCGTTCTCTGCGTCGCGTGGTCTGGCCCCCGAAGTTCAGGCCTGCTCTCCCCAAGGGCTATGACGGCTCCAGCAACCCCATCGAGTTCCTGCAGCTTTACACCACCTCCATCCAAGCTGCGGGTGGAGATGACAAGGTCATGGCCAATTGGTTCTCCGACGAGCTTCGCGATTCTGCGCTGTCGTGGCTCCTGAACCTCCCTGAGGACTCCGTGAACTCCTGGGAGGAGCTCTGCAAGCAGTTCGTCTCCAACTTCAAGGGGACATATGAGCGCGCCCTCACCCACAACGATCTGCGCGCCGTAGTGCAGAAGAAGGATGAGAGCTCCGCAAGTACATCCAGCGCTTCAGCCAAGTGCGCAACAAAATTCCGAACATCCCTGACACTCAAGTCATCGCCGTGTTCCGCGAGGGTGTCACTAACAGCAGGATGCTCGAGAAGCTGGGCATCCACGACAAGCTCACCTCTGTGGTCAAGCTTTTCGACCTGGCAGACAAGTGCGCCAAGGCTGAAGAGGGACTCCTCTTCGTCAAGATGTCCTCGAGAGGGGACGATCACGCTGAGGGGTCTAAGAGCCTGAAGAAGAAGGAGGAGCCCAAGCGCAAGGCCACCACGGTTCTCGCGGTAGAGCCGGACGCGAAGGGCACCCGCAGGGACTCCCCCGAGCCTGGAGAGAGAAGAGACGACCACCGCCCTTTCTGCATCTACCACAACAGGTGCGGCCACTCTACAGAGTCCTGCTTCGACCTCAAAAGGTTGAGCAAGGAGCGCGAGCAAGCAAAGGGCAGTGGTAGCCGTGGCTACCGCGGGAGCGGGCGCAAGGGCGGCTACCAGAAACCGTCTGGAAATCACGCCAACACCGCAGAAAAGTACGGCAACCTCCCTAACGAGGAAGATGGCGGCTACCAAGCCCCGAGAGGCGCCATTGGCTGCATCCTCAGGGGGGCGCAGGCGCCAAAGTCGAACAACCAGTTCAAGCAGTTCGCCCGTGAGCTCAACGCCGCCCTCCCAAGAACGGAAACCTCCAGGCCCCTCAAGTGGTTGCAGTACACCATTGCCTTCGACGCTCAGGACCACCCCAAGTCCACTGTGACGCCCTAAAATCGATACTATGTAGATTTAAGCGTTCCCGCCAAAATCTGCATAATAACGATTTTAGGTCGCCCACCAGACATAATGTGCACGCCGAAACATGCGCATTATGTGGGTGGAATTGTGATAACATTACAACAGTTCCGATACATCCACAAATACAACAGAAGATAAATTACAACAACGACTCGAACGAGTCAAGATACAAATAATACAATACAAAGATTAAAATGACAGCGGAAGCAAAAATAGTATCCGACTACGGATAAGATGCAAATTGGACTAAGAGTCCTGAAGATAAGTGATGGCGCCATATCCCTGCCCAGCCAAGCCGGAGGGATTCCCAAGCTAACGTCGTCAGACTTCAAACCTGTTGACTGCACATAAAGCTCATCCCAAAAGAGGGTCAGGGCACTCCCTGGCAAGCAAAACCGACTTGCCTACTTTCTACACCATCTCCCAAAATATGGGGTAGGTGGACTTAGCGGCAGCAGCACTAGCAACCTAAAGAGACACGCTACAACTTCCGTCTAATTAGAGAGGGGTAAGAGAGCGCATAAAGTAAACATCTACAACTAACACCAATCATAACCCATTCTCGAATTAACCCCCTCAACCAAGTATGAGGAAGCAATTCGGGAAACTCACACGTTGAACAGTTTTATTTATAATTTATTGTGAAATAATTATATATTACTAATCAAATTAATTAACATTAATTAGGTGCAAGTTGTCTAGATCTTGTTAGCCAGCATCATCACCAAAGTCGTCCATAACCGTGGACACGGCTCATCGATAAGATTATACCCTGCAGGGGTGCACTACTGTACCCATACTCGTATGATCAACCCAAGCAAGCATCAGGGCCTCTCAACACGACTCATTACTTCACTACAGCAAGTCCAAGTGCCACCCATATGAGTTGTTACCCGCGTCAGGAGTCCGGCCGAATCTCAATTGCGGACTCATTAGTTTGCGCCTACGCCACCATGCGGCTCAAACCACAGTAGGAACTGTCCGCTTCGTGTCGTACCGCACCTATATGACCCCCCGTATCACATACCCTCTCATCATCATCATCATCATCATCATGCACATGCATATGAGCAAATGGAAAACCCGAACTACTTGCGGCACATGGACAAGCTGAAGATCCGTTCAAAGTCGAGGGGGGCTCCATAGGGCCTCCCACAAGTGGTTAGTGCGCTCAAAATTGGATCCGAGGACAAAATCTCAGTTCCTAGGTCGACACTGAGCAGAACAAAGCACATCGCAAGGCCTTCCGCCTGGTGCCTTATCATTTAATTATAGTGCCCGAATACAAGATAGCATTTTATTAAAGTAGAACAATCTATCATACTAAGCAGATGAAACATAAGACCAACAAACGACTCGCACAATCAACTCTAAGCATGCGCTACGACTCGCAAGGCCAACAGATAAACAAACAACAGGTGATGGGATGTGGGGATAAAGCTGTATAGGCTGCAGGATAAACATGTGATGGGATCGCGATAAGAATCGAATACTAGGGTAGCAGAGATCAACGGCAGGAATGAAAGACAATGTATAGGCAAACAAGCAAACTTTGCTTGCCTGGAATCCCGCATGGAAGCAGATCTTGTCGTTGCCCACACATCTCAACGTCGTAACCGCGAAGAAGCAACAAACACTGGAAAGCGTAAAAGATGCATTTTTACAACTACGGCAAAAGATCCAGCATGATCATGGGACAGATGAATGACATGGCAAGATGCAATGCGAGATGCACTTAATCCAAATTAAGCCGAACCGGATTCCGACAATTAATATTTAGGTGCAAATTATTTATTTACCCACAATATTAAATGTTGGTTAGCATGGCAACACATGGCATGGGTGATCTAATTAAATTAAATGGAATAGAGCATTATATATTTATTACCCCACACATTCCATATTGAATTATTTAGGTGATTTGCTACACCCGCAAACCCAAGAGATGCAACACAGGAAATTATGATGCGAAATGCACAAGATAGATGACATTTTATAAAATAGGTGTAGGGTTAGGGTTTGGGGTTCGCACGTTGGATCGGGAGAGACAGGGTTCTAAACCGACGTCTTCGGCCCATAGAGGAAGTAGTCGACGTCGGGGAAGTAGTCGTCGTGGAACCGGGGCATCGTCGTTTGTCGATGTCGTGGAAGTGGCCGGGGAAGTAGTCGTACTCGGTCCTTCTCGTTGACGGGCGCGGGCACGGAGGAGCACGGCATCGGACACCGGAAAGTTAGCGCGCACGAGCGGGCACCGCGACATGTACACGGGCGGTCACGACAACGGACACCGGAAGAGGACGCGCACGCGCATGTAGCAACACCACGAAGGGTTGACAACTCGGACAAAATTGCGACGCCAAAGATCTTTCGGGCATTGTGTCGAACACCTTGCGGGCGGTGGATGCGGGGACGCCACCGGACGGAGAAACCGGCGAATGGAAGGAGGCCGGCGCGGGCTGCGAGCACGCGCACGGCCGCGGGCGCGCACGCGGGCGACGTGGAGCGTGTGGTGGATCAGCCGCGCGAGGAGCGCGGCGGGGAGGTGGCGCGCGCGGGCGGCGCGGCGCGGGCGACGGCGGCGTGGAGGTCGCGGCGCGCGGCCGGCGATGGGAGGAGGCGCGGGCGGCGGCGCGAGCGGGAGATGCGGCGGCGCGAGCGGGAGACGCGGCCGGCGGCGGCTGGCGGCGGTACGCACGGGAGGCGCCCGGCGGCGGCTCGGAGGAGGGAGCAGGGGTTGCTGGAGGTGCGCGGCGCGGCGGCGGGGCGAGGCGGCCGGAGCAGGGCACTGGTGGCGGCGGAAGGCGGAGGGCGGAGGCGGCGGCTGCAGGCGCGGTCGCGGGGAGCGGTTGGCGCGCAGGGGCGTGTGGGCACTGGCGGGTCGGGGAGGCGCGGCGTGCGGGGCGCGGCGGCCGGGGGCGACGGCGGTCGGCAGCCCGGGGAGGCGCGGCGTCGCGGGGTCGCTCGAGCCGGGAGGAGAAGGCTGGCGTCGGGTGCGACGGGAGGAAGAAGGAAGAGAAGGGAAAAAAAGAAAAGAAGAAAACGAAAAAAAGAGAAAGGAGGGGAAAAAAAGAAAAAGAGAGGGGTGGGAGGACCTTTTGCAAAAACAGAAAACAGGAGGAGGGTGGCTGCAAAATTTTCAGGGGGTGGGAAAGAATTTTCTGGGGGGAAAACCTAGGGTTTGGTTAGATGGGCTTGGGCTTTTATTTCTCACCCATTTAAACTTTTCTGTTTTATATTTTTAAAACAATTAGAAAAGGAATTTGCATACGAAAACTATACAAAATATTTTTAGTTTCAAATAGACAATTTAATAAACTAGTTTTTAACATTTTTAAAAGATTTGAAAATAACGCATTTTTTTAATTAATTTGAAATGCATTTGAATTTAATTGTGGGAATTAAATTTAAATGCAACAATTAAATTAATGCGATGCAATGCGATGCCAAGTCGATACAAAAAGAAAACACACAAAAACTAAAAGGGGATAAATCACGGGGCGTTACATCCACCAAGGCTGTTGGAACCCTCCCGCTAGTCTGCACCCTCACCATCGACAACGTGGCTGTCTCCAAGAGTCTCATCGATGGCGGAGCAGGCCTGAACGTTATCTCCATAGATACGTTCGAAGCGCTTCAAGTGCCCTACGAGCGGCTCATGCCCTCGAGGCCCTTCACGGGGGTCACCAGCGGCTCGATCGAGCCTCTAGGCCAGGTCAGGCTTGCCGTCACCTTCAGGAGCAAGGAAAACTACCGCACCGAGCACATCGATTTCGATGTCGCACACATCGGCCTACCATACAATGCCATCCTCGGCTATCTCGCGCTCGCGAAGTTCATGGCCGTCACGCACCATGCCTACAACATGGTCAAGATCCCCGGTAGCGCTGGCACGACCACCATCCGTGGGCATGTCCTGGATGCTACGCGCGCCGTTGAGACGGCCTACAAGACCGCCACCATGGCTTTCCCCGCAGAAGAGGACCTAGAGCCTCTCGAGAGACCCAAGAAGAAGAAGCAGTTGTTCTCCCAGGAGGCAGCTGCTACAAAGAAGATCTCTCTGAGCTCCAGCAGCTCGGGGGCTGAAGGCTCGGGGGCTAGCGTCACCATTGGCGCCGCGCTGCCTCCCAAATAGGAAAGCGCGCTCGTCGCCTTCCTCCAGGAAAACTCTGACATGTTCGCATGGACACTGTCAGATATGTATGGTATACCGAGGGAGGTGATCGAGCACCACTTGGCCGTGTGCCCAAACGCGCGCCCCGTCAAGCAAAAAGCAAGAAAGCAAGCCCCCGAGAAGCAAGCATTCATCGTCAAGGAGGTCGAGAAGCTCAAAGCAGCAAAAGTCGTTCGTGAAGTCGCGCATCCCACTTGGCTCTCCAACGGCGTGGTAGTCCCAAAGCCCGCCGAAGGAGGCCGCCTCTACATCGACTACACTGATGTAAACAAGGCCTGCCCCAAAGACCCTTATCCCATGCCCAGAATTGACCAGATTGTCGACTCCACGGCAGGCTGCGACCTCCTCTGTTTCCTTGATGCCTTCTCTGGTTATCACCAGATAAAAATGGCTAAGGAGGACGAGGAGAAGACGGCTTTCCTTACCCCGTGCGGTGTGTATTGCTACGTCTGCATGCCCTTTGGCCTAAAAAATACCGGAGCCACTTTCCAGAGGTTGATGAGGATAGCCCTTGGCGGGCAAATGGGGCGGAACGCCGAAGCATATGTCGATCACATCGTCGTGAAATCACGAGAAGGAAATGCTCTCCTCGGAGACCTTGAAGAAACCTTCGCCAGCCTGCGCAAGGTGAACATCAAGCTCAACCCCGCCAAGTGCGTCTTTGGAGTACCTTCAGGCAAATTGCTTGGGTTCCTCGTGTCTCATCGAGGCAAACCCTGACAAAATCAAAGCCATATAAGACATGCAACCTCCACGCAGGCTCAAGGACATGCAACGCCTGGCAGGCTGCATGGCCAGCTTGGGTCGATTCGTCTCCAAGTTCGGCGAAAGAGCTCTGCCGTTCTTCAAGATCATGAAAAGAACGGGCACTTTCAAGTGGACCCCTGAAGCTAAAAAAGCATTTGAGGACTTGAAGAAGTATCTGGCCAGCCCACCAGTAATGGTCGCCCCAAGGCATGGCGAGCACCTGAAGCTGTACTTATCAGCTACTCTGCAAACAGCCAGTGCTGTCCTTGTGGTGGAAAGAGAAGAGCCAGTACTCCACAAGAAGAGTGCAGCCACTCCAAAGAAAAAGCCTCCTGATAAGGAGCTCGACGAAAGGGCAGCCCTCGCAAACCCGCCGCATGGCCCAAAGCCCCAAGAGAGGCCCGCCCAAGTCCACCTCTGCAAGGAATTCATGCCGAGGAGCCTGAGGAGCCTCACGAAGCCAACCCCCTCGAGGCACAGGGCAAGCCCTTTGAGGCCAACCCCCTCGAGGTCCAGGGCAAGCCCCTTGAGGCCAACCCCCTCGACGCCCAGGCCAAGCACCCTGAGGCAAACCCCCTCGAGGGCCAAGCTGAGCCACCTCAGGCAAAAGACGCCGAGGCTACAGGAACTACCATCGTCGAGCATCCAGTCTACTTCGTCAGCACAGTACTGTGTGATGCTTGCGAGCGGTATACAATGCAGCAGAAGCTTCTCCTCGCACTCCTCATCGCCTCAAGAAAGCTGCAACACTACTTCCAGGGGCACCCCATCACAGTGGTCACCTCTTTTCCCCTGGAGCAAATACTGCGCAACCAAAACGCAACAGATCGTGTCGCAGGGTGGAACATTGAGCTACAGCCATTCAATTTGCGCTTCGATACCACAAGGGTAATCAAAGGAAGAGCGTTGGCTGACTTCGTCGCCGAATGGACTGACCCGACCCCTGAAGAGCCTTCGGGAGAAGAGCAAGGGCCCTCTGGAGCCGCAATGCCCAGCCTCTGGACCATGAAGTTCGACGGAGCTTTCGCTTGTCGCCGCGGCGGGGCAGGCGTAGTCCTGATCTCCCCCAAAGGCGACAAGTTGTATTACGCAGTCCAGCTGTGCTTCGGAATCGACAAGATATCCAACAATATCGCCGAGTATGAAGGCTTGCTTGCCGGCCTACGCGCCGCAATCGCCCTAGGCGTCAAGCATCTACTCATCAAGGGCGACTCCCAGTTGCTTGTCAACTTCTCTAACAAAAGCTACAAGCCTAAGGACGACCACATGGCCGCATTCCTTGAAGAGGTCCGTAGGCTTGAGAAGAACTTCCGGGGAATGGAGCTCATGCACATCCCAAGAAAGGAAAACCAAGAGGCTGATGACATCGCCAAGCTCAGCCGCCAGGTGTCTTTGAAGAAAGGCTCGTCAAGGAATCCATAAAGCAGCCCCAAGAGGCCCTGCCCACAAGCACAGACGAAGCGCTCCCGCCACCACCTGCAAGCGGGGCTCCAGGCTGCGGGCCCCTACTGGGGAGCGTCTGTTGCTCACAGTGGTGCACCAAGAAACAGGATGGATCGACGAGATCAAAGATTACCTCCACAAAGGGGTCCTTCCTGAGGAAGGCGTTGAAGCGGAGCGAATTGCCCGCCAAGCAAAATCGTACCAAATCCTCGAAGGAATTCTCTATCGCAAGCGCCCAAACGGCGTCGCGCTCAAATGCGTCCCTCCTGAAGAAGGCAAACTGCTGATCAAGGACATCCACAGTGGGGAATGTGGCCACCATTCGTGCGCCCGCACCCTCGCAGGCAAAGTCTTTCAGGAGCGGCTTCTACTGGCCTCAAGCGCTTCAAGATGCAGTGGATATCATTCAAACATGTGAAGCCTGCCAATTCCACGCCAAGCAAATCCACCAACCAGCGCTGGGACTACAGACAATTCCGCTCTCGTGGCCGTTTGCGGTCTGGGGGCTGGACATCCTGGGACATTTCCCAACGGCGCAAGGTGGATATCGCTACCTCTTCGTGGCCATTGACAAGTTCACAAAATGGCCTGAAGTGGAGGCGACGCGCACAATCACAGCAGGCGCGGCGTTGAAATTTATCAGAGGCCTGGTCTGCCGCTTCGGAGTGCCTAACCGCATCATCACCGACAATGGTTCCCAATTCACCAGTGGCATCTTCAGAGCCTACTGTGAAAGAATGGGCATCAAGCTCTGCTTCGCCTCAGTCGCCCATCCGCAAAGCAACGGACAAGCTGAGCGCGCAAACGCAGAGGTCCTCAAAGGCCTAAAGACCAGGACCTTCGATATCCTCAAGGGCCACGGCAAGGGCTGGATCAACGAGCTCCCCTCGGTGCTCTGGTCTGTCCGTACCACGCCACCCAAGCCCACTGGGGAAACACCGTTCGCCCTCGTCTATGGAGCCGAAGCAGTCCTCCCCATAGAGATAAAGCATGGATCCCCACGGGTCCTTGCCTTTAACGAGGACCAGCAAGAGGACCTCCACAACGACGACCTGCTGCTCCTTGAAGGGCTACGACGCCGCGCCGCCCTCCGGGCGGCCAAATACCAGTAGGACCTGAGACGATACCACAGCCCCAACGTGCGCTCGCGCACCCTGGAGGCAGGCGATCTCGTCCTCAGGCGAATCCTCTCCAGGGAAGGCCTCCACAAGCTGTCCCCGATGTGGGAAGGTCCCTACAGGGTCACCCACATTGCTAGGTGTAATGCCCCAATCCATAAATTATACAGTGATGCTATGTGTCGGTGGTCATGCTACATAATCGAAGGTTACTGGGGTTACCACTCCCAGGCCGAGTAAACATCGGCAGGCGTGCTCGGCATGGATCATCGGCAACACAACCCTTCGATCATGCCATATCCAACGCATAGCCCTCTAAGTATAATAAAGAGACTAAGACACCGGAACACCTGGCACATGACAGACCCTACGACTCAAGGTAATATAGTTCAACTCTTAGTAGAGAAAGATAGCAAATATTACAATCCAAGGTCACAGACCCATCAGTACATCAAGCGGAAGCAAATTAAGTTGTTCTAAACAACAAGATCCAAATATGGCCTAAGAGGCCTACAGATAAACAGTCCCGTGCCAGCTGGTTCCTAGTTGCCCCAGGCTGCCACCCGGGAACCCCAGACTACTCGTCGATGTCAATATAGAACCCACCTTCGGGGTAGGTAAAGTCCTCCTCTAAAACAAAAATAAACAAGGGTGAGTTCGACGAACTCAACAAGATTTTGAGCTATTTGCTCCATGATTGGCTCTCAAGGTTTTACGGCTGTTTTGCGTAAAGCTGATTTTATTCTTAAAATATGACTCCAAGGCATCGACTATCAGAATATTTTCGAAGAGGGGTAAGAAGTAACTCTTTCTCTTTTGATTCACTTTCTCATCATCCACCACTGTACATGTTCCACCAAGGCACCTCCCCGACTCACCCTCGAGGAAGTCAACCTTTCAATCGTGAGTGGTACCTTTAGTACCCAGTTTTTAGTCATTCCGTTAAAGTTATTCTATGATCCCTGAATTCGTCACCAAGTCGTCCTTAACCGTGGACACGGCTTTTCGAAAAGATTTATCCCTGCAGGGGGTGTACAATGTGAAAGTCGCCAGGTTCCCGAGGGACCTCCCAGCTCCTTATCCATGCGTACCGTCCGACCCATTGCCAGAACATTTAGCTCTCTTCCGGGGAAAGCCGGCTGGGCGGGAGCGGCTACGACCTTTACCTCGCTTTGGACTAACCCAGGATCATCAGTGACTGGGGGACAAGTTCAGTGCCTCCAACACCCTGCCCCGCGGCCACTCATTTTCCTACCACCATAATCCTCATCTCAGTCTTGGCGTCCATCTGAACACACGCGCAAATGGAAAGCCAAACTAGAGGACCCTCGGCTAGTCCGACACAAGTTAGTCGGTCGATGAGGTTCCATATGCCCACGCATGGTAGCACGCTCAACTTGGCTCGAAGGCGAGAACTCGCACCGAGGCGGCGAGAACGAGACAACCCACCACATACCATGTGGCCTCTCATCCCCACCTTTTAGCATTTTATTAATTATTACCACAATTCTCCACCATCATCCGCGGGAATTCCACATCTGATCCCAACATGAATATCCATCGGACCACTAAGCAATTAACTAAGCATGGCTAAGCAACAACATAGCATAGTGCATTATTTCAGGCTATCAATACAAACCTATGGATAATAGGAGGGAAACAGGTAATGGCATCGGGAACTTAATGCAACTATAGGATACTCTAATCCAACAAAATTGACATTTGGAACCGCATGCAATATTATAGTGGAGAAAATAATTTGCGGAAAATAGGATAAGATATGCAAGAGGGTGGGGATCACGCTTGCCTTGCTCAACAGGCGGGTAATACTGATCGTCGGGGTAATGTGGCGAGACCCTGGTTCCTTGATCTATCGATGTTTAAAAACACCGGAAAGAACACAATCAATACAAGCAATTCATATGCAATGCGCAAACACATGATGGTATGACATTTTAATGCACTGAATTATTATATCAATTATATCACATTTACATGGGATGCTAGGAATAATTATTCAACGATATAGGAAATATATTTTCCTATTTGTTTTTATGTTCCCCTACAATTTTAATTTAGGTCACATGCTTGAAATGATTTTTAATATGTAGCACTGGTGCTTAGGAGCAATTTTAATTAAAGGGCACCATTTTTAACAATTGGAGAAATTTATTATGAATTTGAGCTACAGCTCTTTATTTATACCCCTCTCTTCATTTCAGCAAAACAGAAAAATACAGTATCAGTAATGGAAATGCAAACCATTCTATTAGATAGCATTTATTTTTCTGAGCATTTTGGTATATTCTTTGCTAAATTTGGATAAGTATTTTGAAAGTTATGAATTTTTGAAGTTTTAACCATTTTCTGTCTTTTTATTAAATCGCAGAAAATTAGCCCGGACGTTTTTAACCGAACGCGAGGCTACCCCGAGCCACTGACGCGCGGGCCAGGGGCCAGGGTGGCGCTGACACGGCGCGGGGCGTTTGCGGGGCCACTGGCGCGTGGGCCCAGGCCGTCAGCGCACGCCGGAGCGCACGGCCGTGGAGGACGCCGGCGGCGAGGTGCACGGACCCGCGTTTCTACTGCGCCAGGGATCTCGCGGAGGGGTGCGTTCGACGCGCACTCGAACGGGGAACGTTTCTACGGCGGCGCCGCTACCTAATGGTCGCCGTAGCGCAGCGAGCAGCGGCGGAGAGCTACGGCTACGGCGGAGCTGCACGGGCACGGCGAGCTAGAGCGAGAGAGAGGGAGAGAGGATGTCAAGGACGCGCGCCAGCTCACCCTCGTAGCGTGGGAACCCGCAGCGTGGACGGAGGAGAACGGAGGAGGGCGTGCGCGAGCTCAGAGTCCGGCGGCCGGAGCGGAAGAAGACGATGACGGGGCGGTCGATCCCGAGCTCCCCGGCTCGATTCCTTCGGCGTGGAGGTAGGTGGCGTCGCGGCGAAGCTCGCGGGGGTCCTGGATGGTCTCGGGGTGCTCTCAATCGCCGGCGGCGAGCTCGGCGGACATGGCTAGGGTTCGGGCTCGGGGTGGAAACGGAGGAAAAATCTGGGGGAGAGAGAAGCAGAGCAGCGCTCGTGGTGGTCCTATCCACTCCAGGGCAGCAGAGGAGGAGGGGGGGGGTCCGGGCGCAGCGTAGGAGAGGGCGACACGGCGACGGGGTTCGTCGGGGACGGCGCGCTCGGTCGCTACAGAGGAAGACGAAGGAGGTTTTCTGGAAACCCCCCTGCCACTTTTCTTTTCCCTTCACAGACCAGAGTACTTCTTTGATTTATTTGGGGCATTTAAACACTTTAGAAAAATTTGAGAAAATTCATGTAGCCTCCCCATACCATGTAGAGGCACCACAAAAATTGGCTCCTCAAAATAAAATGTTTTGGTGTACTTTTGTTCATAGGTGTTAAAAAGGGCATTTTGTTGATATTTCCATAAGTTGCCACTTTAATGATTTGGAGACAATGCAAATATAATATTTGGAACCCTTGGAACTTCCTTGACAAATATCCAAGATTCAAATTGTTTGATTGCAATTGACACAATAGTAGCAAGTTGAGATGTATGCCGTGATGCAATTACACAAAAGTGGAAAAATTACAGAGGTTTTCAGGTTTCAAACCTGGGGCTGTTACAAATCTACCCCCCTTACAGGAATCTCGTCCCGAGATTCTACAGTTGCGGAAGAAAGTCGGGATACTCCTCACGAAGACTAGACTCTCTTTCCCAGGTAGCTTCTTCTTCGGAATGGTGAGACCACTGAACTTTGAAGAACTTGGTAGTCTTATTCCGAGTCTTCCTTTCTGCTTCATCCAGGATACGTATGGGATGCTCGCGATAGGTGAGATCCGCCTGAATATCTAGCTCCTCATGATTGACTCCACGGATAGGATCCTTGAAACAACGACGGAGTTGGGATATATGGAACACATCATGCACATCCGGGAAGTTGGTTGGGAGTTCTAGTTGGTAGGATAGATCTCCTCGTTTGGCCAGAATGGTGAAAGGGCCAACATAACGAGGGGCCAATTTTCCCTTGATACCGAAGCGACGAACACCACGAAGAGGAGAGACGCGTAGATAGGCCTTGTCACCAATTTCATAATGGACCTCCTGATGGTGCTTATCATAGTAGCTCTTCTGCCTAGACTGGGCAATCTACAGATTCTCTCGTATGATTTTCACCTTCTCCTCAGCTTCATTGATCACATCTGGACCCAAGAGTTCCCTCTCTCCGGTCTCGGACCAATTTAGCGGAGTTCGGCATTTTCTTCCATACAGAACCTCGAATGGGGCCATACCCAGACTCGCTTGATAGCTATTGTTGTAGGAGAATTCAGCGAAGGGAAGGTATTTCTCCCAACCCGTGCCAAAAGAGATTACACAGGCTCGAAGCATGTCCTCCAGAACTTGGTTCACCCTTTCGGTATGTCCATCAGTTTGGGGATGGAAAGCTGTGCTGAAGTTGAGGCGGGTTCCCATGGCTTGTTGGAAACTCGTCTAGAATTTCGAGGTAAACAAGCTGCCACGATCAGAAATTATCTTCTTAGGAACACCTTGAAGTACGATGATCCGGGAAGCATAAAGGTCAGCCAGCTTTGCAGCTGTGATGTCGACTCGCACTGGGAGGAAGTGAGCCACTTTGGATAGTCGATCGATGATTACCCAGATGGCATCGTTGCCCTTGGGAGACTTCGGCAGACCCGTAATAAAGTCCATACCAATCTCGTCCCATTTCCATTCTGGAATCACAATAGGGCGAAGAGTGCCAGCAGGCCTTTGATGTTCAGCCTTTACACGTCGACAGGTGTCGCATTCAGCAACATACTTGGCGATTTCTCTTTTCATCCGAGTCCACGAGAATAGTGGTCGGAGGTCTTGGTACATTTTGGTACTATCGGGATGAATAGAGAGAGGGGAATCATGCGCTTCTTTGAGGACCAACTCCTTCAGATTCTGCTCCTTTGGCACCACCAGACGGTCACCAAAGTACACGATTCCCGCTTCATTCTCAGAGAAGCATTTGGCCTTTCCACTAGCAATGTTCTTCTTGATATTAAGAATGCCAGTATCTAGTTTCTGCGCCTCCTTTATCTGGTCTACCAGAGTAGATTTGATTTCCAGATTTGCGAGGTAGCCAGAAGGGACAATTGCTAGGTTCAAACGGGCGAGCTCTTCATGGAGAGCAGGTTGAGCCTTCTCAACCATCAGGTTGTTGCTATAAGCTTTTCGACTTAGCGCGTCAGCCACGACGTTCGCCTTGCCGGGTTGGTAATTCAGACTCACATCATAGTCTTTAATTAACTCCAACCAACGTCTTTGCCTGAGAGTTAGATCCGGCTGAGTGAAAAGGTACTTCAGACTCTTGTGATCTGAGTAAATCTCGCAACGGTTACCAAACAGGTATGGTCTCCATTGCTTCAGGGCATAAACCACTGCGGCAAGCTCCAAATCATGAGTTGGGTAGTTTTTCTCATGTGGCTTCAATTGGCGAGAGGCATATGCCACTGCATGGCCATCTTGCATTAACACACAGCCCAAGCCTAGCAGAGAGGCGTCACAGAAGACCATGAAATCCTTGCTTGCGTCTGGCAGGGCAAGCACAGGAGCAGAAGTGAGTTTGGCCTTCAGGGTTTTGAAGCTCTCTTCAGCTTGGTCCGTCCATACGAACATTGTATCCTTCTTGAGAAGGTTGGTCAGAGGCTTGGCTATTTTGGAGAACCCTTCGATGAATCGGCGGTAGTAACCTGCCAATCCCAGAAAGCTTCGGATGTCCTTGGCAGACATGGGAGTTACCCAATCCATAATAGTTTGAACCTTGTCGGGAACGACAGCCACTCCACTTGCGGAAATCACATGGCCGAGGAAGACGAGATTGTCCAACCAAAACTCACACTTGGAGAACTTGGCATAGAGGCGGTGTTCTCGAAGGCGTGTCAGGATCAAACGAAGATGTTCGGCATGCTCTTCATCGGTTTTGGAGTAGACGAGAATGTCATCGATGTAAATGACAACGAACTTGTCGAGATAATCCATGAAGACGGAGTTCATGAGCCTCATGAACGTCGCCGGAGCATTGGTGAGACCAAAGGACATAACGGTATACTCATATGAGCCATAGCGAGTAACAAATGCCGTCTTTGGAATATCCTGCTTTCGGATCTTGATTTGATGGTACCCTGACCTCAGGTCCATCTTGGAAAATACCGTTGCACCAGCTAGTCGATCCAATAGATCATTGATGCGAGGAATAGGGTACTTGTTTTTGATTGTCACCGCATTTAAAGGCCTGTAGTCAGAGACTAGACGAGGCACGGTAGAATCCCTCTTCTTGACGAAGAGTACGGGACACCCCAAGGTGAACTGCTAGGCCGAATGAACTCTTTCGCTAACAGTTCATCAATTTGCTCCTTTAACAGCGCCACCTCCTCCACCGGCATCCGGTAGGGCTTCTTGGCAACCGGCGCGGTACCGGGAAGCAACTCTATGACGAACTCCACACTTCGATCAGGTGGCATGCCAGGCAATTCCTCCGGGAACACATCCGGGAAGTCACACACAACGTGGATGTCTTGGATTTCAGGAGGGGATAAGCCTTCCATAAGGCAAAGGAGAAGCTCAGGTGAGTGGGGCATGGATGGAGATGGAGGTCTGGACTCTGCAGACCAATACTCCACAATTTCGCCGGAAGATGTGGTCACGGTGATGGTTCTGGCAGCACAGTCGAGGTTAGCCTTGTATTTCCCTAGCCAGTTCATGCCCAGTATGGCATCAAAGCCGGTTGAATTGAAGGCTATCAGCGGAAACGGGAAGGGGAATGAGCCTATATTAATTGAAACTTCAGGGGTCACCCTTTTGGTTTGCCAACGAGTACCAGGGCTGGTGACATATAACGGTGCTTCCAACTCTTCAAACGGTATATTGTTTCGTTGTGCAAATGCTACCGAAATGAATGAATGTGATGCTCCAGAATCAAACAGTACTGTAGCTAGAGCTTTAGCAATTCAAAGCGTACCCATGAGAACACTGGGGTCGTCCTCCACGTCTTCAACAGTGACGTGGTTCAGGCGACCACGACTAGCCGTACCCGTCTTGGCTACGGGCGTGGCAGGGGCTGGTGGTGGAGCCTTCCTAGGGCATTCTCTGGAGTAGTGGCCGGGCTGGCCACAGCTGTAGCACGTGCTTGTCGGTGGTGCAGGGAGTTGAGGACGATAACCACTTCCGCCCGGGCCCATTTTTGGAGTAGGAGGGCGCGGCAGAGGTGGCCTGTACTCCGAGGTCCTTGGCACGAACGGAGGACGGGGCACAGAGCTATAGGGAACGAAGACCCTACGCTTCTTGCCGTCAGCAGCCGAGGAGCTCTGATGATCCCCCTGAAGTGGCCTCTTAGTGGCCTCTAGTTCCTTCCTTCCCTGTTCCAGGGTGAGAGCCTGGTTGTACAGTTCCTGGTAGCTCGGGAACTTGAAGGGCAGCAACTCGTAACGAAGCCTTGGATTGAGCCCCTTGCGGAACAACTCCTGCTTGTCCGCATCATTGGTCACATCCCGAGGGGCGTAACGGGAGAGACGGCTGAACTCATGACCATAGACTGGAACGTCCATCCGTCCCTGATGCAAGTCCAGGAACTCCCTCCTCTTCAAGTCCATGAGGGGCTTGGGAATGTAGGCAGCGCGGAAGGCAGTGCGAAACTCCTCCCAGGTGAAAACATGCCCAGCAGCGAACATCGCCTGGTGGCTTTCCCACCACGCGCCCGCTGCACCCGCCAACAGGTAAGTGGGGAAGTTGGCTTGTTCCACAGCTGGAACATGCAGGGCAGCGAACTTGCGCTCCAGTGCACGCAGCCAGTCATCTGCGTCCAAGGGCTCCTTAGCATCGGAGAAGGACGGTGGCTGGGACCGTAGGAACTCAGTGAGAGTATGACAATCGTTATTCCTCCAGTTCCCTTGGTGCACCAACTGCTCGAGGAGTCGGTCGCTGCGCACACGGCCCTCCTCCATAAGCAGGAGGACCTCCGCCATGGTGGGAGGTGGCGGTAAATCTTCGCCGCGGCGACGGCCCGTCATTCTGGATATTGACAAGGACACAGTTAGAATCCCATCGTGTCATCCTTGTACACAAAAATAGGGACAGCAAAACTGGTAGTAGCAACAGATAGAACAACATGCACATCACTAGACGCACGCATAGATGGAACTGAGTTCACAAATATTGGTTCTAGTACAAGCCACAGTTTGCTGAAAGAGAGGTACAAGCCTCATACATATTACACTGGATGGGTACTAGGAAGATAACAGTGACGAGTCTATTACATAACGAGCTCTACTGCTCCAGGCTCCAGAGATACAAACAAAGGAGTATTTGGCACAACTCGCAGGAAGGCACAATTACTCGAGCATCTCCCGGTAGCACACATGGCTAGTAGTACGCCATGACATCCTCATCAAGTGGCGCCGGGGGAGTGTGGAAGCGGCGCGCACTGGCAGGCTGGTTGCCATACGGCGACTCGAGTGCAGTAAGCCTCGGGTCTCGGTGAGGACCGGTAGGCGGGGTTACGCCACCAACTCCCGGACTGCAAACGTCGGTAGGCAACTCCTCCAACGGGGGTGGGCGAAGTAGTGTGAGAGGAAGCGTCCCATCCATGACATACGGGCGCACACTCATCAGAGTATGACGGTGACTAGCACGCGCCGAAACAGCGTAGAGGTACCACTGCCGGGCTCGACGGTCCAACGCTCGGACTAGCTCAATCAGTGCCCGGTGCTTGCTGTCCGACTCCATCTCGCCGCTGCTGTACACAGCTCGGTAAACACCCGACGTGCTGTCGTCGGCAGCTGGGAAGTGGCAGAAATCCGACGCCTGGTTAGCGAGGTACGGACAGTAGCTGCGGTAAATAGAGAGGCCGTTATACGCGGCCTCCTGAATCGCCTGCTCCACGGTCATACCCACGCCTCCAGCTATGTTCTCAACGCGACCCTCGTCGTTGAGCACGCGCACCTTACAGAAGAACTGCGCCTGGCTGTACGGTGCATACTCCTCATACACCGTGTACTCCGGTAACCACCTACAACCCTGGCTGGCCAGAGCTGCGGCAAACAAGGCGGGGAACCCTCGAACGCCCTCACATCGAGTGAGGCGAACAACCAAGCCCGAACCAGTCATCTGTAGCAAGGATAATTCAAATGTCAGGTTCGGAGACTCTGGATTCAGGAATGGAGTAGAACTTGGGTAGAGACTAGTCACAACACGGGAAATGATCCTGAAAGCAAACACAGGGACGAGAGCCCCAAAAGTAGGTCGCCCCACGCCCTAAAACCCAAAACGAGTAAGCGTACGACACGTCATGCGCGGCGGAAGCGACACGTGATAAGGCACAAAACAAATAGAGGTAAGATTGCTCCGAGAGTAGAGGGTAACCAGATAAGGAGTAAAAAGACTCCTAAGATGGTTTTCACAACTCATTTTTAGGTTAAAAATATTTTTACCAACACTAGACTCCACGTCGACCAGTAGTAAGGGTTTCCTACAGGCGGTACTGCTCTGATACCAAGTTGTAATGCCCCAATCCATAAATTATACAGTGATGCTATGTGTCGGTGGTCATGCTACATAATCGAAGGTTACTGGGGTTACCACTCCCAGGCCGAGTAAACATCGGCAGGCGTGCTCGGCATGGATCATAGGCAACACAACCCTTCGATCATGCCATATCCAACGCATAGCCCTCAAAGTATAATAAAGAGACTAAGACACCGGAACACCTGGCACATGACAGACCCTACGACTCAAGGTAATATAGTTCAACTCTTAGTAGAGAAAGATAGCAAATATTACAATCCAAGGTCACAGACCCATCAGTACATCAAGCGGAAGCAAATTAAGTTGTTCTAAACAACAAGATCCAAATATGGCCTAAGAGGCCTACAGATAAACAGTCCCGTGCCAGCTGGTTCCTAGTTGCCTCAGGCTGCCACCCGGGAACCTCAGACTACTCGTCGATGTCAATATAGAACCCACCTTCGGGGTAGGTAAAGTCCTCCTCTAAAACAAAAATAAACAAGGGTGAGTTCGACGAACTCAACAAGATTTTGAGCTATTTGCTCCATGATTGGCTCTCAAGGTTTTACGGCTGTTTTGCGTAAAGCTGATTTTATTCTTAAAATATGACTCCAAGGCATCGACTATCAGAATATTTTCGAAGAGGGGTAAGAAGTAACTCTTTCTCTTTTGATTCACTTTCTCATCATCCACCACTGTACATGTTCCACCAAGGCACCTCCCCGACTCACCCTCGAGGAAGTCAACCTTTCAATCGTGAGTGGTACCTTTAGTACCCAGTTTTTAGTCATTCCGTTAAAGTTATTCTATGATCCCTGAATTCGTCACCAAGTCGTCCTTAACCGTGGACACGGCTTTTCGAAAAGATTTATCCCTGCAGGGGGTGTACAATGTGAAAGTCGCCAGGTTCCCGAGGGACCTCCCAGCTCCTTATCCATGCGTACCGTCCGACCCATTGCCAGAACATTTAGCTCTCTTCCGGGGAAAGCCGGCTGGGCGGGAGCGGCTACGACCTTTACCTCGCTTTGGACTAACCCAGGATCATCAGTGACTGGGGGACAAGTTCAGTGCCTCCAACACCCTGCCCCGCGGCCACTCATTTTCCTACCACCATAATCCTCATCTCAGTCTTGGCGTCCATCTGAACACACGTGCAAATGGAAAGCCAAACTAGAGGACCCTCGGCTAGTCCGACACAAGTTAGTCGGTCGATGAGGTTCCATATGCCCACGCATGGTAGCACGCTCAACTTGGCTCGAAGGCGAGAACTCGCACCGAGGCGGCGAGAACGAGACAACCCACCACATACCATGTGGCCTCTCATCCCCACCTTTTAGCATTTTATTAATTATTACCACAATTCTCCACCATCATCCGCGGGAATTCCACATCTGATCCCAACATGAATATCCATCGGACCACTAAGCAGTTAACTAAGCATGGCTAAGCAACAACATAGCATAGTGCATTATTTCAGGCTATCAATACAAACCTATGGATAATAGGAGGGAAACAGGTAATGGCATCGGGAACTTAATGCAACTATAGGATACTCTAATCCAACAAAATTGACATTTGGAACCGCATGCAATATTATAGTGGAGAAAATAATTTGCGGAAAATAGGATAAGATATGCAAGAGGGTGGGGATCACGCTTGCCTTGCTCAACAGGCGGGTAATACTGATCGTCGGGGTAATGTGGCGAGACCCTGGTTCCTTGATCTATCGATGTTTAAAAACACCGGAAAGGACACAATCAATACAAGCAATTCATATGCAATGCGCAAACACATGATGGTATGACATTTTAATGCACTGAATTATTATATCAATTATATCACATTTACATGGGATGCTAGGAATAATTATTCAACGATATAGGAAATATATTTTCCTATTTGTTTTTATGTTCCCCTACAATTTTAATTTAGGTCACATGCTTGAAATGATTTTTAATATGTAGCACTGGTGCTTAGGAGCAATTTTAATTAAAGGGCACCATTTTTAACAATTGGAGAAATTTATTATGAATTTGAGCTACACCTCTTTATTTATTATTTTAACAATTGGAGAAATTTAGGTATTTTGAAAGTTATGAATTTTTGAAGTTTTAACCATTTTCTGTCTCTTTATTAAATCGCAGGAAATTAGCCCGGACGTTTTTCACCGAACGCGAGGCTACCCCGAGCCACTGACGCGCGGGCCAGGGGCCAGGGTGGCGCTGACGCGGCGCGGGGCGTTTGCGGGGCCACTGGCGCGTGGGCCCAGGCCGTCAGCGCACGCCGGAGCGCACGGCCGTGGAGGACGCGGGCGGCGAGGTGCACGGACCCGCGTTTCTACTGCGCCAGGGATCTCGCGGAGGGGTGCGTTCGACGCGCACTCGAACGGGGAACGTTTCTACGGCGGCGCCGCTACCTAATGGTCACCGTAGCGCAGCGAGCAGCGACGGCGAGCGGCGGAGAGCTACGGCTACGGCGGAGCTGCACGGGCACGGCGAGCTAGAGCGAGAGAGAGGATGTCCAGGACGCGCGCCAGCTCACCCTCGTAGCGTGGGAACCCGCAGCGTGGACGGAGGAGAACGGAGGAGGGCGTGCGCCAGCTCGGAGTCCGGCGACCGGAGCGGAAGAAGACGATGACGGGGCGGTCGATCCCGAGCTCCCCGGCTCGATTCCTTCGGCGTGGAGGTAGGTGGCGTCGCGGCAAAGCTCGCGGGGGTCCTGGATGGTCTCGGGGTGCTCTCAATCGCCGGCGGCGAGCTCGGCGGCCATGGCTAGGGTTCGGGCTCGGGGTGGAAACGGAGGAAAAATCTGGGGGAGAGAGAAGCAGAGCAGCGCTCGTGGTGGTCTTATCCACTCCAGGGCAGCAGAGGAGGAGGGGGGGTCCGGGCGCGGCGTAGGAGAGGGCGACACGGCGACGGGGTTCGTCGGGACGGCGCGCTCGGCCGCTACAGAGGAAGACGAAGGAGGTTTTCTGGAAACCCCCCTGCCACTTTTCTTTTTCCTTCACAGACAGGTCCTTCCCCATTACAGAGAGGTCCTTTTCTAATTCTTTTCAAAACCAGAGTACTTCTTTGATTTATTTGGGGCATTTAAACACTTTAGAAAAATTTGAGAAAATTCATGTAGCCTCCCCATACCATGTAGAGGCACCACAAAAATTGGCTCCTCAAAATAAAATGTTTTGGTGTACTTTTGTTCATAGGTGTTAAAAAGGGCATTTTGTTGATATTTCCATAAGTTGCCACTTTAATGATTTGGAGACAATGCAAATATAATATTTGGAACCCTTGGAACTTCCTTGACAAATATCCAAGATTCAAATTGTTTGATTGCAATTGAAACAATAGTAGCAAGTTGAGATGTATGCCATGATGCAATTACACAAAAGTGGAAAAATTACAGAGGTTTTCAGGTTTTAAACCTGGGGCTGTTACACCAGGCCTGGCGCGGCTCGCCTCGAGACGCAAGGCGGCGTCCTCGTCAAGAATCCATGGAACATCGTGCACTTACGCAAGTTCTACCCGTGATCATTGTCACGTCAAGAAATTTAGCGAAAGAGGCAGCTCACGGCTCAACCTCCAAGCACTTTTTGTCCCTCAAGGTTAAAAGCTCAAAGCTTAAACCTCACAAAACTTTGTATCCACAAGGAACAAATTAAAAATGTGATCATAGTCACGCCCGTGATCATTGTCACGTTGAGACTTCTAGCGGAAGAGGCAGCCTACGGCTCAACCTCCAAGCATTTTTGTCTCTAGAGGTTAAAATGCTCACGGCTTAAACCTCCAAACCATTTTTTGTCTCCTAAGGGAACAAACGCAAAACGTGATAATGTCACGCCCGTGATAATGTCACGCCCGTGATCATTGTCACGTCGAGACTTCAAGCGGAAGAGGCAGCCTACGGCTCAACCTCCAAGCATCTTTGTCTCTAGAGGTTAAAAGCTCACGGCTTAAACCTCCAAAGCATTCTTTATCTCCTTAGGGAACAAATGAAACCGTGATCATTGTCACGTCGAGACTTCAAGCGGAAGAGGCAGCCTACGGCTCAACCTCCAAGCATCTTTATCTCTAGAGGTTAAAAGCTCATGGCTTAAACCTCCAAAGCATGCTTTGTCTCCTAAGGGAACAAATGCAACCGTGGTAATTGCCACGCCCATGATCATTGTCACGTCGAGACTCCTAGCGGAAGAGGCAGCCTATGGCTCAACCTCCAAGCGTCTTTGTCTCTAGAGGTTAAAAGCTCATGGCTTAAACCTCCAAGCTCCACAGGTTTCTCTCGAGGGCAAACCCTCCGAGCTCTCCATTTAACGAGCCACCTCAGGCTGTTGATAGTCTCTGCCACAAATGGGTGGTCCCCATGCCTCAACATGGTCAAAACATTAACTTGGCAACCCCAAGCATAATAACTCAATTTCGTTCCCAAGTGAACTTAGCGCTTCGGCGCCGCTTTAAAATGTATTTGGTGAGTTTTATTTTCCCATTACTCTCATGAAGTGTGCGCTTACATCTCCCCACATGCGTACCTCGCGAGCGGGGGCTGAGTACGGTGTCAGTGCCTCAAATGATACACCAGCAGCACTGCAAAATCCAAGAGTCCGAGCTCTGGCTGGAGGGCAAAGATCCCACAAACACGCGATCTCTTCAGAGGACCTTGGTACTTACTCTCCTCGCAAGGAACGCCTGAGGGGACCTATAAGCGTGCACGAGTCCCTTGAACCGAGTTCTAGCGTTTGGGTTCGCCCCTCTAACATCTGCAGGGAAAAATCTCCCCACAAGCCTGAAGAGGCATCCAGGAGCGACCCCTCAAGTGGGCAACCTCGCCAGGCAAAAAGCCTCTGCAGGGCGGAAACCTCGAGAAGCTAAGTCTCGCACCCACGCCTTAAGAGCGTTTTCTCCCCCTAGCGCACGTTTGCCCCTCAAGCGACTTCGCTTTCCCTTACGCTTTATGGACTACTCGCACGTCTAAGGGGGGCACTTGAGCATCGCGACTCAGGGCTCTTACCTCTCCTAGGCCTAAACTTCCCCCGGCCTTGCGGAGTCATTGCTCCTGCATACCGAAGTGGCGGAGTCATGGCACGAAGAGATGGGACCTACCGACGCAGAGAACAAATAGACATGAAGATGAGTCCAAAGAGACCTCACAGGGGGCAGACAAGCTCGAATTAAACATCAATAAAGAGTATATTACAGGCCAAAGGTCTTAAGAAATCTAAACACACAGTTGTTTCAGATACAAGCGCTCGCAGGCGCAATAAGGGGAGGCTCAGGGGGAAACAGCGCCGCCTTGGACCTCCTCCGCGGCACCCTCTTCAGCCTCGGCAGAGCAGGCCTCTACCTCGATGTCTTCAGCCGCAGCCTCCGAGCGCCTGAAGCGGTTGCAGAAGGCGTCAACTTGCTCGCGGAGGGAACCGGAGACCCGCTGCGCGTCCTCGCCTTGAGCAGCCTCTGTCACGGAGGAGAGGTCGAAGCCTAGCGTGAGGCGCTTGAGGTTGGTGAAGATGCGATCAACAACCACCCCCAAGAGCTGCCGCCTCTCGTCTTCGATCATCTCGCGAAGCTCGGCGACGGGACCCTCGAGCGCCTCAAAGAGCTGGTCGAAGTAGACCAGGTACATGGCAGCATCACCGCGGCCTCGAACGTCGGTGTGCAGCGCGTCTGCGCCGAGCTGCGCGGCGAGCTCGTTGCCACGGGCGACCAACGCCTCAAACATGCGCTCGCGCTGCTTCGAGAGCGCGCGAGACGCAGTGGCGGAGTCTGAGGCCTCCGCCCGCTGCATCGCCGGGGCCACTTGCTCCTCCATGTCCTTGGCCAAGGAGTTGAGGTTGTGGACTACCTCGGTGCGAGCCTCCTCCGCTCGGCGACGGCCATCCTTGGCGCGCTTGAGGCGAGCCTCCAGCTTGGAGTTGGCCCTCTCGAGCTCGGCGATCCGCCGAGCATCCGCGGCGTGCTTGACCTTGAAGCGGTCCTCCTGCGTCTGGGCCAGGTCGCGGTACTTCTGAGAAGTGGACTGGCGGAATTGCTTCTCGCGCTCCACGAGGGCGTCATCGGCCTCCTTCTTCTCGGTGAAACGCCGCTCGAAGCGCTCGTAAGCTATCTTCTGGGCAGCGACGTTTTCGTCGTACTTCACGGTCGCCTAGGTCCTTCTCCGCCTGAAGGCGCTGCTCCTCGCGCTATTGCAGCTCCTTCTCCTTGAGGGCCAGTTGTCGCTCCCGCTCGGCAAAACCCTTGCGGTCTTCCTCCAGAGCGACCTGCGCGGCCTGGTGGGCGGAGAGCAGCTGGGTCTCTAGCTGGCCCAACTCGTGGCGCTTCTGTGCAAGCGAGCCCTCCATCGCCTCGCGCTCAGCCTTGGCCTGTTGCAGGAGCTCCTCTGCGGCGTCACGTTCCGATTGGAGGGGCGCAAGGAGCTCCGCGGCGTCGCGAATGGCCCCCTCGCGGACCTCCTTGGCAAAGCGGGTGGCCTCCTCACGCGCGGCTTGCAGCATCGCATCCTCCAGCCGGCGCGCTTCGACTGCCGCATGGAAGGATGACCATGACTTCGCTAGCTCCTCCTGCCGCTGAGCGAGCAATATGTCTCCGAGGGCGAGGTGGGCCTCCAAGCCCTCCAAGGATTCCCTCACGAGGCCGAAGGCGACCTCGCGGCGCCCCGCGCTCCAGTCCCAGCCGTGGAGGACCAACTCCTGGCTCGTGGAGGGCCCGGCCCCAGCGACGGGTCTCGTGGGCCCGGCCTCGGGGAAAGCTTGGGCGCTAGCCTGAGCTTCGCTTGCGCCCGCACCGGTATCCTCTTTCGGCCCTGCAGCTGCGGGGCGTTCCTCGGTCACAGCTTGACGAGAAGGCGAGGAAGCATCTCCCCCAGCAGGTCCGCATGTGCCTGCTGCTGCCTCGCGTGCTTCCCTTGCAGGCTGCACGGGAGCAGTGGCCGCAGGTGGTGGGGTAGGCGCGCGTGGAGGCGTCAACGCGCGCGGCGGCGTTGGTTCACGCGGTGGAGTGACCTCGCGCGGAGGCGTCGCCGCGCGAGGAGGAGTAGGAGCGCGAGGCGGCGTGGAAATTGTCTCCTCCGAGCCTTCCATCACCAGAGGCCCGGGGGGCGGTGCAGGCGCCTCTAGGCGTGCCATGCCCTCCTCCACCTGAGGCCCTGCTGCCCCCGCCTGGGGCACAGCCGCCTCCGCTTGAGGCGCCCCCTTAAGGGGGCTCGTGGAGGCCGCCTCCGCAGGCCTCGTGGCCTCGTCACCCGCGGCCGCCGTGGCGCTCTTCACCTCAGATGCCTTGCGAAGCCGGCGACGCTTCGCAGGTACAAGGTCACTGGCAAGAGCCCAAGAAAAGACTTCAGGAAAAAGTTAAGCGAAAGAGAAAGCTAAAAGACGAATGATCCAAGATTATGAGCACTAACCCTGAAAGGGTGGCGCCAGCGTCGACCCACGCCAGGCCTGGCGAGCGCCATGAGAGGAAGGCTTGGAAGCAGGCCTCGCAGGTGGCGCCTCCGCTTTCCTCTTGGAGGGGACGTCAGACGGCCTCGCCCCCGAGTGGTCCACGGCGGCTTTGGTGCGAGGCCCGCGCCTCCCCGGAGAGGCCTCCGTAGCTGAGGCCTCCTCTTGTCCTTCAGCCTCTTCCTCCACGAGTCGCGAGGGCACCACCACGAAGGCGTCTTCATCGCCTGACGAGATATCGCAAACCTCGACAGTAAATGGCCCAGCCCTCGAAGAGGAGACCTCCCCAGCCGCGGCCTCCTCCTCACCTAGGCCAGCTCCTGAAGCCGAGGTAGAATCGGCCCCCTCCGCTCCCCGCGCGACCGGCATCGGCGCCTCGAGGTCCGCCTGGCCTGTCGGGGTGAACGGAGGCATCCTCTCCAGGAGGTCCATGCGCTCCGTCAGATTGTATTGGTGAAGGGGCCGGAGCGCTGCGGGGAGCTCATCCACGGGAAGCACCGATGGATTGACGAAGAGCGCGGAGAGGACGTTGTCAACGGCATCCTTGTCGTTGTCCTCGACGTGAAGCTGCATCTTGTCCTTCGGCCCCGAGTACATCCACATGGGGACCGAATGTGCCTGGAGGGGCGCAATGCGGCGCGTCACGAAGTCCGCCACGATCATCTGCCCCGTGAGGCCCTCCTCGCGGAGGAAGCTCAGGCGCCCCATCAAGCTCACGTTCCTGGCGCCGTCAAAGGTGGCCTTGCCCAAGTGGGAGTTCTTCACCGGGGGCTCGTCGGGGACCTCGAGGAAGGCGCAGGGACGCTCCACCCCAACAAAAAACCACTTCTGGCGGAAGTCGTCTACCTTCTTCGTCACCGAAGTGATGGCCTTGCCCTCGCTTCAAGACATGGGGATCTAGACGCTCCCCGTGCCGTCGACGATGCGGAACGAGACGCACCCAGAGCGCTCGTTCTTCATCGTGTTCCGGAGCGTGTAGAAGCACCAGAACAGCCCCACCGTGGGCTCCAGGCCCAGGTACGCCTCGCAGAGGTAGGCGAAGACGGCGAGGATGCCAACAGAGTTGGGGTGCAGGTGCAGTAGCTGCACCGGATAGAACGCCAGCACCGCCTCCAGGAACGGCGAGAAGGGCGGCACTAGTCCCGCAGCCAGGCAATGCTGGAAGACCGGGAAGAACCCGCGCGGGCGCTTCCCGTGCACCGCGGGCTTCAAGGCAGTGGCGCCGTGCTCGTTCGTCCGGTCCGCCACCAGGCACCGGACCTTGGCGAGCGCCTTCTCGTTGACACGCACGCCCAGCAGCGCTGCACCCACAACGGTCTCAGGGGCCTCTGCCTGGGAGGAAGACCCCGCGGCGGCCTTGCCCTTGCTCTTGAGAGGGCTCATCGTCATGGAAGTGGGAGATTGGAGCAGTTGGAGAACGGAGATTCGCAGGAGAGAGCGGAGGCGGAGAGCTCTGTAGAGCTGAAATTTCTGCGAGAAGATTTGGAAACGGTAATGCCTCCCTGCTGCCTCGCTCGGGCTTTATGTCACCTCGAGGAGCAGTTACCGGGACATGGTGGGACCCCCCACGACTCGCGCCCCGGATCGTGCGAGACCGTTATTCGTCCAAGTGTCGCGTGGCTCGGGCCGGCTGGGCACTAAGGGCCCACGACGCTTCGCCTGAGCCCATGGGCTCAATCGTGCCCATCATGGGCCCGGGGGTACTGTCGGCCCAGTGGGAACTGGGGTATGGAGAGCTGATTCCCCCCAGGACTCGCACGCTGGCCAGACAGACGAAACGACTAAGGACCAGGCATCACCGCCTGGCGGGACCCTCTAAAGGCAATTCCCCTCGAGGGTCTCAAGAGGAAACGAGGGCCTCAAGGGACCCCTCGCCTCAGGGGACCCTCCCGAGGCGGCAGCTCGCCTCGAGGCAGTCCCGCAGGAATCTCCCCTCAGGCCTCCCCGCGCCTGAAGGGAAACGTTGCGGCCAAGGAAGTACGGCAAGACGCACATGGCCTCTGCCATGCCCACGTGGTGACGCAAGCACCCCCGTCGCTGTTTTGGTGATAAAGGGGTCAATAAAGCGGCTCTGCCTGCTGCGCAGCTGCCAGGACCTTCTACTCTGACGATAAAGCGCGTGGACGGCGCAACCCTCCAAAGGAGAACGTCATCGTGGGCTCCACCTCAGAGACTGCCCTCTCTGCGGGCAGTACAGCGCGGTCGGCGGCCTGTCGGCCACCGCGCCCACCTTTATCAACAATGGACCGTGTCCATGGACGAACACGCCGCGGTGGACTCCAACTCCACCCTGCCTCTGCCATGTGGTAGCCACCTTGAAGGCCAAGCCGAAGGAGAGCGTCAGAGGCGCCTATAAAAGGGGGAAGACATCCATCGTAGCGTAGGTGGACTCTTTGCGTGTTGCAGCCCTTGTAAACCCTAGCAACACTTGTTAGGATAGCCTCTGGCTGGAGGAGGAAGAAGACGATCGCTTCCCTTCCCAGGCAAGAACTGCCTCAAGGGGGCCTCCGGCAAGCTCCGTTGTACTGTAACCCCCATCATCTAATACAGACAAGCAGGAGTAGCGGTCTTACCTCCCCACGAGGGCCGTGAACCTGGGTAAGGGCCGGTGTCTACCTCTGTCCTGTGTGTGTCTTCTTCGGTCCGGCGAGCAACGTCGCGGAGCCACTCGAGGGTCTAGACCTCCAAGTTCAATCCCCTTCACGAACTACACTTCAGGAAGTGACTACCCCCGATTCTTGGGAGTCACAACCCGATAGGTGCATATTATAAGTACTTGGTTTATAAAATAATTCGGAACCGCTCTCAACTTGCTTAGTATGGAAAATAACAATAACTCTATTGCCATTCTTTGACCCAACAACCACCACTCAAAAACTATTTTACCTCTGTTTTCAAAATGAAATGCTCTAGCACATGTTAAATCCCTACTTCCCTCAAAGAAGGGCATATCTTTTACTTTACTGTTGAGTCACCATCCTTCTTTGAGCACCTTCTTGAGAGTATAATTGTCATTCTTAGTGTAATGTGCTTGTCCCTTAATATGGTTAACTGCAATGTAAACTTGATGCTTTTATCTTTGATATCTTTATTTCTAGTCTTCCCTTGAAACTCAGAGATGCTTGAGCATTTATGTTTTGCTGTACCATTCGGGCAAGCGAGATATCACTTTATCATATTTTCTTATGAGCCTTGCAATCTTGTGAATTGATATGTTCCATGTTATTTATCATTTGTATAATTGGCATCTTTTCATGGTTTACATAACTATTGGGTGACACTGTTTACATATGTCTTATTATGAATAGTCTAAGAATTTGTCCTTATAATGAGAATATTTACATCACATGAGCAAATGAGTTCGTGAAAGTTCTTTTATCGCACTCAGTTGTTAACTGAATTGCTTGAGGACAAGCAATAAGCTAAGCTTGGGGGGAGTTGATACGTCCAAAACATATCTACTTTCTCGAGCACTTTTGCTATTGATTTAGCTCTAATTTGTGTGTTTTGGATGCAACTAACGCGGACTAACGCTGTTTTCAGCAGAATTGCCCTGGTTTCTTGTTTTTGTGCAGAAAATCAACTCTATGGAAAAACACCAGAAAACACGTGGAATTCAATATTTTACCCAAAGAGTCCTGGAGTCAGAAGACGAGACGGAGGCGGGCTGCTAGGGGCCCACACCACGCGCTCGCTAGGGTGGGCTATGGCCGTGCGATGAGGTGGCGTGGCCGGACACGCCCCTGAGCCCCCCTCTCGGCTACTTAACCTATCTGACCTAATAACATCGGGGGGCTAGACACTTTTTTCAGAAACATCTCCGTACGCCGCCGCCACCGCGAATCCTAGTTCGGGGACCAGAAGTCTCTTTCCGGCACCCTGCCGGGATGGGGAATTGAAGAGGATCATCACCATCGTCATCACTAACGCCTCTCCATCAACCATCCATTTTCCCCATCCATGTGTGAGTAATTCACCGCTGTAGGCTTGAGGGGATGGTAGAGATTGGATGAGATCATTCATGCAATAGCCGTAATATCGTTAGGGCATGGTGTCTAATATCTGTTATCGATGTTTTACATCATTGTTGCAACTTGTTAGCTTAAAGCTTGACACTAGGACCCGAGTGCCATGATTTCAGATCTGAACATATTATTGTATCATGAAGATAATTATTGCTTTAGATCATATCTATGAGTTGTATACACATATTATTGTCTGAAACCGACGGCCCCAAAGTGACAATAATTGAGATAACCGGAGGAAATAGCTGTGATGTGAGGATCACATGTGTTCACGGAATATTAATGATTTGCTCCGATACGTTAAAATGAGTACCTTAATTGCCAGTAGTTTCCCTAGAGACCCCGCTGCAAACGGGCTGGCAGGACAAAAGATGTTGCGCAAGTTTCCCATTGCGAGCACGCACAACTAAATTGGAACACATGTTTATGATTAGTTAATATTTGGATGATTTATCTTATTTATCTGCAAATGCCTATGCTTTGATATTACATAAATTATCTTATCCATGCAACGCCCGTACATCCGTCCCTATGCCTACAGTATTTTAATCCTGATGTCTAATGCAATCACAATCACTGTCTTATTTCTAATGCTGCTATTATTGCACTGTTGTCTCTGCAATAAACTTGTGGCTACTGATAATCTGTCTCGAGTAAGTCTATTCACAGATACAGCTGATCTGACAAATCATCTGCTAAGGCTTATAAATATTCTTTGGCTCCCCTTGTATCGAATCAATAAATTTGGGTTTTACTTCCCTCAAAGACTTTTGCGATCCCCTATACTTGTGGGTCATCAAAGCTCACTTGACATAATCTAATCGAGTGGGTCCTAGAGTATCTATCCTGCTATACGGACTGGCAAATCCGCTCTTGATCCCTCGTCTCAACATTCTCTCTTCTGATACCCGAGATGACCTTTATTGTCACACTATTAAGATATGACGTTTGATGCAATCAAAGTATCTTTCAGGAATAGCAATAAGAGTTGATCTCACGGTCAAATGCGTAATGACTACGTCCTACAAATATTGGGTATCCATCACAACGTTCTACCTACGATATGACTCCATTGTCAACTGACATCAATGTCACATGATCGGGAAACCTCGATCATCGATTGCACAATAAACTAGTCACGTAGAGGGTACTAGGGACCTGGTTGTTTATCTACCTCATGTGTATTAATATTTCCGCTTAATACAGTTATAGCATGGTATAAAACTTATAATGAACAATTGAGATATGACGAATAAACTATCTTTATTAAGTGCCTCTAAGCTTTAGGGCATATCTGTTTCAGTCTCCCACTTGCACTAGAGTAACACTTAGTATAGTTTACAACTTGGAAAAGCTCAACATCCATAGCAACTTGGTGCATAATTCTCTCGTGGAAGAGGAATACAGTCAACAAATCTCACACACTGAGACATATATGTGCTTTGCAACACTTCTATGTCACCTAGTTTGACATCATCCCGGATGACGGTGAAATATATCTTATTCGATGAAGTGAGACTTGAACCTTCGTGTAGCATCGGCCTTAAAAGTCTATGAGATCTATTAAGGGGAACCACATATGCTCGAAAAATTGTTCAGTCCAATCAGTGACGGACCCAGGGGAAAAAAGAAAAAAGGACCGGGGGCATTCAAGTATAGAAAAGACACATTTTTTTAGAGCATTCCAGTATAGAAAAGTCACATTTTTTTGAGAAATAAATATCACAACACATATATAACAGTTTTCTTATAATTTATAAAACACTTGATCCAATCAGCGGCGGAGGAAAAAAAAAGAGGTCGGAGGAACTTTAAAGGAAAGAAGAAAATGATCCAAGAAAACTAAAATTGTCTAGACACACCAAATTTTTTATATTGTGTTACCCATAATCAATTGGTACAATGCTAATAACAACATATTTGAATCAAAATAGAACCAACAAAACGTACTTGCTGCCAGAGGTCTTGGTGCATTTGGACAGCAGAATTATATCTCGATGCTGCAGGTCTTGGTGCATTTGGGAACTCTCAGTGGTTATACCGGTGGCGTTATTTGCTGGCTTAATAAAATATCTCTCCATTATTTTCTTCTTCTTTCCTGCCAAATCAACCGAACTATACGATTATAAATTCATATGCTAGTACACTAATAGTAGCAGACAAGCAGAAAAGTAACGGTGATAATATATTGGTCAGGCACTCAGGCTAGCCGGTCAGACTAAATATGCATAGAAAATTTCCAAATCTTGGAAATTGGGTCGTTTTTGCTACAAAATTAAATAAGAAATTAAGGAACGAGAATCACCGTGCAATAAGAATTCGAACTGATTTGATACGGAACGGAACCAGAATAAGAAGACTATAAAAAATTGAAAAGCCCTAATGTTATCAGTTGAGATGAGATATAACTTACCTGGGTCCTAATGTGGGATTTGATTACACGATAACTGATTATGGGTAAATTGAACCAAACAGATTTTAAAAGAATTCGTTACGACTGCAATCAAGTTACGTTACTAAGTTGTGAACCAAACACATCCCTAATGGCGTTTATAGCGCGTTATATCGTTTCTGAGTAGGCTACGCTATATTTAGTCTAAAATGCTCGCTACGGCGTTACGCGCTCTATATACGCGCTATACCGCGTTGTACCACGCTAAATAATACTCCCTCCATTTCATAATGTAAGAGCTATAGTTTTTTGAAAAAAATTCCAAAATATATGGTTTACAACGATTTTTGGATGAATTTACTGATGAAAAAGTGAGTTTCATTCTCGAACGGAGTGATTTTATGGATTGTTTTCATTTGTTGTCTATTAGGGAGTGCTCTCTTCTGAATTTTGTCTAAGACAAATGTGTCCATAGTATGTCAAATACTCATGTCTTAATATCCGTGCAGAAAACTATAGCTCTTACATTCAGGAAAAAGGGAGTATAGCGTATAGCGCGCTACAAAAAAAACTGGAAAAGTGGGTCTGGATGCCATTGGCCCAAACAAAAGCCCAGCTCTTATCCCAACACGTAACAAAACTATAAAAGTCCAGCTCCCAAGCTTTTAGAAAGAAACATCACAAGGACAGAGAGTTCTTAGGAAGAGCTCCCAGGCTCCTAGGAACCTGATGATATACAAGTTGAAGGATCAACATCACAAGAAAAGAGAGTTCGTAGAAAGAAGATGTCTGTCTCCGGTAATGATGATGGTGTGCAATCTGGTTGTTAGTCTAGTAAAGAAGATGAGACCAATAATTCTGATTAATATTGTACACTGCAATCTGGTGGTTCGGTTTTAGACCTTGTTATTTAGTTAATGGATTTGTATCTCCTATTTATGTTTGTGCCATGGATCTGGTTAAGTGGACTGCTTTTGCAAGTATTACTGATTATTTCTGTTGAAAAAATCCTTAATATTCACTTATTCAGTCTATATATTACAATTTTTTGTCAAACGCTATTTCAAAAATAGCACGCTATAACACGATATAGCGTTTGTAGCATTTTGAAAAGGTTCACGCTATATTTTGTAGCACGCTATTTTTCTCATTGGGTGAGATGAGATATAGCTTACCTGGGTCCTGGGGTACTGAAGCCTGAAGGCCGCGTCGGCCGGCCGGCCGGGTACACGGTTGGACTGTGGAGGGAGGCGGCCGCGATGGCTTGATCTCGATCGGGGATCGTCGATGAAGACACGTACCATCGGCCTGCTCTGCTCTCGTTTTTCAATCTCCAGAGACGAAGCGACGTGGTTTGCCTAGCTGGATCGAATTGGATCGAATTAAATTGATCGATATGCACGATGTAGGCTGTAGCCTGGTGCGACAATTGAGAAACTGGCCCAACGAACTCACAAATCGTTTTTATTAATGGGCTTTCACAAAAAAAAATTGGGCTTGAGGGACTGGGGGCGTCGGTGCTGAGCTGACCGGGGGTATTGCCCATAATTATTATAGAGAGAATTCCTTATTTGGTCCTTGCTTAAAATTTTCTTCCCTATTTGGTCCTAAATTTTTTTTGGTTCCCTATCTGACATCTTAACTTCACTTTCTTCCTTATATGGCCCTATAATGCATTTTGAACATTCAAAGGACTCTATTGCCCCTGATTTGTCTGAGAACTAAATGTTTGTTGCCACCAAAATGCTTGTAATCCTCCGATTATTCCCGTTGAACGATCCTCCGCACCCATTGCTTGCCGCGTGTCCCGTATTCTGGCGAGATAAACAAGCGTAAGGTCCTACCCTACCTTATCCCTTCGGTCAGCTTCTTACCCACCCGATTCCTCTTTCCTCTCCTCTAGATTTCCCTTTCCTCTCGTCTATCCTCGTTACCGACTTGCGCAGCTGCGCTCCACGCCCACTACGCGCAGCACCTCACCGCCCTACTCGAGCGTCAGATGAAGTGCCTGCGGATCCCTGAGCTCGTCAGTGCCGCGACCTCGAGGGCCGCTGCGACATCGAGTGCCACGGCTGTCTTCAGGCCGAACACCACGCCACCCCTGCAGCACCATGTCCAGCCCCCTCGGCACATCTGAATCCAAGAAGGCAGCGGCTCTATAACGCATCAACTGCATGCATCGGCGCTGGGTGGCGAGAATTATGGACTATCTGCGGCGCCCGGACCTTCAAATCCTCCATGAGAAACGCCCAAGTTCTAATCAAAGGGATTAGAAATCCCTACCTATCTCCAGCTTCGAATAAGACGGCCGGCCGGCTGGCCGGCCGACGGCGAGAACCCCAAACGCTAAGAGTACGCTGGCTCAGGGAGCGCTGACGGCCAACAAGGGCGAGCGGAAGGACACGAGCAGAAACACACGACGGCGGCCGGAGATCTAAACGGCGACGAAAAAATCACCACACGATCGCCACAGGAGACCAACCGCCACACACGGGGCGGACACTTGGTAGATTACGGGAGTTGCGTGAGCATTAGGTTGATCGTGCGAAAGTAAGCATTTGGGTAAACAAATATGCTTAAAATATTGTCACATAATTTGTTAGGGGTAAAAGAGTCCTTTTGATGTTCAAAATGCATTATAGGGCCATATAGGGAAGAAAATGAAATTAAGATGTCAAATAGGGAAACAAAAAAAATTTAGGGCCAAATATGGAAAAAGATTTTAAAGAAGGGTCATATAAGGAATTCTCTCATTATTATACTACTAGTTGAATGCCCGCGCGTTGCTACGGGTCACTCTAGTTTTTGTTGCTACACATGAAAAAAATCTTGTTTACAAAAAGATATATAACTAAATAATACCGTAATGAGATATAACCAAACTTTATTTTAATAAATCTTATAAATTAAACCACATGCATAGAAACATGAATTTTCTGTGTTGACTAAATTCCGGTCTACTTGTAAGATGGGTATGTATTCAAGTAGAAAACTCCCGTATAACTCGTACCCATAATATATAAGATCCTTGAAACCCAGGGATCGTACATTTAGGTAAGAAAGAAAGACAACAAATATAATTTTATCAATAGGATATTCGTAGAGTTTCATGTGAAAATATACCAATAAATTAAAAGCTCACATATTAGCATAATGTGGCATTTGTTTTTTACTATTTTTATCATGCAAGTAAAATCTACCTGAACTTTTGTAGACAAGATATATAGCCAAGAAAAGCATAACCATATCCAGCCGAGGAGCCCATTGTTTCTTCATGTCCACGAAAGAAAGCATTGGATATAGAATGTGCCGCTTGGCTGAGTATTTGTACTCTATTTGACCATTCTTCAAGCTCCTGAACACAAATATGCGAACCATAATTTGTTATTTGTTGTGTGTGTCATATAGATTAAATATTAAAGGAAGAAGCTTCAAGCATATCAAACGATATAGTATATCGGATAGTCATTCACAAGGCCATTACTTATATCATGTATTTGTTTATCTCTTGATTTGTTGATCAATCAACACAATGAACTTGACTTTTATACTATTTGCCCCACCATCTTTCTACGGAAAATGTCTTTAATATGTCCTTTCATGCTTTTTCAAGGGTCTCTGATGCACCCTTAATGTGCTTACATTAAGATCACATTAGCGAAACAAGTTGTCAAATAATTGATACATCTATGCCCTATCTCAACTTCAATTATAGCATGTTGCGCCCTTTAAAGTAGGACAAAATGGCATGCACTATTGATAAGCAGAAAATCAACTGAAAGCTAAGGTGCAGTAGAACATGCGATGTACTACACGAGCATGCATTTATGCACAGAATTCAAGAAAAGTTGGACATCTACATCAAAAATTTCATGATCAGATTATGGTATCAAAATTTTCATCTGCTTCCTCTGTAGTGCACACACCAAGACAATTATAACAGATAGCGACAAAGGAAAATTTGATCGGCTCAATATGATTTCAGGCACAGATCAAAAGTGCTCAATATGATGTTTTGACCTGCTCAACTACGAATGTGCTTAGATTTATTAAGTACAATCACAAAAGGTGATTAGCAGGACCCACATTGTCAACCTGTTCGTCTTGTTGAGCTTTTATTTCATCAAAAGGCCTGGGACAAATTTACAGATGATGGTTCCACATAATATAAGTAAAATTTAGAACTGGCACATTATCCCAAGTGATAAAATCATAGGCTTTTTAAAGGACTATATGTTAGCAACGTAATTTCTTCACTATGGATCAACGTAGTGTTCAAGGCAGAATCATAATTTGATCAAAAGGGGGGCACATTTTGATACAAAATTTGCACTAATGAGCTAATAATCTTCTCTTGAACAAAATATAATTTATTCATTCGGTGGAATGATATCATGACCACGGAATAGTAAGTACGCCGTATGAGAATCATCAGATCTCCACAATTGGAGAAAGAAAACATTGACAACCAACATAAAGTTTCATTATGCATTTCACTAAAAACAACATCATGTGTAATATACCTAGGAATCTCTTGGCAATCTGTCACCACTTACACAATCCACTCCCCTCCTCTGTTTTACATTATTATTGCTTCGCTGCAAACAAAAATGCATACACTCTTTTTTTACGGTGTAATTTTATATAATATAAGAAAAAGGCTAAAGTATTCCTTATATCACAATATGGCTTTTTAGAGTCAAAACACTGACTAACCCAAAAAGGAAATGCTAGGCTGTTGAAAATAGGGAAATCCAGTCACCCAGATGTTGAATAAAAGCCGGTTTAGTTCTGTATGGATGCAAAAACAAATCATTTTTGGTACAAACTATCCAGATAGCCATAGATGGGGGCATTTTGTTGAATATTAGATCGTTGCGTTCCTTTTAGTTGTTCCATGCAATGGAGGCAAAGGTCTAAAAAAACCTGGCTTAGCAAAGAAGGTGGTTGCTAGCGAGATACGCTTACAGGGAGATCCAAATGAAAGCCAACATGATTCCAGCAGGTAGCAGCAAAGTCACAGGAAAAATGAGGTGCTCACAGTTCTCCATCGATTCACCCTAGGAGTATTTTCTCTATAGGAAAATTTGTGCAGTTCCTTGAGCAGCTGTAGAAGTGCCTTGTTTTGCATCTCCAAATTTACTACCCCAAGGCCTCCCCTATTTTTTGGAAAACAAAACTTTTCCCAGGCTGCTAAACTAACAAAAGAGGTGGAATCATCCTGCTTGTCCCACACGCATTGACGACAGGCACAAACACAACTGTTTATAAACTTTGTAGAAAGTTTTAAGCGCATCAATAACATAGGGAGAGCTGAGAGTACTGAGCTAACCAATTCCCACATATGTGACCATTCTATTTAAATTCGGTTTCAAGAAAATATAATAAATATAAGAGTTTCAATAGGATTAATAGGTCAATAGAAAAAACCAGTCATAGGATTGCATACTACATAAGAATCCTACAAAATCATAGAAAATGTTTTACTGGTTACTATACTTCCAGCATCTGTGTGAAAAAACCCAGACACCACCAGATTATGACATGAGCTCTAAAGAAGTTGCATAGTCAGGAAATGTCAATAGTCTATATGGAAAATCATGATTTCGAATGACAACTACTGTACGACTCAAGTTAGCAATGGACACTTTATAAAATTGTGTCCTTCTACTCCCTCTGTTCTAATTAGATGAATTCCATTTATCCATTTTAAAATAAATGTAAGTCATCTAAATTGGAATGTAGGGAGTACATAATAAAACAACTAATACTTTGGCGAAGACTGTTAGTGACCGCAAACTTCTAAGCAAACTGAAATCTTTTAATTGATAAGTTGTCAAAGCAAAATAAATGAGCCTTGCGCCGGATAAAAAATACCATTGTTGCTCCAAACTGTCATTTAATTGAGTTGTTGCCAGACTGAAGTTGTACATCAACAAGTTTTGTTATTTCTTCAAGCGCCTGTTTGCATTCTGGATCAGCTGACTCCACAATTTCAGACATGTAAATTATAAATAAAGGTAGATCTTCAGGTGCAGGCCAGAAGTTGTAACTTTATCACATAAACCATCATCTACACCAGGACTAACCTGTTTGTTGAAGTCAGTAAAGTTGTAAACAACAAGAACAACTCCTGAACTTGCAAGACTTCACATGTCAAGTGAGAAAATTTCAATCTGAACCAAGCACCGAGTGCTCCAGTGTACGACCCTCCAAACACAAACCAAGAATGTATGCTCATGAACGATTATACTTTGCATTCAACGTTTCCTTCATAGAGGAGAAAGAGAAAGTTAGAGAAGAACACCAATTTAGCCATCTAAATATGGTGCAAACTTTTCGATCGGTGACAACCAAGGCAGGCACTTCCGGCGGGTTGCAGCCTTGCAGGGCATGTAGAGGTCACGCGTCTCTCAGGGTCTGGACTCTGGAGTAGTCCTCGTCGTCGTGGCTTTATGGCTTTCGGTACTGTCAAATCTGCGGCTGGCTTTCGGTATTGTCAAATCTATGGCCATGGCATCCTCGTCGTCATGAAATCCTCCTCTCCTCTCCGACGCCGCGGCCGGAGCCGTCAAACTCACATCGGCCCTGCGATGCCGCCGCCAGGGAGTAGGTCGAGGCCTGACTTTGTTCGCTCGAGTAAAGACGTGCAAGCGGGGCGAGGGTTGGTGACGTTTGGATGGGCTCGGCCCATATTTGTGCGATCCCGGGATGGAGATCCGGCAGACGAAATAGCACAGGACGTACGTACGTTGAACTCCCATTTAATAGTAAAGATATATAAAAACCGTAGACTTCTCCGACTCTCTGCTTGATTTGGATACTGTTGCTACGTCCACACAACCAATCAGGCGTTGCCGTTTCAGTTTGCTACTGTTGCTAAGCCCTTTCTACAGTGTGTCCTTTCCATCCTCACGTCTGCTTTTCATCGGATGGTCTGCGTCGCCTACGCGGCCGGTCGGCCGGTGGTGTTTCAAGAAGTAACATGCGTACGCGTTTAGGTTACGTGCCCTCCTGTCATTAATGGCTCAGGAATACGTGTCTCCTTTTTTCCTTTTACCCTCGACGCCGCCGTGCCTTGATCTGCTCTCGATTTGGTCGTTCATTCCTCTCTCCCTGTCTTTGCCTCGGTTTGGTTTAGTCATGGTTCGTATGCGGAGGCTCGGTTCATGATTTCCACTTCTTTCTTCTTTGATTTCCAGGCTAGGTTTGCCTCCGTTTTGTCCACCTGATATCCTTCCGTTCTGATCTTTTTGCCCCGATCTTTCAGTAGTGTATTTGTTCAACCTGTGCTGGTGGCTGATCGTGCTTTTGTAATTTCTTCTAGTTGTGCCCATGCCTCATCGTTCTTCTGCCGGCCGGAGAGTAAGGGCGCCCTGGAGGGCTGCCTTACCTTCTCCTACTTCCTCTTCCATTGCCGCACAAGGTATTCTTTCATCGGTTCTTTCTTGCTGCGCCCGCCTATGGTTCCTTTATGGATGGTCCTCTGTTTCTTTTTAGGGGATTCTTCTTCGGTTGTGCGCCGACGTCGTGGGCTTCGTGGTCTGCAAGACATGCCTCCGGTGTCGCCTGCTTCTCTCTCCGGCGACGGGCCCCATGCTGTCTCTGATGTTTCATCAGGGCCTCTTCCTACGTTCGCTGGTTCGTCTGCTGCTGTCCATACCTCGCCGCTTTCTATGGATAAGTATGTACGACAGCGCCGTGGTGCGCATGACGTTTCGTTTTCTTCGCGCCGTCCTCATCGTCGTGTTGCGTCCGGCTTAGTAGGTGCTCCTGCTGGTTCTTCACTTTTTCCATCGGCGATGCCTCCCCTGTCAGCTGGACAACTTGGTGTTTCTGAACCTGTAGCTACGGGTGCTCTGCAAGTGATGCCTTCAGATTTCCCTTCTGGTTCTGTTGGAGTGTTGTCTGAAACTGATGCGCGAAGGCGGGAGATTCGCCTCGGAAAACGGCATGTTGATGATGTATCTTCTGCTTCTTCTGTTGGGTCGTTGTCTTCTGAGTTTGTTTCGCCACCTCCAGGTTTGTCCCTTTTTTCCGTCCTCTGTTTATTTTCATGGTTTTGTTGTCTTCTATTTTTTGCTAATAATCGTTTGTTTGTTTAGCGGTGTTTGACGATTGTTCTGACAATGGGCCACCCTCTACTTGGGCGCCTATTGATCATGTATTTCATGATTCTGGCCCTGGGTCGAGTTCTTGGGTTTCCTTCTCATCTGTCGACATGTTGCAATTTCAGAGCTTTGTTGATCCCGACGTTCCTTCTTTGGTGTCTCCGTTGTTACATAATACTGCTCCTGTATTTTGGTTTGGTAAGATGCTTCCGCATATTGTGCTGCCCGTCGTCCCTCTACATCCTGTACGCAAGGCTGCCCATTTGTTGCCGAATGGTATGGTTGTTTTCTTTTTGTTTCTTTTTTTGTTCTTTTCTGTATGGCTATTTAATTGTGTTCTTATTTAGACTTCTTCATTGCTTTCCAGTTGCTGCTACTCCCTTTGTGCCGCGTCATAGGGCTGCCAGAACCCGCCGAATGCGCATGGCTTTGCGCCGTTACCGAAGGCGTCTTAAGAGGGGTCGTCATTTCAATGCCAGCTTACCTTTGTCTCAGGAATTTGTTTCTGCATTGAAGCGTGAGTGTCTATTTCATTCCTTTCAATTTTCTTTCTGTTTTCTTAGTTTTCCTCTCAGAAGTTTCTTATTATACTTGCTGTTTTTATGTTCACTCTTTTATCTGATATTCTTGCTGTCCATTCTGCAGGTGCTTGGTCTGGCAGGTCTTACTACGGCCCTCCTTACCTTATTTGTAAATATTGTGGTGCCTCTTTTGCGTTGACTTCTCCGGCCCTCTGCTTGATTTGGGAACTGTTGCTATGTCGACGCAACCAATCAGCCGTCGCCGCCTCATTTTGCTACTGTTGCTAAGCCTTTTCTACAGTGCGTCCTTTCCATCCTCACGTCTGCTTTTCATCGGATGGTCTGCGTCGCCTACGCGGCCGGTCGGCCGGCCGGTCGGCCGGTGGTGTTTCAAGAAGCTACCTGCGTACGCGTTTAGGTTACGTGCCCTCCTGTCATTAATGGCTCAGGAATACATGTCTCCTTTTTTCCTTTTACCCTCGACGCCGCCGTGCCTCGGTCTGCTCTCGATTTGGTCGTTCGTTCCTCTCTCCCTGTCTTTTCCTCGGTTTAGTCGTGGTTCGTATGCGGAGGCTCGGTTCATGATTTCCACTGCTTTCTTCCTTTGATTTCCAGGCTAGGTTTGCCTCCGTTTTGTCCACCTGATATCCTTCCGTTCTGATCTTGCCCCGATCTTTCAGTAGTGTATTTGTTCAACCTGTGCTGGTGCCTGATCGTGCTTTTGTAATTTCTTCTAGCTGTGCCCATGCCTCATCGTTCTTCTGCCGGCCGGAGAGTAAGGGCGCCCGGGAGGGCTGCCTTACCTTCTCCTACTTCCTCTTCCATTGCCGCACAAGGTATTCTTTCATCGGTTCTTTCTTGCTGCGCCCACCTATGGTTCCTTTATGGATGGTCCTCTGTTTCTTTTTAGGGGATTCTTCTCCGGTTATGCGCCGACATCGTGGGTGTCGTAGTCTGCAAGACGTGCCTCCGGTGTCTCCTGCTTCTCTCTCCGACGACGGGCCCCATGCTGGCTCTGATGTTTCATCAGGGCCGCTTCCTACGTTCGCTTGTTCGTCTGCTGCTGTCCATACCTCGCCGCTTTCTATGGATCAGTCTATATGTCACATCGTCCACTTCTTCAGTTAACGTGTGACATGAGTAGTAGCAAGAGAAGTGTGTTGGGCCGGGCCGGTTGTGGCGTATGTCTTTATATACCGTGTACTCCTCTGTGTTTGGTATGAATGAAGTAATCGCTGAACACATCTCACCTGCTCCGTCTGTTCCCCACCTCCTGCTACTCCTTCTCATCCCAGATTCCCTGTTCTTCTCCACCTTCCGTGTCCGACCTAGATCGCTAGGGATTGGGTCGTGACAATTTGGTATCTAGAGCCACTCCACCACAAATTCCGGTCGCCGCGCCACCACTCCTTCGGCATCGATCCGTGATTCCAAGCAAAAGGTGCGAAATCGCCTTGGTGATTTCGCCCAAAATCCTTAGCTGGTCACATCTGCTTGAGGCGGCGCGACGGCGCCCGCGAAACCTTCCGCGCAGACACAGCAGGTGTTGCTGGCCATGGCGGAGAACTCGGGCCAGGTGAAGTCGATGCTGGAGGACATCATCAGGCGACTCGACTCACAGGCGACCTCCAACGACAAACGCCATGAGGATCAAGTCGCGTTCAACAGCCAGATCTCCACCGATTTGGCAAGTGTTCGGCAGCAGTTGGTGCTCACACAGAACGACATCGACGAGACACGCAAGGAGCTGTCCACGAGACCTACGGCCGCCGCGTCGGTAGGATCCGATCCGCGTTCGTCAACTGCGCCGCGCATCGAGATCGACGTCGATCTCCCCCCACCAAGGCTGGCGAACGACGGCAACCCGTTGATGCCGGAACCACCAGCAGCGCAGATGCTGCCGCGGCCGCACCGGCTCCACATACAACAGCCGCAGCCGCACCAGCCGCAGCAACAACAACACCAGCACCAGCCCCGCGAGGAACGTGGAGAGGAGGCGGGGTACATTCGGCCACCCAAGCACGATTTTCCACGGTTTGATGGTTCTCTTCCCAATCTCTGGCTCGATCGCTGCATCACATATTTTGAGTTGTATCGAGTCCAGCCGGCAAATTGATTCACAACAGCATCGTTGTACATGGATGGTCACGCAGCACTATGGCTGCAAGCGTTTCGTCAGGCCTACAGGGTGGTGACTTGGGATCAATTTCGTTTGGCGGTAATTGAAGAATTTGGTCCGGATGAATTTGAAGGACAAATGACCAAACTGCTCCAGCTCCGTCAGACGGGTTCCGTAACTGAATACAGGAAGCAATTCGAAATTTACATGTACCATTTGCTAGCGCTCGATCCTTCCCTCTGCACTAAGTTCTTTGTCACACAGTTTGTTTTGGGATTGAAGGATGAATTGCGTGCAGTTGTGCGAATTCAGGCCCCAACTAGCATCACCCGGGCTGCAGTGTTTGCTAGGATCCAGGAAGAGGAACTGGACGCGCAGCGTCCGAGACAGCGTCTCGTTCCGGCAGGGCGACCACCGCCGGCACCAGTTGCAGCACCACCACGGCCGGCAATTGCTCAACGTGCAGGCGGTGATGACTTTGGGCGCGAGAGACAGTTGCGTGACTATCGGCGAGCTCAGGGATTGTGCTTTAAATGTGGCGAGAAGTACAGTCGAGAACACCAATGCAAGCGACAGGGACAGTTGCTAACCATTCAGGTTGGCGACTATGGAGAAATTTTGTCGGATGATGCAGTTCATGCATTGGAATTGCTCGAGGAACCACCTGCAGCAGAGGCGGCATGTTGCCTGTTGTCAGCACACGCCGTGGCAGGAACAGAATCATCGGATACGATCAGGCTACGCGCTCGAGTAGGTGATCAGTTTATGTTGTTACTGATCGATTCAGGAAGCACTCACAGCTTCATCAGCGATACGTTCGCGCACAGGATTGCAGCTGTGCCTGAAACCATTCCACTGGTTTCTGTGAAAGTGGCCAATGGTCAACGTCTACGATGAGACAAACTAATTCCCAAGGTGCAGTGGCAGTTACAAGGCCATGAGTTCACTACTGACATGCGGGTACTTGAACTGGGAGCTTATGACGGCGTGCTTGGGATGGACTGGTTATCACTCTTCAGCCCAATGAACTGTCACTGGCAAAACAAAACCATTGCGTTTCAGTACATGGGAAAAGAGGTCATACTGCAGGGAATCAAACCACACACACCTGGGAAGTTACAGAAGCTGGAAGCTAAAACATTGTTGCAGTTGCACGAGGCAAATGACATCTGGGCGATGGCGATGCTCGATCCACTGTCAGGTGCAGTAACACCAATCACCACGGATACTCCGGACACCATCAAAGCATTGTTGTCTGAATTTGAAGACGTGTTCGCAGAACCAAAAGGGCTGCCACCCAGCCGCCAGTACGATCACGCCATTTCACTAGAAGAGGGAGCACGACCGCCTAACAACAAGCCGTATCGCTACTCTCCGTTACAGAAGGATGAGATCGAACGACAGGTGACGGAAATGCTGAAATCAGGGGTGATTGAACACAGCATGAGTCCTTACGCCGCTCCCGTATTATTAGTGAAGAAAAAGGATGGTAGTTGGAGATTTTGTGTGGATTACCGCAGACTGAACCTTGTCACCATCAAGAACAAGTTCCCTCTGCCAATCGTTGATGAACTGTTGGACGAATTGGCAGGCGCGGCATTCTTTTCCAAATTGGATCTCCGTGCAGGTTATCACCAGATTCGCATGCGAGCCGAAGACGAAGCGAAGACGGCGTTCAAAACACACCATGGCCATTTTCAGTTTCGTGTAATGCCGTTCGGCCTGACGAATGCTCCGGCAACATTTCAGTGTCTAATGAACACCATCTTCGCGCCCTATACTCATTACCTAGGCCATGTTATTTCTCGCGAAGGAGTGGCCACTGACAGCGAGAAGACACGAGCAATACAAGCTTGGCCAATTCCTACCACAGCCACAGAACTGAGGGGATTTCTGGGCATAACTGGATATTACCGCAAGTTTGTGTCAGATTACGGGATCATCGCCAAGCCTCTGACGCAACTGCTGACCAAGAAGGGTTTTCAGTGGTCAGAGACAGCACAACAAGCTTTTGATCGCCTCAAGCAAGCCATGGTCAATACACCTGTGTTGGCATTGCCGAATTTCGAGCGCCCGTTCGCTATCAAGACGGACGCCTGTGACACTGGAATCGGCGCCGTGCTCGTACAAGACAACCACCCAGTGGCGTATTTCAGCAAAGCTCTGGGAGTACACAATCAGAAGCTGTCGACTTACGAGAAAGAATTTCTCGCGGTTATGATGGCAGTGGATCGATGGAGACCTTATCTGCAGCGAGGCCCATTTCTGATCCTGACTGACCACAAAAGCCTGTGCAACTTGGGCGATCAGTCGCTCGACACAGAGTTACAGAGAAAGGCAATGGCGAAATTGGTGGGACTTCAGTTCAAGTTTCAATACAAGCGTGGCGTGGACAACAATGCCGCCGATGCGTTATCTCGCGTGGGGCACCTGCTAACAGCAGATGCTCTGTCCATTTGCCAGCCAGAGTGGTTACAAGAGGTGATCAATTCCTATGCTACCGACGCACAGGCACAGGAACTCCTCACCCAGCTCGCAATACACAACCCGAATGAAGCGGGACAGTCCTTGCATCAGGGAGTGATACGTCAGAAGGGCAGGATGCTGATTGGAGCTAACACTGCATTGCAAACCAAGATCATCAGTGCATTACACACCAGCGCGGTGGGAGGCCACTCAGGAATTACAACAACTCATCAGCGCGTTAAGAAGTTGTTTGTCTGGAAAGGGTTACGTACAGCGGTGGAGAATTTTGTTCACCAGTGTGCCATATGTCAACACGCCAAGCACGAGAACTGCAAACCAGCAGGAAAGCTACAGCCATTGCCAATTCCTACCAAGCCCTGGCATGATATATCGATGGATTTCGTGGAAGGCTTGCCTAAGTCTGAAGGATTCGAGGTGATCATGGTCATTGTGGATCGGTTGACCAAGTTCGCCCATTTTGTTCCTCTTAAGCATCCGTTTACTGCATCACAAGTGGCAAAGGCTTTCTGGGAACATGTTGTCAAGATTCATGGAGTTCCAGAAACGATCGTCTCAGATCGAGATAGGGTGTTTACCAGTGCCTTCTGGCGAGAATTGTTCACGGCAGCTGGCACCAAGTTACTCTACTCCAAGGCTTATCATCCACAGACGGATGGTCAGACCGAGAGGGTCAACCAATGCTTGGAGATGTACTTACGATGTGCGGTACACGATACACCCAAGCAATGGTGTCGTTGGCTCGCAGCCGCAGAGTTTTGGTACAACACCTCACACCATGCTTCGCTGAACTGCTCGCCATTCAAAGCATTGTTTGGTCAGGAACCAAACCTAGGGGCATTACCAGCTTGGGATGAAATGATGGCGGGAGTGCCAGAGATGGATTGGGCAGCTCACAACACAGCATTGCAACAACAGTTGACTCGCGCTCAAGAAAGAACCAAGAAGAAGGCAGATCGCAACAGGACTGAGAGAAGCTTTGATGTTGGGGAGGAGGTTTTGTTGAAACTGCAACCTTATGCACAGACTTCGTTAGTCAATCGTCCTTGTGCTAAACTGGCATACAAGTTCTTTGGACCATTCAAGGTGGAAGCAAAGATTGGCTCACTGGCGTATCGTCTAACATTGCCAACAGATTGTCGCATTCATCCTGTATTTCACGTCTCACAACTCAAGCCATTTCGAGAGTCATACACTCCTGTGTTCTCGGAACTGCCTCATCCGCCAGACCTGACAACGACTGAGCGGCTGCCTGTCGCAATTCTGGACAGACGACTGGTACAGAAGGGCAACGAACCCTTGGTCCAAGTGCTGATCCAGTGGTCCAGCCTGACACCTGAAGCTTCGACCTGGGAAGACTACGAAGTGCTCAAAGCTCGTTTTCCAGCAGCAACAATTTGGGAGGAAGCTCAAGCTCAAGGAGGCGCTAATGTCACATCGTCCACTTCTTCAGTTAACGTGTGACATGAGTAGTAGCAAGAGAAGTGTGTTGGGCCGGGCCGGTTGTGGCGTCTGTCTTTATATACCGTGTACTCCTCTGTGTTTGGTATGAATGAAGTAATCGCTGAACACATCTCACCTGCTCCGTCTGTTCCCCACCTCCTGCTACTCCTTCTCATCCCAGATTCCCTGTTCTTCTCCACCTTCCGTGTCCGACCTAGATCGCTAGGGATTGGGTCGTGACACAATACGTCAGCGCCGTGGTGCGCATGACGTTTCGTTTTCTTCGCGCCGTCCTCATCGTCGTGTTGCGTCCGGCTTAGTGGGTGCTCCTGCTGGTTCTTCACTTTTTCCATCAGCGATGCCTCCCCTGTCAGCTGGACAGCTTGGTGTTTCTGAACCTGTAGCTACGGGTGCTCTGCAAGTGATGCCTTCATATTTCCCTTCTGGTTCTGTTGGAGTGTTGTCTCAAGCTGATGCGCGAAGGCGGGAGATTCGCCTCAGAAAACGGCATGTTGATGATGTGTCTTCTGCTTCTGCAGTTGGGTCGTTGTCTTCTGAGTTTGTTTCGCCACCTCCAGGTTTGTACCTTTTTTCCGTCCTCTGTTTATTTTCATGGTTTTATTGTCTTTTATTTTTTGCTAATAATCGTTCGTTTCGATCGTTTGTTTAGGGGTGTTCGACGATTCTTCTGACGATGGGTCACCCTCTACTTAGGCGCCTATTGATCCTGTATTTCATGATTCTGGCCCTGGGTCGAGTTCTTGCGTTCCCTTCTCATCTGTCGACGTGTTCCAAGATCAGAGCTTTGTTGATCCTGACGTTCCTTCTGTGGTGTCTCCGTTGTTACATAATACTGCTCCTGTATCTTGGTTTGGTCAGATGCTTCCGCATATTGTGTCGCCCGTCGTCCCTCTACATCCTGTACAGATGGCTGCCCATTTTTTGCCGAATGGTATGGTTCTTTTCTTTTTGTTTCTTTTTTTGTTCTTTTCTGTATGGCTATTTAATTGTGTTCTTATTTAGACTTCTTCATTGCTTTCCAGTTGCTGCTACTCCCTTTGTGTCGCGTCATAGGGCTGCTAGAACCCGTCGAATGCGCATGGCTTTGCGCCGTTACCGAAGGCGTCTTAAGAGGGGTCGTCATTTCAATGCCAGCTTACCTTTGTCTGAGGAATTTGTTTCTACATTGAAGCGTGAGTGTCTATTTCATTCCTTTCAATTTTCTTTCTGTTTTCTTAGTTTTCCTCTCAGAAGTTTCCTATTATACTTGCTGTTTTTATGTTCACTCTTTTATCTGATATTCTTGCTGTCCATTCTGCAGGTGCTTGGCCTGGCAGGTCTTACTACGGCCCTCCTTACCTTATTTGTAAATATTGTGGTGCCTCCTTTTGGTATCAGGAGCTAGCTAAGCAATTAAGTAGAAAATGGCGCCCTGTTTATACTGGTTGTTGTCGTGGCGGCAAGGTTTCTTTGCCTATTTATCCTAAATGTCCACCTCCTTTGTCTGAGTTGATGCGTTTTGATGGTGGTGCTCTATCTAATCGTTTCATGCGATTGCTCCGTGAATATAATTCCATGTTCGCTTTTACGTCTCTTGGTGTTCATGTCGACAATAGTGTTAATGTTGGCAATGGGCCTTATGTTTTCAAGATTTGTGGGGTTGTCTGTCATCAGATTGGTTCTTTGCTTCCTCCTGTGGACTGCCCTGATCCTAAGTTAGCTCAGCTCTATGTTTTTGATACTCATAATGAGTTGGATAATCTACTGAACATACTTCGTGCTGATGATGCTTCTGTTCTTCCTAGAGAATCTGCGTTTTCTGGTGTCAATGCTGTTTCAGCCCGTCCTGTTCGTCGACGGTACAGCCGGAGGGAGGAACCAGAGCGTGATATCGTCGATGCTCTGAGAAGGATGCTCAATTTGTGTAATCCACTTGTGCAGACATTTCGTATGGCGGAACAAAGATTATTCTCGCCTGACACTCCGGAGCTTGGAATACGGTTGTTTGGTCATGAGGGTGCAGAGCACGGCAGTCGTTATTCTCTTCCTGTGTCTCCTAAATTAGCTGCTCTGATCGTTGGTGGTTTGATCAAGAGACGTGTAGGTTTGATGTTATTGTTCAGCAGAATGCAGGCTACCTACAGAGAGTGTCACCTCTTAATCCGTCACTTATGTCTCTGCAATATCCTCTTTATTTCCTTATGGTTCAAGGGGTTTTCATATTGGTATAAGGTATGTCAGTGTTGATGGGGCTCCAGTCATTGGCCGACAGGATGTGACTATGCTAGAGTATTACTGTTACAGGTTTCACTATAGAAGGGGAGAGCCAAACCCTTTTACTTGCTGTGGCCGAGGATCGCATCAGCTCATGGTGGACTCATATTCAGGTGTTGAATCATGTAGACTTAGTTTTCATTTTTGGAATCAAGATAAGCTTCGTTCAGAGACATATCAAGGCATATCTGATGTTTTTGGTGAGGGTGATTCCAATGGTAGGAATATTGGTATTCAGTATCTTTTGCATTCCAGTTTCACAGGTGGTCAGCGATACATGATTCAGAATTATCAAGACGGGATGGCAATTTGTCGTGTCTTTGGTGCACCGGATCTGTTTATTACTTTTACCTGTAATCCTAAATGGGACGAGATAAGCGATGCTCTTGCTATGGAGCCTGGCCAGACTCATGTTGACCAGATATTGTAACACGAGTGGTCAAAATGAAGATAGATGAATTTACAGCTGATGTGAAGAAAGGTTTAACATTTGGACCTATTGACGCATGTATGTAATTTGTTTCGGCGTTATTCTTAACAACTAATTTATCTGATCTGTTCTTTGCACTTTACACTATTCAATTATATTTTATATTTGGTTCAAAGACTGATTAGTTTGTGCTCATCATAATTTTGCTGCATTTTCTCCTTTTAAAAGTAAATTAATTCTATTTTATGTTCCACTGCTATTTAACTGAACCTCATTACATTTTCTGTAATTAGAAGCTTTTCATGTTTGTCTGCATTCAGTTAATTTTTTAAAGCGCCTCAATTATTAAATATTTTGTTTTGGCTAATGAATGCATGCAGTTTTTTAATTCCAGATTGAACCTTTCTTATGCTTTATTAATGTCGTTCGACAGCTTATTCCATACTTAATAATTAACACTTCTTAATATTTGTTCCTACTTATTAAAGTTTTGTGTTCGTTTTAATCAGTTCTTGATTTGTTCTTTCTAAATCAGATCTATATGTTGTTGAGTTTCAAAAAAGAGGATTACCACATATTCATTCCCTTGTGTGGCTTAAGGTTGACACGGATGATCCAACACCAGCAACTATTGATTCATATATTTCTGCGGAGATTCCGGATTATGCTGCCGATACTCTTGGTTATGCACTTGTGGAGGAGTTTATGGTTCATGGACCATGTGGTGACTTGAATCCTAATTCACCCTTTATGAAAGATGGGGTGTGTTCTAAACGGTATCCGAAGGATTATAATGAGGAAACTACGATTGATGGATTTGGTTTTCCAGTATATCGTCGTCGGAATAACGGACATTATGTCACTAAGAATGGAACTAGATTAGGTAATGGTTGGATTGTTCCACATAACATGGCTTTGCTTAAAAAGTTCCAAGCTCATATTAATGTGGAGTGGTGCAACAAAACGAATCTTCTTAAGTATTTATTCAAATATCTTGCTAAGGGACATGACATGGCACGTGCTCGCCTACATTCTATATATGAATTTTCTGGTTCTCAACCACAAGGCAGAAATGAAATAGATGAGTATGTCAAGTGCAGGTAATACAGTGTTGTTCTACTATTAATTTTTTATCACTCATAAATCTTATGTTGTTTTTGCTTACTTAATTTCGTCTGTCGCATAATGTTATATTAATCAAATCCAAATCTGGCCTATAGTTTAACGAACTTGCGTTAATGTTCACATTTTCGTTGCTTTCTTAAGTTCTTATTTTCTGATGGTTTCACTTCACACAGAACATACAATGTTATATTATAATTGTGCTCATATGTTAAGCTATTAGCTCATTTTATGGAGCTTTATCTCCAGACCTTGCATTACTGTTCATATCTTCCACGCTTACTTAACTTTTAATTTTCCAGATGATTTCATACTGCATACATCATACTATGCAGTAGTTATGTTTATGAGATAAGTGATTGGCTCATTTTATGGAGTTCTATCTGCAAAACAATGTAACTCATTTGGTTGTCTGTCCTCTTTTTTTTCTCGGTTTTGTTTGCCTGTTCAGTTTTTAATCGAGTAAACTATTAGCTATTCATGTATTTTTTTTTTCAGGTTTCTTTCTGCGTGTGAGGCATGTTGGCGTACATTTTCATATGATATACATGTCCGTCATCCATCAGTTCACAGATTGGTTGTCCGTCTTCCGAACATGAATCGAGGTATTTATAGTGAGAATGATAATTTAGCAGATGTTTTGCAAGATCCTAATAGGTACAAGACGATGTTAACTGAGTGGTTTGTTGCTAATCAGCGTCATGCAGATGCTCGATCTCTTACATATTTACAGTTTCCATCCCAATGGATATGGAACAATAAAACAAAGAAATGGACAAAGAGGTGACGGATTAAGAAATTTGGACCTCCTATAGGAAGAATCTACAATGTTAGTCCTACCACAAATGAATTGTTTTATTTACGGATGTTGCTTACTATCGTGCCAGGAGCTACATCTTATGATGATCTGAGGCGTTATCATGAAACACTGTTTGATTCTTTCAGAGAGGCTTGCCAAGCTCGTGGACTGGTTGGTGATGACAATGAGTGGTTCCTTCTGTTTCATGAAGCCGTTCAATGGGCATCTTCTTTCCAGCTGCGGCATCTGTTCATGACAGTTTTGTTGTTCTGTGGTGTCACCAATGGACAGAGATTGCTAGACAAGTACTGGCGCAGCATGAGTGATGATTTGTTGGTTCGTCTGGCTAACTCTTTAGGAGATAGCGCAGAAGTGATTCCTCCAGCATATCTGCATAGTTACTTGCTAGAAGAACTTTCTTTGATGTTTGGACGAAATGGTTACTCTTTTACATCCTTTAATATTACTATTGACGCACAACTTGGTAGAGGATTAGCTACCAACAGATTGCTTCTAGAGGAGACTCAATATGATAAGCACCGCATGGCAGAAATGTCTTCTTCAATGTATCAGAAATTAAATCCAGGGCAGTTAAATATTTACAACCAAGTTTGGGCTGCAACAGCAAGCTCTATCGGGGAAACATTTTTTGTTTCTGGTCATGGTGGAACCGGAAAGTCATATTTATGGACTGCTATAATTACAGCTCTACGTGCTTTGGATCATGTTGTGTTAGCAGTAGCGTCATCTGGAGTTGCTTCTCTTCTGTTACCAGGAGGAAGGACAGCATATTCAAGATTCAGGATACCGATTGATATCAATGAGCGTACTATGTGCAATATTTCTCGAGGAACAAATTTAGCTGAGTTGGTTCAGAAGGCTACATTGATCTTATGGTATGAAGCACCAATGACTTATAGGAAATGTTTTGAAGCAGTTGACAGGAGCATGAGAGATGTTCTTTCTGTTGATGATGAATCTCGAAAATTATTACCATTTGGTGGAAAAACCGTAGTGTTAGCAGGAGATTTTCAAGTGCTACCAGTGATTGAAGGAGGCAGTAGAGGTGAGATCATTGATTCGTCACTAATTCGGTCACCTTTATGGCAACATGTCACTCTTCTTACATTAGAAGAAAATATGCGTCTGTCTAATCCACTCCTCTCACAACATGGAAAAGATGAACTAAATACATTTTCTCAATGGATTTTAAGCACAGGAGATGGAACAAATCCTATGTATACTAAAGGAGAAGAATCAATTCCTTCATGGTTCTCTCTCCCTCCTGATATTGCAATGCTGCAAGCTTCTGATTATGTTTCTGCTATGGTTCATGCCGTATATGATTCGTTCGATGAATGCTACTCTGATCCAACTTATTTTGGCACAGCGAGCAATTGTATGTCCTACAAATAAAGTTGCTGACTCTATCAATGAAGTGGTCTTTGCTAAGGTTCCAGGAGATGAACATGTTTTTCAAAGTTGTGACACTATATGCAAATCAATGGATCATACAGCAGATGCTGATTTATTACATCCACCAGAATTCCTTCATAATATAGATCCACCAAGTAACTTTCCGTGCCACAAGATTTCTCTGAAGGTTGGTGGTAGAGGCTAGGGTTCTACCGGATCTAGGGCGGAGGTTGTAGGGATGGAAGTGAGGGCGGAGCGGTTGGAGGCGTGGGCGCCGGCGGCTGGCCGCCGTTGCGAGGAGGGAGGAGGCCCGGTGCGGCTAGGGTTGGAGGCTGGTGGGCTGTTAGGTCTCCCGTCTGCCTTCAGGAGACGAGACAGTATGATACTGAATATTTGTCTGATTAATCTCGAAGGGGTACATGTGTTTATATAGGAGGACGGTCTCCTCAAACCCTAATTTACTTGGGCTAAGCACCTAATTTACTTGGGCTAAGCCCATATCTAGCCACTAGTGGGCTTCTTGCGGGTATAGGTCAAACCGACCATAACATCTCTCCCCGCCTTCTCAAACATCTCGTCCTCGAGCTGAACTTCTGGAAACTGCTGGTGAAGATCTTCAAGCTTTTCCCACGTCGCCTCGTCCTCTGGCATGCCCGTCCAATGCACCAAGACGTGCCAGATCCCACGGCGCTGCTGGGCCTTCAGCACGCGCGCCACACTTGCCGGGGCAGGCTCAAGACGACCATCCAAAGTAGGTGGAAGAACCGGCGGAGTAGTCGGAGGATCGCCACGATAGGCCTTCAGTAGGCCGATGTTGAAGACGTCATGGAGGCGCGAGCCCTCTGGCAGCTCAAGACGGTAGGCGAGCTTGCCGATGCGCTCCAACACCCGAAAGGGACCGGCATAACGAGGCCCTAACTTGCGCCTGGAACGCAGGTCCAAGGACTGAGTCGTCCGTTGAAGAAGGCGTAGCCAGACCCAGTCGCCCACCGCAAACTCCGCCTCGTGATGGTGTGCATCATAGTACTTCCTGGCCAGCTGCTGAGCCTGAAGAAGTCGCTGGCGCGCCTCGGCCAGTATCTCGTCGCGGGTACGCATCATCTCGTCCGCCGTCTCAGTACGTGCCGTGCCCGCCGCATAAGGAAGCATCGCCGGCGGAGGTCTCCCGTAGACCACCTCAAAGGGAGTAGCGTGCAACGCGGAGTGGTAAGACGTGTTGTAGCAGTACTCGGCCCACGCCAGCCAGTCCACCCAAGCTCGTGCACGATCTCCGGTGATGCAGCGCAGGTACATGGCGATGATCTTGTTGACGACCTCGGACTGCCCGTCCGTCTGAGGATGAAACGCCGTGCTCATGCGGAGTTTGACGCCCGCCAGCCCAAAAATGTCCCTCCAGACGTGGCCCGTGAACACCGGATCACGGTCACTGACGATGGAGGACGGGAACCCGTGGAGGCGAACGATGCCGTCGAAGAAAGCGCGTGCTACGGACGCCGCCGTATAGGGATGGCCGAGGGCGATGAAGTGCGCATACTTGGAGAAGCGGTCGACCACCGTGAGGATGACAGACTTGCCGCCAACCTTCGGTAGTCCCTCGATGAAGTCCATGGAGATGTCCGCCCACACCTGGGATGGCACGTCCAGCGGCTGCAGCAAACCCGCCGGGCGAAGTGTCTCCGTCTTGTTCCGCTGGCACGTGGCACATGCCCGCACCCAGTCTCGCACCACGGCGCCATCTCCTGGAATATAGAAATCAGTGCGGAGATGGTGCAGGGTCTTCTGGACGCCCTCGTGCCCTGCAGAATGTGCCAAGGTCAAGGCCTGGTGGCGTAGCTCGCCGTGGTCCGGCACGAAGATGCGGCGCCCATGCAGAAGTAGGCCCGCGTCGAAGCGCCACGGCGCGGCCAGCTCGCCGTTGCCCAGGCGTTGGCGCAGCTGCTGCGCACCTGCGGCCTCGGCGGTGGCGCGGCGCACGTCGTCAATGAAGGAGAAGGAGGGCCCGGAGTGGATGCAAAGGGCCGCGCCGTCTGCGGGCGCGTCCCCGGTGTCGATGGCTTCGCGGCGGGACAAGGCGTCGGCGACGGTGTTGAGGCGGCCGGGGCGGTACTCGATGGTGAAGTCCTTCGCCCTGATGCACTGATCCACTGAGCTTGCTGATCCACTGATGCTGCGGCACGGTGGAGAGGCGCTGGTCCAGCAAGAACTTCAGGCTGTAGTGGTCCGTGCGCACACGGAACGTCCGGCCCCAGAGGTACGCCCGCCAGTGGCGCACTGCCTGGACAAGAGCGATCAGCTCGCGCTCATAAGCGGCGAGCTTGTTGTGGCGCGCGGCGAAAGGGAGACTGAAGAACGCGAGGGGCCCTTCGCCCTGGTGAAGAACGGCACCGAACCCGATGCCGGAGGCGTCGCAGTCCACCACAAAGGGCTCGGCGAAGTCTGGCATCTGTAGAACAGGGCCCGTCGTGAGTGCCCGCTGCAGAGCAGCGAAGGCCGTGGCCGCCTCCTCGTCCCAAGAGAAAGCGTCGCGGCGAAGCAGACGTGTGAGGGGCGCGGCGATGATGCCGAAGTCCTGGATGTAGCGCCGGTAGTATCCCGCGAGGCCCAAAAAGCTGCGGAGAGCGCGCGCGGACTGGGGCGTCGGCCACGCGGCGACGGCGGCGACCTTGTCCGCGTCCATGGCGACCCCGTTGGCGGAGATGACGTGGCCCAAGTATGCGACGGAGGTGGTGCCAAACGAGCACTTCGAGCGCTTGAGATGAAGTCGATGCGCTCGAAGCTCGTTGAAGATGATGGCCACGTGCTGCAGGTGCTCTGCCCAGGATGCGCTGTAGATCAAAATATCATCAAAGAAAACAAGCACAAAGCGGCGTAAGTAGGGGCTGAGCACATCATTCATCAGGGCCTGGAAGGTTGCCGGCGCGTTGGAGAGGCCGAAAGGCATCACCAAGAACTCGTAGTGGCCATGGTGAGTGCGGAACGCCGTCTTGGCGATGTCGTCCGGGTGCATGCGCACCTGATGATAGCCTGAGCGCAAGTCGAGCTTGGTGAAGAAACGCGCGCCATGCAGCTCGTCCAGGAGCTCCTCCACGACAGGGATGGGGAACTTGTCCTTGGACGTGACGGTGTTGAGGGCACGTAAGTCGATGCAGAAACGCCACGTGTCGTCGGCCTTGCGCACCAGGAGCACGGGGGCGCTGAATGGTGACGTCGATATGCGAATGATGCCCTGCGCTAGCATGACCGCCACCTGGCGCTCAAGTTCGTCCTTCTGCAGCTGGGGGTACCGGTACGGCTGCACAGCAACGGGGGCCGTGTTCGGCAGCAAGTGGATGCGGTGGTCACAGGGCCGCGAAGGTGGTAGGCCCTGTGGCTCGGCGAAGATGTCGTCGTGCTGCTGCATTAGGTCGGCCAAGAGTGGGTGCGCCTCGTCCAACGCGGCGGCCATCAAGTCAAGCCGCGGCGACGCGCCCGTGCTGCCCAAGCCCGTCCAGTGAACCCGGCGACCGCCCTCGCGCCAAAAGATGAGGGACAGCACGTCGAGGTCCCACAAGATGGGGCCGAATGTGCTCAAAAAGTCGAGGCCGAGGATGAAGTCGTAGCAGCACAAGTCGATGCCGACGCAGTCGATGGAGAAGGGCTCGTCGCCCACGAGCACGGTCACCTGGCGCGCCACGCCCTGACACGTAAGGCGGTCCCCGTTGGCGACGGTGACGCTGTATGTCTCTGAGCCCGCCGGCTGTATGGCGAGGAGGCGCATGGCGGTGTTGGACAGGAAGTTATGCGTCGAGCCCGTGTCCACCAGCGCAGTGAGCCGCTCCCCATTGATCGTCACCGGCAGCATCATTGTCTTCGCCGTCTTGATGCCCGCCATAGCATGAAGCGAGACGACGAAGGCCTTGGCGTTGACCGGGCCATAGGTCGTGACACCGGCGTCCGTGACGGTGGCGGCTGCAAGCTCGGCGGTGAGGTCCTCCACGTCGACGTCGTCGACCGTCTCCAGGTAGAAGAGGCGAGCGCAGGTGTGGCCCGGCGCATACTGTTCGTCACAGTTGAAGCACAACCCCTTGCGGGGCCTGTCGAGCTGCTCAGCATGTGTCAGCCGCTTGTAATGGTGGGTCAGAGCGACGGGGCCGGTCGGAGCAGCGGAACCCACGGGCGCGGCAGCGGGCGCCGGGCGAGGCGGCACCGTAGGCGCCGGGGCGGGCCGGGAGAAGGGCCTGGCGCTGCTCCGTTGCGCCTGAACCTGCTGCATGGCGATGGCGCGCTGCTCGTACGCGCGCGCATAGTACATGGCCGTCTGGAGGTCGGTTGGCTCGCGCATCTCGACGTCGACGCGGATGTGGTCGGGGAGGCCGCCGACGAAGAGGTCGGCGCGCTGTCGGGCGGAGACGCCTGGGGCATGGCAGGCGAGTGCCTGGAAACGCTCGGCGAAATCCTAGACCGTGGTGGTGAAGGCGAGGCGTCCCAGCTCGGCGAGGCGGCTGCCGCGGAGGGTCGGCCCAAACCGCTGCAGACACAAAGTGGTGAAACACTCCCATGCGGGCATCCCGCCTTCGTCCTGTTCGAGGGCGTAGTACCATGTTTGTGCGGCGCCTCGGAGGTGATAGGAGGCGATCCACGTGCGGTCGGCGCTGAGCGTCCGCTGCCCCCGAAAGAACTGCTCGCACTGGTTTAGCCGGTTCAGGGGGTCGGTGGTGCCGTCGTAGGTGGCGAAGTCCAGCTTGGTGAAGCGAGGGGGCTGCTGCGCCATCGGCGTGACCCCGTAGGCGCCCTCCTGGCGGCCGGGGGTGAAGGATGCGCTGGCTGAGAAGGGGCCCGCTAAACCCCCTGGGTCGCCGAAGGTGGGAGCGACCCGCTGGACCGTCGGCTGTGCTGCCGCCTCGGTGTAGATGGGCGGGCCGTCGTGCCAGGCAGGCAGCGGCGAGGGCGACGCTGGCCACTGGATGGTGGAGCGCCCCTTGCTGGCGGCGGCTGCCGCCGGTGGCTGATATGCGGGCGCGGGCGGCCCGATTGGCGGGGGCGGGTGCTGGCCCGCTCTCATCTCGGCGAAGTCGAGGCGGATGGCGCGGAGGCTGTCGGCGATGTCCCTCAGCGTCGCGGGCAGGAGGGCAAGGGCCGCGGCAGGGGCGGCGGCAGCGGCGGCCTGGATGGCGGCGGCGGCTCCCTGGCCGCTGGTGGCGGCGGCGGTGTCCGGCGGCGCTGATGCGCCGAGCATGGCGGGGGTGTCGACGGCGGAGGTGGTGTCGGTGTTGGGGCCGTTGGAACCCATGAGACCTAGGCAATCTGATACCAAAGTGGTAGAGGCTAGGGTTCTACCGGATCTAGGGCGGAGGTTGTAGGGATGGAAGTGAGGGCGGAGCGGTTGGAGGCGTGGGCGCCGGCGGCTGGCCGCCGTCGCGAGGAGGAGGGAGGAGGCGCGGTGCGGCTAGGGTTGGAGGCTGGTGGGCTGTTAGGTCTCCCTTCAGGAGACGAGACAGTATGATACTGAATATTTGTCTGATTAATCTCGAAGGGGTACATGTGTTTATATAGGAGGATGGCCTCCTCAAACCCAAATTTACTTGGGCTAAGCCCCTAATTTACTTGGGCTAAGCCCATATCTAGCCACTAGTGGGCTTCTTGCGGGTATAGTTCAAACCGACCATAACAGTTGGGGTTCCCATTATGCTGTTGCGGAATATCAATCAATCTATTGGACTTTGTAATAGTACCCGGCTGATAGTTACAAGATTAGGAGAATGGGTTCTTGAAGCTAAAATCATGACAGGTAGCCATATTGGAGAACGTGTCTGTATTCTAAGAATTGTGTTATATGGTCCTACAAAGTGGCCATTCACTCTACAGCGCGGACAATATCCAGTTCGACTTTGTTATGCAATGACAATTAATAAAAGCCAGGGTCAAACACTTGATAAGGTTGGCATCTATTTGCCAAAGCCTGTTTTTTCGCATGGTCAACTTTATGAAGCCATTTCAAGGGTTACTTCCAAAAAGGGCTTAAATGTACTTGCACTTGGAGAAGACGGAAAGCCAACGTTAGAAACAAGGAATATAGTGTATAGAGAAGTTCTTGCTAATATTTAGATGTTATGGCTGTAAGTAATCTCTTATCTTTCCTGTTATATGTAGTTTTACTTCAAAATATATTGTACCTTCGTTATGTCATTTTGTTCTATACTGTTCTTAAGATTAAATCATTGAAGCCCAGTCACTAACATAAATATTTAATTTACAGGATACCAGGATGATGCTTTTTTATGCTGCTATACTTATGTCCTCAGTATCTGCAAGAACTATCTGAGCTATAAATCTACTCTATCTATGAGATGTTGCTTTTCTACCTTTTTCTCTTATCAACCTTTGTAACCTCTGTGAACTGTAATCTGCTAGATAAACCTTCTTTTGGTGGCTTATATTCAGTTGACCTGTTAATTATTTCTATGAAGATGTTTATAACTGAGTTGATTGCTATAAATCTACTCTTATGAAATGTTGTTTTTCTATCTTTTACTTTTATCAGTTTTGTGATCTTTGCAGAATGTAATCTGCAACTGTACTAACAAAAACAAAATTACCCACCATCTATAAACATATTTTGTAATACTAGCCACCACAGCACAGGTGCAGCGTGCCGCCGCGCCCATTCTTCCTAGTCCTATCCGACACGTATAGGTATAGGTAACGCTGAAAATTGACTGGGGGCCAATGCCCCACCGGTCATAATGTTGTTTCGCCCCTGAGTCCAATCACACTTGTTAATTTTGAAGTTGCCATATATTTTATACCTATGTAGATCATGCGACAGTGCATTTATATGCGACTTCGCAAGCTAACCATGTCTTTTTCAAAACAAAGGACATCTCCTATATGAGATATAGTCGTATGGGTCAGTGCCATAACTTGCATTATCGTAGCCGTTTTACGGCAAGTTGTCTTTGCACTCTTACCCTTTATCAGAAAACATATTTTAAGTTCCCACAGACTCTGAATAATATACTTAACGTTTGTTCATTGATCCACACAAGAATCACTCTAGAATCCGTTCTTCAACAAAGAACTTGGGTCACACCAGGTCAAGTTTTTCAGTCTGTTAGAATGTATGTTTCAGACATAGAGAATGTCAAACATCATTTTGTTTCATTAGCTATCATTGAAAATACCACGATAAACTTAATATTTTACCTAGTCATATAAGGAAAAACCTTTTTTCGCTTGTTCTATTCTGAAACACTTCAGAATCTTAACCTACGAAAAATATTCCGACCTAATGTTATTAAGCCTCTTTTGATCTATACAATTATAAATCGGATGCCTAATACTCCTAACATAATTCATAGAAAATTTAATCACTTAAATAATCCTTTATACTTTACTAGCACATCTGTATCATTTTCAATATGTCGTTAAAAATAAAATCATGAATGATACCTAGCTCGCACTCAAAGCTACTTAGCTCACACTCACTTATTTGCAAATTCAAGTTTCTTCAACTATTTTGGAGAACTCCAAAGTCCTTTGATCATATCATCAAAGTGAAGATTCCAGCTCCGATATGCTTGATTCATCCCATGAATGGACAACTGACGTTTGCATACATGTTTAGCATCCTCGGGATCACCAAACTATTTTATTGTACTAATTACAACTCTTTCTTAATGATAACATTGAGAAACATGGTTTCCTTATCCATCTATCAATTTATCAATTTGAAATTATAATAATTGATAAACGACCCTGAATAGATTTAGGCTTCGCCACTTGAGACAAAATCTCGTTGTGGTCAACTTTTGAATTTGTCGGAACTGTTTCACGACAAATCGATCCTTATCAGTGTCTACTCCCTCAAAAAATTACATATTCTATTAACAACCTAGATGCCATTAAGAAGATCTTCCAAGTCATTACCTGGTAATCGTACATAGATTTTATCTCGGATCATATATGACTCATAGCCATTTCTCGGACTTCGGTCAACCATCTCTTATTCGTAGTTCATAGGTTTGTCATATTCTATTAACATGACCTTCATAACAAGATTGTCGTACCACACAGTGTGGAATACAACCTCGTACGCGTACGTTCTTAGTATGAGCTCAGAGCATCATGATCTTTATCATCAGCTTCTTTCTAGTTGAAGAGCATGACACCGGAAACACTTTCCGTTGCGCCATTCTGATGTCTGGAGAGAAAGTTCATTAACTTCGTCTTGCTCTAATTTCTTTCCCACTTATACCCTTGGATAAGAAACTATTTCTTTTGCAAGGTATATTCCGGCAACGTTTTTGCCTATGTCGTGAGACATGTACCCAACTAATTCTTTATGTACGGTACACTACAAAGATTTATCCATTTTAGGTTTGATCACACCGAAACACTAAATTGCAGAAACGACAATCTAGGCTAAAAGCCATGCCATCACTTATATGGTACTGTCTCCATGGATTATGAATGTTACGTTTCTACCATATGACTCCAATGATCACAATAATTTGACAAGAAATTTATTTACCACACACTATCCGATAGGGTACGATTATGACGTCCTAACATACCATACCACTATGGTATTCCATGCGACGTAATTTGTTGAACTCTTCTCACAACTCTTCCAATGATATGCCAACATTATAACTTAAATCTTTATTTCCTCGATCTGTATCGCATGAATTTTATTTTCTTGTTAAATGTATTTTCCTACTTTATTCTGAACTTGTTTGATCGAATTAAAATTTCCATACTAACATTTCCGAAGTGGATATCCATATATCTACTCGGAATATTCATGAAGTTTATGAAATAAAGACTTCCACTATATGTTAAAGTACTTCATTGATTCACGTACACCCATATGCATGATTCTCAACAAGTTATAATCGAAACGTTCAGTGAAGTTTACGAAATAAAGGTTCCCACTTCACATTAATTACTTCATTGATCCAGATACATCTATATGCATGATTATGAATAAGTTATGTGCCCGCTTTCCGAAAACGGTGTCTTAGTTATCTTACAAGTGTCAAAAGATCAAATGTAAGAACTTGTAGATCCATCTGTATGAAGCTTGTTCATTGACTATAACATTGACATGACTTAAACGGTAGTGCCACACGAATGTGGTGTATTTATTAAGTTTGTGTTCTTTGGCATTAATATTATGAATGTGGGAGTTTCTACCATCTAAATTCAAATCGTCTTATGATCATTACTTCATAAATATAGGACAACGATTTTGTCACTAACATATATGAACAATCGTCTCGCTAGAGGAAACACACTTATAATGATCATACTAACAAGCAATCATAAAATAATTTATTCAAATGGTAGATCTAGAGGGAGAGTGTCTATGGCCATCACAACATTTTGTCTGCCATCATCAACACACATCGTCGCCTCATCCTTTCAAGTTACTCAAGTAGTAAATATGGTTTTCATAAAATATGACTAGTATCAAAAACTTAGTCACTACTGCGAGTACTTGCTTAGGTAAGACATTCATAACGTGTATATCATATATATACCATCATCATTGATGACTTCCCGACGATGTTTTTAATCTTCTTGATTCTTCCAACGCAATCAAGAACCATGAAGGTGGACGATTCCCCTTGCATGACATAGTCTATGACAAAGCATTTGCATCTAGCAACGTTGTCTGTCATCCAGTGATCGAGCTGAGCGAGGCGTCTCAATGTTATCAAGTATGACCAATGTCATCAACTATGACCAGTGTCATCAAGTATGACTGCCACGTGCTCCTTCAATGTGTGTATTCTCTTCCATCTTGGTTGAGAAGAAAAACAGTCAACGTACTGATAAACTTCATCAACCCAACTTTAGGGTGTATCCTGAGTTTAGCGATCATCTCATATGTTCGCGATCTAACAACTCGCACCCACCGTTAATTCTCTATGGCAGAGATCACAACATACACTGGACTATGATGATATTATCCGCCCAAAAGTATAAAACTATGAAGTTTGGACCCAACCTAATAAGTTTCTCTATGACATGATTGTGCCTAATTTGTAAAGAAGGCTATTACATTGGTTAATATCTACAAAGGTTTTTCAAAACATAAATATTTTGTTCATTATAAAATAGGGTTTAAGTTTTAATAAAATAAACTACCAGAACTCCCACTCAAAACGAATATCCCTCTAATCGTTTTAGTGATTACACAATCCTCATCCCTTATGCAACCCCTCATCGTCAGAGCCGGCAACATAACTTCAAAGGTAGACATCGACATGTCAATCAAAATAACTATGTGACTCATGCTTAACCTTTCGATCATCGTGTTCCAAGGCCATATCTGTACATGCTAGGCTCGCCATAATAACCTTCAACGTAAACACTTGTGCAAACATGTCTTACACCCACTGTATGTGAACAACGATATACCTGACACCCGATCGTCATGGCATACCTCATAACGTAGAACTTTCTTGGTGGTGCATTGTCAGGTTGTGACTCCCGCGAAACAGGGGTGGTCACTCCCTGAAGAGTAGTTCGTGAAGGGGATTGAACATGGAGGTCAAGACCCTCGAGAGGCACGACGACGGTGCTCGCCGGGCCTAGAGACGAAGATGGACACCGGCCCGTACCCACGACAAAGATGGACACTGGCCCGTACCCAGGTTCACGACCCTCAAGATGAGGTAAGACCGCTACTCCTGCTTGTCTGTATTGCGCTGTGGAGGATTACAGTACAACTGAGCTTGCCGAAGGCTCTCTTGAGGTAGTTCGTGCCTAGGGATGGAAGTAATGGTCTTCTTCCTCCTCTAGCCGAAGGTGATTCTACTTGGCTGAGCTAGGGTTTACAAGTGTTCTCCAAGCAATTGGCCGACCTTCTCTATGGTGGAGATCTTGTTCCTTTTATAGGCGCCGCATGCGTCTTCCTCGTGCTAGGCGTCCAAGGTGGGCTCCCACACGACAGTGGCGGGGAGGAGTTGGAGTCCACCGCGGTGGAATCCTCCATGGACACGGTCCATTGTCGATAAAGTTGGGCGTGGTAGCCGACAAGCTGCAGACCGCGCATAACGGCTCGCATTGACTGCAGTCTTCGGAGTGGAGCCCACGATGACGATCTCCTTGGAGTGTTGCGCCGTCAAGCCGCTTTATCATCAGAGAGGAAGGTCCCGGCTGTCCTGGCGCAGGCGGCGCAACTGTATTGACTCCTTTATCACCAAAACGGCAAAGGGAGCGCCTGCGTCACTCTGCGGATACGGCAGAGGCCATGTGCGCCCTGCCGTACTTCCTTGACCGCGAAGTCCCCGCAGGCCCGTGGCGGCCTGTGGTGGGATTTTTGTTGACTTATCTCCAGGCGCACGGCGCCTCGGGAGGGTCCCTTGAAGCGCGGGTCCTCTTCAGGCCCTTGCTTCCTCTTCAGGCCCTCGAGGGGATTTCCCTCTCGAGGGTCTCTCCAACCGGTGGCTTGGTCCTTAGTCGTTTCGTCTGATCAGCCTGCGTGCGAGGCCTGGGGAGAATGGGCTCTTCATACCCCACTCTCGGCCGACATGCATGTTGAAGGAAGAACACCCATGGTATTTTGGAGGGATCATCTTATATTACTACCGCCGTGTAACAAACATATACTAATATATATATATATATACACACACAATATAAGATGCACAACAACATAACATAAAATGTAATGCGACGTGATATGGTCCTTGCACCGATGGTCTCCTTGGCGCCCACAATTTATAAACAATTTAATAAACCTACCTTGACCATATCATATTGCCCCTGCAAAATCAAGTTAGACGCAGCTACTTTATCTTTTGCATATTTTACGTGGCTTGGGGCTGTCATAAATAGAACCGCTTCATACCTACGAACTTATGACCACAACAACGATCAAATAATTGCATATTTGTACATCCCTTTTGGCCCCCTCCATTGAAAATGCAAAACCAACTTAAGAGAGAGAGACAGACACCCGTCAGCCACATATACGGTACCAGACGTATGTCAGTGCTGGAACCAGTCTCGCGTAAGCGTACACGTAAAGTCTGTCGGGTTATGACTCCCTAGAAACGGGGATAGTCACTTCCTGAAGTGTAGTTCGTGAAGGGGGTTGAACGCGGAGGTCAAGACACTCGAGGGGCGCGGCGACGTTGCTCGCCGGACCTGGAGACGAAGCACCCACGACATAGTTGGACACCAACCCGTACCCAGGTTCACGGCCCTCGAGAGGCGGTAAGACCGCTACTCCTGCTTGTCTGTATTGAACTATGGTGGTTACTGTACAACAGAGCTTGCGGAGGGCCCCCTTGAGGCCCTTCTTGCCTGGGGAGGGAAGCGATGATCTCTTCCTCCTCCAAACAGAGGCTATCCTACTCAGCGGCACTAGGGTTTACAAGAGTTGTAGCAAGCAATTGGCCGACCTCCTCTACCATGGTGGTCTTGCCCCTTTTATAGACGCTTCAGGCGCTCTTCTTCTGCTCGGCCTTCGTGGTGCCTCCCACACGGCAGTGGCGCGGAGGAGCATGATTCCACCATCGCCGGATCGTCCATGGACGCGGACTATCATCAATAAAGTTGGGCGCCGTGGCCGACAGGCGGCCGACCTGTCTCTGTGGTGTGGCCCACGATGACGTTCTCTTTGGAGGGTTGCGCCGTCCATCTGCTTTATCGTCAGAGTGGAAGATCTTGGCAGTCCTGAAGCAGGCGGCGCAACTTTATTGACTCCTTTATCACCAAAACGGCAACGGGAGTGCCTGCGTCACCATGTGGGCGTGGCAGAGGCCATGTGCGTCCAGCCGTACTTCCTTGGCCGCGACGTTTCCCCACAGGCCTGGGAAGGCCTGTGGAGTGATTCCTGTTGACTTCCCTCCAGGCGCGCTGGCGCCTCGGGAGGGTCTCCTGAAGCGAGGGTCCACAAGAGGCCCTCGCTTCCCCTTCAGGCCCTCGAGGGGAATTGCCTCTCGAGGGTCCTGCCAGGTGGCGAGGCTTGGTCCTTAGTCGTTTTGTCTGATCAGCCCGCGTGCGAGGCCTAGGGGAGTGGGCTCTCCATACCCCAGTTCCCACTGGGCCGACAAAGTCGGTATGGGCTGCTTCATCAACTCATTGCTGCCGACAGTGCAAGTGCACGCGAGAGGGTAGCAAATAAAAGAACGATGTCCCCGTGATGAACACGGGTTCTAAAAGCGTACATATATATCTACGCATAGATCGTCTCTGATACCACTGAAGGGGATCGCAGGCAGAAAACAATAATTTTTCTAACAACGATAACCTTAAACTAGCGAGGATCTATACTATGCAGATACAGTAATACGGAGGAGATCGGTATACATACCCTTGTAGAGCGGAAAGCGGGGATTACACTCCCGCACAACCTTTGTCGACGAAGCCGACGAAAACGACCTCGAGGTCGTGTCGAGGAAGAAGACCTCCGAGCACCACTAGCGTGGCACCGCGCAAAGTTTCACACATGTACAGTGAAGCCGATGATGTCTACGCATGCTTCTATTTTCGTAGACAGTGTTTGGCCTCCAAGAGCTGAGGTTTGTAGAACAGAAGCAAGTTTCCCTTAAGTGGATTACCCAAGGTATATCGAACTCAGGGAGGTAGAGGTCAAAGATAACCATCTCGAACAACCCTGCAATTAAGATACGAGAAGTCTCTTGGGTCCCCAACACACCCAATACACTTGTCAGATGTATAAGTGCACTAGTTATGCGACGATAGTGAAATACAAGTAATATAGATGATTATAAGTAGTAATTGCAATCCGTAATAAAAATGGCAGCAAGCAAATATGTAGCAGAACTTGTTGAAAACGGTGTTTTAATGCTTAGAAACAAGGCCTAGGGATCCTACTTTCACCAGTGGACATTCTCAACAATGACATCAAAGTTAAATAAATAAACACTACTCTCAAACACTCTCATGTTGGATAACAAACACTCTTCATTGTGTAGGGCTACAAGAGCACCCTAAAAGTCGGAGTAAACTAACACCAACAATGTCATAAAGGGAATCACATACGGTGCACACACTGTCACTGTTAACCCCGGAGTTCATATTAAAGTAACCTCTCGAGTGCATAATAGATAAAGAGTAGCATCACATATTCAACGAGATTACAAAGCTCATGATCACATAAAAGATCACATCATGGGAGAGAGATAAACCACATGGCTACTGTAGATCCCGCAGCCCCGGGGGAGAACTACTCACTACTCATCGTAGGAGTCATCAACGGTGATGGATGGTGGTGGAGTCGATGGACATGGCTCCGGGGGCAAATCCCCGTCTCGGTAGGGTGCCGGAACAGAGACTTCTGTCCCTGGAATCTCGTCTTCGATGGCGGCGCCGCTCTGGACCCGTGGAGGAAATATCAAATATCGTGCAAGCGTTTTTAGGTCAGGAGGTATTTATGGGCGAAAGGGCGATGTCGGTCGACGCCCGAGGGGCCCTCACTACCGCCTGGCGCGGCCAGGAAGGGACCCGTGCCATGGGGTGGTGAGGCCGCCTCGTGGCCCCACTCCGTCTCGTCTTTGGTGTTCTGGAACGTTCCTTTTCCAAAAATAATTCCAGGATCTTTTTTTTTTCCAATTCCGAGAATATTTCCTTAAGTACTTTTCTGAAACAAAAAACAGCAGAAAAGAGGGAACTGGCACTTTGGCATCTTGTTAATAGGTTAGTCCCAGAAAATGCAAAAAAAAACTATATTAAATGCATATAAAACATGTAATAACGTGATATAATATAGCATGAAACATAAGAAATTGTGGATACGTTGGAGACGTATCAACATCCCCAAGCTTAGTTCTACTGTCCCGAGGAGGCAAGAACGATAAATAAAGAATAATTTCTGAAGTGACATGCTTAAACACAATCTTGATCACGTAATAATGTAAGGCATGTGTCGGCACAGTGGGAACTGGGGTATGGAGAGCCCATTCCCCCCAGGCCTCACACGCTGGCCAGACAGACGAAACGACTAAGGACCAGGCATCACCGCTTGGCGGGACCCTCGAGAGGCAATTCCCCTCGAGGGACTGAAGAGGAAACGAGGGCCTCAAGGGACCCCTCGCCTCAGGGGACCCTCCCGAGGCGCCAGCTCGCCTCGAGGCAGTCCCGCAGGAATCTCCCCTCAGGCCTCCCCGCGCCTGAAGGGAAACTTTGCGGCCAAGGAAGTACGACAAGACGCACATGGCCTCTGCCACGCCCACGCGGTGACGCAAGCACCCCCGTTGCCGTTTTGGTGATAAAGGGGTCAATAAAGCGGCTCTGCCTGCTGCGCAGCTGCCAAGACCTTCTACTCTGACGATAAATCGGGTGGACGGCGCAACCCTCCAAAGGAGAACGTCATCGTGGGCTCCACCTCAGAGACTGCCCTCTTTGCGGGCAGTACAACGCGGTCGGCCGCCTGTCGGGCACCGCGCCCACCTTTATCAACAATGGACCGCTTCCATGGACGAACACGCCGCGGTGGACTCCAACTCCACCCTGCCTCTGCTATGTGGGAGCCACCTTGAAGGCCAAGCCGAAGGAGAGCGCCAGAGGCGCCTATAAAAGGGGGAAGACATCCATCGTAGCACGGGTCGACTCTTTGCGTGCGAAAACCCTTGTAAACCCTAGCAACACTTGGTAGGATAGCCTCTGGCTGGAGGAGGAAGAAGACGATCGCTTCCCTCCCCAGGCAAGAACTGCCTCAAGGGGGCCTCCGGCAAGCTCCATTGTACTGTAACCTCCATCATCTAATATAGACAAGCAGGAGTAGCGGTCTTACCTCCTCACGAGGGCCGTGAACGTGGGTAAGGGCCGGTGTCTACCTCTGTCGTGTGCGTGTCTTCTTCGGGTCCGGCGAACAACGTCGCGGAGCCACTCGAGGGTCTAGACCTCCGCGTTCAAACCACTTCATGAACTACACTTCAGGAAGTGACTACCCCCGGTTCTTGGGAGTCATAACCCGACATTTGGTGCGCCAGGCAGGGGACTGAGGCGCGTCAACAACCTTCGAGTTCGTCTCCGTGCCATGGTGAACACCCGCGCCACCTGCGTCGCCCGCGTCAACCGACGTGCGCCTGGGGGAGCACGCGCGCCGCCAGGCACCGCGACCACCCGCGCACGGCGGGGCCGACCCTGCCATGAAGAGCATGTCCCTTCTGGCCCTCACGCAGAGGCGCCAGAGCACAACTCCGACCACCAGGAGGACGCGCAGTCGTCGCACCCTACGTAGCGCCCAAGCGGCTCGGGCCCGGGGAGGATAGACCATGTGCCTCACACCGTGCTACTCATGGCGCAGGAGCTTCTCCGCTACCAGCCCACCGCTGAGGCCCACGAGAAGTGGCTCCAACGCCTCAACCACCTCGTCGGCATCGCCACGACGCGCCCCGCTCCGTCGCAGTCCAACCTGCGCCCCTCTCTCGCGGGCATGGTCGCGACAAACGCGCCTCCGCCACCTCCGTGTCCTGCAACGGCTGCGGTGCAGAGGGCTGCTTCGCACGCGTCCTCGCCGCACGATTGCTTGATCGTGAAGCGCACCGCGCCTGACGCTCGCGTGGGGATGGGGCTCCAGCGAGACGGCCAGAACATACTCGTGGAGGAGATTGGCCAGGCGGGTCAGCAGAACCGCGGCGCGCTGCAGCACGGGGTCGCCACGTACGGCTCAGGCTGCATGGCGTTCACCCGTTCTCTGCGTCGCGTGGTCTGGCCCCCGAAGTTCAGGCCTGCTCTCCCCAAGGGCTACGATGGCTCCAACAACCCCATCGAGTTCCTGCAGCTCTACACCACCTCCATCCAAGCTGCAGGTGGAGATGACAAGGTCATGGCCAATTGGTTCTCCCACGCGCTTCGCGATTCTGCGCTGTCGTGGCTCCTGAACCTCCCTGAGGACTCCGTGAACTCCTGGGAGGAGCTCTACAAGCAGTTCGTCTCCAACTTCAAGGGGACATACGAGCGCGCCCTCACCCACAACGATCTGTGCGCCGTAGTGCAGAAGAAGGATGAGACGCTCCGCAAGTACATCCAGCGCTTCAGCCAAGTGCGCAACAAGATCCTGAACATCCCTAACATCCAAGTCATCGCCGCGTTTCGCGAGAGCGTCACTAACAGCAGGATGCTCGAGAAGCTGGGCATCCACGACAAGCTCACCTCTGTGGTCAAGCTTTCTGACCTGGCGGACAAGTGCGCCAAGGCTGAAGAGGGACTCCTCTTCGTCAAGATGTCCTCAAGAGGGGATGATCGCGCTGAGGGGTCCAAGAGCCTGAAGAAGAAGGAGGAGCCCAAGCGCAAGGCCACCGCGGTTCTCGCGGCAGAGCCTGACGCAAAGGGCACCCGCAGGGACTCCCCCAGCCTGGAGAGAGAAGAGACGACCACCGCCCTTTCTGCATCTACCACAACAGGCGCGGCCACTCTACGGAGTCCTGCTTCGACCTCAAAAGGTTGAGCAAGGAGCGCGAGCAAGAAGAGGGCAGTGGTAGCCGTGGCCGAGGCCGTGGCTATCGCGGGGGCGGACGCAAGGGCGGTTACCAGAAACCATCTGGAAATCAGGCCAACGCCGCAGAAAAGAACGGCAACCTCTTTGACGAGGAAGATGGCGGCTACCAAGCCCCGAGAGCCGCCATTGCCTGCATCCTCGGGGGAGCGCAGGCGTCGAAGTCGAACAACCCGTTCAAGCAGTTCGCCTGCAAGCTCAACGCCGCCCTCCCAAGCACGGAAACCTCCAGGCCACTCAAGTGGTCGCAGTACACCATCGCCTTCGACGCTCAGGACCACCCCAAGTCCACCAAGACTGTTGGAACCCTCCCGCTGGTCTGCACCCCCACCATCGACAATGTGGCTGTCTCCAAGACTCTCATCGATGGCGGAGCAGGCTTGTACGTTATCTCCATAGATACGTTCGAAGCACTTCAAGTGCCCTACGAGCGGCTAATGCCCTCGAGGCCCTTCACAGGGGTCACCAGCGGCTCGATCGAGCCTCTAGGCCAGGTCAGGCTTGCCGTCACCTTCGGGAGCAAGGAAAATTACCGCATCGAGCACATCGATTTCCATGTCGCACACATTGGCCTGCCGTTCATCAGCTACCCCGCGCTCGCGAAGTTCATGGCCGTCACGCACCATGCCTACAACATGGTCAAGATCCCCGGCAGCGCTGGCACGATCACCATCCGTGGGCATGTCCTGGACGCTACGCGCGCCGTTGAGACGGCCTACAAGACTGCCGCCATGGCATTCCCCGCAGAAGATGACCTAGAGCCTCTCGAGAGACCCAAGAAGAAGAAGAAGTTGTTCTCCTAGGAGGCAGCTGCTACCAAGAAGTTCTCTTTGAGCTCCAGTAGCTCGGGGGCTGAAGGCTCGGGGCTAGCGTCACCATCGGCGCCGCGCTGCCTCCCAAATAGGAAAGCGCGCTCGTCGCCTTCCTCTAACTCTGACATGTTTGCATGGACACCGTCAGATGTGTCTGGTGTACCGAGGGAGGTGATTGAGCACCACTTGGCCGTGTGCCCAAACGCGCGCCCCGTCAAGCAAAAAGCAAGAAAGCAAGCCCCCGAGAAACAAGCATTCATCATCAAGGAGGTCGAGAAGCTGAAAACGGCAAAATTCGTCCGCGAAGTCGCGCATCCCACTTGGCTCTCCAACGGCGTGGTACTCCCAAAGCCCGCCGGAGGAGGCCGCCTCTGCATCAACTACACTGATGTAAACAAGGCCTGCCCCAAAGACCCTTATCCCATGCCCAGAATTGACCAGATTGTGGACTCCACGGCAGGCTGCGACCTCCTCTGTTTCCTTGATGCCTTCTCTGGTTATCACCAGATAAAGATGGCTAAGGAGGACGAGGAGAAGACGGCTTTCCTCACCCCGTGCGGTGTGTATTGCTACGTCTGCATGCCTTTCGGCCTTAAAAATGTCGGAGCCACTTTCCAGAGGTTGATGAGGATAGCCCTTGGCGGGCAAATGGGGCGGAACGCCGAAGCATATGTCGATGACATCGTCGTGAAATCACGAGAAGGAAATACTCTCCTCGGAGACCTTGAAGAAACCTTCGCCAGCCTACGCAAGGTGAACATCAAGCTCAACCCCGCCAAGTGCGTCTTTGGAGTACCTTCAGGCAAACTGCTTGGGTTCCTCGTGTCTCATCGAGGCATAGAGGCAAACCCAGACAAAATCAAGGCCATAGAAGACATGCAACCTCCGCGAAGGCTAAAGGACATGCAACGCCTAGCAGGCTGCATGGCCAGCGTAAGGAGCTTGAGGTTGGTGAAGATGCGGTCAACAACCACCCCCAGGAGCTGCCGGCTCTCGTCTTCGATCATCTCGCGAATCTCGGGGACGGGACCCTCGAGCGCCTCGAAGAGCTGGTCAAAGTAGACCAAGTACATGGCAGCATCACCACGGCCTCGAACGTCGGTGTGCGGCGCGTCTGCGTCGAGCTACGCGGCGAGCTCGTTGCCTCGGGCGACCAACGCCTCAAACATGTGCTCACGCTGCTTCGAGAGCGCGCGAGCGCAGTGGCAGAGTCCGAGGCCTCCGCCGTCCGCTGCATCGCCGGGGCCACTTGCTCCTCCACGTCCTTGGCCAAGGAGTTGAGGTTGTGGACTGCCTCGGTGCGAGCCTCCTCCGCTCGGCGACGGCCGTCCTTGGCGCGCTTGAGGCGAGCCTCCAGCTGGGAGTTGGCTCTCTCGAGCTCGGCAATCTGCCGAGCATCCGCGGCGTGCTTGGCCTTGAAGCGGTCCTCCTGCGCCTGGGCCAGGTTGCGGTACTTCTGAGAAGTGGACTTGCGGAATTGCTTCTCGCGCTCCACGAGGGCATCATCGGCCTCTTTCTTCTTCTCGGTGAAACGCCGCTCGAAGCGCTCGTAAGCTATGTTCTGGGCAGCAACGTTTTCGTCGTACTTTGCGGTCGCCTTGGCCAGGTCTCCCTCGCGCTCCTCAAGGGACTCGCGTTGGGCGACCAGGTCCTTATCCGCCTGAAGGCGCTGCTCCTTGCGCTGTTGCAGCTCTTGCTCAGAAAACCCCTTGCGGTCCTCCTCCAGAGCGGCCTTCGCGGCCTGGTGGGCGGAGAGCAGCTGGGTCTCCAGCTGGCCCAACTCGTGGGGCTTCTGCGCTAGCGAGCCCTCCATCGCCTCGCGCTCGGCCTTGGCCTGTCGCAGGAGCTCCTCTGCGCCGTCACGTTCCTCTTGGAGGGGCGCAAGGAGCTCCGCGGCGTCGCGAATGGCCCCCTCGCGGACCTCCTTGGCAAAGCGGGCAGCCTCCTCGCGCGCGGCTTGCAGCGCCGCATCCTCCAGCCGGCGCGCCTCGACCGCCACGTGGAAGGATGAACATGACTTCGCCAGCTCCTCCTGCCGCTGAGCGAGCCATATGTCCCCGAGGGCGAGGTGGGCCTCCAAGCCCTCCAAGGACCCCCTCACGAGGCCGAAGGCGACCTCGCGGCGCCCCGCGGTCTAGTCCCAGCCGCGGAGGACCAACTCCTGGCTCGTGGAGGGCCCGGCCCCAACGACAAGACTCGTAGGCCCGGCCTCGGGGAAAGCTTGGGGGCTAAACTGAGCTTCGCTTCCGCCCGCGCCGGTATCCTCTTCCGGCCCTGCAGCTGCGGGACGTTCCTCATTTAGAGCTCGACGAGGAGGCGAGGAAGCTTCTCCCTCAGCAGCGCCGCCTGTGCCTGCTGCTGCCTCGTGTGCTTCCGCAGGCATCACGGGAGCAGTGGCCGCAGGTGGTGGGGTAGGCACGCGCGGAGGCGTCAGCGCGCGCGGCGGCGTTGCTTCATGCGGTGGAGTGACCTCGCGCGGAGGCGTAGCCGCGTGAGGAGGAGTAGGAGCGCGAGGCGGCCAAGGAATTATCTCCTTCGAGCCTTCTACCACCAGAGGCTCGGGGGGCGGTGCGGGAGCCTCTGGGCGTACCATGCCCTCCTCCACCTGAGGCCCTGCTGCCCCCGCCTGGGGTACAGCCGCCTCCGCTTGAGGTGCCCCCTCAAGGGGGCTCGTGGAGGCCGCCTCCGCAGGCCTCGCGGCCTCATCAGCCGAGGCCCCCGCCATGGCGCCCTTCACCTCAGATGCCTTGCGAAGCCGGTGGCGCTTCGCAGGTACAAGGTCACTTGCAAGAGGCCAAGAAGAGACTTCAGGAAAAAGTAAAGCGAAAGAGATAGCTAAAGGACGAATGATCCAAGATAATGGGCACTAACCCTGAAAGGGGGGCACCAGCGTCGACCCACGCCAGGCCTGACGAGCGCCATGAGGGGAAGGGCTTGGAAGCAGGCCTCGCCGGTGGCGCCTCCGCTTTCCTCTTGGAGGGGACGTCAGACGGTCTCGCCCCCAAGTGGTCCACGACGGCTTTGGTGCGAGACCCGCGCCTTCCCGGAGAGGCCTCCGCCGCTAAGGCCTCTTCCTCCTCAGCCTCCTCCTCTACGAGGCGCGAGGGCGCCACCACGAAGGCGTCTTCATCGCCTGACGAGATGTCGCAAATCTCGTCAGTAAATGGCCCAGCCCTTGAAGAAGAAACTTCCCCAGCCGCGGCCTCCTCCTCACCTGGGTTGGCTTCTGAAGCCGAGGGGGAACTGCAACAGCCCGTTTGTAACTTTCCAAATTTGTGTGCCTACTTGTGCAATATAATGGAACTTCATGTCATCATTGCATTTGTGGTTGCATTTTAATTAATTATGTTGTTTCCAAATTCTTTTTCCACATTTAAATCCTTATTTAAATTCAAATGCTTTTTCAAGTCATTTCAAAATTGAAGTTTCAAATTTGTACAAATAATCTTTTCAATAGTTTAATCTGTTTGTTTTGAAACTATAAAAATTGTCAAAAAGGTTTTATATCTTTTCCTTTTCCTATTTTGTTTTAAATGTACAAAACAGAAAAAGAATAAACAAAAAGGAAAAAGAAAGCAGGAAAAAAAAATAAGACTTACCTGGCCGAAGTGGGCCAAATGCCCAGCTCCGGCCCACTTACCTTGTCTCCCTCCTCCGAATGGAGGAGGTCAACCTCCTTTCCAGCGAGGCAGAGCAGCATGGCTCGCTGCCCTCTTCCCCCACCTCGCCCCACTGCTTGCCCCTCCCCTTAAGCACCCCGCAGCGCCCCCCAAACCCTAGGTCTACCCTTTCCTCTCGCAGCGCCGCCACCTCCCTCTGGCCTTCTTTCTCTGTTCTTCTTCCCCAGAAAACGCCACCGAGAACACCTCGCCGCCCCCGCAGCTCCGGCGCCGACGAGGACACGCCGAGGAGCCCCGGAGTCACGCCGCTTCTTCCCCCTTCTTCCTCCGTCCTCGACTCCCCGGGAGTCAACGACGTGGCCGCAACCGGAGCAGTTTTCCCCGACGCCGCCGCCGCGGAATCCGTCTTCTTCGCCACCGGCTGGACGTCTCCGGCCTCCCTGACCTTCCTCCTCTCGCCACGGTGCTCCCTCGGTGAGCCTCGTCCCCTCTGCTTTTCCCCCTCCACATCCGTCTCCGCTTCGTCTTAGTTCACCGGCGCCGGAGTCCGCCACGACACACCGACGCCGCGAGCACCAACTCGATCCTCCTGTGCATTCCCTGTGCCCCCGAGCCCAAAAATCGCCCCGTCCGATCTCGAGCAACCCGTGCACGCACCTAACACAGCGGCGCCGCCCGGGATGAGGTCACCGGCGCCCGTTTTTTCCGCCGTCGCTGCTCCTGATGTTCTTCAGGAACTTCAGTTCGTCAGGCTGTACTCTTGGTTTTCAGTACAAAATCAGTACATTAGGTAGTGTGTCAACAACTCGATCGAGGCGTAGTGGCTAGCAGCGAGAAACTCCAGAGCGCGCGTGGGCATGGGTTCGATCCCCGGCCGGAGGGAATAAAATTCCACTCCTTTTATTTTCTCTCCTCTCACTGACAGTGGGCTCCACCAGTCATAGAGAGAGGCACTGGAATTTTACCCAGAGCCCCCTGCTATCTGGGTCTTTCTCTTTGAAGCCTTACAAATAATTTTTGCTATCACGAACAGGTCCCTGGCTAATTTTTAGAAACCACCCTAGAACTAAAAATGCAATAACTTTATTTCTATAACTCCAAATAAAATAAAATTTATATGTTTTCATATCAGAAAAATGCAATGAACATTATTATAACATTTTTATGTCAGTTTGGATCATTTATTTTAAATTCTTAGTTTATTTTAACAAATGCAGTTAATTAATTAAAATATGGAATGTGTGGGGTAATAAATGCTCATATCTTTTATACCATATCTTGCCATGCTAATAACATTTAATTTGAGTTGTAGATAAATAAGTTGCAATTAATTACTAAATATGTAATGTGTTGGGCAAATAATTAATTAATGTATTTTCTCCATTTAAATTAATTAGATCACCCCATCTGCTATATATTAAGTAACATTTAAATTGTTGGTTACACAAATAACTTGCACCATAATTAACTGCCGGTATTTCATCCCCGCTTTAATATGACCTAATCATCACATACCATATTGCAGCATCAATTGTTTGCGCATTTCATTTTATTGATATTGTTTCCTATTGTCTGTGTTTTGCTCTTCTCTGGGTAGACTACGACGTGCCTGCTGCCGATACTTTCATCCTTGATATTCCAGCTTTTGTGCCGGGCCACGAGCTGCCAGGCAAGCTTCTGCTAACCGGTTACATGATTGCTTGGTTTTCATTCCTGCCTTTTGATCTATGCTATCCTAGTTATCGATTCTTGAACTGCGATCCCATCACATGATTATCTTGCAGCCTATACAGCTATATCCCCACAACCTATAACCCCTTCCATGTTTATCTGTTGGCCTTTGCGAGTCGTAGTGCATGCTTAGAATTGGTTGAGCGAGTCGTTCCTTTGTCGTTTATCTCATATGCTTAGAATGATAGATTGTTCCACTATAATAAACTGCTGTCTTATTTTGGGGTTCTATAATTAAAAGATAAGGCACCGGCAGAAGGCCTTGCAAGGTGTTTTGTTCTGCTAAGTGTCGATCTAGGAACTGAGATCTTGCTCCTCTAATCCAAGACTGAGCGCACTAACCACTTGTGGGAGGCCCTATGGAGCCCCCCTCGACTTTGACTGGAACTTCAACTTGTCCGGGAGCTACACCTAGTTCGTGTTTTCCATTTGTCTCATATGCATCGATACTAGTGTAGTATTTTACTTTGGCGGTGTGCCTTGTTACATGCATATAGGGCGCGGCCTGTTGGTGCGGAGGGGTGTGTCCTGCGGGAGTCCGCACCCTTTTGGCCGGGACCAGCATAGCTCCCGTGGCTCCTGGACTTGTTGCGGTGAAGGAAAAGAGTTGGGTTGAAAGGCCCTAATGTTTTTGACTGGGTTGATCATGCGAGTATGGGTCCAGTAGTGCACCCCTGCAGGGTATAATCTTATCGATGAGCCGCGTCCGCGGTTATGGACAACTTGGTGCGTTGCCGACTAATGAGATCTAGACAACATACACCTAAGCATTGATAAATAATTTGAATAGTAATATACAATTACTTTCACAATAACTGGTAACTAAAACTGTTAACGTGTGAGTATTCCTGAATTGCTTCCTCATATCTAGTTGAGGGGGTTAATTCGAGAATGGTTATGACTGGTGTTAGTTGTAGATGGATACTAAAACGCTCTCTTTAGGTTGCTAGTGCTGCTGCCGCTAAGTACACTTACCCCCATACTTTGGGAATCTTACAGTTTTGTAACCTGTTAGCTTAAGCTTGTTCGATACGATTCGGTGTATTGACCTGTTCGCGGGCTGTGGTTTTTCTGCAGTTGAGGATTTTTCGCACGACCAGATTGGTGGATACTACATGGAGTTCGACGATGAAATCTACGACGAGATCTACGACGAGTAGTTAGAGTTCCCCTGGGCTTCTTCCTGGTGGACCGCGTGGATGGGCCTTCTTTTCTGTTTCGGCCTTTGAGCCCTTTGCTTCTTGTCTGTACTCTTACCGGTTTGTTTTCCGCTGCATGATGTAATGTTGGGACATGTGTCCTCTGATTGGTGCCATTCGCTATATTTTGCTCAGTAAGAGCTTTTGGATATTATTTCCTTTCTTTGTGTCATAGGTTTATTCTGTGGTTTCAACTTGTTAAAAATCCGACTCGTATACCATGTGTGTATGTTTGAAGTATACGAGTTGGAAGACTTTTTGGGTTCTTGCGTGCACAATCTGGAAACGTATGTGACGTTGGGGTCGCCAAGAGCTGTCGGCCGATGATCCATTCCGAGCCTGGCCTGCTTGTTTCCTGGGATTGGTAACCCCAGTATGTTCTTGGTTGTGTGGCCCAACCGATACGTTTCGTTTGTGTAGCTTGAATTCAGGGTCTGACAGTTGGTATCAGAGCTTAAACGCCCTCAGGTTCCCTTCTACTGGTCGTTGTTGAGTCTAGAAAAATTATTTTGTAGTTATCAGGAATTTCTTAAACGTGAGAGTAGGAATTCTGTTCTTTTACTTCTTTCCCCACCCGACCTCCCTGTTCTTCTGGTAAGGAAGTGTCACGATAATTCCCTTCTCACCTTAATTTTAAAAATTAGGACATCACGTGTTTTGGGTTTCTGTAGTACCATAGTTGCAGGTGTCTTCAAGGTGGTGCTCTTCGTTTCAGCAGTTTGAACCTCTTCGGCTACGTTCAGTTTCATTCTTGAATGAATCAGTTGTTTCTCCTCTTTTGGTGAAGTTACTTCAAGATCAATTGGTGTTTCCTAGTTCTAGTGCTAGTCTTCGTTCTTACCTCTCTTTAAACCTTTCTGGAAGTGAACAAAGTGGCGTACCATGATGGATGGCCATGTCTCGTTCCTTGTTGTCTTTTCTAAGCAACCTGAAGTTTTCCTTTAAGCACTTACGTTGGATTTTGTTAATCCGATTGTCGTGTTAATGTTGTATCCTCCTCAGGATGGAGAGTGGCGAAGAAGATACTCCAATGCCTTCCCAAATGGGGCAAGTTTTGTCTCAGATGACGCAAGTTTTGAGTCAAATTCAGCAAAAGCAAAATCAGAGCAACAAATGTGTGTCTATCGTGCAGTTTCTCCAGCTCAATCCCCGCACGTTTGATGTTCCCTCTGAGCCACTCGATGCTGATGACTGGTTGCGTGAGATGAACAATGCTCTGGCTGTTTCTCATGTGTCCGATGAGAACCGTGTTCCTTATGTCACCTACCTGCTCCGCGGTGAATCCATGTCTTGGTGGGAGAACTTCCTAGAGTTACGAGCACCAGGTGTTGTGACTACTTGGGATGAGTTCAAGGAGGCTTTCAAATGCCACCATATTCCAGAAGGGGTCATGGAAAGAAAGCGGGAAGAATTCTATGACTTGACTCAGGAAAGCATGTCAGTGCTGGACTATCAAGCTGAGTTCAATCGTTTGGCCCGCTATGCTCAGGATGAGGTATTAACTGATGCCAAAAAGCAAGCCAAATTCTGTAGAGGTCTAAACCCAGATCTTATGTACGCACTCACTCTTATCAAGTGCGATACCTTTGAAGACCTTGTCAACATAGCTCTCCGAGAGGAATTTGGACGTGAGAAGTTCGAAGAATCTCGTAAACACTCTCTTGAAACAACTTCTTCTCCATCAGATTCTATACCTTCGCAGAAACGTAGGGTTTGGATACCCTATGCAGATCAAACTCAACTCATCCACAGTCCAATCTCTTCGAGGTTTTCTTCCGGTCTAACCAACCCAGCTTCAGCTACAAGGAGTTTCGTCGAGCAGACAACCTATAGTTCCAAACTCTTCGGTCACCTGCTTCAGGTGCGGTGAGCCGGGCCACTTCTCTTACAAGTGTACGCAAAACCAACTTCCTCCACCACCTTGTCGCCCTAAGAGTTGTGCTGTTACTCCTCAGGCTCCCAACATCGACAAAAGGTCTGTTGGTAGACGCGCAAGGGTGAATCATGTTACAGCAAAAGAAGCAGAGGAAGCTACTGATGTGGTTCTTGGAAGTCTATTCGTGAACTCCGTCCTCGCTAAAGTGTTGTTTGATTCTGGTGCGTCCCATTCGTTCATTTCGCAAAGTTTTGCTTCCAGCAATGGTGTTACTTTCGAAAAGATGGACATCCCTGTCTTAGTGCTGCAACCAGGTTCCAAATGGCTTACAATGGAAGTTAGCCTGAACAATGAGATCGGAAATCTTCCATTCCAAGCGTCTCTTATTGCTCTTCGTTCTTCAGACATTGATGTCATCCTAGGGATGGATTGGCTTGTGGCAAATAAAGCGGTCATTGATTGTACTGCTAAATCTGTTAAGCTTACCCATTCTTCTGGCCAGATAGTCTACTTCTATTCAAAAACTCCATCTGTTCAGCTATATGCCCTCAATGTTCATCCTCTACCTGCTATGGAAGATATACCGGTGGTCCGAGACTTTCCTGACGTCTTTCCTAAAGAATTGCCAGGCATGGAAAGGAGAGAATTGAGACAAGAACGACAGAGCCGTGGAGTTCGTTATTGAACTAGAACCAGGCACTGCTCCTATCTCCAAACGTCCTTACAAGATGGGCCCCAAAGAACTGGCTGAGCTTAAGAGACAGCTAGAGGAGTTGGAAAGTAAAGGTCATATTCAACCTAGTACTTCTCCTTGGGGTTGTCCTACTCTGTTTGTCAAAAAGAGGGACACGACTGAGCGACTGGTTGTTGACTATCGTCCTCTGAACAAGAAAACCATCAAGAACAAGTATCCTCTCCCTCGCATCAATGACCTGTTTGATCAACTGGCTGGTGCTAAGGTTTTCTCCAAGTTGGACTTGAGGTCAGGTTATCACCAGATCAAGATCCGCAAAGAAGACACCCCAAAGACAGCTTTCACCACTCGTTATGGCCTCTATGAATACACTGTCATGTCTTTCGGTCTCACAAATGCTCCGGCGACTTTCTCACGTCTCATGAACTTCGTTTTCATGGAATACCTCGATAAGTTCGTGGTAGTCTATCTCGATGACATTCTTATCTATTCCAAAACCGAGGAAGAACACAGAGAACATCTACGCCTTATCTTGTTGAAGCTCCGAGAACACCGTCTCTACGCCAAGTTCTCCAAGTGTGAATTCTGGTGTAGCACCCCAACTTTTATTAAAGTTCGAACACCTGTGTTATGTGCTAGTCCCTGGATCACTGCTAGCACCACAGTACAAAATATAGGATATCATTGCTAAAGTATTAAATTGCTACAACGAGATCCAAAAATATTAGCCAAGTATAGCTTTATTACAAGTTTGCATAGCCATGAAGGCTAGCTAAAAATTCAGAGTTCACAACGAAAGCAAATAACAATGAGCCTCAGCTTCAAGCATGCGCCACAGGCAGACATGTTGGGTGTAGAATCGAGTCCAAATCTTATTCCTCATCAGAATTACCTGCACATTTGAATATGCAGCCCCCGAAGGAGGTCAATACAATGATGTATTGGCAAGTGACTATGATAGATATAAACGACAAGTCTATAGTCTATATGCATATCTGGCTTGGTGGGGTTGGTGGCTATTTTGCAGAAAGCGAGTTTTCTCCTATCTTTTGTAAAACATTTTATTCATCAAGACTTGGCACCAAGGGACAAATCCCAAGTGCACCAACAATTCTTTCCTTAGTCAATTTTACTTTACGAAAACAGTGTTGAGATTCTTCCGCCCATCCTTGTCCAGCTGCTCGAAGTAGTCCATTACCGGGTACACGGCTAAGTACTTAGTTTTAACTCTGCAGAGGTTGTGCACTTTCACCTTTAGACTCAATTTGTCTGAGAAATCCTATACATGCGGAGTGTATTATGGAAAGGAGAGAATTGAGACAAGAACTTTCAGAAGAAGAATGCAACCATACTAGCAAGACCCATTCCACCTATCATCTCTACATCTGCTTGTCAAGCTGACAGGTTGCACTCCCACAACTTAATCATTCTAGACAGAGCCCATTGTCAAAAGGCTGCACGGGAAGCTTCTAAACTTGGAGGGACTTGGTAATCTCTTCGTTCCTGGGTGGCCATCCACAAGTGTATTTCTGGGTAACAACCACCATACTCATGGGACTAAGTAGAATAGACATTCATCCTAGGCGATGACAACCACAAGCATAGTCCCAAAATACACTCAACATAAACCATAACAACCAATTCCACCCAGATGTGTATTTTAGATTTTAACACTTAGAAACCTTTCCATAACATGGTAAACATTTTTATAGCATGGCTAAGCAACTAAATAAATCTTTTCATGGCTGCTTAGGAAAAGGGTGGCTACACACTACTAGGATATTTGTAAAATACAACTAACTTAGCATTATAAAATAAATCAAAAAATCCCTATCATGCACACTACTCAAAATATACTACTTATGCATATAGAAAATAAGGGATATTGTATGAATGTCACTTGCCTTGGTAACAGGAGGCACAAGCACAGCAAGAATAACAATCACAAGCAAGTCCTTCCTCCTCTTCACAATCTAACAACAAGCAATACAAAATAAATAAATACAACATGCAACACTTAAATACTCCAAGCATAAATATGTATGCATGCATGACATGTTATAATCATAATCAAAACCACTTATTATCAATTTTATTTTCTCTGTTTATTCAATGCATGCCATGCAATGAACAATATTTTATTTTCTATTTTAACAATTGAATATAAAGAACAATTAAGGTCAATTTAAGTACAAAACCTTCAATAAAACCTCATGTTGTACTTTCTGGACAGAGAGCAAAATTATTATTCCACAACATTTGGATTTAGATGAAAAACATTTTTAATATTTAAATTATGACTTTAAATGGACGAAATGCCAATCTGTAAATTTCACAATTTTAAAGACACTAAAGTGACAAACTAATGATATAGGAATAAACTACATGGGCAGGGATTTCCAATGATATAAAGTTTATCAAATTTGGATTTACAGACTGAAAGTTATGAATTTTGCAAGTTTTAATAGTTTTCTGTTTTAATTTCTAAATTCTATTCGAAATAGAAAAAGAATCGGCCACGCGGCGCGATCTGATTCGCCCGTACCGGTTCGACGCGGATTGCGATCGGGAGCCGTTAGATCTAAATGAAATCGGACGCGCTAGATTAATCACAGAAGCGAAAAATAAAAATAAAACAGATCCGTTGGATCTAAATGCAACGGTCCAGGACGCGTTGACCTAACGCGGGCGGCGCGAGTCGCCGGAGACGCGCGGGGCGCGGCGGAGCCATGGCCGGCGTTTGCGCCCGAGTCGTTCTACAGTGCTAGGAGATAAACGGAGCTCACCAGGGGGTGCGTGGCGTCGAGATGGAGACGATGGCGAGGCGGCGATGAGCGGAGCGTCCTCGTTCCCTCGGGAGAGCTCGCCGGAGTTGTGCGTGGCGGCGGATCTCCTCGGTCGTGGACGAACTCGACAAAGCGCTGCACCAAAAAGCCCGTAACCGTGTCAAAAGGTGTCGCATGAGTGCAAGGGTGCGAGGGGAAACTACGAGAGGGCTCGACATTGCTTTAGCTCACCGGAAATCGAAGTTTTTGCCGGCGGCCACCGCGGAACTCCAGAGACGAATGCGTGCGGCCTGGTGGCTCTCGGGTCGATTGGTTTGGAGCAAACAGAAGAGAACGGATAGGGGTATTAGTAGGGGTGGGAGGCGAGGTAAGGGGAGTAGTAAATCGCTCGTAATCGTGCGAATCAATCCGTCGTTTCCTGTCGGGGTCGGGAGCGTGATTTGGGGACGAACGTTTCCGCGGGGGTGATGACAGGTGGGTCCCACCTGTCAGCGACTGCGTGCGAGAGCGTGGGGCGCTGGGCCGCTGGCGGGCTGGTAGGCTACGCGTGCGCGGCAGATAGCCAACGGGCCGGCCCGATTTCCTTTTCTTTTTAAAAGAATTTCTACCTGTTTTTAAACACTGATTTCAAATATGATTTTTAAACCTATTCAAAACATTTCAGAAAAAATCATAAAAATATGTTTTGGAAAGGTTATTAAAAATGGGACCTTTTGACATTATACTTACCCATAAATAAATTGATAATATTTTATTTATTTAAGGAGTTTTAAGTAAACACTTTATGGAATTATAGTTTATTCAAATTTATAATTTGAAGTTTTATTTAATATTTTTGTGATGTAGTTTTATGCCTAATGATGAATGATGCTTGAATGCAAAGTTTTAAATTTTTGCAAAATTTGGGATGTTACAGACTAACCCCCTTAAGAGGAAGCTCGCCCTCGAGCTTCGGAAAGATCAGCAAATAGGTGTGGATGGTCTTCTCGGAGGTCATCCTCTCGTTCCCTGGTGGCTTCTTCCTCGGTGTGATGGTTCCATTGGACTTTACAAAACTTGATGGTTTTGGTACGGGTGACTCTTTCTGCGGTCTGCAATATCTTGATGGGTTTCTCTTCGTAGGTCAGGTCACTCTCCAATTGTACTTCTTCGAGGGGTACTGTATCCTTTAAGGGAACTCCCATCATCTCGGGGTGACATTTCTTCAATTGACTGACATGGAACACATTATGAACCGCAGACAGAGCTTCTGGTAGTTCTAACTCATATGCCACCTCACCCTTACGAGACAGAATTTTAAAAGGTCCAATAAACGGAGGTGCTAATTTTCCTTTAATTCCAAACCTCTTTACACCGCTGAGTGGCGACACTCTTAGATAGGTTCTATCGCCCACCTCGTGTGCGACTTCTCTACGTTTAGAATCCGCGTAGCTTTTCTGGCGTGACCGTGCTATCTTCAATCTATCTTTAATTAATCTGACCTTCACTGCAGCTTCTTGGATTATATCAGGTCCAAAGAAACTTCGTTCTCCTACACCACTCCACAACAATGGGGTTGTGCATTTCTTCCCATATAAAGCCTCAAATGGTGCCATCTCAATGCTAGCTTGGTAACTGTTATTGTAGGAGAACTCGGCATAGGGTAGATTGTCATCCCAACTAGACCCATAATCAAGCGCACAAGCTCTTAACATATCTTCTAAAATCTGATTTACTCTTTCAGTCTGACCATCCGTTTGCGGGTGAAATGCCGTACTGAATTCCAATCTAGTTCCCAGCGATTCATGCAACTGCTTCCAAAAATGGGATGTGAACTGGGTCCCTCTATCGGACACGATACTCTTGGGGAGGCCGTGTAGGCACACAATCCTCTTCATGTAAATATCCGCTAGCTTTGCGCTGGTATAGGTGGTCTTCACGGGTATAAAGTGAGCTATTTTGGTTAAGCGACAAACAATAACCCAAATAGAATCATACCCTGATATGGTCCTTGGTAACCCGGTGATGAAATCCATCCCAATAGAATCCCACTTCCAGTCTGGTACCTTCAAAGGTTGCAAAAGTCCTGCTGGTTTCTGATGCTCAGCCTTTACTCGAGTGCATACATCGCACTTAGCTATATATTCTGCTATTTCTCTTTTCAGATTGTTCCACCAAAATCTCTCCTTCACATCCATATACATTTTGGTATTTCCTGGATGAATGGAGTAAGGTGTTTCATGGGCTTCTTGCAGAATTAACTTCCTAAGATCAGGATCATTTGCCACACATACACGTTTTTCAAACCACAAGGTTCCTTGCTCATCTTCATGAAATCCCTTGGCTTTTCCTGCTCTCAAATTGGCTTTGATTTCTTCAATATCCTTGTCTCCCTTCTGAGCTTCACGTATATTGTCCATCAAATTTGGTTGTACTACCAACGAGGCTACAAAACCATCTGGTACCACTTCCAATCGGAGGTCCTTGAATGCCTTGCATAAATCCTCAGGTATTTCTCCTGCCGTGAGGCCATTCAAATAAACCTTACGACTCAGGGCATCAGCTACTACATTAGCCTTTCCAGGATGGTATTGAAGACTTAGGTCATAATCCTTGATAAGTTCTAACCATCTTCTCTGCCTCATGTTCAATTCTTTCTGAGTGAAAATATACTTCAAACTTTTGTGGTCAGTGAACACGTCACATCTTTTTCCCATTAGGTAGGGTCTCCAAGTTTTCAGGGCATGTACTATTGAGGCTAACTCGAGATCATGAGTGGGATAATTTGTTTCATGCTTCTTGAGCTGTCTAGAGGCAAAAGATGCCACTCTGCCTTCTTGCATCAGCACACTTCCCAGGCCTTGGCGTGAAGCATCACAGTATACTTCGAATTCTTTCTCTAAATCAGGTAAGCATAGAACTGGGGCTGAAACTAGTCGTTTCTTTAACTCCTGAAAACTGGCTTCGTATGCGTCAGTCCACTCAAATTTCTTCTCCTTCTTTAATAATTCCGTCAGTGCCTTGGCGATTTTGGAAAAGTTTTCTATAAATCTTCGGTAGTATCCTGCTAGACCAAGAAAACTTCGTAATTCTCCAACATTCTTTGGTGGCTCCCAATTGGTTACAGCTGAAACCTTTTCAGGATCCACTGCTATACCCTCCTTGGATACTATGTGTCCTAGGAATGCGACTTGTTCCAACCAAAATTCACACTTGCTGAATTTGGCATATAACTTATGTTCACGTAGTCTCTGCAATACTAGGCGCAAATGCTCTTCATGTTCTTTGTTACTCCCAGAGTAGATCAGAATGTCATCTATGAACACTACCACAAACTTGTCCAGAAAATCCATGAACACTTTATTCATCATATTCATGAAATAAGCTGGAGCATTGGTTAATCCAAATGGCATTACTGTATACTCATAAGATCCATATCTTGTAACAAACGCTGTCTTTGGTATATCCATCTCTCTAACCTTCATTTGGAGATAACCTGATCGAAGATCAATCTTGGAGAACACACATGCACCTTTCAGTTGATCAAATAATTCATTTATCTTGGGTAACAGATACTTGTTCTTGATGGTGTGTTCATTTATATCTTTGTAGTCCGTGACCAGTCTCTGGGTTTGATCTTTATTTTTGACAAAAAGAACTGGCGCTCCCCAGGGCGAAGAACTTGGACGGATAAATCCTTTCAGAAGGTGTTCCTCTAGTTGCTTCTTGAGTTCTTTCAGTTCATCGACGGCCATTGGGTAAGGTCTCTTGGATATTGGTCCGGTACCCGGTTTTAGTTCAATGAGAAATTCCACATCTCTATCAGGTGGCAATCCCGGTAATTCTTCTGGGAATACATCTGGGTACTCTTGGACAATCAGCACATCACCAAGGCTAACCCCCTTAAGAGAATTTAGCCTAACTTTCTTAAGTTCAAAAGTTGATCTGAATTTAATCTTTTGTTTTTCTGGGGTGGTGAGGGTGATAGCTCTGTTTGCACAGTCTATGATTCCTTCAAAACGGGTCATCCAATCCATTCCGATGATAACATCCAAACCTTGGGTTTCTAGGATGACTAAGTCTGCTGGAAAAAGATATTTTCCAATCCTTAAATCTAACTGCTTACAGCCTGAATTTACTATCATCTCACCCCGAGGTGAACTCACTCTAATAGGTTTTCCTAAGCTTTCCTCGGCTAGCCCATGTTTGTTTACAAAATCTCTTGATATGAATGAATGCGATGCTCCAGTATCAAATAAGACCAATGCTGGAAAAGAATTGAGCAGGAACTTACCAATCACCGCATCAGGTTCATCATGAACTTCTTCCACGTTGAGGTGATTTACTTGCCCTTTCTGGAAAGGATTGGGCTTGGAATTTTCATTAGCCTTCTTTTCTGGGCATTCAGTTGCATAGTGTCCTGTCTTTTTGCACTTGAAGCAAGTCACATTAGACAAGTCTTTCTTTCCTTCATAGTTAGGACGGGGATTACCAATCCCATGATTTTGGCCATGGTGATGGTTTCCCTTGAACCCACCATTATTTCCTTTGCACCCTCCATTGTGGTTATGACCATGATGCTTTTGGCCACTACCATTGTTGGAGTAGTTCCAGGGTTTATGGCCACTGACTTCTGAGTTGTGTGGTTTCTTGTGTGTCCCTTCAGAGTTACTCTTACTCGCACCAAACTTCCTCTTCCTATTCTCTTCCTTTCTGATGTTATTGTCCAATGTGATTGCTTGATCCAGCATAATTTGATAGTTAGGAGCATATGCCACAGACAAGGGTGTCTTTAGTTCTCCCCTAAGTCCATTAAGGAATTTGTCCTTCCTCTTAGCATCAGTGTCGATGTCCTCCGGTGCATACCTTGATAGCATACAGAAGTCATCCATATACTCCTTCAGAGTTCTACCTCCCTGCCTCAAGCTACGAAATTCCTCCTTCTTCAGATTCATTATGCCAGAGGAGATGTGAGCATTGCGGAAACCATCCTTGAACGCATCCCAAGTCATGCCATCCAAGGGATGGGTCACTTGATAGGTCTCCCACCACATGGCAGCAGGTCCTTCCAATAGGTGAGCAGTGAACCTCACCTTTTCTGCCTCAGAACACTCACAGGTTACTAAGTCCTTGTTGACTGAACGGAGCCAGTCATCCGCCACTATGGGTTCAGTAGCAGAGGAGAACTTATTAGGTCTAAGCCTGAGAAATCTTGCAAGTCTGTCCACAGGAGGTGGGGGTGGTGGTGGATGGTTGTTATTGTTGTTGTTGTTGTTGTTGTTGTTGTTGTTGTTGTTGTTGTTGTTGGTTGCTGCAATGAACTGGGTCATCATAGTCATCAGTTGGGCTTGAGCTGCCATCAGCTGTTGCATAGCTTCGCTGTTGTCGTTATCACGACGTGGAGGCATCTGTGGGGTTTGCAGGGATGAGTAAAAGATAGATAGAACTATAAGGAGGAATCCTACCCATGCACAAAACAATCCAGTCAAGCACACCATCAACAACATACCACTTATAAAAACAATCAACAAACAAATCAAAACTTTTGGTTTAAGGAAAGCGATATAAAAGTTTGGAAAATAAACTCGCGAGGTTCCGAGGATACAAGGAAATGTACTGCCTTACCACAAGTTGGTAGGTCAATACAAGACCAAGATAATGAGGTGTATGATAAATGGTAGTCTCACTAACTAACTACTCGACCATGTCCTCTTCCTCCTCTTCAATTTCCTGAATCTCGATTCCTTCATTGGCGAGTACATCCTTGAGTTCCTTTACTTCTTTCTCCAGGGCAAGGTTCTTCTCTTGCATCTCTCTCTTCTCAGTACGAAGCCTTTTGATCAAGTCACTATCAGCCTCGAACTCGACTTCATTGCTCTCGAGTTCTGCCTTTTGTTCCCTGATAGTCTTGTTCTTCTCTTGAACTCTTTTCTCTTGTCTCCTGTACTTCTCCTCTTGTGCAGCGAATCTCTCTTCTTGTGCCTTAGTCACTTCCTCTTGAACCTTCACCTTCTCTTCGTTCTCCTTAAGTAAGGCACATAACTCATCGTTCTTCAGGAGCTCGGTGCGTCGATCTTCATATAGTTTGGTGACAAGGATTTCCAGCTCCTGGAAATAAAGGCTAAGGGGTTTTTCCTTGCCTCTTTCTCCGACTTCATACAGGTAAGGTTCTCCATCCTCGTTTCTTCTTCCAAAGAAAATGGAGTAGTGGCCCCTCAACTCTGTGTTGTAGCGTCCGCAGAGGCGCCCAATCAAATCTTGCGTGACTAGATTGAGTCCTTTGTCTTTGGAGTCACTAACCATTTTGATCTCCAGTGGGGGCTCCTCTCCACGTCCTGGCTGTGTTGCTTTTATTCCCCAGCAACCCTCTTTGTTAAACTTCTTCAGAATGAAGCCCTTGACTTGGGGTAGTGGTAACCCTATCTTCTCGCCGATGTCGAGAAGGTAACAGCCAAAACGGGTGTTCTCGAAGTCCTCCGCGGTGGTGAAGTGAAAGCTCGTCATCCTTTAGGTAGGAAAGAAAGGAAATTAAAACGAGAATTGCATAAGATAAGGAAGTACTAGTCATGGTGTGTATTATTAATTTAGAAGGATACTAAGTCAAAAATCCTAAGGTGATCAACCGATAATAACAACTCTTCGTAAATTGGATTTTTCACTATAGTGAGAGAGACAGACAGCCGGCCAGCCACTTATATTGTGGAACAGGTCTCATGTACGTGGACATGTAAAGTTTGTCCCGGGCCGCTTCATCCCACCATGCCGTTAGAATCCAACATACTTCAAAGATGGTAACATTATGACCAAAAAGGGCTTAACCAATCCTAGGGGCTCGAACCTACAGGCAACACTAAGCTCTGATACCATTTTGTAGCACCCCAACTTTTATTAAAGTTGGAACATCTGTGTTATGTGCTAGTCCATGGATCACTGCTAGCACCACAGTACAAAATATAGGATATCATTGCATAAGTATTAAATTGCTACAACGAGATCCAAAAATATTAGCCAAGTATAGCTTTATTACAAGTTTGCATAGCCATGAAGGCTAGCTAAAAATTCAGAGTTCACAACGAAAGCAAATAACAATGAGCCTCAGCTTCAAGCATGCGCCACAGGCAGACATGTTGGGTGTAGACTCGAGTCCAAATCTTATTCCTCATCAGAATTACCTGCACATTTGAATATGCAGCCCCCGAAGGAGGTCAATACAATGATGTATTGGCAAGTGAATATGATAGATATAAACAACAAGTCTATAGTCTATATGCATATCTGGCTTGGTTGGGTTGATGGCTATTTTGCAGAAAGCGAGTTTTCTCCTATCTTTTGTAAAACATTTTATTCATCAAGACTTGGCACCAAGGGACAAAGCCCAAGTGCACCAACAATTCTTTCCTTGGTCAATTTTACTTTACGAAAACAGTGTTGAGATTCTTCCGCCCATCCTTGTCCAGCTGCTCGAAGTAGTCCATTACCGGGGACACGGCTAAGTACTTAGTTTTAACTCTGCAGAGGTTGTGCACTTTCACCTTTAGACTCAATTTGTCCGAGAAATCCTATACACGCGGAGTGTATTATGGAAAGGAGAGAATTGAGACAAGAACTTTCAGAAGAAGAATGCAACCATACTAGCAAGACCCGTTCCACCTATCATCTGTACATCTGCTTGTCAAGCTGACAGGTTGCACTCCCACAACTTAATCATTCTAGACAGAGCACATTGTCAAAAGCTGCGCGGGAAGCTTCTAAACTTGGAGGGACTTGGTAATCTCTTCGTTCCTAGGTGGCCATCCACAAGTGTACTTCTGGGTAACAACCACCATACTCATGGCACTAAGTAGAATAGACATTCATCCTAGGCAATGACAACCACAAGCATAGTCCCAAAAGCCACTCAACATAAACCATAACAACCAATTCCACCCGGATGTGTATTTTAGATTTTAACACTTAGAAACCTTTCCATAACATGGTAAACATTTTTATAGCATGGCTAAGCAACTAAATAAATCTTTTCATGGCTGCTTAGGAAAAGGGTGGCTACACACTACTAGGATATTTGTAAAATACAAACTAACTTAGCATTATAAAATAAATCAAAAAATCCCTATCATGCACACTACTCAAAATATACTACTTATGCATATAGAAAATATGGGATATTGTATGAATGTCACTTGCCTTGGTAACTAGAGGCACAAGCACAGCAAGAATAACAATCACAAGCAAGTCCTTCCTCCTTTTCACAATCTAACAACAAGCAATACAAAATAAATAAATACAACATGCAACACTTAAAAACTCCAAGCATAAATATGTATGCATGCATGACATGTTATAATCATAATCAAAACCACTTATTATCAATTTTATTTTCTTTTTTTATTTAATGCATGCCATGCAATGAACAATATTTTATTTTCTATTTTAACAATTGAATATAAAGAACAATTAAGGTCAATTTAAGTACAAAACCTTCAATAAAACCTCATGTTGTACTTTCTGGACAGAGAGCAAAATTATTATTCCACAACATTTGGATTTAGATGAAAAACATTTTTAATATTTAAATTATGACTTTAAATGGCCGAAATGCCAATCTGTAAATTTCACAATTTTAACGACACTAAAGTGACAAACTAATGATATAGGAATAAACTACATGGGCAGGGCTTTCCAATGATATAAAGTTTATCAAATTTGGATTTACAGATTGAAAGTTATGAATTTTGCAAGTTTTAACTAAATTCTATTCGAAATAGAAAAAGAATAGGCCACACAGCGCGATCTGATTCGCCCGTACCTGTTCGACGCGGATCGCGATCGGGAGCCGTTAGATCTAAATGAAATCGGACGCGCCAGATTAATCACAGAAGCGAAAAATAAAAATAAAACAGATCCGTTGGATCTAAATACAACGGTCCAGGACGCGTTGACCTAACGCGGGCGGCGCGAGTCGCCGGAGACGCACGGGGCGCGACGGAGCCATGTCCGGCGTTTGCGCCTGAGGCGTTCTACGGTGCTAGGGGATAAACGGAGCTCACCAGGGGGTGCGTGGCGTCGAGATGGAGACGATGGCGAGGCGGCGATGAGCGGAGCGTCCTCGTTCCCTCGGGAGAGCTCGCCGGAGTTGTGTGTGGCGGAGGATCTCCTCGGTCGTGGACGAACTCGACAAAGCGCTGCACCAAAAAGCCCGTAACCGTGTCAAAAGGTGTCGCGTGAGTGCAAGGGTGCGAGGGGAAACTACGAGAGGGCTCGGCATTGCTTTAGCTCACCGGAAATCGAAGTTTTTGCCGGCGGCCACCGCGGAACTCCGGAGACGAATGCGTGCGGCCTGGTGGCTCTCGGGTCGATTGGTTTGGAGCAAACGGAAGAGAACGGAGAGGGGTATTAGTAGGGGGGGGGGAGGCGAGGTAAGGGGAGTAATAAATCGCTCGTAATCGTGCGAATCAATCCGCCGTTTCCTGTCGGGGTCGGGAGCGTGATTTGGGGACGAACGTTTCCGCGGGGGTGATGACAGGTGGGTCCCACCTGTCAGCGACTGCGAGCGAGAGCGCGGGGCGCTGGGCCGCTGGCGGGCTAGTAGGCTACGCGTGCGCGGCAGATAGCCAACGGGCCGGCCCGATTTCCTTTTCTTTTTAAAAGAATTTCTACCTGTTTTTAAACACTGATTTCAAATATGATTTTTAAACCTATTCAAACAATTTCAGAAAAAATCATAAAAATATGTTTTGGAAAGGTTATTAAAAATGGGACCTTTTGACATTATACTTACCCATAAATAAATTGATAATAGTTTATTTATTTAAGGAGTTTTAAGTAAACACTTTATGGAATTATAGTTTATTCAAATTTATAATTTGAAGTTTTATTTAATATTTTTGTGATGTAGTTTCATGCCTAATGATGAATGATGCTTGAATGCAAAGTTTTAAATTTTTGCAAAATTTGGGATGTTACAGACTAACCCCCTTAAGAGGAAGCTCGCCCTCGAGCTTCGGAAAGATCAGCAAATAGGTGTGGATGGTCTTCTCGGAGGTCATCCTCTCGTTCCCAGGTGGCTTCTTCCTCGGTGTGATGGTTCCATTGGACTTTACAAAACTTGATGGTTTTGGTACGGGTGACTCTTTCTGCGGTCTGCAATATCTTGATGGGTTTCTCTTTGTAGGTCAGGTCACTCTCCAATTGTACTTCTTCGAGGGGTACAGTATCCTTTAAGGGAACTCCCATCATCTCGGGGTGACATTTCTTCAATTGACTGACATTTAACACATTATGAACCGCAGACAGAGCTTCTGGTAGTTCTAACTCTTATGCCACCTCACCCTTACGAGACAAAATTTTAAAAGGTCCAATAAACCGAGGTGCTAATTTTCCTTTAATTCCAACCCTCTTTACACCCCTGAGTGGCGACACTCTTAGATAGGTTCTATCGCCCACCTCGTAGGCGACTTCTCTACGTTTAGAATCCGCGTAGCTTTTCTGGCGTGACTGTGCTATCTTCAATCTATCTTTAATTAATCTGACCTTCTCTTCAGCTTCTTGGATTATATCAGGTCCAAAGAAACTTCGTTCTCCTACACCACTCCACAACAATGGGGTTGTGCATTTCTTCCCATATAAAGCCTCAAATGGTGCCATCTCAATGCTAGCTTGGTAACTGTTATTGTAGGAGAACTCGGCATAGGGTAGATTGTCATCCCAACTAGACCCATAATCAAGCGCACAAGCTCTTAACATATCTTCTAAAATCTGATTTACTCTTTCAGTCTGACCATCCGTTTGCGGGTGAAATGCCGTACTGAATTCCAATCTAGTTCCCAGTGATTCATGCAACTGCTTCCAAAAATGGGATGTGAACTGGGTCCCTCTATCGGACACGATACTCTTGGGGAGGCCGTGTAGGCACACAATCCTCTTCATGTAAATATCCGCTAGCTTTGCGCTGGTATAGGTGGTCTTCACGGGTATAAAGTGAGCTATTTTGGTTAAGCGACAAACAATAACCCAAATAGAATCATACCCTGATATGGTCCTTGGTAACCCGGTGATGAAATCCATCCCAATAGAATCCCACTTCCAGTCTGGTACCTTCAAAGGTTGCAAAAGTCCTGCTGGTTTCTGATGCTCAGCCTTTACTCGAGTGCATACATCGCACTTAGCTATATATTCTGCTATTTCTCTTTTCAGATTGTTCCACCAAAATCTCTCCTTCACATCCATATACATTTTGGTATTTCCTGGATGAATGGAGTAAGGTGTTTCATGGGCTTCTTGCAGAATTAACTTCCTAAGATCAGGATCATTTGCCACACATACACGTTTTTCAAACCACAAGGTTCCTTGCTCATCTTCATGAAATCCCTTGGCTTTTCCTGCTCTCAAATTGGCTTTGATTTCTTCAATATCCTTGTCTCCCTTCTGAGCTTCACGTATATTGTCCATCAAATTTGGTTGTACTACCAACGAGGCTACAAAACCATCTGGTACCACTTCCAATCGGAGGTCCTTGAATGCCTTGCATAAATCCTCAGGTATTTCTCCTGCCGTGAGGCCATTCAAATAAACCTTACGACTCAGGGCATCAGCTACTACATTAGCCTTTCCAGGATGGTATTGAAGACTTAGGTCATAATGCTTGATAAGTTCTAACCATCTTCTCTGCCTCATGTTCAATTCTTTCTGATTGAAAATATACTTCAAACTTTTGTGGTCAGTGAACACGTCACATCTTTTTCCCATTAGGTAGGGTCTCGAAGTGTTCAGGGCATGTACTACTGAGGCTAACTCGAGATCATGAGTGGGATAATTTGTTTCATGCTTCTTGAGCTATCTAGAGGCATAAGATGCCACTCTGCCTTCTTGCATCAGCACACTTCCCAGTCCTTGGCGTGAAGCATCACAGTATACTTGGAATTCTTTCTCTAAATCAGGTAAGCATAGAACTGGGGCTGAAACTAGTCGTTTCTTTAACTCCTGAAAACTGGCTTCGCATGTGTTAGTCCACTCAAATTTCTTCTCCTTCTTTAATAATTCCGTCAGTGCCTTGGCGATTTTGGAAAAGTTTTCTATAAATCTTCGGTAGTATCCTGCTAGACTAAGAAAACTTCGTAATTCTCCAACATTCTTTGGTGGCTCCCAATTGGTTACAGCTGAAACCTTTTCAGGATCCACTGCTATACCCTCCTTGGATACTATGTGTAACATCCTAGGATTTTTCAAATTCTGAAAAATCAGAAAAATTAAATTTTTTTGAAAACTATTTGTATGTCGATTTGAAAACAAAATTCATGCATGCATTCATCATTTTCTTGCATTGTTTAGATTTGAAATTACAATGGTTGAAATACTATTCCATTTAAAAAAAAATCTATCCGAAAAAAATATTAAAAACAAAATAATGATTATGTTATTTATCTTATTTTAGTTTAATATTTTGATTGTAATTATTAGAAATAATTATTTTCATATGTTCACAATTGTGGTACCAAATTTTATTTAGCCATAAATAAATTAATTAAATTTCTATTTCCCAATTTGACAAAAGTGTCAAATTTGCAATAAATCAAATATTCAAAATTAATATTTTAAAAAAGTGGTCAAAACATGTCCATAAATGTTTTAAAATAAAGATATGATTTTTAGAAATTTTTAGAAATTAATTTCACTTAATTCGGAGTTCTAAAACAAAAGTTATGAAGGAATTAAGAAAATGAAAAAAAACGCAACGGGCCAGCCGGCCGGCCCACAACCCACCGAACGGAAGCGAACCGAAATCGTATCCAACTCTCTGAAAATTCGTTTTTCCAACCACCTTTCATTTAAACACGTATATCTCAAAAAATATAACTCCCCTTGTAGCCGCCGACATCTCTTTTACTCTTTTCGTTCCACCGAAACCCTAATCAGCGAAATAGTATTTCGTTCGTTCGACGAACAAAACCATCTCCAATCGCGACAGGGCCTTAATCATTTTTGTAGATCTCGTCGATACCTTTCCATCCCAATAAGCCTCAACTATTTTCATCAAGCGTGGAGAAAGAATTTCGAATCGTCATCCATCAGATCTGAAGTCGTATTTCTCAGATCTCCTCGCGCTCGTCTCGTCAAATCGAAATTCCTTCGGTGAAAAGGTAGATCTACTCTATATCTACAACTTTCCTGTTGACAACTTTTTATTTTAACATACGTAATTTTCTGTATAATACAGATCGTGTTTGATGTTGTTCGAGTAACCAAACCATCTTAAAAGTTTGGGACGAGAATACGAAAGTTGTTCCCCTGATCAAGACCTTTCTTTTGCCCCAAGCCTCACCTCTTTTGGTTCAGCGAGCTGAGAGATATTCACGTTTGAAGTTTCGGATCAGACAGGTATTTTGCGATTTGTGACCAATCTATTCATCCACTTATGTTATAATTCTGATAATTAGAAAGAACATGTAATTCTCTACAACTTTCATTAAGAGTGTTTTTCCATCCGAGCAACTTTATTTTTGGTCAAATTCGTAGTCAAATCCCAGTCAGCCTGCCACGTCAGCAAGTCAATTCCTACGTCAGCAGTCAAAGTCAACGGTCAACCGAAAACCGGCAGTTTTTGCAGAAAAATCCTAAATTTTAAATCTATCACTACTTTTTATTGGTTTGGTCAAATTTTACAAATAAAATATTTTTAGAAAGCTTATGACACGTAGAAACTTTTGGCATCATTACTTTTATGTTTTGTCAAATTAAAATTTGTTAAAATTCAAAAGTGGCATTAATGGTAAATTGAACATAACTTCAAATTTGAAATTTAAAACTTGTCAAACTCTTTTGATATAAATTTGAATGTCTAAGTATTGGCAGTAGTATTTTTCTACTAATTTGTGTAGAATAATTTTCTATGATTTTATAATTTATATTGATTAAATACTTTTAAGTGTTGTTTTAATGATTAAAATTGATTAAAAATTTATTAAAAATTATTTTCATCATCTATTCGAATTATAAAGTACTTAGTCATATTATGACCACTTTGGTATTAAAAGGTACTTAGAAATATTTTGCCTCTTTAAACAAAATAAATTCTTCCTTTGGAAATATTTGATAACTATTTTTCGACAACACTCTTCCTTAGAAAAATTTCAACATCTTAAAGATGCTAAATCTTTTCCTTAGAAAATTTTAACATCTAGAAAACTTAGTTGTTTTATTTTGTTAAGTGTTGTCCTTAGAAATAAATTGCATTGCATGCATGACATATCTATTGTATAGTTATACTCCTTATAGGAAAACTCCTTCCTTATTTTCCCTAAGTTAGGATTATTTTCAACCTAGTGTTTGATAAAGTGCTATGCACTTAGACACTTAGGATTTCCAAGATGGAGCTAGAAGGCCATTGAAGGACTTAGCCAAAACAAGACTTCAGAAGTATCTCCAAGAAGTAGAAGCACTAAGAAGAAAAGTGAGAAGAAGTTCAAGAAGGCCAACCTCCCTTTTATTCTCTAAGTCTTTCTCTCTGCTTTTTCTTCTTCTCTGAGAACTCAAAATCCAAAACCAGCCTCGAGGATACAAGAATCATCAAGTCTGAAGATTATTCAAGTCTACCAAGAATTCAATCAAGACATCACCAAGGAGAATATTACAAATCTGGAGATGAAGCCTGGAGGACAACTACAGATTTCCTTCTTTTCCCTCTTTCCTAATCTTGTCATTTAGACTTAAATAAATTTTGATCATGATGTTATCATCTTTGAAGTTGTTGGATCCTAGCGGCATAGTGAGATGAAGCGGCCTGTAAACAAACCTTACATGTCCACGTACATGAGACATGTTCCACAATTTAAGTGGCTGGCCGGGTGTCTGTCTCTCTCACTTTAGTGAAATCCAATGTACAAAGAGTTGATAATAATTGTTGATCACCTCGAAGAATAGAGCTAGTATTTTCTCTAAGTATTTTGCACATCAATACTAAGCCATTAGAGTGCTTATTCAAGATGATATAAAACAAAATATTTTATTCAACTTATGACCTTAGCCCTTAGTCCTTTTGGACCAACCTAATTGCCTTGCATAAACTTAAAAGATTTCCATGGCATGAAAAAGCAATTCTAGCCTTAGGAATATTTTGCACATCATGCATAAACATATTTTCCTTAGAAAGTTTTATAAAACTTATTTATTCATCTAGTATGTGTTTGTATGCATTGTGGAGTTGTGCTTGCTGTTGATTGTTGTATTGTTGCTTGTCTATACTGTTAGATTGAACGGAGAGTCCCGAGTATCGTTGAAAAGAATTGTGAACAGCGACAACATTCAAAGGCAAGTGGCACACCTCATAAACTTCCTATTTTTATATGCATTACTTAGTGTATTTTATATGCATGTGTTGCTATGCTAAACCTGCGTAGAATCCCTTATTCCTGTGTCTAGGTTCCTATGCAATACTTAGTAGAATTATTGTTGCTTTGCAAATGTTGTTTTGTGAAAATCTAAATTCTACTAAGTTAAGAATGAAACACCTGGGTGGTAATTGGTCGCATGGGTTATGTTGCGTGGCTACTCAGGTCCATTTCTATGGTTCCTAGAGTATGTACACTTGAGAATGGCCACCCAGGAACAGAGGAATCTGAAGAACTCCGAGTGACGATTGCTTCCAGTGCAGCCATTGCCATATGGGCTCTGGCTTGATCAATTATGTCGCGTGGACTCTCTCCGGCTTGACAAGCAGATGTAGGGGGATGTTAGGTGGAACGGGTCAAGCCAGGTGGGAGGGAAAATGCTTCTAAAAGATCTCGTCTCATTCTCTCCTTTCCTTAGCACAAATGGTGTGTAAAGGATCCCTTGGGTTGAATGGGTACAATGGTGAAAGTGCACAACCTCTGCAGAGTGTAAAACTAAGTACTTAGCCGTGTCCCCGGTTACGGACAATTTTGAGCAGCTGATCAAGGACGTCAACGGAGGATTCCACCATTCCAATTTCTAAGTTAAAAGTTGATGGGTGAACAAGGGAAGATGAGATTTATGGTTTTCATGCCATACTCGTCGATTTCAAGAAAAGTGTTTTCAAAAGAGTAGGAAAAATTGGCTTTATGCAAATTAGCCTTGAGCTCCACCAGCCAAATATTCATATAGGTTTTAGAGTTATTCCATAAGTGTCCACCATAGTGTCACTTGCCAGACTCCATTTTTAATGGAATCTGACCCACGTTGTTGCAATATTTTTTTATTGCAGATTGATCAAATGACGAGTGAGGTTTCGTTAAAGGTTTCGAGTCTACAACCAACATGTTTTCGCCTGTGGCAGCATGAAAGTTATAGAGACTCACTGCTATTGTATTTCCGCTGTGTACTTTTTCAATGCTAGCTTTATGCTATGCAACTTGTATCAAATACTTTGTAATTCTGGATCATCGATGTAAGAAAATTGACGCTTTGTTGTGATATTTCATCGTAAACTGTGTGTGCAAATGAATCGATCCAGGGATTTGCACTATACACAGGTATCTGCCTTATTTTAAGTGCAGGTACGCTACACTATGTGTCCTAGGAATGCGACTTGTTCCAACCAAAATTCACACTTGCTGAATTTGACATATAACTTATGTTCACGTAGTCTCTTCAATACTAGGCGCAAATGCTCTTCATGTTCTTTGTTACTCTCAGAGTAGATCAGAATGTCATCTATGAACACTACCACAAACTTGTCCAGAAAATCCATGAACACTTTATTCATCATATTCATGAAATAAGCTGGAGCATTGGTTAATCCAAATGGCATTACTGTATACTCATAAGAGCCATATCTTGTAACAAACGCTGTCTTTGGTATATCCATCTCTCTAACCTTCATTTGGAGATAACCTGATCGAAGATCAATCTTGGAGAACACACATGCACCTTTCAGTTGATCAAATAATTCATTTATCTTGGGTAACGGATACTTGTTCTTGATGGTGTGTTCATTTATATCTCTGTAGTCTGTGACTAGTCTCTGGGTTTGATCTTTCTTTTTGACAAAAAGAACTGGCGCTCCCCAGGGCGAAGAACTTGGACGGATAAATCCTTTCAGAAGGTGTTCCTCTACTTGCTTCTTGAGTTCTTTCAGTTCATCGACGGCCATTGGGTAAGGTCTCTTGGATATTGGTCCGGTACCCGGTTTTAGTTCAATGAGAAATTCCACATCTCTATCAGGTGGCAATCCCGGTAATTCTTCTTGGAATACATCTGGGTACTCTTGGACAATCAGCACATCACCAAGGCTAACCCTCTTAAGAGAATTTAGCCTAACTTTCTTAAGTTCGAAAGTTGATCTGAATTTAATCTTTTTTTTTTCTGGGGTGGTGAGGGTGATAGCTCTGTTTGCACAGTCTATGATTCCTTCAAAACGGGTCATCCAATCCATTCCGATGATAACATCCAAACCTTTGGTTTCTAGGATGACTAAGTCTGCTGGAAAAAGATATTTTCCAATCCTTAAATCTAACTGCCTACAGCCCGAATTTACTATCATCTCACCCCCAGGTGAACTCACTCTAATAGGTTTTCCTAAGCTTTCCTCGGCTAGCCCATGTTTGTTTACAAAAGCTCTTGATATGAATGAATGCGATGCTCCAGTATCAAATAAGACCAATGCTGGAAAAGAATTGAGCAGGAACTTACCAATCACCGCATCAGGTTCATCATGAACTTGTTCAACGTTGAGGTGATTTACTTGCCCTTTCTGGAAAGGATTGGGCTTGGAATTTTCATCAGCCTTCTTTTCTGGGCATTCAGTTGCATAGTGTCCTGTCTTTTTGCACTTGAAGCAAGTCACATTAGACAAGTCTTTCTTTCCTTCATAGTTAGGACGGGGATTACCATTCCCATGATTTTGGCCATGGTGATGGTTTCCCTTGAACCCACCTTATTTCCTTTGTACCCTCCATTGTGGTTATGACCATGATGCTTTTGGCCACTACCATTGTTGGAGTAGTTCCAGGGTTTATGGCCACTGACTTCTGAGGTGTGTGGTTTCTTGTGTGTCCCTTCAGAGTTACTCTTACTCGCACCAAACTTCCTCTTCCTATTCTCTTCCTTTCTGATGTTATTGTCCAGTGTGATTGCTTGATCCAGCATAATTTGATAGTTAGGAGCATATGCCACAGACAAGGGTATCTTTAGTTCTCCCCTAAGTCCATTAAGGAATTTGTCCTTCCTCTTAGCATCAGTGTCGATGTCCTCCGGTGCATACCTTGATAGCATACAGAAGTCATCCATATACTCCTTCAGAGTTCTACCTCCCTGCCTCAAGCTACGAAATTCCTCCTTCTTCAGATTCATTATGCCAGAGGAGATCTGAGCATTGCGGAAACCATCCTTGAACGCATCCCAAGTCATGCCATCCAAGGGATGGGTCACTTGATAGGTCTCCCACCACATGGCAGCAGGTCCTTCTAATAGGTGAGCAGTGAACCTCACCTTTTCTGCCTCAGAACACTCACATGTTACTAAGTCCTTGTTGACTGAACGGAGCCAGTCATCCGCCACTATGGGTTCAGTAGCAGAGGAGAACTTATTAGGTCTAAGCCTGAGAAATCTTGCAAGTCTGTCCACAGGAGGTGGGGGTGGTGGTGGATGGTTGTTATTGTTGTTGTTGTTGTTGTTGTTGTTGGTTGCTGCAATGAACTGGGTCATCATAGTCATCAGTTGGGCTTGAGCTGCCATCAGTTGTTGCATAGCTTCGCTGTTGTCGGTATCACGACGTGGAGGCATCTGTGGGGTTTGCAGGGATGAGTAAAAGATAGATAGAACTATAAGGAGGAATCCTACCCATGCACAAAACAATCCAGTCAAGCACACCATCAACAACATACCACTTATAAAAACAATCAACAAACAAATCAAAACTTTTGGTTTAAGGAAAGCGATATAAAAGTTTGGAAAATAAACTCGCGAGTTTCCGAGGATACAAGGAAATGTACTGCCTTACCACAAGTTGGTAGGTCAATACAAGACCAATATAATGAGGTGTATGATAAATGGTAGTCTCACTAACTAACTACTCGACCATGTCCTCTTCCTCCTCTTTAATTTCCTGAATCTCGATTCCTTCATTGGCGAGTACATCCTTGAGTTTCTTTACTTATTTCTCCAGGGCAAGGTTCTTCTCTTGCATCTCTCTCTTCTCAGTACGAAGCCTTTTTATCAAGTCACTATCAGCCTCGAACTCGACTTCATTGCTCTCGAGTTCTGCCTTTTGTTCCCTGATAGTCTTGTTCTTCTCTTGAACTCGTTTCTCTTGTCTCCTGTACTTCTCCTCTTGTGCAGAGAATCTCTCTTCTTGTGCCTTAGTCACTTCCTCTTGAACCTTCACCTTCTCTTCGTTCTCCTTAAGTAAGTCACATAACTCATCGTTCTTCAGGAGCTCGGTGCGTCGATCTTCATATAGTTCGGTGACAAGGATTTCCAGCTCCTGGAAATAAAGGCTAAGGGGTTTTGCCTTGCCTCTTTCTCCGACATCATACAGGTAAGGTTCTCCATCCTCGTTTCTTCTTCCAAAGAAAATGGAGTAGTGGCCCCTCAACTCTGTGCTGTAGCGTCCGCAGAGGCGCCCAATCAAATCTTGCATGACTAGATTGAGTCCTTTGTCTTTGGAGTCACTAACCATTTTGATCTCCAGTGGGGGCTCCTCTCCACGTCCTGGCTGTGTTGCTTTTATTCCCCAGCAACCCTCTTTGTTAAACTTCTTCAGAATGAAGCCCTTGACTTGGGGTAGTGGTAACCCTATCTTCTCGCCGATGTCGAGAAGGTAACAGCCAAAACGGGTGTTCTCGAAGTCCTCCGCGGTGGTGAAGTGAAAGCTCGTCATCCTTTAGGTAGGAAAGAAAGGAAATTAAAACGAGAATTGCATAAGATAAGGAAGTACTAGTCATGGTGTGTATTATTAATTTAGAAGGATACTAAGTCAAAAATCCTAAGGTGATCAACGGATAATAACAACTCTTCGTAAATTGGATTTTTCACTATAGTGAGAGAGACAGACACCCGACCAGCCACTTATATTGTGGAACAGGTCTCATGTACGTGGAGATGTAAAGTTTGTCCCGGGCCGCTTCATCCCACCATGCCGTTAGAATCCAACATACTTCAAAGATGGTAACATTATGACCAAAAAGGGCTTAACCAATCCTAGGGGCTCGAACCTACAGGCAACACTAAGCTCTGATACAATTTTGTAGCACCCCAACTTTTATTAAAGTTGGAACACCTGTGTTATGTGCTAGTCCCTGGATCACTGCTAGCACCACAGTACAAAATATAGGATATCATTGCATAAGTATTAAATTGCTACAACGAGATCCAAAAATATTAGCCATATATAGCTTTATTACAAGTTTGCATAGCCATGAAGGCTAGCTAAAAATTCAGAGTTCACAACGAAAGCAAATAACAATGAGCCTCAGCTTCAAGCATGCGCCACAGGCAGACATGTTGGGTGTAGACTCGAGTCCAAATCTTATTCCTCATCAGAATTACCTGCACATTTGAATATGCAGCCCTCGAAGGAGGTCAATACAATGATGTATTGACAAGTGACTATGATAGATATAAACGACAAGTCTATAGTCTATATGCATATCTGGCTTGGTGGGGTTGGTGGCTATTTTGCAGAAAGCGAGTTTTCTCCTATCTTTTGTAAAACATTTTATTCATCAAGACTTGGCACCAAGGGACAAAGCCCAAGTGCACCAACAATTCTTTTCTTAGTCAATTTTACTTTACGAAAACAGTGTTGAGATTCTTCCGCCCATCCTTGTCCAGCTGCTCGAAGTAGTCCATTACCGGGGACACGGCTAAGTACTTAGTTTTAACTCTGCAGAGGTTGTGCACTTTCACCTTTAGACTCAATTTGTCCGAGAAATCCTATACACGCGGAGTGTATTATGGAAAGGAGAGAATTGAGACAAGAACTTTCAGAAGAAGAATGCAACCATACTAGCAAGACCCGTTCCACCTATCATCTCTACATCTGCTTGTCAAGCTGACAGGTTGCACTCCCACAACTTAATCATTCTAGACAGAGCCCATTGTCAAAAGGCTGCACGGGAAGCTTCTAAACTCGGAGGGACTTGGTAATCTCTTCGTTCCTGGGTGGCCATCCACAAGTGTACTTCTGGATAACAACCACCATACTCATGGCCCTAAGTAGAATAGACATTCATCCTAGGCGATGACAACCACAAGCATAGTCCCAAAAGCCACTCAACATAAACCATAACAACCAATTCCACCCAGATGTGTATTTTAGATTTTAACACTTAGAAACCTTTCCATAACATGGTAAACATTTATATAGCATGGCTAAGCAACTAAATAAATATTTTCATGGCTGCTTAGGAAAAGGGTGGCTACACACTACTAGGATATTTGTAAAATACAAACTAACTTAGCATTATAAAATAAATCAAAAAATCCCTATCATGCACACTACTCAAAATATACTACTTATGCATATAGAAAATATGGGATATTGTATGAATGTCACTTGCCTTGGTAACAGGAGGCACAAGCACAGCAAGAATAACAATCACAAGCAAGTCCTTCCTCCTCTTCACAATCTAACAACAAGCAATACAAAATAAATAAATACAACATGCAACACTTAAAAACTCCAAGCATAAATATGTATGCATGCATGACATGTTATAATCATAATCAAAACCACTTATTATCAATTTTATTTTCTTTGTTTATTTAATGCATGCCATGCAATGAACAATATTTTATTTTCTATTTTAACAATTGAATATAAAGAACAATTAAGGTCAATTTAAGTACAAAACCTTCAATAAAACCTCATGTTGTACTTTCTGGACAGAGAGCAAAATTATTATTCCACAACATTTGGATTTAGATGAAAAACATTTTTAATATTTAAATTATGACTTTAAATGGCCGAAATGCCAATCTGTAAATTTCACAATTTTAAAGACACTAAAGTGACAAACTAATGATATAGGAATAAGCTACATGGGCAGGGCTTTCCAATGATATAAAGTTTATCAAATTTGGATTTACAGATTGAAAGTTATGAATTTTGCAAGTTTTAATAGTTTTCTGTTTTAATTTCTAAATTCTATTCGAAAGAGAAAAAGAATCGGCCACGCGGCGCGATCTGATTCGCCCGAACTGTTCGATGCGGATCGCGATCGAGAGCCGTTAGATCTAAATGAAATCGGACGCGCCAGATTAATCATAGAAGCGAAAAATAAAAATAAAACAGATCCGTTGGATCTAAATCCAACGGTCCAGGACGCGTTGACCTAATGCGGGCGGCGCGAGTCGCCGGAGACGCGCTGGGCGCGGCGGAGCCATGGCCGGTGTTTGCGCCCGAGGCGTTCTACGGTGCTAGGAGATAAACAGAGCTCACCAGGGGGTGCGTGGCGTCGAGATGGAGACGATGCTGAGGCGGCGATGAGCGGAGCGTCCTCGTTCCCTCGGGAGAGCTCGCCGGAGTTGTGCGTGGCGGTGGATCTCCTCGGTCGTGGACGAACTCGACAAAGCGCTGCACCAAAAAGCTCGTAACCATGTTAAAAGGTGTCACGTGAGTGCAAGGGTGCGAGGGGAAACTACGGGAGGGCTCGGCATTGCTTTAGCTCACCCGAAATCAAAGTTTTTGCCGGCGGCCACCGCGGAACTCCGGAGACGAATGCGTGCGGCCTGGTGGCTCTTGGGTCGATTGGTTTGGAGCAAACGGAAGAGAACGGAGAGGGTTATTAGTAGGGGGGGGGGCGAGGTAAGGGAGTAGTAAATCGCTCGTAATCGTGCGAATCAATCCGCCGTTTCCTGTCGGGGTCGGGAGCGTGATTTGGGGACGAACGTTTCCGCGGGGGTGATCCACCTGTCATCGACTGCGAGCGAGAGCGCGGGGCGCTGGGCCGCTGGCGGGGTGGTAGGCTACGCGTGCGCGGCAGATAGCCAACGGGCCGCCCCGATTTCCTTTTCTTTTTAAAAGAATTTCTACCTGTTTTAAAACACTGATTTCAAATATGATTTTTAAACCTATTCAAAACATTTCAGAAAAAATCATAAAAATATGTTTTGGAAAGGTTATTAAAAATGGGACCTTTTGACATTATACTTACCCATAAATAAATTGATAATATTTTATTTATTTAAGGAGTTTTAAGTAAACACTTTATGGAATTATAGTTTATTCAAATTTATAATTTGAAGTTTTATTTAATATTTTTGTGATGTAGTTTTATGCCTAATGATGAATGATGCTTGAATGCAAAGTTTTAAATTTTTGCAAAATTTGGGATGTTACATCTGGCTTCCTAAAATATCCTACCTTGGTCATGTCATCTCTTCTGAAGGCATTTCTGTTGATCCAGAAAAAGTGAAGGCCATTGTTGAATGGTTGCCTCCTACATCGGTGAAACAAGTCAGGAGTTTCCTAGCTATTGCCGTCGATTTGTTGAGAACTTCTCCAAAATCGCTAAGCCTCTCACCGATCTTACTAGGAAGGATAGAAAGTTTCTTTGGACTCCAAAGTGTGATGAGAGCTTCAATCTCTTGAAAGCTAAACTCACTTCTACTCCTGTTCTAGTAGGCCTAGACATTTCCAAACCTTTCCAAATCTTCTGCGATGCATCTCTTCAAGGACTAGGCACAGTCCTCATGCAAGAACGCAAAGTTGTGGCGTATGCATCTCGTCAGTTGCAGCCTCATGAGCTCAACTATCCTACACATGATCTTGAACTTGCAGCAATCATGTATGCTCTAAAGGTTTGGAGACCTTATTTGTTGGGGCACAGCTGTGAGATCTTCACTGATCACAAGAGTCTCAAATATCTCTTCACTCAACCAGACTTGAACCTTAGGCAAACAAGGTGGCTTGAGAAGCTCTCAGATTACGATCTTACCATCTCTTACACTCCAGGCAAAGCTAATGTAATGGCTGATGCTCTCAGTAGCAAGTCCTATTGCAGCAATCTCATGGTTGAGGACATCCAACCTCATCTTCACGAAGAATTCAAGAAGCTCAATCTTCAAGTGGTTCCTTCTGGTTATCTTGCAAACTTGATTGCCACTCCTACACTTGAGGATAAGATCCGTGCCGCACAGTTGCGTGATTCTGGTGTCAAGAATATAAAAGCAAACATCGGAAAGGATAAGTACAAGAGTTTCTCTCTCGATGACAAGGGTACCTTGCTATTTGAAGAACGCATTGTAGTGCCCAAGCTTACAGCTTAAGAGAGCTCATTCTCAAGGAGGCTCATGATACTCCGCTTTCTATCCACCCTGGCAGCACCAAGATATACCAGGATCTCCAGTCAATCTATTGGTGGACCAGGATGAAGCGTGAAATTGCTCGCTATGTGTCTCATTGTGATGTTTGCTATCGTGTCAAGGCAGTTCATCAGAGACCACCTGGACTTCTTCAACCACTGCAAATTCCCGAGTGGAAATGGGACAAGATCGAAATGGACTTCATTACTGGGTTTCCAAAGTCCAAGAAAGGCAACGATGCAATCTTTGTGGTCATTGATCGTCTCTCCAAAGTGACTCACTTCTTCCCTGTCAAAGAGATGATCAAAGCTGATCAGTTGGCAGAACTCTATATGACAAGACTGGTTCCTTTACATGGTGTTCCTTTGGCAATAAGCTCAGATCGTGGAAGTATCTTCACCTCTCGATTTTGGGATAGTTTTCAGAAAGCCTTGGGTACCAAACTTCTGTTCAGCAAAGCTAACCATCCGCAGACAAGTGGACAGGTTGACAGAGTGAACCAAATTCTGGAGGATATGCTCAGAGCTTGTGTTATCTCCTTTGGCATGAAATGGGAGGATTGCCTTCCGTATGCTGAGTTCTCCTACAACAACAGCTTCCAACAAAGTCTAGGCACGGCTCCCTTTGAAGCTCTCTATGGCCGCAAATGCAGAACTCCTCTGAATTGGTCTCAAGCTGGTGAACGTCAATTCTTTGGTCCGGATATTATCCAGGAGGCTGAAGAAAAGGTTCGCATCATTCGTGACAATCTGAAGATTGCCCAGTCTCGGCAGAAAAGCTATTATGACATGGTCTATGCACCTGGTGACCAAGCTTACCTTCGTGTCACTCCTCTGAGAGGCACGCAACGCTTTGGCATCAAAGGCAAGCTCGCTCCGCGTTATGTTGGGCCTTTCAACGTTCTTTCAAGGCGTGGTGAATTGGCTTACCGTCTGGAGCTTCCTCAAAACCTCTCCAAAGTGCACGATGTCTTCCACGTGTCACAGCTCAAGAAGTGCTTCCAAGATCCAGGTCGTGCAGTTGATCATGGATCAATTGAACTTTGAGAAGATCTCTCCTATGTGGAACAACCGATTCGCATTCTTGACGAAGCTGAACGTCGCACCCGAAACAACACTGTCAAGTTCTACAAGGTTTAATGGTCTCATCATTCTGACAAGGAAGCTACATGGGAACGTGAAGACCACCTCCGTGCCGAGTATCCCGACCTCTTCGTTGCTCCATGAAGAATCTCGGGGCGTGATTCCTTTGGGGGGGGGGGGGAGTGTTGTAACAGCCCGTTTGTAACTTTTCAAAATTGTGTGCCTACTTGTGCAATATAATGGAACTTCATGTCATCATTGCATTTGTGGTTGCATTTTAATTAATTATGTTGTTTCCTAATTCTTTTTCCACAATTAAATCCTTATTTAAATTCAAATGCTTTTTCAAGTCATTTCAAAATTGAAGTTTCAAATTTGTACAAATAATCTTTTCAATAGCTTAATCTGTTTGTTTTGAAACTATAAAAATTGTGAAAAAGGTTTTATATCTTTTCCTCTTCCTATTTTGTTTTAAATTTACAAAACAGAAAAAGAATAAACAAAAAGGAAAAAGAAAATAGGAAAAAAAAATAAGACTTACCTGGCCGAAGTGGGCCAAATGCCCAGCTCCGGCCCACTTACCTTGTCTCCCTCCTGCGTACGGAGGAGGGAGACCTCCTTTCCAGCGAGGCAGAGCGGCATGGCTCGCTGCCCTCTGCCCCCACCTCGCCCCACTGCTTGCCCCTCCCCTTAAGCACCCCGCAGCGCCCCCCAAACCCTAGGTCTACCCTTTCCTCTCGCAGCGCCGCCACCTCCCTCTGGCCTTCTTTCTCTGTTCTTCTTCCCCAGAAAACGCCACCGAGAACACCTCGCCGCCCCCGCAGCTCCGGCGCCGACGAGGACACGCCGCTTCTTCCCCCTTCTTCCTCCGTCCTCGACTCCCCGGGAGTCAACGACGTGGCCGCAACCGGAGCAGTTTTCCCCGACGCCGCCGCCGCGGAATCCGTCTTCTTCGCCACCGGCTGGACGTCTCCGGCCTCCCTGACCTTCCTCCTCTCGCCACGGTGCTCCCTCGGTGAGCCTCGTCCCCTCTGCTTTCCCCCTCCACATCCGTCTCCGCTTCGTCTTAGTTCACCGGCGCCGGAGTCCGCCACGGCACACCGACGCCGCGAGCACCAACTCGAGCCTCCTGTGCATTCCCTGTGCCTTCGAGCCCAAAAATCGCCCCGTACGATCTCGAGCAACCCGTGCACGCACCTAACACAGTGGCGCCGCCCGGGATGAGGTCACCGGCACCCGTTTCTTCCGCCATCGTTGCCCCTGATGTTCTTCAGGAACTTCAGTTCGTCAGGTTGTACTCTTGGTTTTCAGTACAAAATCAGTACATTAGGTAGTGTGTCAACAACTCGATCGAGGCGCAGTGGCTAGCAGCGAGAAACTCCAGCGCGCGCATGGGCATGGGTTCGATCCCCGGCCGGAGGGAATAAAATTCCACTCCTTTTATTTTCTCTCCTCTCACTGACAGTGGGCTCCACCAGTCATAGAGAGAGGCACTGGGATTTTACCCAGAGCCCCCTGCTATCTGGGTCTTTCTTTTTGAAGCCTTACAAATAATTTTTGCTATCACGAACAGGTCCCTGGCTAATTTTCAGAAACCACCCTAGAACTAAAAATGCAATAACTTTATTTCTATAACTCCAAATAAAATAAACTTTATATGTTTTCATATCAGAAAAATGCAATGAACATTATTATAACTTTTTTATGTCATTTTGGATCATTTATTTTAAATTATTAGTTTATTTTAACAAATGCAATTAATTAATTAAAATATGGAATGTGTGGGGTAATAAATATATAATGCCCTAATTTCATTTAATATGCTCATATATTTTATACCATATCTTGCCATGCTAATAACATTTAATTTGAGTTGTAGATAAATAAGTTGCAATTAATTACTAAATATGTAATGTGGTGGGCAAATAATTAATTAATGTCTTTTCTCCATTTAAATTAATTAGATCACCCCATCTGCTATATATTAAGTAACATTTAAATTGTTGGTTACACAAATAACTTGCACCATAATTAACTGCCGGTATTTCATCCCCGCTTTAATATGACCTAATCATCACATACCATATTGCAGCATCAATTGTTTGCGCATTTCATTTTATTGATATTGTTTCCTATTGTCTGTGTTTTGCTCTTCTCTGGGTAGACTACGACGTGCCTGCGTCGATACTTTCATCCTTGATATTCCAGCTTTTGTGCCGGGCCACGAGCTGCCAGGCAAGCTTCTGCTAACCGGTTACACGATTGTTTGGTTTTCATTCCTGCCTTTTGATCTATGCTATCCTAGTTATCGATTCTTGAACTGCGATCCCATCACATGATTATCTTGGAGCCTATACAGCTATATCCCCACAACCTATAACCCCTTCCATGTTTATCTGTTGGCCTTTGCGAGTCGTAGTGCATGCTTAGAATTGGTTGAGCGAGTCGTTCCTTTGTCGTTTATCTCATATGCTTAGAATGATAGATTGTTCCACTATAATAAACTGCTGTCTTATTTTGGGGTTCTATAATTAAAAGATAAGGCACCGGCAGAAGGCCGTGCGAGGTGTTTTGTTCTGCTAAGTGTCGATCTAGGAACTGCGATCTTGCTCCTCTAATCCAAGACTGAGCGCACTAACCACTTGTGGGAGGCCCTATGGAGCCCCCCTCGACTTTGACTGGAACTTCAACTTGTCCGGGAGCTACACCTAGTTTGTGTTTTCCATTTGTCTCATATGCATCGATACTAGTGTAGTATTTTACTTTGGCGGTGTGCCTTGTTACATGCATATATGGCACGCCCTGTTGGTGCGGAGGGGTGTGTCCTGCGGGAGTCCGCATCCTTTTGGCCGGGACCAGCATAACTCCCGTGGCTCCTGGACTTGTTGCGGTGAAGGAAAAGAGTTGGGTTGAAAGGCCCTAATGTTTTTGACTGGGTTGATCATGCGAGTATGGGTCCAGTAGTGCACCCCTGCAGGGTATAATCTTATCGATGAGCCGCGTCCGCGGTTATGGACAACTTGGTGCGTTGCCGACTAATGAGATCTAGACAACATACACCTAAGCATTGATAAATAATTTGAATAGTAATATAGAATTACTTTCACAATAACTGGTAACTAAAACTGTTAACGTGTGAGTATTCCCGAATTGCTTCCTCATATCTGGTTGAGGGGGTTAATTCGAGAATGGGTTATGACTGGTGTTAGTTGTAGATGGCTACTAAAACGCTCTCTTATCCCTCTCTGATTAGACGGAAGTTTTAGCGCGTCTCTTTAGGTTGCTAGTGCTGTTGCCGCTAAGTACACTTACCCCCATACTTTGGGATGTTACAGTTTTGTAACCTGTTAGCTTAAGCTTGTTCGATACGCTTCGGTGTATTGACCCGTTCGTGGGCTGTGGTTTTTCTGCAGTTGAGGATTCTTCGCACGACCAGGTTGGTGGATACTACGTGGAGTTCGACGACGAGATCTACGACGAGTAGTTAGAGTTCCCCTGGGCTTCTTCCTGGTGGACCGCGAGGATGGGCCTTCTTTTCTGTTTCGGCCTTTGAGCCCTTTGCTTCTTGTCTGTACTCAGACCGGTTTGTTTTCCGCTGCATGATGTAATGTTGGGACATGTGTCCTCTGATTGGTGCCATTCGCTATATTTTGCTCAGTAAGAGCTTTTGGATATTATTTCCTTTCTTTGTGTCATAGGTTTATTCTGTGGTTTCAACTTGTTAAAAATCCGACTCGTATACCATGTGTGTATATTTGAAGTATACGAGTTGGAAGACTTTTTGGGTTCTTGCGTGCACAATCTGGAAACGTACGTGACGTTGGGGTCGCCAAGAGCTGTCGGCCGATGATCCATTCCGAGCCTGGCCCGCTTGTTTCCTGGGATTGGTAACCCCAGTATGTTCTTGGTTGTGTGGCCCAACCGATACGTTTCGTTTGTGTAGCTTGAATTCAGGGTCTGACAGGAACCAGCCCCCTCCGCTTCCCGCGTGACCGGTATTGGCGCCTCAAGGTCAGTCTGGCCCGTCGGGGTGAACGGAGGCATCCCCTCCAAGAGGGCCATGCGCTCCGTCAAATTGTATTGGTGAAGAGGCCGGAGCGCCGTGGGGAGCTCATCAACGGGAAGCACTGATGGGTTGACGAAGAGTGGGGAGAGGATGTTGTCGACGGTGTCCCTGTCATTGTCCTCGGCACGAAGCCGCATCTTGTCCTTTGGCCCGGAGTACATCCACATGGGGACCGAATGCGCCTGGAGAGGCGCAATGCGGCGCGTCACGAAGTCCGCGACGATCGTCTGCCCCGTGAGGCCCTCCTCGCGGAGGAATCTCATGCGCCCCATCAAGCTCACGTTCCTGGCACCGTCGAAGGTGGCCTAGCCCCAATGGGAGTTCTTCACCGGGGGCTCGTTGGGGACCTCGAGGAAGGCGCAGGGACGCTCCACCCCAACAAAGAACCACTTATGGCGGAAGTCGTCCACCTTCTTTGTCATCGAGGTGATGGCCTTGCCCTCGCTCCAGGACATGGGGATGTAGACGCTCCCCATGCCGTCGACGATGCGGAACGAGACGCACCCCGAGCGCTCGTTCTTCGCCGTGTTCTGGAGCGCGTAGAAGCACCGGAACAGCCCCACCGTGGGCTCCAGGCCCAAGTACGCCTCACAAAGGTAGGCCAAGACGGCGAGGATGAGGACGGAGTTGGGGTTCAGGTGCAGCAGCTGCACCTGGTAGAACGCCAGCACCGCCTCCAAGAACGGCGAGAAAGGCGGCACTAGTCCCGCAGCCAGGCAATGCTGGAAGATCGGGAAGAACCCGCGCGGGCGCTTCCCGTGCGCCGCGGGCTTCAGGGCAGTGGTGCCGTGCTCGTTCGTCTTGTCCGCCACCAGACATCGGACCTTGGCGAGCGCCTTCTCGTTGACGCGCACGCCCAGCAGCACCGCGCCCACGAAGGTTTCAGGGGCCTCGGCCTGGGAGGAAGATCCCGCGGCAGCCTTGCCCTTGCTCTTGAGAGGGCTCATCGTCGCGGAAGCTTGGAAGAGTTGGAGAACGGAGATTCGCAGGAGAGAGCGGAGGCGGAGAGCTCTGTAGAGCGGAAATTTCTGCGAGAAGATTTGGAAACGGTAACGGCTCCCTGCCGCCTCGCTCGGGCTTTATGTCACCGCGAGGAGCAGTTACCGGGACATGGTGGGCCCCCCCACGACCTACCCCCGGATCGTGCGAGACCGTTATTCGTCCAAGTGCCGTGTGGCTCGGGCCGGCTGGGCACTAAGGGCCCACAACGCTTCGCCTAAGCCCATGGGCTCAGTCTTGCCCATCATGGGCCCGGGGGCTACTGTCGGCCCAGTGGGAACTGGGGTATGGAAAGCCCATTCCCCCCAGGCCTCGCTCGCGGGCCAGTCGGACGAATCTACTAAGGACCAGGCGTCACCGCCTGGCGGGACCCTCGAGAGGCAACTCCCCTCGAGGGCCTGAAGAGGAAATGAAGGCCTCAAGGGATCCTTCGCCTCAGGGGACCCTCCCGAGGCGCTCGAGGGGGTCCAACAGGAATCTCCCCTCAGGTCCCCTCATGCCTGAAGGGAAACGTCATGACCAAGGAAGTACGGCAAGACGCACAAGGCCTCTGCCACGCCCACTTGGTGACGCAAGCACCCCCATTGCCATTTTGGTGATAAAGGGGTCAATAAAGCGGCTCCACCTGCTGTGCAGCTGCCAGGACCTTCTACTCTGACGATAAAGCGGGTGGACGGTGCAACCCTCCAACAGAGAACGTCATCGTGGGCTCCACCTCAGAGACTGCCCCCTCTGCGGGCAGTACAGTGGGGTCGGCCGCCGGTCAGCCACCGTGCCCACCTTTATCAATAATGGACCGAGTTCATGGACGAACGGAGAGCGGTGGACTCGTGATCCACCCTGCCCCTGGCATGTGGGAGCCACCTTGAAGGCCAAGCCGAAGGAGAAGGCCAGAGGCGCCTATAAAAGGGACAGGATATCCATCGTAGCACGGGTCGGCCCTTTGCGTGCTACAAACCCTTGTAAACCCTAGCAACACCTGTGAGGACAGCCTCTGACCGGAGGAGGAAGAAGACCATCGCTTCCCTCCCCAGGCAAGAACTGCCTCAAGGGGGCCTCCGGCAAGCTCCATTGTACTGTAACCTTCCACATCTAATACAGACAAGCAGGAGTAGCGGTTTTACCTCCCCACGAGGGCCGTGAACCTGGGTAAAGGCCGGTGTTTTCCTCTGTCGTGTGTGTCTTCTTCGGGTCCGGCGAGCAACGTCGCGGAGCCACTTGAGGGTTTAGACCTCCACGTTCAATCCCCTTTCCGAACTACACTTCAGGAAGTGACTACCCCCGATTCTTGGGAGTCATCACCCGACAAAGACAAAACTTGGGGATGTCCCAGTAGTTCACCCCAATATAATTCAAGAAGACTCAAGCGTCAAAGCTTGGGGATGCCCAAGGCACCCTCCTTCTTCATCGACAAACTATCAGGTTCTTTCTAGTGAAACTATATTTTAATTCCGTCACACCTTATATGCTTATCTTGAAGCGTCTGTTTTTTTTGTTTTTGTTATTTTCATTCTCTGAAAAAATATGGATCCTAGCATTCTTTTGTGAAAGAGAGAGACACGCTCCGCTTTTTCATATGAATACTCGTATTCTTCACTTATATTCGATTAGTATTCTTTTTCATGTTATTGTTTGCTCTCTAGCTCTTGTTTTTCATGCATCTCTTGTTAGAGTTGTTATCTTTGTTATATCATACTCTCATATCTTATTTTTTAATTACTTGGAGAGTTTATCTTTTAAATAAGTTGATTGGTGTTTGGTTGAGAACAAAAAATGCTAAATGTGGTAGATGGTATAATTAAATGATACATTAATCTTGTAGATCATTAAATTGTGTCACTTGAATCATTGATGTTGTTTTGAGATATTAATTTGCTTAATGGTAAACATGATGGTCTAGTAAAGTGGAATGAGTAAATGGTTGGCCTAGAGAAACTTGAAAACTGTGCCACACTTAAATTTCCAGTTGATTGCAGAATGGTATATGACTTCTTTTTGCCTAAGGCAACCGTAATGGCTTTATGTTATGCGCTACGGTCGGGTCCCCAACAGTGACTTATTCATTTGCCACAGCACACCTAGGAGTAATTTTCATTATCCCTTGCATGATCATATTTTTATTTGGAATTGTTTTACTTGTGAGTTTTAAAAATGCAGTTTTCATGGCACTTCCACCACCATATTGCTAGCCGCTTCGGTACTTTGCTTTGCCCTTTCTCACATTGAGAGTTGGTGCATTTTTCACGGGTACATCCAAACTCGTGGGAGATCTTCATCTTGTTCTCCTACACATAAGCCAAATATCTTCCTCAAAACAGCCACCATACCTACCTACTACAGCATTTCCATAGTTGCTCCAAGATATATTGACATGCAATATCCATCTTACATTACATGACTTGTTGTCATTCATTACTTATTTATTTCTTTGCGTGTTTCTATAAAGCTGATGTGTGGTTTTACCCATGTTACGCTAGAGCACTACATAACCTGCTACACAAGCAAAGGCACCGTCATCGTAAGAATTCTTATGGCACATTCATATTAGTTACTTGTATCATCACTATGTTGTTTTATCATCATTAGTGTGTTGTCATATATCATGTATCATATTAGGATGCTTGCCCCTAAAAGTGAAAAGAGCCATGGAGGCCATCGAAAAGAGAAACAGAAAAAGAAAAAGAAAAAATATAGAAAAAAGAGAAAAAGAGAAAAAAAGAACAAAAAGGGGCAACATTACTGTTCTTTATCACACACTTGTGCTTATGTTACAGCTCCATATCATCTATAGTCATCATTTGTGCTCATGTTTAGCACCTTTACTTCATATGAGAGAGTTTTCATGTCTTAGTTGCACAACTATGTGGGGAACTTTACACTATAGAACTTGGCTTGTATATTCCAATGATGAGCCTCCTCAAAAGTGCTCTAGGTCTTCATGAGCAAGCAAGTTGGATGCAACCCCACTAGTTCCATTGGAGAGCTTTCATATACTTATAGCTCCATGTGCATCCGTTGTATGGAAATCACTACTCCTTGCATAGCTTCGATTGTATGACTTTATCTTGTCTATTGATCATTTATAGCTTTGTGAGGCTTTCTTCCGTTGGCCTTTCAGACCTCCGTTAACATTCTCTTAGCCATAACATCCTGGTGCCAGGAACCAACGTTGAACGCTTGCATGTTTCTTTTGAATAAATAATATATTGATCTTCTACCTGCATATTGCTATTACTTGACTTGATCCTTTCATAAAGTTGTCATGTTTGTTGAAAGCATTAGATGATTATATTGTCGTGCTTGAAGCTTAAATCATCTTTAATACTCCCTCCGATCCATAAAAAGTGTCGCTCATTTTGTACTAAGCTAGTACAAACTTTGTACAAGATGAGCGACACTTTTTATGGATCGGAGGGAGTATCTACTTTGCACAGTTGATTGCTATCTAGTACTATATCATTGAAAGCTTTGCTTGCTTCACCTATTTGTTTGTTCATTACTCATTTGTTTTCAGTTTACATGCCTTACTGTAGTGCCCATGCTTATGAAAGCAATGGCACAATGAATAATGTAAGGACTTGGATCACATAAGTCTCACATTCTCCAAATAAGATGTAATATCACAGTACAATGTCATAATTTATTACAGAACAAGACGAATGATCCAAAAACAAATATCCTTACAACTTAGCTTAGCGGAAATGCTAGCTGAATAAATAGTTCACACTTTATTTCAGAGTTCAAACGCAATCCTAAAGGTAGCATGGAGCTACATCTTCTCCATGAAGCCACTGGCAAATCATGTTGGTTGTAGCTCGAAGACGACCCCCTTACTCCTCATTCGGACATTCGGCAAGGTTTAGTTGCAGCCCAGCTATAAAGGGTCAGCACAATTGAATTGTGGTGGCAAGTGACTTTAATTCCTAATGTTCTATTAAGCTATAACTATATGCCTATTTTGGCTTGTGGAGCTCAAGGCTATTGCGCAAAGCAAATTTTCTCCTACTTTTGATAAACAATTTTCTTAAATCAAAACTTCTCCTTCAGAGACAAAATCTCGAGACAAGTCCATGTCTCCTACCCATGTTCATCCAACAAAGTTTTATTAAGAAATTTGAGATGAGGAGATTTTCAGAACACAGCCTTGTGTAGTTACTCAAATTGTCCGATGCCAGGGACACGACTAAGATCTTAGGTTTTAACTCTCGAGAGGGTGTGCACTTTCACCATTAGACTCAATCAACCCAAACTATCCTCTACACTCCTTTAGTGAGAAGGAAAAGGAGAAGATCAAGACGAGCCTTTTCAGAAGTTGCTTTCCCATGATCATACTAAGAGATTACCACCATCCTATCAACTCTACCACCATCAATCTCTTGACCCAGGTCCACAACAACTTACTCCATCAAGACAGAGCCCATATTGACCAATGGTTGCACGATAAGCAACTAGACTCAGTGTAAACTTAAATCTCATAGCCCTGGGTGGCCTACCACAAGTGAGCAACTCAGGTTAACACCGCATATCATGGCCCCAAGTAAGTAGAAACTACCCTGGGCGAAGACAACCATGACACTTGGCCCTGAGAAGCCACTCAACTTGAAACCTCCTCGATCGACCCAATCCACCCAGGCGTTAAATTAATTTAGTGGAAATTTGCATTTATCACATCAACCATAAAACAATCATTTTTGCAGCAGTTGCTTCCACTAAATTATAATAGGGGTCTAAACTAGAATTTCTAAGGGGAAACCTAAAAGGTTTGCATAGCAAACTACAATCCCCTAAAACCTATCATGCATACTACTTTTGCAAATCCTGTTTGAAAAACACTAGATATGCAATAGAATAAAATAGTAGGTGTTTTATGAAGTCATTTGCCTTGGCAGCAGGAGGGGCAGGCACAACAAGAATAGCAATCGCAAGCAGGTCCTTCCTCTCCTTCACAATCTAGCACAAGCAATACATACAAATAAATATCCACAAAAATCTCACACACCAAATAAAAGATGTATGCATGCATGGTATGCCATGTGTAGAATTAGACACACTTATCCATGATTTATATTCTCTGGCATTAGATGCATGAGATGCAATTTCTACGAATTTCTCAATTCACTTAACAATTTATTAATTGAAAACAAAATAACCTAAACTTAGATTATGACATTACAACTTTTATTGTTCTAAGAAAGTTTTCAAATAAGACATATATTAATATTCCTGGACAGATGTTGTTAACCTAAACCTAAAACAATTGAGTTTATTTGTAAAACATTTTTATTATTTAAGTTATGGATTTAATAGCCGAATTACTCCTCGGATGATCTCATGAATTATTATTTAACAAAAGCAAAAAGAAATGATGTAGAATTAAACTACTCTAGCAGGGCTATCCGTGGATATAAAGTTCATTGAATTTGGACTTACAGAACATAAGTTATGAATTTTCTAAGTTTTGCATATTTTTCTGTTTTATTTATAAAATTCCTGCGAAAAAGAAAATCAGGGGGCTACGTGGCGCGATCCTATTGGACGAAAACGGTTCGCACGGATCGTGGACGAGAGCCATCCGATTTAAATGAGATCGGACGCACGAGATCGTTTGAATCTAGATCCGTTGGATCTAGATCCAACAGCGTGGGACGTCCGGCCGGACCGATCGGCGCGCGGGTCGCCGGAAATGCTCGCCGGCGACGGTGTCCGCGGCGGCGGCGTGTCGGCCTCGACGTTTCCGGCGTTAAAGCGAGGCCCCGAGAAGAGTGGGTCTTACCAAAATGATGCAGAGGAGATGGCGAGGTCGATGGCGCGACGACGGCGTCCGAAAACCTCTCCTTTCCTCGTCGTAGTCGAGGACGGCGGCGACGGCCTCGGGTCGAAGACGGTTTCGGCGTTCGGCTGCGAAATAGAACGAGCGAGGGGGCTCAACGGGTGCGCAAGGGAATGGGGAAGCGAGGGGGAGCCTCGGTGGCGCTCGAGGAGCTCGGAGCTTACCGCACTCGCGAAGAAGTCCGGCGGCAATGGCGGCGACGGCGAGCTCGATTCCGAGCAGCACGACGGCGGAGAGGTAGGGTTTTGGGGGGTTTCGGAGGCGGCCTCGAGGGGTATAAATAGGAGGGGGCAGGGGCGCTAGACGCGGCGGGAAACGGCCGGAAACGGCTCGCACTCGGTCTCCATCTCCGGCGTGATCTCCGGACGGAGGTGGAAGACGGCTGACAGGTGGGGCCCACCTGTCAGCGAGAGGGGAGCGACGTGCGCGCGGGAGCGAGCCGATGGGCTGTTATCGAACGCGCGCGCGGTGGATAGCGTCCGCGCGGTGGAGCGGAAACAATTCTTTTAAAATTAAATAAAAACTGTTTTTCAAATCTGATTTACTAAATGATTTTTAAACCTATTCAAAACATTTCAGAAAAAATCATAAAAATATATTTTGGAAAGGTTATTTAAATTAGTAATTTTTAATAATACACTTACCCATTATATAATTTGGAAAAATTATATTTATTAAGTAAGTTTAGATAAACACTTAATGGGATTAAATAATATTTAAACTCATAATTGAATTTTTATTTAGTATTTATGTGATTAAAAGTTAATCCTATATGATGAATGATGTATGAATGCAAAGTTTTAAATTTTAGCAAAATTGGGATGTTACACTTACAATGAATAACATGATCAAGATTGTGTTTAAGCATGTCACTTCAGAAATTATTCTTCTTTTTATCGTTCTGGCCTACCCGGGACGAGTAGAACTAAGCTAGGGGATGTTGATACGTCTCCAACGTATCCATAATTTCTTGTGTTCCATCCTATGTTATATCATGTTATTACATGTTTTATATGCATTTCACATAGTTTTATGCATTTTCTGGGACTAACCTATTAACAAAATGCCACAGTGCCAGTTCTTGTTTTCTGCTCTTTTTGGTTTCAGAAAAGCTCTTAAGGATATATCCGCCAAATTGGAAACGAGCCAACCAGTATTTATTTTTGGAATATTTGCGACCAGAAGAACCGAAGACGAGACGAAGACGGACTGCGAGGGGCCAGAAGCCAGCCGCGCCGGGAGGTGGTGTGGCGCCCTCGGGTGCCCACCAACCTAGGTCTTTCGCCCATATAAACCCCCCTGACCTAAAAACTCCAAACGGTTAATCTTTTTTCTCTCCATGGGTCCCGAGCCGCCGCCGTCGCCGCCACCACTCCGGGAGAGATCAGAACTGCTCCCCGACTCCCTGCCGGGAGGGGGAATCGTCCCCGGAGGCCTCTACGTCGCCATGACCGCCTCCAGACTGATGCGTGAGTAGTCTACCTTGGACTATGGGTCCATAGAAGTAGCTAGATGGTTGTCTTCTCCTCTTGTGCTATCATGTTTAGATCTTGTGAGCTGCCTATCATGATCAAGATCATCTTTATGTAATTCACCATGTTGTGTTTGCTGGGATCCGATGAATATTGAGTACTAAAGTTATTGCTTCATAATAGATCATGTGTGTGCTATTTAATGATCTTGCATGCTCTCCGTTACTTGTGTATACTCTGGCCAAGTAGAGGCTTGTAACTCCAAGAGGGGGTATTTATGCTCGATAGTATGTTCATGTCTCTATTTAATTTGTGGCAGTGACAGAAAGATCTAAGGTTGTAGATGTACTATTGCTACGAGGGATAAAACAGTAGTACTTTGTGACGCCCTAAAATCGGTACTATGTAGATTTAAGCAATTCCGCCGAAATCCGCATAATAAAGATTTTAGGTCGCCCACCAGACATAATGTGCACGTAGAAACATGCGCATTATGTGGGTGGAATTGTGATAACATTACAACAGTTCCGATACATCCACAAATACAAGAAAGATATAATATACAACAACGACTCGAACGAATCAAGATACAAATGATACAATACAAAGATTGAAATGACAGCGAAAGCAGAATAGTATCCGACTACGGATAAGACACAAATTGGACTAAGATTCCTGAAGATAAGCGATAGCGCCATATCCCTGCCCAGCCAAGCCGGAGGAATTTCCAAACTAACGTCGTCAGACTTCAAACCTGTCAACTGCACATAAAGCACATCCCAAAAGAGGGTCAGGGAACTCCCTGGCAAGCAAAACCGACTTGCCTACTATCTACACCATCTCCCAAAATATGGGGTAGGTGGACTTAGCGGCAGCTGCACTAGCAACCTAAAGAGACGCGCTAAAACTTCCGTCTAATTTAGAGAGGGATAAGAGAGCGTTTAAGTAGCCATCTACAACTAACACCAGTCATAACCCATTCTCGAATTAACCCCCTCAACCAAGTATGAGGAAGCAATCCGGGAATGCTCACACGTTAACAATTTTAGTTACCATTTATGGTGTAAGTAATTCTATATTACTAGTCAAAATTAATTAACAGAGATTGGGTGTAAGTTGTCTAGATCTTGTTAGCCAGCATCATCACTAAAGTCGTCCATAACCGTGGACACGGTTCATCGATAAGATTATACCCTGCAGGGGTGCACTACAGTACCCATACTCGCATGATCAACCCAGTCAAAAAACATTATGGTCTCTCAACACGACTCATTCCTTCACGACTGCAAGTCCAAGTGCCACCCATATGAGTTGTTACCCGCATCAGGAGTCCGGCCGAATCTCAATTGCGGACTCATTAGTTTGCGACTACGCCGCCATGCGAATGGAAAACCCGAATTACTTGCGGCACATGGACGAGTTGTGGATCCGTTCAAAGTCGAGGGGGGCTCCATTGGGCCACCCACAAGTGGTTAGTGCGCTCAAAATTGGATCCGAGGACAAAATCTCAGTTCCTAGGTCGACACTGAGTAGAACAAAACACCTCGCAAGTCCTTTCGCCTGGTGCCTTATCTTTTAATTATAGAACCCCAAAACAAGACAATATTTTATTATAGTAGAACAAACTATCATACTGAGTGTATTAGATAAAAGACAAAGGAACGACTCGCTCAACCAATTCTAAACATGCACTACGACTCGCAAAGGCCAACAGATAAACATGCAAAGGGTTATGGGTTGTGGGGATATAGTTGTATAGGCTGCAGGATAAACATGTGATGGGATCGCAGTTCAAGAATCGATAACTAGGATAGCATAGATCAAAAGGCAAGAATGAAAACCAAACAATCGTGTAACCGGTTAGCAGAAGCTTGCCTGGCAGCTTGTGGCCTGGCACGAAAACTGGAACCTCAGTATCCTAGGTACTCGTAGCAGGCACGTCGTCGTCTACCCAGAGAAAGCCAAACACAGACAATAGGAAACAATAATCAATACAACGAAATGCGCAAAAAAATGATGGTGCATTATGGCGTGAGATGATTTGGTCATATTCAAAGCTGGGATGAAATCCCGACAAAAGATTAGGTTGCAAGTTATTTGTGTATCCAACAAATTAAATGTTGTTTAACATAAATAGCAGGTATGGTGATCTAATTAATTTAAATGGAATAGACATTAATTAATTATTTCCCCAACACATTACATATTTAGTAATTAATTGCAATTTATTTATCTTCAACTCAAATTAAATATTTATTAGCATGGCATAAAAGATATGAGAAAATTAAATGGAATTAGGGCATTATATATTTATTACCCCACACATCCATATTTAATTATTTAGTTGCCTTTGTTAAATCAAACTAAGCATTTAAAATAAATGATGCAAAATGACATAAGAATGTTATATTAATGTTTATTGCATTTTCTGATATAAAAACATATAAAGTTTATTTTATTTGAGTTTATAAATTTAAAGTTATTGCTGAAAAGGGCTTTGGTGCAATTCCAGGAAACCAGGGGCTCCGGTGCAAGATTACAGCGCTCCGGGATTTTCTCACCGTGTGTGAATCCACCCAGAGGCACTGACGTGCGGGCGCTAGGCCACGCTGGCGCGGGTGTGCGTGTTACGGCCTGCTCGGTCACTGACCGGTGGCCCAACGCTGACAGTGGGTGAGTAAAAATAAAAGGGGGCCGAAAACCACTGCCTCCAGGATTCGAACGCGCGACGCGCGCTTCGCTCGGATCGGTGCTGACAGCCAGTGGGATGGGTGCGGGTTAGTCATAGGATTAGCGAGGATTTAGTTTTAACCGAACAAAGGTTCTGTTTTTTTAGTGTCGACTGAAAACAGGTGGCGTTCTGACGAAACAGAAGAACATCAGTTAACCGCGTGGGCCGGCGGCGAAAAACGAACGACGGCGAGCGTCCCGACGGCGTTGGTAGCGGTTCTCGTGTGCAACCCGTTGCGGTGCGTGGGGGGTTCGTGGAAGAAAGACGGGGTTCATGTTCTTGATCGGCACACACGAGCCCGCCACGGCCGTGCGAAGCGCATCACTGGCGCCGGTGAAATACTTCGCACCGGAGACGGGAGAGAAGGGGGATGGACGAGGAGAAGGTGTAGCTCACCGAGGCAGAGCCGGTGGCGAACAGAGGGGGCTCGGAGAGGCCGGCGTGGAGAGGACGGTCTCGGAAACGGAGGCGGAGCCGCGGCGGCGTCGATGACGTAGGGGACGGAGCGGTGGACGCGGATCTTGCGGTTGGCATCGAGGAAGCAGAGGGAGAAGCGGCGCAGCTCCTGGCGCGACGGGGACGGAGAATACGTCACTGGTGCGCCGGTGAGGAGCTCGGAGGCGCGGGTCTCATGGCGACGGCGGTTGCGGAGGAGGGCGCGCGGCGGCGGGGGAGGAGAGGAATAGGGATAGGGTTAGGGTTCGCGGGGGAGCTAAATAGGAGAGGAGGAGGTGGGGGCGAGCAGTGGGGCGCAGGGGGCAGGGAGCCAACGCCATGGCCGAGCTGTAAAGTCCCCCCTCGTCTCTGTCTCCGTACGGGGAAGGAGATGGGGGGTGGGCCAGGCTGGTGTGCTGGCTGAGGTGGGCCGTGGTGGCCAAGCTCGGCCAGGCTTTTTTTATGTACTGTTTTTCTGCTTTTCTATTCTTTTAATGTTTTCTGCTTTTGTATTTAAAAAAAAACATAAATTAAACATGATAAAACTTTTGAACCATTTTTAATAGTTTCAAAATAGTCATATTAATTACTGGTTTGATTATTTATAAAATAAATTGAAACTTCATTTGAATTAATTTGAAAAGGCATTTGAATTTAAATATGAAACTTAAACTTGGTATTTGAAGCAACATATTTAATTAAATGCAACCACAAATGGAAATGATGAAATGATTCAACATTTAATTGCACAACCAAACACATAATTTTGGAAAGTTACAAACGGGTTGTTACATACTTGATCTAAGGATGATGTTGCATGCAACTTAAGGCGATAATCTGTTGCATGCAACCTAATACTGAAAGGGGTGCGGACGCTAACCGGAAGGTGGATTGTTAATCATAGATGCGGTTGTAACGGTCTATGTATATTTTTGTAATGGCCGAATGAATCTCACACTAGACACCATATTATTAGTAAATGCATTGGGTTGCTTATCATTATTCTTTCAATGGCCAAGCTGTAATTTGTTTACCACGCATGGATGAATGTTATTATTATTTATGGAGAGACACCACTAGTGAACTGTGGACCCCGGTCCTTCTCATTAATCTGAAAAAATCACAACTGCAAACCTGTTACTTTCTGCAAAGATCATTCTTTCTTCCACACATACGTTTAATCCTTTGTTACAACAAGCCGGTGAGATTGACAACCTCACTGTTAAGTTGGAAAAAAGTATCTTGATTGTTTGTGTGCAGACTCCATGTCAACTTAGCACCAACATTTTTATGGCACCTTGACACCTCAAGGGAATTCTTCATCTCCTACTGGTTCGATAACCTAGGTTTCATACGGAGGGAAACTTGCTGCTGCACTACTTCACACCTTTCTCTTGGGGTCTCCCAACATCAGACCCACCGTGTGCATCACACACGTGAATAACCTCGGAGTTCATATTAAAGTAAACTCTAGAGTGCATAATAGATAAAAAGTAGCATCACATATTCAACTAGATAACAAAGCTCATGATCATATAAAAGATCACATCATGGAGAGAGAGATAAACCACATGGCTACAGTAGATCCCGCAGCCCCGGGGGAGAACTACTCACTCCTCATCGTAGGAGTCAGCAACGGCGATGAAGATGGCGGTGGAGTCGATGGGGATGGCTCCGGGGGCAATTCCCCATCTCGGCAGGGTGCCAGAACAGAGACTTTTGTCTCCCGAATCTCGTCTTCGACGACGGCGGCACTCTGGACCCGTGGAGGAAATATCGAATATCGTGCAAGCGTTTTTGGTCAGGACGTATTTATGGGCGAAAGGGCGATGTCGGTGGGTGCTCGAGGGGCCCACACCATCTCCTGCCGCGGCAAGTAAGGGACCCGTGCCACGGCGTGGTGAGGCCGCCTCATGGCCCCACTCCGTCTCGTCTTTGGTGTTCTGGAACGTTCCTTTTCCAAAAACAATTCCAGTATCTTTTATTTCGAATTCCGAGAATATTTCCTTCTGTACTTTTCTGAAACAAAAAAAATCAGAAAATAGGGAACTGGCACTTTGGCATCTTGTTAATAGGTTAGTCGCGGAAAATGAATAAAACTATATAAAATGCATATAAAACATGTAATAACATGATATAACATAGCATGGAACATAAGAAATTATGGATATGTTGGAGACGTATAAGCCAACGACCTCCATAGCTCCAATTCAGGACGAGCAGCGGAAGACTGGGACCAGATGACCAGCAACACGACATGGTGCGTATGGTGGAGAGAACTTTCTCCTTGGTGTAACTCCAACAGGGGAATCACGTTAATCAAGGAGAACATAGAGAGAAATTGGTGTAATTAAAAAGCCAAGGGAGCACCTCTATATAAGGGGGAGGAGGGCTGTCAACCCTGCCAGCCGGGCGGTGTGGGACTAAACTCCCACACCCCCACCTCCTTGATGCGCCGACCCTAGGTGGGGCCCATGTGGCTCACCTAGGCCGGCCGAACTCCCTCTCCCCCTTGGGGGGAAGCTTCCCCCCTCATGGGCATTATTTCCACCGGAAGGGCCATTTAAGGTATTTTGCGTTTTAAAATTCGAAATTAATTAAATAAAAATATGTTTAACTATTAATTACATTAATTAATATTAAATACATATTATATAATTTAAACTATTTCGTCGCTGCCCGATCTCCATCGGATCATTCCCGGGACGCTCCCGGTGTTCTCTTTCCTAATTTCTCTTCCAGTAAATACATCGACTCCCCTTAAGTGTGTTACCCTAGCGGTTTGAGATCTCTCCAGACATGATCGAGACGCACTCTCTAATCAATGACTAATTCGTGGGCCTGGATCCCTATGACGCCCGAAAAATCGGTACTATGTAGATTTAAGCGTCCCTCCGAAATCTGCATAATAACGATTTTAGGTCGCCCACCAGACATAATGTGCACGCCGAAACATGCGCATTATGTGGGTGGAATTGTGATAACATTACAACAGTTCCGATACATCCACAAATACAACAAAAGATATAATTACAACAACGACTCGAACGAGTCAAGATACAAATGTTACAATACAAAGATACAAACGACAGCGGAAGAAAAAGTAGTATCCGACTACGGATAAGATGCAAATTGGACTAAGAGTCATGAAGATAAGCGATGTCGCCATATCCCTGCCCAGATAAACCGGAGAGATTCCCAAACTAACATCGTCAGACTTCAAACCTGTTAACTGCACATAAAGCACATCCCAAAAGAGGGTTAGGGCACTCCCTGGCAAGCAAAACCGACTGGCCTACTTTCTACACCATCTCCCAAAATATAGGGGAGGTGGACTTAGCGACAGCAGCACTAGCAACCTAATGAGACACGCTACAACTTCCGTCTAATTAGAGAGGGATAAGAGAGCGCATAAGTAAACATCTACAACTAACACCAAACATAACCCATTCTCGGATTAACCCCCTCAACCAAGTATGAGGAAGCAATTCGGGAAAACTCACACATTGAACAATTTTAGTTACAAGTTATTGTGAAAGTAATTCTATATTACTAGTCAGGTTAATTAACAATGATTAGGTGTAACTTGTCTATGATCTTATTATCCAGCATCATCACCAAGTCGTCCATAACCGTGGACACGGCTCATCGATAAGATTATACCCTGCAGGGGTGCACTATTGGACCCGTACTCGTTCGATCAACCCCAAAAGCAAAGCCAGAAGGTAGGTCATCTCAACACGGCAAATCTCTTCTCTACAACCCATCCAGGGAACCGCATGATTGTGTGCACGGCTAATCAGGTCCAGTGCCCGCGGGATCGACCTTCATAGCACTCTAAGAACGTGCCACCCTATATGAGAATCGACTACTCCATCATCATGAGATCGTTAGGTAACATATGCCTGCATCAAATGGAAATCCCGAACTAGTTGCAGTGCCCTGGATAAGAAGCGGATTAGATCGAAGCCGCGGGGGGCTCCATAGGTCCTCCCACAAGCGGTTAGTGCGCTCAAAATTGGATCCGAGGACAAGAACTGAGTTCCTAGGTCGACACTTAGCAGAACAAAGCACCTCGTAAGGCCTTCCGCCGGTGCCTTATCTTTTAATTATAATACCCCAACAAAAGATAGCATTTTATTAAAGTAGATAATCTATCATGCTTAGCAGGTGAAATTAAATAAGACATACAGACGACTCGCACAAATAACTCTAATCATGCACTACGACTCGCAAGGCTGACAGATAAACACACAACAGGTTATGGGATGTGGAGGTGAAGTTGTATTGGCTGCAGGATAAACATATGATGGGAGCGCAATTTAAGAATCGTGACTAGGATAGCATAGATCAAAAGGCAAGGATGAAAGACAATGTATAGGTAAACAAGCAAACTTTGCTTGCCTGGAATCCCGCATGGAAGCAGATCTTGTCGTTGCTCACACATCTCAACGTCTTATCCGCGAAGAAGCAACAAACACTGGAAAGCGTAAAAGATGCATTTTACAACTACGGCAAAAGATTCATCATGATCATACGAGAATGATGCATGGCATGGCAAGATGCAAAACAAGTGCACTTAATCCAAATTAAGCGGAACCGGGATTCCGACAATTAATATCTAGGTTCTAGTTATTTATCTAACCATCAAATTAAATGTTCATTATCATGGTAAGACATGACATATATGATCTAGTTAAATTAAATAGAATGGGGCAACAATAATTAATTACCCACACATTCCATATTTAATTATTTAGGTGAATTACCGATACATAAGTAAAGAACAATCTGCAAGATGCAAGCATGAGCATGGATGTCATATTAATGTTCCTTGCATTTTGTTGCTCAAAAAATACCTAAACTTTGTATTAATTGGATTGGTAAAACAAGAGATATGGTATATATAAGATTGCACATTTTATGTAAAAAGAAAAGAAAATAAACAGAGAGGAAAAATAAAATAAAAGAATGACAGGAGAGGATTTGAACTTGAGTCTCCTGTGAGTTTAAACAAAGCACAACCACTGGGCTGCGGTGTTGGTTATGACAGGAAAAGGAACTGATTTTATATGAACCAACTGCTAGATCTTAACTGAACAAAACAGAAAAAGAGAGAACAAAAAGGGTGGATATTAGGTGAGACAAGGGGATTTGATCCCGGGCATCTCCGGTTCAGAACAAGGGACGAAGCCACTGAGCTAGCGTCAACTTATGGATAGAAATGGAAACAGAAGTTATACGAAACTGGTTGGCAACGCCGGATCGGAAAATAAAACAGACAAAAGTTGGCTTGATGCATCTCTACGGAATCGAAATCGCGACCTGCGCGGCTTGGGGAAGGAGTGCAGCCAATGGGCTTGCGCACGATTGCTGTGTGAATGGTTCACGGATTGATGATGTAGCATCGAGGACGCGTTAACTGAATTCGTACGGGAGATTCGGACTTGCAGGAACAGCGACGGCTGAACGGAAGAACTGCGTCGGCCATAGCGGTGTCGCGCGACGGCGAGCACCCAGAGCAAGGGGAAGGAGGGACAGGGGTCCCGGAGGTGCGGCTCACCTTGGGGAAGATCGGGGCGGTCGTACGGGGTCGGGGAGGCGAAGAGGAAGTAGATGGAGGAGCTCGGTGGTGGAGTCGGTCGGAGGGAGAAGATGACTCCGGCGACGGTGATTCGCTGTGGCTCCAGCTCTGGGCTCCAGTGAGGATGACGAGGGCGGTTTGGTGGCTCCATTCCCGTGCGCGGGAGGTCCTGATGGTCACCACGGTGTCGGCCCGGTGTAGCTCCAAGCTACAGCCATGGAGGTGGCGTGGTGGGGAGAAGAAGCAGGGAGAAGGAGGGGAAGAGAGGGGCGAAAGGCTAGGGTTTTGGAGGAGGCTTCGGTGGCTTGCTTTAAGGAGGGGAAAGGGGAGGGAGCAGGTGCACATGGTGGGGGAGGCCATGGCCCTTTTCTCTGTCACCATACAGAGGTAGGGGAAAGCGAGGGTGTGGGATGGGCTTGAGAGGGAGAGGGGAGATGGGTTGGGGTTTGGGCCTGAGGTGGGGGATTCAGCCCAGGTAAGTTTTTCTACCGGTTTTTATTTCTTTTATTTAATTCTTTTCTGTTTTTGTATTTTAGAAAAAAATAGAAGAAGGAAAGATATATAGACTTTTGAAAATGATTTAAATATCACATTTAAATTAAATTGATTTGCATTTAGATTTAAAAGTGGAAAAGAATTTAAATGGAGTTGAATTTAAATGCAATAATTTAAATTAAGATTGACAAATGCAAATTATGCATGATGATGTCATGTTGATGCAAAAAGAAAAACAAACAATTTTCTAATTGGGAAGAATTCCCGGGGCGTTACAGTCCCCAGAATAAGTCTCTGCGGGATAACGAATAACGTTGTCGTTCGAACCAGGACGTCGAGTCTTTAACCTTTTTCCATGGCGATACTTCCTGTGTCCGAGACAAGTTCAAAGCTATCTCCATACCTAGCTTGATCTCGTTACTGACAACCCTATCTTCTACTCATTTGTGATATTATGTTCGGGTGACCTAGTCACATGCTTGCAAGCTCATTTGACATAATCTCACCGAGTGGGACCTAGAGTATCTATCCTGCTATGTGGACTGGCAAATCCCGCTCTTGATTCCTCGTCTCAACATACTCCCTTACGATACCCGAGAGGGACACCTTTATTGTCACACTATTAAGATATGACGTTTGATGCAATCAAAGTATCTTTCTGGAATACCAATAAGAGTTGATCTCACGGTCAAAGGCGTAATGACTACGTCCTACAAATATTGGGTATGTCCATCACATCGTTCTACCAACGATATGACTCAGTTGTCAACTAACATCAATATCACATGATCGGAAACCTCGATCATTGATTGCACAATGAACTAGTCACGTAGAGGCTACTAGGGACCTATTTGTTTATCTACCACACATGTATTAATTTTTCCGCTTAATACAGGTATAGCATGGTATAAAACATATAATGAACAATTGAGATATGACGAATAAACTATCTTTATTAAGTGCCTCTAGGGCATATCTCCTTCAGCATTTACTTGGAATGGCAGGAAATACCATGTAGTAGGTAGGTATGTGTCGGCCCAGTGGGAAATGGGGTATGGAGAGCCCACTCCCCCCGGGCCTCGCACGCTGGCCAGTCAGACGAAACGACTAAGGACCAGGCATCACTGCCTGGCGGGACCCTCGAGAGGCAATTCCCCTCGAGGGCCTGAAGAGGAAACGAGGGCCTCAGGGGATCCCTCGCTTCAAGGGACCCTCCCGAGGCGCCAGCACGGCTCGAGGGAATCCAACAGGAACCCCCCTCAGGCCTCCTCGGGGCTGAAGGGAAACATCGCGGCCAAGGAAGTACAACAAGACGCACATGGCCCCTGCCACGCCCACGTGGTGACGCAAGCACCCCCGTTGCCGTTTTAGGCGATAAAGGGGTCAATAAAGCCGCGCCGCCTGCTGCGGAACTGCCAGGACCTTCTACTCTGGCAATAAAGCAGGTGGACGGCGCAACCCTCCAACGGAGAACGTCATCGTGGGCTCCACCTCAGAGACTATCTCCCCTGTAGCAGAACTGCGCGGTCGGCTGCTGGTCGGCCACCGCGCCCACCTTTATCAGCAATGGACCGCGTCCATGGACGAAGGGGCCGTGGTGGACTCCTGCTCCACCATGCCACTGCCATGTGGGAACCACCTCGAAGGCCAAGTAGAAGGAGAGCGCCGGAGGCGCCTATAAAATTGACAAAACTTCCATCGTAGTAGGGGGTCGGCCTCTCTGATTCCACAACACTTGTAAACCCTAGCGATCCCAAGTAGGATAGCCTCTGCCTGGAGGAGGAAGAAGGTCACCATCCCTCCCCCCAGGCAAGGACTGCCTCAAGGGGGCTTTCGGCAAGCCCGGTTGTACTGTAAACTCCATAACTCAATACAAACAAGCAGGAGTAGTGGTCTTACCTCCTCACGAGGGCCGTGAACCTGGGTACGGGCCGGTGTCTTTCTCTGCAGTGGGTGCTTCGTCTTCAGGTCCGGCGAGCAACGTCGCCGGGTCCCTCGAGGGTCTTTACCTCCGCGTTCAATCCCCTTCACGAACTACACTTCGGGAAGTGACTACCCCCACATCTAGGGAGTCGTAACCCGACATTTGGCGCGCCAGGTAGGGGATTGAGGCGCGTCAACGACCTTCGAGCCGCCTCCACGCCATGGCGAACACTCGAGCTACCTGCGCCGCCCGCGTCAACCGACACGCTCCTGAAGGAGCGCGCGCTCCGTCAGGCACCACAGCTACTCGCGCATGACGGGGCCGACCCCATCATGAAGAGCGCGCCGCCTCGGGCCCTCATGTGGAGGAGCCCGAGCGCAACTCCGAGCACCAGGAGGACGCGCAGTCGTCGCACCCGACGCGGCGCCCGAGCGGTTCTGGCCCAGGCAGTACGGACCTCGCGCTGCTGATGGCGCAGGAGCTTTTTCGCTACCAGCACACCGCTGAGGCCCACGAGCAGTGGCTAGAGCGCCTCAACCACCTTGTCGGCATCGCCAGGACGCGCCCCGCTCCGTCATAGTCCTACGTGCACCCCTCTCTCGCGGGCACGGTCACGACAAACGCGCCTCCGCCCCCGCCAGGGCCTGCACCGGCTGCAACGCAGAGGGCTGCCTCGCACGCGTCCTCGCCGCACGATTGCCTGATCGTGCAGCGGACCGCGCCCGACGCTCGCGTGGGGATGGAGCTCCAGCGCAACCGCCAGAACAGGCTCGTGGAGGAGATCGGCCAGGCGGGACAGCATAACTGCGGCGCACCGCAAAACGGGGTCGCCACGTACGCTACGGGCTGCATGGCGTTCACCCGCTCCCTGCGTCGCATGGTCTGGCCCCCGAAGTTCAGGCCGGCTCTCCCTAAGGGCTACGACGTCTCCAGCAAACCCATCGAGTTACTGCATCTCTACACCACCTCCATCCAAGCTGCAGGAGGAGACGACAAGGTCATGGCCAACTGGTTCTCTCACGTGCTTCGCGATTCTGCGCTGTCGTGGCTCCTGAACCTCCCGGAGGACTCCGTGAACTCTTGGGAGGAGCTCTGCAAGCAGTTTGTCTCCAACTTCAAGGGAATGTACGAGCGCGCCCTCACCCACAACGACCTGCGCGCTGTGGTGCAGAAGAAGGATGAGATGCTTCGCAAGTACATCTAGCGCTTCAGCCAAGTGCGTAACAAGATACCGAACATCCCTGATACCCAGGTCATCGCCGCCTTCGCGAGGGCGTCACGAACAGCAGGATGCTCGAGAAGCTGGGCATCCACGACAAGCTCACCTCTGTGGTGAAGCTGTTCGACCTGGCGGACAAGTGCGCCAAGGCTGAAGCGGGACTCCTCTTCGTCAAGATGTCATCGAGAGGGGACGAGCACGTTGAGGGGTCCAGGAGCCAGAAGAAGAAGGAGGATCCCAAGCGCAAGGCCACCGCGGTTCTCTTGGCAGAGCCTAACGTGAAGGGCACCCGCAGGGACTCCCCTGAGCCCGGAGAAAGGTAAGATGACCACCGCCCATTCTGCATCTACCACAACAGGCGCGGTCACTCTACCGAATCCTGCTTCGACCTCAACAGGTTGAGCAAGGAGCGCGAGCAAGCAGAAGGCAGTGGCGGCCGCGGCTACCGCGGGAGCATACGCAAGGGCGGCTACCAGAAGCCATCGGGCAACCAGGCCAATGCTGCGGAGAAAAAGGGCAACCTCCCTGACGAGGAGGACGGTGGCTACCAAGCCCCAAGAGGCGCCATTGCCTGCATCCTCGGGGGGGGGGGGGGGGGGCACATGCGCCAAAATCGAACAATCAGTTCAAGCAGTTCGCCCGCGAGCTCAACACCGCCCTCCCAAGCACTAAGATCTCCAGACACCTCAAGTGGTCGTAGTACACCATCGCCTTCGACGCTCAGGACCACCCCAAGTCCACCAAGGCTGTTGGAACCCTCCCGCTGGTCTGCAGCCCCACCATCGACAATGTCGCTGTCTCCAGTACACTCATTGATGGTGGAGTAGGCCTGAATGTCATCTCCAAAGATACATTCGAAGCGCTTCAAGTACCTTACGAGCGGCTCATGACCTCCAGGCCCTTCACGGGGGTCACCAGCGGTTCGATCGATCCTCTAGGCCAGGTCAGGCTTGCCGTCACCTTCGGAAGAAAGGAGAATTGTAATGTACCTGCACTTTAAAAAAAATGGCAGGTACCTGTGTATAGTGCAAACCACTGGATCGAATCATTTGCACACACAGTTTACGATGAATATCACAACCTTATATCAATATTATACGAATAATCCAGACTTGGTAAAGCAAATAGTTCGATACATCTTTGCATAGCATAAAGCTAGCTCAAACAGTAAAGCAGCGGAAATAAACTTCAATGAGCCTCCATCTTCATGACACGCCAGATGCGATAACATGTTGGTGCAGACTCGAACCCAAAACGAAATCCTTACTCTTCGTCAGAAACTTCTGCAATAAATAATAATTTGCAACAGAGTGGGTCAGATTCCATATAAAATGGAGTCTGGCAAGTGACACTATGGTGGACACTTTGGAATTACTCTATAGCCTATATGCATATTTGGCTGGTGGAGTTTAAGGCTAATTTGCATAAAGCCAATTTTTCCTACTCTTTTGGAAACATTTTCTTGAATTCAAGACAAGTATGGCATGAAAACCATAATCTCATCATCCCCTGTACACCCATCAAATTTTAACTTAGAATTGGAATGATGGGAGCCTCCGTTGAATCCTTGATCAGCTGCTCAAAATTGTCCGTAACCGAGGACACGGCTAAGTACTTAGTTTTAACTCTGCAGAGGTTGTGCACTTTCACCATTAGACCCACCAAACCCAAACTATCCTCAAGCACACCATTTGTGCTAAGGAAAAGGAGAGAGTTGAGACGAGACTTTTCAGAAGCATTTTCCCGTCCCTTGCAGACTTGACGCGCTCCAAGCTAACCATCTACCACCACCTTTCAAGTCGGGCCGAGTCCACGCAGCTTACTCCATCTAGCCAGAGCCCATTGACTAATGGTTGCACGAGAAGCAATCCTCACTTAGAGAAAACATTGGTCCCTTTATTACCCTGGGTGGCCATCCACAAGTGACTATTCCTTAGAGGTCACCCCTAAGGAATAACACTCAACACAAACCAATCAACACCAAAATCCACCCAGGTGTTACATTAACTTAGTAAAATTTACTTTTCCATAAAGCAACTTGTGCATAGCTTCAATAATTCTACCAAGTCATTGTATAGGTTGCTAGACTCAAGGGGTGGAGAGTTCTGAGGTTTTGCATAGCAAACTACTAAGTCCCACACATGCATATAGAAAATACTCTAGGTAATGCATAGAAAATACTTAGGAAATTTATGCGGTGTGCCACTTGCCTTGGCAACAAGCAGAACAGCAACAACAACTGCAGTCCTCGTTCCTCTCCGAAGATTCTAACACAACAAACAGTACAACATAAACAAACAAGTTTTCTTAAAACACTAAGGAAGATATGCCATGTATGATGAGCAAAATATTTCTAAGGACTAGATGCATGCCATGCGATGAAATATGTGAGTTAATGCGAGGCAAGTTTTGTGGTCCAACATTTTACTAAGGACTTAGGAGTTTCCAATTATTTTCTAAAGACAACACTTAGAGAAAAATTAGTACCTCTTACTAAAGAAAACTCTCAATTATTTCCTCAATATTTTTAGGTGGTATAGGTTCTATATTACAATATATACCTTTATATTTTGAAAACATGAAGAAAACAATTTTTATTTTTATTTTTATTTATTATATAATATCTAAAAGCTTTTAAGCACAAAACTTACACCAAAGTCCATAAAATATTCCAACAAAATATTGGAAAAATTTCTGCAGTAGTACTTGGCCTTACAAATTCATAGCAAAATAGTTTGATGGAAAATAAATTTTATATTTGTAGTCATGCTCAATTTACCATTAATGCCACTTCTGTTTTTAAATACAATTTATTCGATACAATACAAATGTAATGATGCCAAAAGTTTCTACACTTCATAAGCTTTCCAAAACAATTTTTGTTATATTTTTTGGATAAAGGAGTGAAAATTAGTGATAGAAACAATTTGCAGGGACTGATATGTGATAAACAGCAAGTAATTCTTCGCGCAGAGGTCCTCGGTGACGTGGCGGCTTCTGGTTGGAGCGTACCCCTTCGCGAAGTGATTTAATCTAGCGCGTCCGTAGCAGATCTAACGGCGTAGGATGAAAGGGCCAAAAGGTGGCGGCGCCAGCGCCGGAGTTCGGCCGGAGTTGCTTCCCCACGGTGGCTCCATGACCGGAGTTCGAAGAAATTACGCTACGGGGATCGGGACAGCACCTGGAGAGGCGTGGCGTCGAGACGAAGCCGATGGCGTAGCACTCAGTGTCGGGGTTCTTCTCTCCTCCCTTGCTCCCTCGCCGGAGATGAAGGTCGCGGCGGTGGTCCTCGGGCGACGACGAGCGGCTCGAACTGCTGCAGAAAAAATGCCGAGAGGATGTCACAGACGATCGCACGGACGCAGTGATTCGTTTGAGAGGGACGAGAGTCTTCGAGGATGCCCTTTTCTCACCGTATTTTGAAGAGCACGGCGGCGGCAATGGCGACGATGGCGGCTCGATTTTAGGGCAGCCCGGTGGCGAGTTCTGGTATTTTCGGGGTGCCGTAGAGACGCTGCGGGTCTGGGTATTTATGGGGGCGGGGAAGAGATAGAATTTCGTTCGAAAACGTCACGGGATCGATCTCCGGATCGATGAGGATTCTAACCGATGTTGTTTCGGAGGTTCACGATGATACGATCCGTCAGAGGTGGGACCCGGGTGTCGGTGGGAGGAGAGGTGAGCTGGGTCGTGCCGTGCGCGCGATGGAAAGAAGGGGGAGGTGGGCTGGGCCGTACGCGCGGGAGGGAAGGAAAAGTTAAGCGGGCCGAAGCAGGCCGGCTCGGTGGATTCTCTCTCTCCTTTTTTTTTGTTCTTTTTTTTCTGAAATTTCCTAGACTTTGATTCATAACTCCAAATGGATTCAAATTAATTTGTAATAATTTGTAGAACTAAAGTTTATCAAAATAAATATTTTGAAAGCATTTTGTCACATTTTTATAAATCATAGATTTTGATTCATTCAATATTTATCAAATTGATGCAAATGAAAAATGCAATTATATGATGCATGCTATGGATGCAAAAATGAAAGTTTTAATTTTTTTGGAAATTTGGGATGTTACAGACAAACCCCCTTAATATGAATCTCGCCCTCGAGATTCGGATTGGCTAGCAAATAGGTGAGGATGTTCTTCCTTGAGATCATCTTGTCTTTCCCAAGTCGCCTCTTCTTCTGAATGGTGATTCCATTGTACTTTGCAAAACTTGATGGTCTTAGTTCTAGTAACTCTCTCTGCTGTCTCCAAATTTTTTACGGGTTTTTCCTCATAGGGGTGATCGCTTTCAAGCTGAACTTCCTCTAGTGGCACTGTATCCCTCAACGGAGTTTCTGCCATTCCCGGGTGACACTTTTTCAGCTGACTAACGTGAAAAACATTGTGAACTGCGGAAAGTGCTTCTGGTAGTTCCAACTCATATGCCACTTCTCCTTTACGTGACAAAACTTTATAGGGTCCGATGAATCTTGGTGACAGTTTTCCCTTGATTCCAAACCTCTTCACTCCTCGTAGGGGTGAGACTCTAAGATAGGCTCTATCTTCAATATCGAAGGTGACTTCTCTTCGTTTGGAATCGGCATAACTTTTCTGTCGGGATTGAGCTGTCTTCAGTCTGTCTTTAATCAACCTGACCTTTTCTTCAGCTTCTTCAATTATATCCGGACCAAACAGACTCCTCTCCCCTACTCCACTCCACAAAAGTGGGGTAGTACACTTTCTTCCATACAATGCTTCAAATGGTGCCATTTCTATGCTGGCTTGATAACTATTATTATAAGAGAACTCAGCATAGGGAAGATTGTCATCCCAACTAGACTTATAGTCTAAGGCACATGCTCTCAACATGTCCTCCAAAATTTGATTTACTCTTTCAGTCTGCCCATCCGTTTGTGGGTGAAAGGCTGTGCTGAACTCGAGCCTAGTTCCCAGGACTTCATGCAGCTGTTTCCAAAAATGAGAAGTGAATTGAGTGCCCCTATCTGACACAATCTTCTTAGGGACTCCATGCAAACATACTATTCTCTTCATGTAAATATCTGCTAGCTTGGCACTGGTGTAAGTCGTCTTTACCGGCACGAAATGAGCTACCTTGGTCAAACGATCAACAATAACCCATATGGAATCATAACCAGACTTGGTTCTAGGTAGACCTGTGATGAAGTCCATCCCAATCTGATCCCATTTCCAGTCAGGTACTGGTAGAGGTTGAAGTAAACCTGCTGGCTTCTGATGTTCAGCCTTCACACGACTACACACATCACACTTAGCAATATACTCTGCGATATCCCTTTTCAAATAGTTCCACCAGAACCTTTCCTTCACATCCATATACATCTTAGTATTACCCGGGTGTATGGAGTAGGGTGAGTCATGAGCCTCCTGGAGTATCAACTTTCTGAGATCAGCATCTTCTGGAACGCAAATTCGTTCCTTGAACCACACTGTGCCTCTTTCATCCAATCGAAAACCTTTGGCTTTGCCTTCACTTAAGTTCTTCCTGATTTCTTCCATCGTTTTGTCTTTCTTCTGACCTTCTTTGATTTTGTCCATCAAAAGAGGTTGCACTTCAAGAGAGGCCACATACCCTTCCGGTACTACCTCTAGTCTCAGATCTTTGAGTCCTTTGCATAGGTCTTCTGGCAATTCCCCTGCCGTGAGTCCGTTAACATAAGTTTTACGGCTCAGAGCATCTGCTACCACATTAGCCTTTCCTGGATGATACTGTAAACTTAAGTCGTAGTCCTTAATCAATTCCAGCCATCTCCTTTGACGCATGTTCATTTCCTTCTGCGTGAAGAAGTATTTAAGGCTTTTGTGATCTGTGAAAACTTCACAATGTTTTCCCCAAAGATATGGTCTCCATGTCTTCAGTGCATGTACTACAGCTGCTAATTCTAAGTCATGTGTGGGGTAGTTCATTTCATGCTTCTTAAGTTGCCTTGAGGCATATGACACCACTTTGCCTTCTTGCATCAACACACCTCCAAGTCCCCGATGCGAGGCATCGCAGTAAACTTGGAAATCCTTCTCTAGATCAGGCAAACGTAAAACAGGTGCTGATACTAAGCGTTTCTTCAACTCTTGAAAACTAGTTTCACACTCTTCAGTCCACACAAACTTCTTATCCTTTTGTAGCAATTCTGTTAAGGCCTTAGCAATCTTGGAGAAATTTTCAATGAATCTCCTATAATATCCTGCTAGTCCCAGAAAACTACGAATTTCTCCCACATTCTTGGGTGACTCCCAGTTGGTGACAGCTGAAACCTTTTCTGGGTCTACTGCTATTCCATCCTTAGATACGATGTGTCCTAAGAATCCCACTTGATCCAACCAAAACTCACATTTGCTGAACTTGCCATATAACTTGTGCTCTCTAAGCCTTTGCAAAATTTGATGTAGATGTTCCTTATGTTCATCATGGCTTTTGGAGTAGATTAAGATGTCATCGATGAATACAACGACAAACTTATCTAAGAAATCCATGAACACTTTATTCATCATATTCATGAAGTATGCTGGCGCATTGGTTAAGCCAAAGGGCAAAACTGTGTACTCGTAAAGACCGTAACGGGTGGTGAAAGCAGTTTTTGGTATGTCCAACTCCCTAACCTTCATCTGAAAGTATCCAGATCTGAGATCAATTTTGGAGAACACACATGCTCCCTTCAATTGGTCGAAGAGGTCATTGATTATAGGAAGTGGGTATTTATACTTGATGGTTACTTCGTTCAAAGATCTATAGTCTGTGACTAGCCTCTGAGTACTATCTTTCTTCTGAACAAACAAGATTGGTGCTCCCCAAGGTGAAGAACTTGGACGGATGAATCCTTTCTCCAACTGTTCTTCTAACTGTTTCTTGAGTTCCTTCAGTTCATCTGTTGCCATTGGGTATGGCCTCTTAGCTATGGGCCCTGTACCCGGTTTAAGCTCAATAAGAAACTCAACATCTCTATCGGGTGGCATTCCCGGTAGTTCTTCAGGAAACACATCTGGGTATTCTCTTACTATGAGTACATCGCCAAGGCTAACCCCCTTAAGAGAATTAAGCCTAACTTTCTTCATTTCAAATTGCGACTTGAATCTGATCTTCTTGTTTTCTGGAGTGGTTTGCATAGTCTATGATTCCTTCAAATTGAGTCATCCAATCCATCCCTAAAATGACATCCAGACCTTGGGTTTCCAGGATGATTAAGTCCGCTGGAAACTCATGTTTTCCAATCTCAAGGCTAAGTTGTCTACAACCAGATGATACTAACATTTCTCCTCCCGGGGAACTGACTCTAATAGGACACCCCAAATTTTCGGTTGCTAGCCCATGTTTGTTAACAAATGCTCTTGATATGAATGAATGAGATGCTCCAGTATCAAATAAAACTAATGCTGGAAAAGAATTGATTAGAAACGTACCAATCACAGCATCAGGTTCATCAAGGACTTCTTCAACATTAATGTGGTTCACATGTCCCTTGTTGAAAGGGTTGGGCTTGGTAGGAGTGTCCACTCTCTTCTCAGGACATTCATTAGCATAATGTCCCTTGTTGTTGCACTTGTAGCATAGCACTTGACTGAGATCCTTCTTTTCAAAATTTGGGCGTTGCTGACCGTTGTTTTGATTATTTCCAGAATTTCCATTCCCTTTGTGCCCTCCATTGGATCCTCCATTGTTTCCCTTGAATCCTCCATTATGATTGTGTCCATGTTTGTGGAAGTTACCCCCAGTGTGGTTTCCATGTTTGAAACCCTGGTTCCCATCATGAAAATGTTTCTTGAATGAAGGTTCAGAGGAATGCTTGTTCATCTTCCTTTTTCTGTTTTCAGCTTTCTTTATGCTATCCTCAAGGGTGATAGCTTGATCAAGGAGTATCTGATAGTTTGGGGCATAGGCAACAGTCAGAGGTATCTTCAGCTCGTCACTAAGTCCTTTGAGAAATTTTGCCTTCCTCTTTGCATCTGTGTCAATGTCCTCAGGAGCATATCGTGACAAGGCATGAAAGTCATCCATATACTCCTTAAGGCTTCTGTTTCCCTGACGCAGATTGCGAAACTCTTCCTGCTTCAGATTCATAATGCCCGTGGAAATATGAGCATTACGGAAGCCATCTTTGAAGTCCTCCCAGGTTAAGGTATCTAGTGGGTGAGTAACCTGATAAATCTCCCACCATTGTGCAGCAGGTCCTTCTAACAGATGTGCGGTGAACCTCACCTTCTCAGCATCATTACATTCAGATGTCACCAGATCCTTTTGCACCGAACGCAGCCAGTCATCAGCCACCAGTGGCTCAGTTGAACTTGAAAACTTATTTGGCCTAAGTCTAAGGAACCTGGCAAGTCTATCCACTGGAGGAGGGGGTGGTGGTGGATTGTTGTTGTTATTGTTGTTGTTGGTTGCTGCAATGAATTGAGTCATCATGGTCATCAGTTGGGCTTGGGCGGCCATCAACTGCTGCATAGCATCATTGTTGTTGTTGTTTTCGGGAGCTCGACGGGGAGGCATCTGTTGTTTAAGCATAGATGAGTAAAGATAGAAAGGTCTAAGGGAAATAATTCTACCCATGCAAACACATCAATCAAGCAATAAATGACAAACGATTCAAACTTTTACTACTCTTGGTCCAATAACAAGAAGCAAAACGAGATAGTTCTATTACTACACAATTGGTAAATCCTAAGCTTAGAAAAAAATTCGAAATTCTAACTGCGTGTAAGGAAAAATGGTAGTCTCTCTAACTATCCTAGCCTTCAATCATGAAAACTTCTTCATCCACTTCTTCTTCAACGTCTTCAATCTCATAGCCTTCACGGGTTAGCATGTTTCTGAGGTCTGCCACTTCCTTTTTCAACTCTAGGTTCTGATCTTGGAGGTACTTCTTCTCAGCACGAAGACGCTTGATCAAGTCGCTATCAGCTTCAAGCTCAACCTCATTGGTGGAAAGTTCTACCTTCAACTCCCTTATTTGCTTGTTTCTTTGCTTGACCCTCTTTTCTTGACTCATAAATTTCTTCTCTTGTAGCTGGAATTTCTCCTCTAGTTCCTTGGCCTTCTCTTCTTGTTCCTTCATCTTTTCTTCATTCTCCTTGACTTGGGCGCACATCTCATCATTTTTGTAGAGCTCTTCAAAGGAATCAAAATAGAGTTCATAGACTAAGAGTTCTAAGCCTTGGAGGTAATCACTCACGAACTCATCCTTGCCCATGTCCTCGGTGCCATAGCAGCAAGGGTATCCATCTTCATTACGTCTTCCAAAAGGGAGGGAGTAGTGTCCTTCCAGTTCCTTGAAGTAGCGTCCACAAAGGCGACCTATTGTGTATTGCATGACGACGTCTATTCCTCTCTCTATGGAGACTCCCATTATTCTTGTCTCAATGGGCGCTTCGCCTTCACGTCCTTGTTGACAAATGCTGATTCCCCAAAGGTCTTCTCTCTTGAACTTCTTTAGTATGCATCCCTTGATCCTGGGTGTTGGTAGCTTCAGATGCTTGAGTATGTCGAAAAAGATGCTGCCAAAACGAGAAACCGGGTAGTCTTCCTCGCAGGTGTACTCGAATCTCTTCATCCTTAAGGTATGAAGGAAAGATATGAGATAAAAAAAAAATAAGGGAACAGAAAGTACCAGAAGGAAAACAAGAATATTTTATAGAGGTTTTATACTTGGTAAAATTAAGTTTTTGGCCAACCTATTTCTAACCAAACCTAGGGTTCGATCCTACAGGCAACACAAAGCTCTGATACCATCTGTAATGTACCTGCACTTTAAAAAAAAATGGCAGGTACCTGTGTATAGTGCAAACCCCTGGATCGAATCATTTGCACACACAGTTTACGATGAATATCACAACCTTGTATCAATATTACACGAATAATCCAGACTTGGTAAAACAAATAGTTCGATACATCTTTGCATAGCCTAAAGCTAGCTCAAACATTAAAGCAGCGGAAATAAATTTCAATGAGCCTCCATCTTCATGACACGCCACAGGCGATAACATGTTGGTGCAGACTCGAACCCAAAACGAAATCCTTACTCTTCGTCAGAAACTTCTGCAATAAATTATAATTTGCAACAGAGTGGGTCAGATTCCATATAAAATGGAGTCTGGCAAGTGACACTATGGTGGACACTTTGGAATTACTCTATAGCCTATATGCATATTTGGCTGGTGGAGTTTAAGGCTAATTTGCATAAAGCCAATTTTTCCAACTCTTTTGGAAACATTTTCTTGAATTCAAGACAAGTATGGCATGAAAACCATAATCTCATCATCCCCTGTTCACCCATCAAATTTTAACTTAGAAATTGGAATGATGGGAGCCTCCGTTGAATCCTTGATCAGCTGCTCAAAATTATCCATAACCGAGGACACGGCTAAGTACTTAGTTTTAACTCTGCAGAGGTTGTGCACTTTCACCATTAGACCCAACAAACCCAAACTATCCTCAAGCACACCATTTGTGCTAAGGAAAAGGAGAGAGTTGAGACGAGACTTTTCAGAAGCATTTTCCCGTCCCTTGCAGACTTGACACGCTCCAAGCTAACCATCTACCACCACCTGTCAAGTCGGGCCGAGTCCACGCAGCTTACTCCATCTAGCCAGAGCCCATTGACTAATGGTTGCACGAGAAGCAATCCTCACTTAGAGAAAACATTGGTCCCTTTATTACCCTGGGTGGCCATCCACAAGTGACTATTCCTTAGAGGTCACCCCTAAGGAATAACACTCAACACAAACCAATCAACACCAAAATCCACCCAGGTGTTACATTAACTTAGTAAAATTTACTTTTCCATAAAGCAACTTGTGCATAGCTTCAATAATTCTACCAAGTCATTATATAGGTTGCTAGACTCAAGGGGTGGAGAGTTCTGAGGTTTTGCATAGCAAACTACTAAGTCCCACACATGCATATAGAAAATACTCTAGGTAATGCATAGAAAATACTTAGGAAATTTATGGGGTGTGCCACTTGCCTTGGCAACAAGCAGAACAACAACAACAACTGCAGTCCTCGTTCCTCTCCGAAGATTCTAACACAACAAACAGTACAACATAAACAAACAAGTTTTCTTAAAACACTAAGGAAGATATGCCATGTATGATGAGCAAAATATTTCTAAGGACTAGATGCATGCCATGCGATGAAATATGTGAGTTAATGCGAGGCAAGTTTTGTGGTCCAACATTTTACTAAGGACTTAGGAGTTTCCAATTATTTTCTAAAGACAACACTTAGAGAAAAATTAGTACCTCTTACTAAAAAAAACTCTCAATTATTTCCTCAATATTTTTAGGTGGTATAGGTTCTATATTACAATATATACCTTTATATTTCGAAAACATGAAGAAAACAATTTTTATTTTTATTTTTATTTATTATATAATATCTAAAAGCTTTTAAGCACAAAACTTACACCAAAGCCCATAAAATATTCCAACAAAATATTGGAAAAATTTCTGCAGTAGTACTTGGCCTTACAAATTCATAGCAAAATAGTTTGATGGAAAATAAATTTTATATTTGTAGTTATGCTCAATTTACCATTAATGCCACTTCTGTTTTTAAATAAAATTTATTCGATAAAATACAAATGTAATGATGCCAAAATTTTCTATACTTCATAAGCTTTCCAAAAAAAAATTTTATATAATTTTTGGATAAAGGAGTGAAAATTAGTGATAGAAACAATTTGCAGGGACTGATATGTGATAAACAGCAAGTAATTCTTCGCGCAGAGGTCCTCGGTGACGTGGCGGCTTCTGGTTGGAGCGTACCCCTTCGCGAAGTGATTTAATCTAGCGCGTCCGTAGCAGATCTAACGGCGAAGGATGAAAGGGCCAAAAGGTGGCGGCGCCAGCGCCGGAGTTCGGCCGGAGTTGCTTCCCCACGGTGGCTCCATGACCGGAGTTCGAAGAAATTACGCTACGGGGATCGGGACAGCACCTGGAGAAGCGTGGCGTCGAGACGAAGCCGATGGCGTAGCGCTCAGTGTCGGGGTTCTTCTCTCCTCCCTTGCTCCCTCGCCGGAGATGAAGGTCGCGGCGGTGGTCCTCGGGCGACGACGAGCGGCTCGAACTGCTGCAGAAAAAATGCCGAGAGGATGTCACAGACGATCGCACGGACGCAGTGATTCGTTTGAGAGGGACGAGAGGCTTCGAGGATGCCCTTTTCTCACCGTATTTTGAAGAGCACGGCGGCGGCAATGGCGACGATGGCGGCTCGACTTTAGGGCAGCCCGGTGGCGAGTTCTGGTATTTTCGGGGTGCCGCAGAGACGCTGCGGGTCGGGGTATTTATGGGGGCGGGGAAGAGATAGAATTTCGTTCGAAAACGTCACGGGATCGATCTCCGGATCGATAAGGATTCTAACCGAAGTTGTTTCGGAGGTTGACGATGATACGATCCGTCAGAGGTGGGACCCGGGTGTCGGTGGGAGGAGAGGTGAGCTGGGCCGTCCCGTGCGCGCGATGGAAAGAAGGGGGAGGTGGGCTGGGCCGTACACGCGGGAGGGAAGGAAAGTTAAGCGGGCCGAAGCAGGCCGGCTCGGTGGATTCTCTCTCTCTTTTTTTTTGTTCTTTTTTTTTCTGAAATTTCCTAGACTTTGATTCATAACTCCAAATGGATTCAAATTAATTTGTAATAATTTGTAGAACTAAACTTTATCAAAATAAATATTTTGAAAGCATTTTGTCACATTTTTATAAATCATAGATTTTGATTCATTCAATATTTATCACAATGATGCAAATGAAAAATGCAATTATATGATGCATGCTATGGATGCAAAAATGAAAGTTTTAATTTTTTTGGAAATTTGGGATGTTACAAGAATTACCGCACTGAGCACATCGACTTTGATGTTGCACACATCGGCCTGCCATACAATGCCATCCTCGGTTACCCCATGCTCGCAAAATTCATGGCCGTCACGCATCATGCTTACAACATGGTCAAGATTCCCGGCAGCGCTGGCACAATCACCATCCGTGGACATGTCCTGGATGCTACCCGCGCTGTCGAGACATCCTACAAGGCTGCGGCCATGGAGTTCCCCGCGGACGAGGACCTAGAGCCTCTCGAGTGGCCCAACAAGAAGAAGCAGCTTTTCTCCCAAGAACCAGCCGCCACAAAGAAAGTCGCTCTAAGCTCCAGCAGCTCGGGGGCTGAAGGCTCGGGGGCTAGCGTCACCATTGGCGCTGCGCTGCCTCCCAAATAGGAAAGCGCGCTCGTCGCCTTCCTCCAGGCAAACTCTGACATGTTCGCATGGACTCCGTCAAATATGTCTGGTGTACCGAGGGAGGTGATCGAGCACCACTTGGCTGTGTGTCCAAACGCGCGCCTCGTCAAGCAAAAGCAAGAAAACAAGCACCCGAGAAGCAAGCATTCATCATTAAGGAGGTCGATAAGCTGAAAGCAGCAAAGGTCATCTGTGAAGTCGCGCACCCCACGTGGCTGTCCAACGGCGGGGTAGTCCCAAAGCCCGCCGGAGGAGGCCACCTCTGAATCACTACACCGACGTAAACAAGGCCTGTCCCAAGGACCCTTACCCCATGCCAAGAATCGACCAGATCGTGGACACCACGGCAGGCTATGAGCTCCTCTGCTTCCTTGATGCGTTCTCTGGTTATCATCAGATAAAAATGGCTAAGGAGAACGAGGAGAAGACGGCTTTCCTCACCCCTAGCGGTGTGTGATGCTACGTCTGCATGCCCTTCGGCAAAAAAATGCCGGAGCCACCTTCCAGAGGCTGATGAGGATAGCACTTGGCGAGTAAATGGGGAGAAACGCCGAGGCATATGTCAATGACATCGTCGTAAAATCCCGAGAAGGAGACACTCTCCTCGGGGATCTTCAAGAGACCTTTGCCAGCCTGCGCAAGGTGAACATCAAGCTCAACCCCGCACAGTGCATCTTCGGAGTGCCTTCAGGCAAGCTGCTTGGTTTCCTCGTGTCCCACAGAGGCACAGAGGCAAACCTTGACAAAATCAAGGCAATAGAGGACATGCAGCCTCGACGCAGGCTCAAGGAAATGCAACACATAGCAGGATGCATGGCCAGCTTGGGTAGATTCATCTCCAAGTTCGGCGAAAGAGCCCTGCCCTTTTTCAAGATCATGAAAAGAACGTGCACTTTTAAGTGGACCCCCGAAGCTGAAAAAGCATTTGAAGACTTGAAGAAATACCTGGCCAGCCCACCAGTACTGGTCGCCCCAAGGTCAGGCGAGCACCTGAAGCTGTACCTGTCAGCTACTCCACAGACAGCCAGTGCCCTCCTTGTGGTAGAAAGGTTAGAGCCAGTGCGCCAGAAGAAGAGTGCAACCACTCCAAAGGAAAAGCCTCCCAATCTGGAGCTCGACGAGAGGCCTGCTCCAAGTCAACTGCTACAAGAAGATCCCGCCAGGGATCCTGTCGAGTCCCTTGAGGCCAACCCTCCCGAGGCCCATGACCAGCCCCTTGAGGCAAACTCCCTCGAGGGCCAGGTCATGCCCCTAGAGGCCAACCCCCTTGAGGGCCTAGCGGAACACCTTCAGGCAGAGCACACAAAGGCTACACAGACTACTCTTGTCGAACATCCAGTCTACTTCGTCAGCACAGTACTGCGCGATGCTCGCGAGCGATATACGATGCAGCAGAAGCTCCTCCTCGCACTCCTCATCGCCTCAAGAAAGCTGCGACACTACTTCCAGGGACACCCCATCACGGTGGTCACCTCTTTCCCCCTGGAGCAAATCCTACGCAACCCAAATGCCACAGATCGTGTCGCAGGATGGAATATTGAGCTACAGCCATTCAATTTGCGCTTCGATACCACAACGGTAATCAAAGGAAGAGCGCTGGCAGACTTTGTCGCCGAATGGACTGACCCAACCCCTGAAGAGCCTTTGGGAGAAGAACAAGAGCCCTGGGGAGACAGAATGCCCAGCCACTGGACCATGAAGTTCGACGGAGCTTTTCCTTATCGCCATGGTGGAGCTGGCGTTGTCCTTATCTCACCAAAGGGCGACAAGCTAAATTACGCGGTCTAGCTGTGCTTCGGAATCGACAAGATCTCCAACAATATCGCTGAGTACGAAGGCCTGCTTGCTGGCCTACGCGCCACAATCGCCCTAGGCATCAAGCACTTACTCATCAAGGGCGACTCCCAGCTGCTTGTCAACTTTTCCAACAAAAGCTATAAGCCTAAGGACGACCACATGGCCGCATACCTTGAAGAGGTCCGTAGGCTGGAGAAGCACTTCAGGGGAATGGAGCTCATGCACATCCAGAGAAAGGAGAACCAAGAGGCTGATGACATCGCCAAGCGCGCATCAAAGAGGCAAGCTCAGCCGCCGGGCGTCTTTGAGGAAAGGCTCGTCAAATCATCCATAGAGCAACCTCAAGAGGCCAGGCCCGCAGGCACAGATGAAGCGCTCCCACCACCACCTGCTAACGGGGCGCCAAATTGTGGCCCCCCAACAGGGGAGCGTCTGTTGCTCACAGCGGTGCATCATGAAGCAGGATGGATATACGAGATCAAAGACTACCTCGACAGAGGGATCCTTCCCGAGGAAGATGTCGAAGCGGAGCAAATCGCTCGCCAAGAAAAATCTTAAAAAATCCTCGAAGGAAATCTCTACCGTAAGCGCCCAAACGGCACCGCGCTCAAATGCGTCCCTCCTGAAGAAGGCAAACTGCGGATCAAAGATATCCACAGCGGGGAATGCGGCCACCAGTCCTGTGCCCGCACCCTCGCGGGCAAAGTCTTCAGGAGTGGATTCTACTGGCCTCAAGCACTTCAGGCTATAGAGGACATCGTCCACGCATGTGAAGCCTGCTAATTTCACGCCAAGCAAATCCACCAACCTGCGCTGGGGTTACAGACCATTCCGCTATCCTGGCAGTTCGCGGTCTGGGGGCTGGACATCCTGGGACACTTCCCAACAGCACAGGGCGGATATCGCTACCTTTTCGTGGCCATCGACAAGTTCACTAAGTGGTCCGAAGTGGAGGCAACGCGCACAATCACAGCAGGCGCGGCGGTGAAATTCATCAGAGGCCTGGTCTGCCGCTTCGAAGTGACGAACCGCATCATCACCGACAATGGCTCACAATTCACCAGCGGCATCTTCAGAGCCTACTGCGAAAGAATAGGCATCAACCTCTGCTTCGCCTCAGTCGCCCATCCACAAAGCAACGGACAGGCTGAACGCGCAAACGCAGAAGTCCTCAAAGGCCTAAAGACCAGGACCTTCGATATCCTCATAGGCCACGGCAAGGGCTGGATCAACGAGCTTCCTTCGGTGCTCTGGTCCATCCGTACAACGCCACCCAAGCCTACGTGAGAAACGCCGTTCGCTCTCGTCTATGGAGCCGAAGCAGTCCTCCCCACAGAGATAAAGCATGGATCCCCGCGGGTCCTCGCCTTTAACGAGGACCAGCAAGAGGACCTCCACAACGACGACTTGCTGCTCCTTGAAGGACTATGACGCCGCGCCGCCCTACGGGCGGCCAAATACCAGCAGGACCTGAGGCGTTACCACAGCCGCAACATGCGCTCACGTACCCTGGAGGCAGGCGATCTCGTCCTCAGGCGAATCCTCTCCAGGGAAGGTCTCCACAAGCTGTCCCCGATGTGGGAAGGCCCCTACAGGGTCACCCACATCGCCAGGCCGAGCGCGGCTCGCGTCGAGACTCAAGACGGCGTCTCCGTCAAGAATCCATGGAACATCATGCACCTACGCAAGTTCTACCCGTGATCATCGTCACGCCCGTGATCATTGTCACGTCAAGACATCTAGCGGAAGAGGCAGCTTACGGCTCAACCTCCAAGCATTTTTGTCTCTAGAGGTTAAAAGCTCACGGCTTAAACCTCACACAACTTTTTGTCTCTAGAAGGAATAAACTCAGAACGTGATCAATTTACGCCCGTGATCACTGTCACGTCAAGACATCTAGCGGAAGAGGCAGCTTACGGGTCAACCTCCAAGCATTTTTTGTCTCCAGAGGTTAAAAGCTCACGGCTTAAACCTCACACAACTTTTTGTATCCAGAAGGAACAAACTCAGAACGTGATCATCGTCACGCCCGTGATCATTGTCACGTCAAGACATCTGGCGGAAGAGGTAGCTTACGGCTCAACCTCCAAGCACTTTTTGTCTCTAGAGGTTAAAAGCTCACGGCTTAAACCTCCAAGCTCCAAAGGCTTCTCTCGAGGGTCAACCCTACGAGCTCTCCATATACGAGCCACCTCTGGCCGTTGAGAGTCTCTGACACTAATGGGTGGTCCCCATGCCTCGACATGGTCAAAAAATTAACTTGGCAACCCCAAGCATAATGAGACAATTTCGTTCCCAAGTGAACTTAGCGCCTCGCGCCGTTATGTGATATATTTGGTGAGTTTTATTTTACGCATTACTTTGTTGAAGTGTGCGCTTATATCTCTCCACATGCGTACCTCGCGAGCGGGGGCTGACGTAACATCCCAAATTTTGCAAAAATTTAAAATTTGCATTCATGCATCATTCATAATATAGGCATAACATTAAATCACATAAGTACTAAATAAAATTTCAATTATAAGTTTAAATAACTTATAATCCCATAAAGTGTTTATTTAAACTCCCTTAATAAATATAATTTTTCCAAATTATTTAATGGGCAAGCATAATGCTAAAAAGTTCTAATTTTAATAACCTCTCCAAAACATATTTTTAAGAATGTTTCTGAAATGTTTTGAATAAGTTTTAAAATCATTTTGGAAATCAGTTTTGAAAACAGTTTTTAAATTTTATTTAAAAGAATAGGAGTTCGGGCCGGCCCATGCGCTATCTGCCGCGCGTGCGTGAGCTAACAGCCCATTAGCCCGCTCCAGCGCCGCGCTCCCCTCTTCTCCCTCGCTGACAGGTGGGCCCCACCTGTCAGCCCTCTTCAACCTCCGTCCGGAGATCGCTCCAGAGAAGGAGTCCGCGACCGAGTCAATTCGGGCCGTTTTCTAGCCGCGATTAGCTCCCCCTCCCCCCTCCTATTTATCCCCCACGAAGCCGCCTCCGAAACCCCCCCAAACCCTACCACTCCGCCGCCGGGCTGCTCGGAATCGGGCCGCCACCGCCGCCATTGCCGCCGGGCGTTTCGCAAGCATCTCGGTAAGAGACGAGCTACTCGAGCGCCTCCGAGCCTTCCCCTCGGTTCCCCATCTTCTTGCGCATCCGTTGAGCCCCCTCGCGTGTCTTCTTTCGCAGCCAAACGCCGTGTCCGTCCGCGACCCGAGACCACGGCCGCTTTCCACGACTCCGACGAGGAAAAGGGGAGGATTTCCGACGCCGCCACCGCGCCATCGACCTCGCCTCCTCCTCCGGTGCATTTTGGTAAGAGTCGTTCCTCCTGGGGCTTCGTAAATCGCCGAGAAACGTAGTTGCCGACGCGCCGCCGCCCTGGGCGCCATCGCCGGCAAACGCTTCGGCGAACCGCGCCACCCGCGCCTGGCCCCTGCGTGTAGACCATCGGATCTAGATCCAACGGATCTAGATCGGAACGATCTCGCGTGTCCGTTTCTAATTAGATCGGACGGCTCGCGCCCGCGATCCACGCAAATCGGTACGAGCCAATCAGCGATCGCCACGTAGCCCTCCCTTTATTCATTTTCACAGGAATTTTATAAATAAAACAGAAAATATGCAAAACTTAGAAAATACATAACTTTTGATCTATAAGTTCAAATTTGATAAATTTTATATCCACGGATAGCCCTGCTAGTTTAGATTATTTCTACATCATTTGTTTTTCCTTTTGATAAATTATAATTCATGTAATTATCTGAGGAGTATTTCGGCTATTAAATCCATAACTTAAATAATAAAATGTTTTTCAAATAAATTTAATTGTTTTAGTGTTAGGTTATTTCCCTCTGTCCAGAAATATTTAGATGTGTCTTATTTGAAAACTTTCATAAAACAATAAATGTTGTAGTTGTAGAATTCAAATTTTCAATTATTTAATGGATAAGCAAAAAAAGAAATTCCTAGAAATTGCATTTCATACATTTAATAACAGAAGATATAAATTGTTAATAAGTGTGTCTTGTTATACTCATGGCATATCATGCATGCATACATATATATGTTTGGTGTTGTGTGATATTGTGTGGGTATTTATTTTATTTATTGCTTGTGCTAGATTGTGAAGGAGAGGAAGGACCTGTGTGTGATTGTTATTCTTGTTGTGCTTGCTCCTCCTGCTACCAAGGCAAGTCACTTCATGAAATACCTACTATATTTATTCTATTACATTTCTAGTATTTTTAAGCAGTATTTGCAAAGTAGTATGCATGATAGGATTTTGGGAGATTTCTAGTATGCTATGCAAACCTGTTAGGTTAACCCTTAGAAATTCCAGTTAGACCCCTATTATAATTTAGTGGAAGTACATGCTGCAAAAATGATTGTTTTATGGTTGATGTGATAAGAGAAAATTTCTACTAAATTAATTTAATGCCTGGGTGTGACGCCCTAAAATCGGTACTATGTTGATTTAAGCGTTCCCGCCGAAATCCGCATAATAACGATTTTAGGTCGCCCACCAGACATAACGTGCACGCCGAAACATGCGCATTATGTGGGTGGAATGGTGATAACATTACAACAGTTCTGATACATCCACAATACAACAGAAGATAAATTACACTAACAACTCGAACGAGTCAAGATACAAATATTACAATACAAAGATTCAAATGACAGTGGAAGCGAAAAGTATCCGACTACGGATAAGATGCAAATTGGACTAAGAGTCCTGAAGATAAGCAATGACGCCATATCCCTGCCCAGCCAAGCCGTAGGGATTCCCAAGCTAACGTCGTCGGACTTCAAACCTGTTGACTGCACATAAAGCACAACCCAAAAGAGGGTCAGGGCATTCCCTGGCAAGAAAAGCCGACTTGCCTACTTTCTACACCATCTCCCAAAATATAGGGGAGGTGGACTTAGCGGAAGCAGCACTAGCAACCTAAAGAGACACGCTACAACTTCCGTCTAATCAGAGAGGGATAAGAGAGCGCATAAGATAAACATCTACAACTAACACCAAACATAACCCATTCTCGAATTAACCCCCTCAACCAAATATGAGGAAGCAATTCGGGAAACTCACACATTGAACAGTTTTAGTTATAATTTATGGTGAAAGTAATTCTATCTTACTAGTCAATTTAATTAACATTAATTAGGTGTAAGTTGTCTAGATCTTGTTAGCCAGCATCATCACCAAAGTCGTCCATAACCGTGGACACGGCTCATCGATAAGATTATACCCTGCAGGGGTGCACTACTGTACCCATACTCGCATGATCAACCCAAGCAAGCATCAGGGCTTCTCTACACGACTTATTCCTTCACTACAACAAGTCCAAGTGCCACCCATATGAGTTGTTACCCGCGTCAGGAGTCCGGCCGAATCTCAATTGCGGACTCATTAGTTTGCGACTACGCAACCATGCGGCTCAAACCACAGTAGGAACTGTCCGCTTCGTGTCGTACCGCACCTATATGACCCCCTGTTGAGCAAATGAGCAAATGGAAAACCCGAACTACTTGCGGCACATGGACAAGTTGTAGATCCGTTCAAAGTCGAGGGGGCTCCATAGGGCCTCCCATAGGTGGTTAGTGCGCTCAAAATTGGATCCGAGGACAAAATCTCAGTTCCTAGGTCGACACTGAGCAGAACAAAGCACCTCGCAAGGCCTTCCGCCTGGTGCCTTATCTTTTAATTATAATACCCCAATATAAGACAACATTTTATTAAGGTAGAATAATCTATCATACTAAGCAGATGAAACATAAGACCAACAGACGACTCGCACAAACAACTCTAAGCATGCGCTACGACTCGCAAGGCCAACAGATAAACATGCAACGGGTATTAGGTTGTGGGGATAAAGCTGTATGGGCTGCAGGATAAACATGTGATGGGACCGCAGTTCAAGAATCGATAATAGGGTAGCAGAGATCAACGGCAGGAATGAAAGACAATGTATAGGTAAACAAGCAAACTTTGCTTGCCTGGAATCCCGCATGGAAGCAGATCTTGTCGTTGCTCACACATCTCAACGTCTTATCCGCGAAGAAGCAACAAACACTGGAAAGTGTAAAAGATGCATTTTACAACTACGGCAAAAGATCCAGCATGATTATATGAGAATGATGCATGACATGGCAAGATGCAATTTGAGATGCACTTAAACCAAATTAAGCGGAACCGGGATTCCGACAATTAATATTTAGGTGCAAGTTATTTATTTACCAGCAATATTAAATGTTGGTTAGCATGGCAACACATGGCATGGGTGATCTAATTACATTAAATGGAATAGGGCATTATATATATTTATTACCCCACACATTCCATATTGAATTATTTAGGTGATTTGCTACACCCCCCTAACCCAAGAGATGCAACACATGCAATTATGATGCGAAATGCACAAGATAGATGACATTTAATAAAATAGGTTTAGGGTTAGGGTTTGGATCCGTACGTCGGATCGGGTGAACTAGGGTTCGAAACCGACGTCTTCGGTCCGTAGAGAAAGTAGTCGTCGTCGGGGAAGTAGTCGTCGCGGAACCGGGGCATCGTCGTTTGTCGGTGTCGGGGAAGTGTCCGGGTAGTCGTGGCACGTAGGAGCTCGGCAACGGACACCGGAAGGAAAAACACACGGCGGGCACCGCGACACGAACATGGGCAGTCACGGCACGCGGCACCGGAAGAGGACGTGCACGCGTATGAAGCAACACCTCGAAGGGTGGACAACTCGGGCACAAAAGCGACGCCGAAGTTCTTGCGGGCATTGTGTCGAACACCTGGCGTGCGGCGGACGCGGGGGGAACACCGGACGGAGACGACGTGCACGCGACCGGAAGAGGCAGCGGGGAAGGCGACGCGGCGCGGGCGAAACGCACGGTGGCGGCGACGGCGGCCGGGGACGCGGGCCGTTGGGTGGAGGTAGCCGGCGGCGGGCGCAGCGCGCGGCGGCGGGAGGAGGCGGAAGCGCGCGGTGGCGAGCACGCGGGCGCATGGCGGAGCGCGGCGTGGCCGGCGCGGGGAAGCAGGGGCGCGCGGGGACGCAGCAGCGGCCGGCGACGGAGAAGCAGGGGGCAGGGGCGGCGACCAGAGGAGGCGGCGGCCATGGAGCGGGCGGCGCGGCAAGCGCTCGGGCGGCGCTGGGAAGGCGCGCAGCGCGGCGGCTTGAGGCGGCCAGCGGCGTGGGGCTGCACGCGGCGGGGCGGCGCGCTGCGGGAGCGGGGAGGCGCAGACGGGGCGCACGCACGCGGCGGCGGCAGGCTGCAGGGCGCGGCGCGGGTGTACGGCGGCTGCGGGCGGCGAGTCGGGGAAGCGGAGCGGCGCGGGCGTCGGGGGTGCTGCGGGTCGCGGCGGCACGCGGCGGGTAGAGGCGCGGCGCGGCGCCTGGTCGGCGGCCGGAGGCGGGTGGCGGCCGGGCTAGGGTGGAGCGGCCGGCGCGGGAGGCGCGGCGCTGCGGCGACGGGGCAAGCATGGGAGCTCGGGCTTGGCTCTCCCGTGCGGGATGGAAAGGAAGGAATGAAGAAGAAGGAGGAAAAAAAAGGAAAAGAGGAAAAAGAAAAAGGAAAAGAAAGAAAAAGGATGGGGAAAGCGGAAAAAGGAAAAAGAAAAGAGTGGAGGGGGGCGGTTGCAAAATTTCCAGGGGGTGGGAAGAAATTTCTGGGGGGGGGGGGGGAAACCTAGGGTTTGGTTAGATGGGCTTGGGCTTTATTTTCTCCCATTTAAACTTTTCTGTTTAATATTTTTATAACAAAATACACAGGGAATTTAAACACGAAAACTATACAAAATATTTTTAGTTTTGAATAGACAATTTAATAAACAAGTTTTTAACATTTTTAAAAGATTTGAAAATAACACATTTTTAATTAAATTGAAATGCATTTGAATTTAATTATAGAAATTTAATTTAAATGCAACAAATTAAATTAATACGATGCCATGTCGATGCAAAAAGGAAAACTCACAAAACTAAAAGGGGATAAATCCCGGGGCGTTACACTGGGTGGATTGGTTCGATCGAGGAGGTTTCAAGTTGAGTGGCTACTCAGGGCCAAGTTTCATGGTTGTCTTCGCCCAAGATAGTTTTCACTTACTTGGGGCTATGATATGCGGTGTTAACCTGAGTATGCTAACTTGTGGATGGCCTGTGGGGACCCCGGACTAGCTGTCCGAAATACCCTTGTGCCTACAACATCAGCGATCCCGTGATCAGTCTATCGCTGAGCACAATCGAACTGGTATCAAAAGAACATCCATAATTACCGAATGAGTTACTTACTTGACTGAAGCCATAATCTTCAATAAGTTATTGCAGCGGAAAAACACCAATCAATGTGGGGCCCGAGTCATTTGCCAAGACACCTACAGGCAGCTGACTGGGAAGACGGCCTAGTTTGCAAAGACGTCATCGGTCTCTCGGTCTTCATCATACTTCTTCTTGAACTCTGGACAGGGGAATATCCAGGGACACAGCCATGAGTACATTTACGTACTCGCAAACTACCCCAACATGAGCATGCGCTATTCTTTTATTTCCCTTGAAAACTCTATATCTTTATTGAAAAAAGGAAAGAAGGTCTTCAGAACTTTTCCCATAAATCTGCCTTTGTAAGAAGTCTCTTTAAAACTTTTTCCCAAAAGGGGCATCTTTGTTGAAAAAGGTAAGAAGTCTCTTTAATAAACATTTTATCGAAAAATCACCATTTTATCTGTTTCTCCAAAACTCCTCCTTTTCCTGACCATAAACCGTCATGATACATATTCTCCAACAACCTCATACCGATCTGTTGGTATAGGTGTATGGAACATTCTCCACTTCCTTTTTCTTTCAAAACTCAAACCTTTTTCAAGACTATCTCCAACAACCTCATACCGATGCGTTGGTATAGTGTATGGATCATGCTCCACTTCATTTTCTTTTTAAAACTCAAATATTTTCAAAAACTTGCACATGGTCGAGGTAGGGCCTCTCAACTGTCCATATCCGAGGACTCGGCTATTTGAATAGTTTTAACCCTCTGCAGAGGTAGCACGCTTTTTCCACACCCATCCGATAACTCATCGTGTCTGCCACGTCTCGCCATACCAGGGGTATGCGAAGTTGAGTCACCGACCCTAGTCTGTCCTTTGCTCATGCTAGTATAGGAACCTGCCCATATGATACTTTCCATCAACACTTAACCCAGCCCGTCGGGAACTAAGTGTGAGGACTCATAGTTTTATCTGGCCGTGTATAGGGGACATCCTTCTATCCTCCTCCTTACCTACTCATAGAGTTTGAGCGAGGACCCAGGTCAGGGGTAGGTCACCAAACCATCCCCTCATGCATAACGGAGTCATCTCCGTTGATGAGGTATCCCATACTAATATGAGCAAATTATATGACTAAGCCCTTTCCCATATGTGGGTAGATGTGGTCGCACAGGTTATCGGCTGGTCGACGTAAGTACAAAGGCACAATGTGCATTTCATAAACATCACCATTCACCATTTCTCCATTTCAACACGGACATCTCGGTATTCCATGTCCACACAAGTATTTTCAAAGGAGTTTTGAGTAAACAATATTTTTCCCATCCTATAGTTTGAAAAAGAATTTCCATCTTATATCTCCATACATGGTGTCAAAATAATATACTTGTATTTTGGAAAAAGGGTTTTCAAACTCATAGCTTTAGTGGCAACCACCACTTAAATCACATATGCTCTTTATAAGTAAAACATGTGAACCAAAATAGATGTATGTAGACGCAAGCTCAGAGAATAGCTTGCCTGATTCCAGTATGATGTTCTTGGACTTCTTCTCACCGCTCAAGAAATAAATATCATCCTCCTCCGATAAATCTTTTCCAAATACCACTCCGGTAGCGTTTATAACTAGCGTCGCAACATGAAAATAAACAACACGCAATAAGCAAACCAAACCACAAGTGGCATATAAACAAGGAACAAACCACAAGTATCAAACTAATCACTCAAGCCACAAACATAGCACTAGTTTAATCAAGCAACGAACTAAATCTATATTTACTAGGGCATTATACTCACAGGAGTATAACACCATACACATGCCAAAATATAGAGCACCAAGGCATACTCAATTAGAGGTAATTAGTAACCACTTTTCTCTGACCAGGAAATACTTCAGACAAAAGTTAAGTCACCAATTAATCTCTATAATTTAAATTCCTCACCAAGCTAAGGTGGATACACTAACAATATATTTAAGCTAGCACTCAACTCAAGTCCATCAAGTTCATGAAGCCAGGCAATTATATTACTCATACCAATTTGCCTAACAAATTCCACTAACAGTACTAACATATTATAACCTGCTAAACTATAATAACATGTACGCAACAGTACCACAACAATCCTTAACCAGCAAGGCATACATATTAATCTCACACAATATTCTCACATCAAAATAAACAAACATAGTAATTCCTAATTAATAGGTGAAAAGTTGTATAAGGAATAAATCCCTCACAAACACATGACTCACAATTAGCTTTCCTAACATGCTAGTAAAATTAAAAGAACATGTCATTATAGTGGGCTACCACCCTGCACATGCTAGGAAACACATTTGTAACAATAAAATTATAACATAATCATTAATTAAAGGCCTAATAAAAATAGGTAGAAAAGACCTAAGCCTTATAATTAGCACCAAAGTCAATCAGTGACTCCTAAATTCAAACCAAGCTAGGGATATGTTCTCCTACACATATAGAAGACAACCCAATTGGATTCATTCCAAAATTTATCACGGATTAATTTATAACATCCTTTCTCAATATGCCATTTTTGTTAATTTATTCTAAGCAGCACTACAAAATAATTATCCATGTGTGGAAACAAGGTGGAATATGAAGGTTAGCACTTGCTAAACATTTTAATAGGTCAAACTTAATTTTTTGATCCTTATTTTTAAAGATATGAATTTTCCAAAAGCCTTTTCTTTTCTGCCATTTTCTTTATTCTAATAAAACATCAAATAAACTAATTTATTTGGATAGGTGAATTTCACCAAAAGACAGGTTTTATTTTTCTGAACATTTTGGTATCTTATTTGTAATTTTTGGATAAGTATTTAAAAAGTTATGGATTTTACAAATTTATATTTACAACTAAGTCCTTTTCTGTTTTCTTTGGTTTCCTTTTAAATCCTGAACCATTTCAAGGATTTTATTGAGGCATTAAAACATTTTAGAAAATTTTGAAAATATTCATCTGGCCTCCCATATACATGTAGAAGCTGCACAAAAATTGGTGTTGAAAAATAAAACGTTTTGAACAACTTTTGTTCATAGAGTTTTAAATATAGCATTTTTCTCAAATACATTTTTATAATCTTTTAGAAATTTTTAAGCAAGTTCAAATATTATTTTGAAATCTTGGAACTTCCTTGACAAATATATTAACTTCAAATAGGTTTTATTTTCATAAGAAAGTATTTGTTTGAATAAAATAGATAGTTAAATAGGGAAACTAATTTAGTTGGATCATTTCTTTGGCCCATGATCTGAATTTCCATTTGTTGATTAATTTGAGGAGTTTGTTTTCAATTTACGTCACATACAAATTTTGATATCAAGAGGATGTTACCCTTAGGTACAATTAAGGAATTGTCCACACAAGCAACAAACACAATATGATCAACATCACAATCAAGGCCACACAATTCAAACCACAGAATAAATCATATCACCATTCAAATAATTAACAATACTTTCTTAAAAATAATCACACTTAATTATGACAAGATGATGTTTAAAACTATCTCAACTTATAACTCAATAGTTTTCAACAGGGTCGGAGAAAGGAAATATGTGGGATAATATAATTCCCACCAGTTTTAATTTCAATAGAGTGAAAATAAGAGTTTTATAAAGTGGGAGTTGTATACACCTGAAAAATATCACGATTGAGAAACAGGTAGGAGGTAGCATATAGATCTCCATATTCTTGGGAGCATATAGTTTTGGAAATGTTTTTACTTTTTCCAATACTGGGTATTAGTTTTGGTTGTTGCTAAACCAAGTATCATTGAAATGGAGTTGGCGAAAATAAGAATGAAAAAGATATATGGAATATTTTCTTGTCATAACATGATCAATAAAGTTAAATATATTTTTATATTGGTTGGGCCTTGTACTTACTAGTCAAACAACTTAAACAACAAGTCACACAAGTTCAAACATAGCAATGGAAGGGAAACACAATCATCAGTGAAACATTTCAAAAAGTTTTTGTTGGTTCTGAATTTTGGGTCTGGTAAAACTAAGTTTTTCTTAGTTTAAAAATTTGGGATGTGACATGGCCACCCAGGGCTATGAGTAAGTTTACACTGAGTTTAGTTGCTTATCGTGCAACCATTGGTCAATATGGGCTTTGTCTTGATGGAGTAAGTTGATGTGGACCTGGGCCAAGAGATTGATGGTGGTAGGGGTGATAGGATGGTGGTAATCTCTTAGTATGATCATTGGAAAGCAACTTCTGAAAAGTCTCATCTTGATCTTTTCCTTTTCCTTCTCACTAAATGAGTGTAGAGGATAGTTTGGGTTGATTGAGTCTAATTGTGAAAGTGCACACACTCTCGAGAGTTAAAACCTAAGATCTTAGCCGTGTCCCCGGCATCGGACAATTTGAGTGACTACACAAGGATGTCTTCTGAAAATCTCTTCATCCCAATTTCTTAATAAAACTTTTATGGGTGAACATGGGTAGGAGACATAGTTTTGTCTCGAGATTGTCTCATAAAGAGAAGATATTGTTCAAAAAGTTGTTTACCAAAAGTAGGAGAAAACTTGCTTTGCGCAATAGCCTTGAGCTCCACCAGCCAAATAAGCATATAGATATAGCTTAGTAGAATATTAGCATTTAAAAGTCACTTGCCACCACAATTCAATTGTGTTGACCCTTTATAGCTGGGCTGCAACTAAACCTTGCAGATTGTTCGAATGAGGAGTAAGGGGGTCGTCTTCGAGCTACAACCAACATGATTGCCAGTGGCTTCATGGAGATGATGTAGCTCCATGATTATCTTTAGAATTGCGTATGAACTCTGAAATAATTTGTGAACTATTTCTTTATTTAGCTAGCGCTTTCAGCTATGCAAAGTTGTAAGGAATATTGTTTTTGGATCATTCGTTCTCGGTTGTAATAAATTTGACATTGTACTGTGATATTACATCTTATTGGAAAATGCGAGACTTATGTGATGTCTTCCGCACGATTCATATGCACAATTGCTTTCTTAAGCAAGGGTGCTACAGCTGAGTACGGTGCCAGTGCCTCAAATGACACACCAGCAACACTGCAAAATCCAAGAGTCCGAGCTCTGGCTGGAGGGCTAGATCCCACAAACACGCCATCTCTACAGAGGACCTTGGTACTTACTCTCCTCGCAAGGAACGCCTGAGGGGACCTACAAGCGCGCACGAGCCCCTTGAACCATGTTCCAGCGTTTGGGTTCGCCCCTCTAACATCTACAGGGAACATAAGCCACCCACAAGCCCGAGGAGACACCCGAGGATGATCCCTCAAGAGAGCCTCCTCGCCAGGCAAAAAGCCTCTATAGGACGAAAACCCCAAGAAGCTAAGTCTCGCACCCACGCCTCAAGGGCGTTTTCTCACCCTCTAGCGCACGTTTGCCCCTCAAGCGTCTTCGCTTGCCTTTAGGCTTCATGGACTACTCGCACATCTAAGGGGGGCACTTGAGCATCGCAACTTAGGGCTCTTACCTCTCCTAGTCCTAAACTCCCCCCGGCCTTGCGGAGTCATTGCTCCTGCATACCGAAGCGGCGGAGTCATGGCACAAAGAGATGGGTCCTACCGATGCAGAGAGCAAACATACATGAAGATGAGTCCAGAGAGACCTCTCGAGGGGCAATCAAGCTAATTAAAAATAGCAGTAAAGAGTATATTACAGGCCAAAAGGTCTTAAAATATCTAAACACAAGGTTGTTTCAGATACAGGCGCACGTAGGCGCAATAAGGTGTGGTTCAGGGGAAGCAGCGTCGCCTTGGACCTCCTCCGCGGCACCCTCCTCGATCTCGGCAGAGCGGGCCTCCTCCTCGCTGTCCTCCGCCGCAGCCTCCGCACGCCTGAAGCGGTTGCAGAAGACGTCAACTTGCTCGCGGAGGGAACTTGAGACCCGCTGTGCGTCCTCGCCTTGAGTAGCCTCTGTCACGGAGGAGAGGTCAAAGCCTGGCGTGAGGAGCCTGAGGTTGGTGAAGATGCGATCGACAACCACCCCCAGGAGCTGCCGGCTCTCGTCCTCGACTCTCTCCCGAAGCTCGGCGGCGGGGCCCTCGAGTGCCGCGAAGAGCTGGTCAAAGAAGACCATGTGCATGGCGGCATCACCACGGCCTTGAACCTCGGTGTACGGCGCATCCGCGCCGAGCTGCACCGCGAGCTTGTTGTCGCGCGCGACCAACGCCTCGAACATGTGCTCGCACTGCTTCGCGAGCGCGCTAGCCTCCTGGGCTGAGTTCGGCGCTTCCGCTGCCTGCTCCATCGCCGGAGTCACCTGCTCCCCCACGCCGTTGGCCACAGAGTCGAGGCCGTGAACTGCTTCGTCGCGGGCCTCCTCCGCTCGACGCCGGCCAGCCTTGGCGCGCTTCAGGCGGCCCTTCAGTTTGGAGTTGGCCTTCTCGAGCTCAGCGGGCCGCTGAGCGTCCGCAGCGTGCTTGGCCTTGAGGCGGTCCTCCTGCTTCCGGACCTGGGCGCGGTACTTCTGAGAGAAGGACCGGCGGAGCTGCTTCTCGCGCTCCACGAGGGCCTACTCAGCCACCTTCGTCTTCTTGGCGAAACGCCGCTCGAAGCGCTCACAATCACGCTTCTGAGCAGCGACGTGCGCGTCGAACTTGTCGATCGCCCGGGCCAAGCCTCCCTCGCGCGCCTCGAGGGCCTCGCGCTGGCGACCATGTTCTTCTCCGCCTGAAGTTGTTGCTCCTCACGCCGCCGCTCCTCTCTCTCCATGAGGGCAAGCTGCTGCTCACGCACTACCAAGCCCTTGCGGTCCTCCTCAAGAGCAGCACGCGCGGCATGGTGGGCGGAAAGCAACTGGGACTCCAGCTGCCCCAGCGCACGGCGTTTCTGCGCCAGCGAACCCTCCTTCGCCTCGCGCTCAGCTGTGGCCTCGTGCAGGAGCTCCGTGGCGGCGTCGCGCTCTGCCTGAAGGGGCTCGAGAAGCTCTGCGGCGTCGCGTATGGCCCCGTCACGAATTTCCTTGGCAAAGCGGGTGGCCTCCTCGCGGGAAGCCTGCATCGCCAAGTCCTCCAACCGGCGCGCCTCGACGGCCGCATGGAAGGACACCCACAACCTCGCAAGCTCCTCCTGCTGCTGGGCGAGCTGTATGTCTTTGAGGGCGAGGTGCGCCTCCAGGCCCTCCAAAGATTCCCGCACGAGGCCAAAAGCCACCTCGCAACGTCCCGCGCTCCAATCCTAGTCTCGGAGGACCAGCTCCTGGCTAGACGAAGGCCCAGCCGCGGCGTCAGATCCCCGGAGCGTGGCCCCAGGATGAGCTCGGGGGCTAGGCGTAGCCCCACCTCCATCCGTGCCTGCCTCCGCTTCGGTGCCCGTGCCAGGGAGGCGCTCGTCATCTCCAGCGGGACGAGGAGGCGAGGAAGAACCCCCTCCTGCAGACGCGCCTGTGCCCGCAGGCGCTTCGCTCGCTTCCGCCGCAGGCGGCACGGGAGCCGTGGGTGTGCACGGTCGAGATGACGCACGCAGGGACATCAACGCGCACGGCGGTGTCGGCTCGCGAGGCGGAGTTACCTCACGAGGGGGAGTAGGAGCGCGAGGTGGCATGGAAGCCTTCTCCTCCGAGCTTTCCACCACTAGTGGCTCGAGGGGCGGTGTAGGTGCCTCTGGGCGTGCCACGCCCTCCTCCACCTGAGGCTCTGCCGCACCCGCCTGGGGCGCAGCCGCCTCCACTTGAGGCGCCCCCTCAGTGGGGCCTGAGGAAGCTGTCTCCACAGGCCTCTCGGCCTCGTCCGCCACCGCCTCAGCGGTGCCCCTCTTCACGTCTGCTGCCTTGCGATCGCAGGCACTAGATCGCTAACAAAAAGCCCAAGAAAAGACATTCAACAGAGGGCGAAGCAGAGGGAAAAACAAGAGCCGAGAATGACCAGGTGCCGTAAATACTCACCGAGAAGGGGAAGCACCGGCGTCGACCCATGCCAGGCCTGGAGAGCGCCAGAAAGGGGTGGTCTTGGCGCCTGATCCCCCCAGAGGCGTCCCCGCTTTTGTCTTTGAGGGGATGTCGGAGGGCCTCACCCCGAAGCGATCCACCACAGCCTTGGTGCGAGGCTCGCACCTCCCCGGCGAAGCACCTGTCTCGGAGGCCTTCCCCGCCTCGGTCACCTACTCCACGGGGCTCGAAGGCGCCACAACGAAGGCGTCGTCGTCACCTGACGAGACGTCGCAAACCTCGTCGGTGAAGGGCTCGTGCCTCATGGGGGACGCCCCTCCCATCGCGGCCTCTTTCTCGCCACTCCAGGCATGGGAGGCTGATGGAGAGTCAACACCAACGACTACATGCACCGACGGAGTGACCACCTCATCCATCACCCCCGCCAAACCATACGGGGTGAAGTCCGGCATTCCGTCCAAGATGTCCATGCGGTCACCCAGAGGGAGCTGATGCAGAGGTCGCACTGAGCCGGCGATCTTCCCGGGCACCTCCGGATTGGCAAAGAGGATGTTCAAGATGGTGTCGACAACATCCGAGCCGTGATCCTCAAGGTGCAGCCGCATTGGGTCTGAGGGGCCAGTGTACATCCACATCGGCTGATCATGGGCCTGGAGAGGAGCAATGCGGCGCTGCACGAAGTCCGCCACAACTAGCTGCCCCGTGAGGCCCTCCTCCCGGAGATACTCCAAACGCCCCACCAGGTGTGCGTTATCTGCGCCGCGAAGGGCAGTCCTGCACCAATGAGAGTTCTTCACAGGCGATGCCTCCGGGACGTCTAGGAACGCGCAGGGCGACTTGACGCCGATGAGCAGCCACCTCTGACGGAAGTCACCCACCTTCTTGAGTAGGGCCGTGATAGGCTTGTCTCCACTCCAAGAAATGGGAATGTATACGCCCCCCATGCCGTCCGCAATGCGGAAAGAGACGCACCCAGTTCGCTCGCCGACAGCCGTGCACCGCAGCGAATAGAAATTCCGGAAGAGCGCTATTGAGGGGCGCACGCCCAGATAAGCCTCGCAGAGATAGGCGAAGATGGAAAGGATGAGCATGGAGTTTGGATGAAGATGAATGAGTTGGATTTGATAGAACTCCAGTTCGCCTCCAGGAAAGGCGAGTATGGCGGCACCAGCCCGGCGGTGATGGTATGAAGGAAAATGGGATAAAATCCTTGGGGGAACCTCCCGAACCGGGCAGTTTGAAGCGCGCTGGCGCCGTGCTCATTGGTCTGCCCCGCAACCAGGTGGCGAATTCTCTCCAACGCCTGAAGATCAGTGCGCGCCCCCACGAGAGCCACGCCTCGCACTACTTCTAGGGCCTCCGCATGGGAGGAAGACCCCGTGGCGGACTTGCCCTTGCTCTTGACGGGGCCCATCGTCGCGGGCGCGGAGGTCTGAAGGAGATGGGAAATGGAAAATCACAGGAGAGAGCGGAGGCGGAGAGCTCTGGGACGCGGAAATTTCTGCGAGAAGAATTGGAAGCGGTAACGGCTCCCTACCGCAACGCTCGGGCTTTATGTCCCCTCAAGGAGCAGTTACCGGGACGTGGTGGGACCCCCCACGACTCACGCCCCGGATCATGCGAGACCCTTATTCGTCCAAGTACCGCGTGGCTCGTGCCGGCTGGGCCATAAGGGCCCACGACGCTTCGCCTGAGCCCATGGGCTCAATCGTGCCCAACGCGGGCCCGGGGGCTACTATCGGCCCAGTGGGAATTGGGGTATGGAGAGCCCACTGCCCCCAGGCCTCGCACGCTGGCCAGTCAGACGAAACGACTAAGGACCATTCATCACTGCCTGGCGGGACCATCGAGAGGCAATTCCCCTCGAGGGCCTGAAGAGGAAACGAGGGCCTCAGGGGATCCCTCCCTTCAAGGGACCCTCCCGACACGCCAACGCACGTCGAGGGAATCCAACAGGAACCCCCCTCAGGCCTCCTCGGGCCTGAAGGGAAACATCGCGGCCAAGGAAGTACCGCAAGACTCACATGGCCCCTGCCACGCCCACGTGGTGACGCAAGCACCCCCGTTGCCGTTTTAGGCGATAAAGGGGTCAATAAAGCCGCGCCGCCTGCTGCGGAACTGCCAGGACCTTCTACTCTGGCAATAAAGCAGGTGGACGACGCAACCCTCCAACGGAGAACGTCATCGTGGGCTCAACCTCAGAGACTACCTCCCCTGCAGCAGAACTACGCGGTCGGCTGCTGGTCGGCCACCGCGCCCACCTTTATCAGCAATGGACCGCGTCCATGGACGAAGGGGCCGCGGTGGACTCCTGCTTCGCCATGCCACTGCCATGTGGGAACCTCCTCGAAGGCCAAGTAGAAGGAGAGCGCCGGAGGCGCCTATAAAATGGACAAGACTTCCATCGTAGTAGGGGGTCGGCCTCTCTGATTCCCCAACGCTTGTAAACCCTAGCGATCCCAAGTAGGATAGCCTCTGCCTGGAGGAGGAAGAGGGTCACTATCCCTCCCCCGGGCAAGGACTGCCTCAAGGGGGCTTTTGGCAAGGCCGGTTGTAATATAGACTCCATAACTCAATACAGACAAGCAGGAGTAGCGGTCTTACCTCCTCACGAGGGCCGTGAACCTGGGTGTGGGCCGGTGTTATTCTCTGCAGTGGGTGCTTCGTCTTCAGGTCCGGCGAGCAACGTCGCGGGGTCCCTCGAGGGTCTTTACCTCCGCGTTCAATCCCCTTCACGAACTACACTTCAGGAAGTGACTCCCCCCACTTCTAGGGAGTCATAACCCGACAGTATGGTGGACACAAATGGCATGGCTTTTGGCTCAAGGATTTTGGATGCACGAGAAGTATTTCCTCTCGGTACAAGGCTTTGCCTAGCAAGGTTATTTGAAGAAAACACAAGTATAAACTGTGACAACAAGACGTATATAAAAAACATATTGCAAGCATTATAAAACTCTACATTGTCTTCCTTGTTGTTCAAACACTTTAGCTAGAAAATATCTAGATCATAGATATACGAAACGTGCAAACCAAATTTCGGCAAGCCCTACGGTAGTTCTCCACTAGTAGGTTTTAACTACATGATGCAAAAGCTTAAACATGATCTACTTTAGAGCTCAAAACAATTGCCAAGCATCACAAAAAAATCAAGACAATGATCTACAAGAACATGTATATCTTTTCTTTATACCATCTACCACATTTAGCATTTTCTATTTCCAACCAAACACCAATCAACTTATTTAAAATAGAATCTCTCCAAGTATTTAACAATGAAGAAAGAGAGTATAAAATATGAGAACTAACAGCTCTAAACAAGAGGTGCATTAAAAATAAGAGCTGAAAGCGTTGCAGTCGCTAGAGAAGAATACTCAACAAATATAAGTGAAGAATAGGAGTATTCATAAGAAAAAGCGGAGCGTGTCTCTCTCCCACAAAAGAATGCTAGGATCCATTTTAGTTGGAAAACAAAAATAACAAAGCCAAAATAAAAACAAACAGATGCTCCAAGTAAAGCACATAAGATGTGACAAAATTAAAATATAGTTCACAAGAGATGACTTGATAAGCTGTTGATGAAGAAGGGGATGCCTTGGGCATCCCCAAGCTTTGACGCTCGAGTCTTCTTGAAATATTCTTGGGTGACCCACGGGGGCATCCCCAATCTTAGAATCTTTCATCTTCTTGATCACATCATATCATCCTCCTCTCTTGATCCTTGAAAACTTTGTTCACACCAAACTTCTCATAAAATTCATTAGAGGGGTTAGTATTAAAAAATACTAGATGACCCATTGCGCAACTGCGCAACTGCCGGAAGCAGTACAATATTTTTGCCATAGCATCTCTTTGTTTCAATATCCATAGTTAAACCGAAATTAATCAACAGGTAATGGGCGGGCATTCTCATCTTGTAACGGATGGCACCTCATCTTGTATTCTCATCTTCTAACAGATGGCACCATGAAGTGTCTTTCATAGAATATTAATCGTGAGGTAGAAATTTAATGAATAGGAAACAAATAGAAAGTAATAAGCTTGCATATTTATTTTTGGCACTATTTAAGCTTGGATACATAAATAGATACCCATGAAACATTAACTGTAAGTGCATTTTAAAAGAGTGAAAGTACACAACGAAACAAAGTGCATGTTTTAAATGGGCACACTAATATCATGTTCTTTTTTATTACGTGAAACCATCTAATTAATAAGGAATCCAACATCAATCAGAAGTAGGAAATAGTTTCATATAAATGATAGAATGCAAGAAAGTTAAATTAATGTCTTAGTGTTGGCTGAACATGGACAGATAAAAGGAGTAATACAAAACATAGTGAGGAGAAGCCACATCCACATTTTACTACGGCTTAGTCTCAGATAACAGAGTCTTGAACGGTTACATCTTAAGGTTTAGGCAAGTGGACGGGGCTCATAAACCCGAATACAAAGAGGTAGAGACATCACCCACTTAAGCAATATGAACATCCAAAAGTAAACTGATAATCAACATTGGACCTGCAAGACAATGACAATACATGTAGTTAAGTGCACTAACCTGATCACTAAAATCATGTTTGATTCATAATTTAAATTGGAGACAATATCCATTGTCAAAAGACTAACACATCATCTATACCTGGTGCAAACCTGGAGTCTTATTGTCTAAGTGTTGGATTTCTTGGAAAGTGTGGTAGTAATCTGAGAAGATAGATGTAAGTTTGGATACATTAGTTCAGAGAACTGAAACTGCTGAAAGTAAAAAAGGTAGTAATCATATTTTGTTCATATATACCATTGGAATGACTTCAATCAGGCATATTACCTCATAAATTCATGAGCGCAGTTCACGAAAGCAATTACATGAGCGCAGTTCACGAAAGAATCAGCACACTTCTTCCATGCCACATGGATCTAAATCCTGCTCTTCTGATCTGAACTGCAAGAAAACCAAGAGAAGATCAGAACAACTTCACCAATTTAAGATCTATATTGAATCACTGATACACAGACAAAAGGATCTTTTTTGATACAAAGAGATCAAGAGAAAAAAGGTGTGGAAGTTGGAACTGCCATATCAATAAGCAAAATCCAATGTACAACAGTTCCCGTAAAAAATTCAAAAAAAATACTGATTTAAATTAACAGCGAGAGAAATCGCACACTGTCTGGGATCTAGAAACTGAAGGACATCATAAAATGAGGAAATGAATAAGGGAGAGAAAAAGCAAAATAGTATTGCTTCACATCTTCTGACAAAACAACCATCAGAGAAACAAATGCGTGCATGAGAGTAAGATCAATTCTAGGAATGAAAGAGAGTGATGTTACTTTTTCTTAAACCTAACAAGCCAAACAGAGGATACATGAAGAGAACCTTAGAGAAAATGAACTAATATAACCAAGGCCATCTGAAAAGCCTGGCAACAGTGGATAACCACTAATCAAATAAACAAAGGACAATGTTTGAAATGATGATGAAAGGAAGATTGGCTAAAAGATTTCCTTTGAAGTGGCAGCTTGAGGCACAAGACTTACGTGTCCACTGCCGGAGGTTTATTTCATGTGCAGTGTTGCATCCTACAAAGAAAAGAACCTAAAGAGAAAGAGATGTGGCTAGAAAAGCAATAGTATTTTAGTGGGTTCTCCGTTTAGTCGTTTATTACAAAAGTTAAACCTGACTCGGTATCTCTTGGATCCCAGCAATCTTACACGAGCATTACAAAAGAGATGTGGCTTATGACTTCACTTGGGCATGTGAAGCCAACATATAGGAAGGTTGGCAACAACTGGTCGCCGATCTGGTACTGTCATCAATCTCAATCGTTGGCTGCGCCCTTGCTGCATGTCTGCGTCCATACAGATTGTTGGTGTTGCTTCGACTACTCCCTTCCCTATCATACGACGGCTGGGACCCCTACAAAACAAACAAGCACTATAAATGGAGGTGCCAGAGTAGTAGTTTTGAGTAGAAATACCGAACACACATGAAAGAAGGGAAAATTCAGAAAAAATTACACATATGCATCAAATTTATTTAAAACTATTGTTCAAACATATGCACTGAATCAAATTAACTAATCCTACAAATTCAATCCCCTTTAAATATAACACTCAGGACTGTGCAAGGAAAACACATACCCCAAAGATAACAAAGCATGTGACACGGGACTTTTAAATCATTACCTTAATTAACCAGAGGAAATCGGTATAACAATTAACTTCTAGATGAAACAATTGGCAGCAACCACCAAGAGTTTCATACCTGATTAATTTCTAGAACAAACGAACGAGAGGGCCAGCCTCAGTTAAGTAGCTAAATTGTATTATGACCTCTGAAAAAGAAATTGAGGAGAAAAATGGATCCTGACTAAATGCTAGAGAAAGCTGCTGCAAATTTTCATAAACCAAATGTACTTAACAGCAATTCAAAATAAAAAAGGAGGATATCCAAGCATTTATATTCAACCTAGAACGCTACAGGTGTATAGATAATACACAACAAGTTAGAAACTAATGTAGAGAGGGCCAACCTCAGTTAAGTAGCTAAATTAGATTATGACCTCTGAAAAAAAGTTGAGGAGAAAAATGGATCCTGACTAAATGCTAGAAAAAGCTGCTGCAAATTTTCATAAACCAGATGTACTTAACAACAAACCAAAATAAAAAAGGAGGATATCCAAGCATTTATATTCAATCTAGAACGCTACAGGTGTATAGATAATACACAACAAGTTAGAAACTAATGTAGAGATACTAAAAGTATACATAGCTTTGCATAATAGAAATGTCTTCTAAAGATTAACACAAATGAACAGAAGTGTGCTTACATCAATGTGGTTTGATATCAAAACATGGAGAAGGAAAAACAATCCACAAAGTTTGATATCAACCTGTTCCAAGTGAACCTGCAGGAATGAGAGAGCACCAAAGAATCAGCTCATGCAAGGTCTCAAGTTAAAGGTGAAATTCTCTGTAGTTTCTGGAAGACCACCAGAATTATCTTGACACGCAGTTTTGATCTTAAAACCGAGCATTACCCACCGAGCATTATTATTAGGTATAAAACAACCGCCAACTTTCTAATAGGGATTGCCATTTGTAGCATATGACACACAGTTCTCACATTTAAGCGACATAAGAAGATACTAATAGAATACATACTGGATTTTTTATTTATTCATCCATTGTTTTTAATGGTGCAAATATAAATAAACATCACATTAATTCATCCATAGAGTTAACTTTACATAGCACATTAATAAATAACTCATAAATCAGGTTATTCACCAGCTAGCTCTAGTTATTGTTATTTCTGGATCAATCCGGCAAAATCAGCTCTATGCGTAATAAGCAAATCATTTGCAGTGGAGATGCACTGTATATATAAAGGGCAGAGCTAGTAGGCCCATACTTGCGAAAAATAAATAGACGCATTGATTAAAGCAACTGAAGCTGTGAGATGAGTAGGGGAAAACTTCCAAGCAGAATAAATCCATACATGATCGATCAAAAGGCCCTTTATTGACCGAGAGCAAAACAAACAATCTTGCAGCCACAACTTTTGTAAAACAGGACAATATGCTACTGCAAAACTGGATAAAAACCATATAAACATATGGAAATATACGTAATGCTAAACCTCCTATGTGCTATATAGGTACAAAAGAGAAAATACACGATAAATAAGCCAAAATGACAAGCAATAATATACCTGATTACGTGTCAACTAAACCCTTTGCAGCATAGGCAATATTTGTTCTTTGGTCTGCTCTATACATGTTGGACGTATGGAAATATCCCTAGTACTTCAACCATCATTTTTGTTTCTTGGTCTGCTTTGTACATGTTAACCATAAGAAATGAAACATGTTAAAAAAAATCCTCACCATTGTATGAAAGGAAAGGAGAAAGAAGCAAAGTAAGAAAAGGTTTTGACCATAATTCTCATATAGCTTTATCCCATTATATTATTTCTCGCAAATTAGCACCTACATTAGCCCAATCATAATAGGAAAATGCTGGGACAAACTTGATTGTGTTAATTTGAGAAGAAATAGGCGTCTCTTTCACCAAATTATTCAGCTAGATTATTATTTTTCACTTCTTTCTCAATCTGGGCATGTCATTTTATTAGAACCATATATTTAAGAAATCAAAATAAGAGGGACATAAGTTCAGTGTTGCAAATAATGGCGCCTCCATGAAGGTTGCAAAGCATACCCGAGAAGATACCACATATAATGTTGTCTCCTGTGGAACTACTGTGCCGATACTGGGGCAAGGGGATAGACAGTATGATTTAGAACTACAAACAGCAAGTACACATATGCATTATGAAGGTGAAAAACATGCAATTCAAGTGAAATATACCTCAATCTCCAGAAATACTGACGAGGACTGTTGCAGTGCAATAAGTAGTGGTTCTTTGAGTCCTGAAAATAGTAAAATAACAGATGACGTCTTGGCCAAAGGTAGTATATCAATGAAAGATCCATGCTCGACTGAGCAATCAACACATCATAATCATGCATCAAACACTGTTGCCTATAATAAGATGGAATAATGGAAGACAGATCCAGATTCAGCTAAGGAAGTTAGCACCTGCTTCACTAATAATCGGGACATGGGTCTTGCAACTCCTCAGGATAACTCGTCAATTACTTCAAACACAGAAGACATACACAAGCTTTTCGACAAACACACATCTACCCTCCTACAATAAGTCCATGTCATTTTTCCTTATTGTAGACACTGTAATGTAAATCATCGAACATAAATTAGCTAAACTGTCTACAATGCTAATTTGAAGAATACTACTACCTGCAAGAACAACAGTCCTGATAGTTGCACTTACTGCAGCTGAGAGGGTTGGTATTGGATTTTCCTTGTAAAATTCCTAGAACATAGGATTTGTATCTGAAAGTTAGGTATTTTGGAAACACATTTGTTGGTTTCATCAGTTCTTACAGGTGCTTATTCTCAGCATCCATTTATTTTATTTTGTTTGCCTCATTTTGTCTCACCTTCTCAGCCTGCTCACAGCCCCCCATTTGCATGGCTCCATTTAAAATCATAGATCATTCTTCTTGCAGAATCTAGAAATTTTACCGAGGTAACTATGATCCGCCTAGCACAACAAAAGAGAGAAATTGCTGCCCCACCTTAAAGCAGCTAACAACCACATCTCGCAGCCTACAGAAAAAGGGCAAGGAACCTACGGTCAAAAGTGTAAAGCATAAAGGTATTTGTTAGTATATAGAAAAAATACCAAAATAAATACCAACGCAATATAAAGAAAAATGAAAAGTAGTGTATACATATCATGATAACAGGAGTAAGGGATGGAGCCCCTGTCCACAAAACATTGTACTATGATTTAAGCTACATAAACAATAAGAACTTGATATGTATTGTATCATAATAACAGAAGTGAATGTAACTTAGTGATGGCCTTGTTTTAACTAAATTAGCAGCTGATGAAGCAGGACACATTAATCAAGCATAACCATTCCGGTAGCACAACCATCCTAGTACAACCATACCACTACTTCTAACCAACAACAGATCAAGCACAACCATCCTACTACCTAGCAGTAGATCAAGCACAACACACTACGTATTGATTTCATCAATTGACCAGATCAAGCACAACAATCCCAGTAACAAGCAGACCAAAAAATACTACAGCTGAGAGACGTGTAGAGGGAGAGAGGAGATGGTAGTATGGTACCTTGCTACCTGGTGAATCCATGGAGCTTGGGGGACGAGCTGGAGAAGGAGGGGAGGGGCGACAACGTCTTGGTGGTGTTTGACGGTGAGGGAGGTCGTTGAGAATCGTCCGCAGTGAAGGAGCAGTATGAGTCCAGCGCCGCCGCCCCAGTATCACCTTCCCCACCGCTGCTCCTCGAGCTCCCTCCCCCTGCTCCACCTCTAGCCTCATATGCTTTTCTCGATATGCTAGGGTTAGGGTTCCCTCGTCGCCTCTGTCCCGTCCCCTTGCTGACGCGACTGACCGCGAGCACGGTGCTCGGCACTCGACAGCCAGCCGCCGGGGCGCCGCCCTTCCGTTCCCAGCCCAAGCCTTCCGAAGAGAGGAGGAAGAGAAGACGAGGAAGAGGTGGTGACACGCGAGAATGAGGCGTCAACCAGCAGACGAGCTCGAGCAGGAGCAGCGACGGACGAGCAGGAGGAGCGGCGGCGCGGCAGACGAGCTGGGAGGGGCGGCGGCGGCAGGAGGGGAGGGGATTGGATCGGGGAGGAGAGATCTGATCAGGAGAGGAGACTGACTGCGGCTGTCGGCTGTGCGTGAGGACGGGCAGGGATTGGATCGGGGAGGAGCCTGGCTAGGGTTTCACCCTGGCACGGTTTTGTCCCGCAGCGGACGCAGCAAAAGAAGTGAGACACCGGGGGCTGTTTTTTCCCACTGATTCGCGGGCCCAGCGCGAGCTCGCCCCACACTGTCATGCAAAGACCAGCCAGGATGAAGTAAAGAAACATTTTACCTTTTCCAACGGTTGTGGTGAAAAGTGGGAGTGAATTCACTATTCATAAGGCCGATCCGACGGCTGAGAGTAGCCAGGAGGGGCAAATGCTGTGAGGAGGAGGGTAGGCTCTCAACCTTTATAGTAGTAATTAGTCCACTTTGGTGGTGTTGTGACAGAATTCAAGAACTCAATAAAATATTAGCTACAACCCTCCATGATAGAGAACCTTGCTTAAATTTCACAAGAGACAATGCAAAAAACAAAGATATAATTTGTCAAAACAGAACAACCAGTAAAGATGAATTTTTTCGAGGCACTTAACTTGCTCAGATAAGAAAACTCAAAACTAATTAAAGTTGCTTACATATCTGAGGATCACGCTCATAAAATCCCAGGTCATTTAAATTTTCTGTAAAGAGTTACGAATTTAACGGTGATCAGCATAAAAACTGTTTTTTGCGCAGAAATCCAAATCTAGTATCAACTTTCTACTAGAGACTTTACTTGGCACAACTATGCTATAAAATAAAGATACAAAGGAGTTGTCACAGAGGTAAGCATGCTCGTTGACTCAAATAAAAGAAAAACATGGGTTGTCTCCCTTAAACGCTTTTCTTTAATGCCTTTTAGCTTGAAATAGAAAATGAAGCAAAACGAGCATCAAGAGGCAAATACAAAACACATTTAAGTCTAACCCACTTCCTATGCATAGGAATCTTGTACACAAATAAATTCACAAAGAACAAAGTGACAAGCATAGGAAGATAAAACAAGAGTGACTTCAAAAAATTTAGCATATAGAGAGGTGTTTTAATGCAATGAAAAGTTGTACAACCATATTTTCCTCTCTCATAATAATTTCAGTAGCATCATGAATAAACTCAACAACATAACCATCACATAAAGCATGCTTTTCATGATGTACAAACACATAAATTTTATTAAGCTCTATAATAGTGGGATTAAAACCTTCAAACCCACTTGTAACAATTTTATAACAAGATGATTGATCATTCTCGAGAGATATGGGACTCTCAAAAATAGTAAATACCTCTCCAATGCCATTTTCAATATTAGTACAATTAATATTATCAAGTAACATAGGACCATCATCTAGAGCTTTATCATAATCATTTTCTAAACAAACTTCTTCAGTACCATGCATTTCAAAATTAGGCATAAATAAAGGATTTTCATAATATTTATCAAAATAGCATGGATTATCATATATAAAAGTAGTATAATTATTCTCACACGTTTTACTTATAGGGAATATTTCAAGAGAAGTCACAGGAACATAACATTCATCCTCCTTTGGTAAGCATGGGGGACAATCAAATAGTGTAAGAGATGAAGAGTTACTCTCATTAGAAGGTAGGCATGGGTAGCTAATCCATTATTCCTCCTTTTGCTCTTCGCTCTCCTCCTCTTTTTCATCTAACGAGATTTCAGGTTCAGCAATTTCTCCTACCACAGGTTCTGTCGGCCCAGCGAAGACTGGGGTATGAAGAGCCCACTCTCCCCAGGCCTCGCGCACGGACAGATCCGACAAAACGGCTAAGGACCAAGCCCCCGCTTGGAGAGACCCTCGAGAGGCAAATCCTCTTGAGGGCCTGAAGAGGAAGCGGAGTCCTGAAGAGGACCTGCGCTTCAAGAGACTCTCCCGAGGTGCCGTGCGCTGGAGAGAAGTCAACAGAAATCTTTCCACATGCCGCCTCGGGCCTGCGGGGAAGCTTCGCGGCCAAGGAGGTACTGCTGGGCGCACATGGCCACTGCCGCACCCGCAGAGTGACGCAGGCACTCCCTTTGCCGTTTTGGTGATAAAGGAGTCAATAAAGTTGCGCCGCATGCGCTAGGATAGCTAGGAATTTCCTCCCTGATGATAAAGCGGCTAGGACACTCCAAGAAGATCATCATCGTGGGCTCCACCCTGATCTCTGCAACCCTGCGAGCTGTTCTGCACGGTCCGCAACCTGTCGGCCACCGCGCCCAACTTTATCGCCAATGGACCGCGTCCACGAAGGATTCAGCCACGGTGGACTCCAATTCTTCCGCGCCACTGCCGTGTGGGAACCCACCTTGGACGCCCTAGTGCAAGGAAGACGCCAATGGCGCCTATAAAAGGAGCAGGAGCTCCACCGTAGGAAAGGGTGGGCCAATTGCTTTAAGAACACTTGTAAAACCTAGCTCAGCCAGTAGAATAGCCTTCGGCTAGAGGAGGAAGAAGACCATTTTCCCTCTCATGGCACGAACTGCCTCAAGAGAGCCCTTGGCAAGCTCAATTGTACTGTAACCTCTGCAGTGCAATACAGACAAGCAGGAGTAGAGGTTTTACCTCCTCCTAAGGGCTGTGAACCTGGGTACGGGCCGGTGTCCATCTCTGTCGTGGGTGTTTCCTCTCCAGGCCTGGCGAGCACCGTGGTCGTGCCTCTCGAGGGTCTTGACCTGCGTGTTCAATCCCCTTCACGAACTACTCTTCCGGGAGTGACTACCCCTGTCTCGTGGGAGTCACTATCCGACATTTGGCGCGCCAGGTTGGAGATTGAGGCGCGTCAACGACCTTCGAGCCGCCTCCACGCCATGGTAAACACCCGCGCTACTCGCGCCGCCCGCGCCAACAGACGTGCGCCTGAAGGAGCTCGCGCCGTGCCCGGCGCTACTGCCACGCGCAGACGACGGGGATGACCCTGCCGTGAAGAGCGCACCAACTCAGTCCCTCATGTGGAGGAGCCCGAGCACAACGCCGAGCACGAGGAGGACGCGCAGTCGTCGCACCCGACGCAGCGCCCAGGCGGCTCCGGCCCAGGGAGGACGGACCCCGCGCCGCACACCGCCCTTCTCATGGCGCAAGAACTTCTCTGTATCAGCCTACCGCTGAGGCACACGAGCAGTGGCTGGAGCGCCTCAACCACCTCGTCAACATCGCCACGACTCGCCCCGATCCGTCGCAGTCCGTCGTGCACCCCTCACTCGCGGGCATGGCTGCGCCTGACGCTCCTCCGCCTCCACTAGGGCATGCATCAATTGCAACGCAGAGGGTAGCCTCCCACGCGGCCTCGCCTCACGACTGCTTGATCGTGCAGAGCACCGCGCCAGATGCGCTCGTGGGGATGGAGCTCCAACGCAACCGTCAGAACCGCCTCGTGGAAGAAATCGGCCAGGCGGGCCAGCAGAACCGCAGTGCTTTCCAGCACGGGGTCGTCACGTACGCCACAGGCTGCATGGCGTTCACCCGCTCCCTGCGCCGCGTGGTATGGCCCCCGAAGTTCAGGCCGGCTCTCCCCAAGGGCTACGACGGCTCCAGCAACCCCATCGAGTTCCTGCAGCTCTAAACCACCTCCATCCAGGCGGCAGGCGGAGACGACAAGGTCATGGCCAATTCGTTCTCCCACGCGCTTCGCGACTCTGCGCTGTCATGGCTCCTGAACCTCCATGAGGACTCTGTGAACTCTTGGGAGGAGCTCTGCAAGCAGTTCGTCTCCAACTTCAAGGGGACATACGAACGCGCGCTCACCCACAACGACCTGCACGCTATGGTGCAGAAGAAGGATGAAACCCTCCGCAAGTACATCCAGCGCTTCAGCCAAGTGCGCAACAAGATCCCGAACATCCCTGACACCCAAGTCGTCGCCTCCTTTCGTGAGGGCGTCACTAACAGCAGGATGCTCGAGAAATTGGGCATCCACGACAAGCTCACCTCTGTGGTGAAGCTGTTCGACCTCGCTGACAAGTGCACCAAGGCTGAAGATGGACTCCTCTTCGTCAAGATGTCCTCAAGAGGGGACGAGCACGCTGAGGGGTCCAGGAGTCAGAACAAGAAGGAGGAGCCCAAGCGCAAGGCCACCGCGGTCCTCGCGACAGAGCCTGACGCTAAGGGCACCCGCAGGGACTCTCCCGAGCCTGGGGAGAGGAAAGACAACCATCGCCCATTCTGCATCTACCACAACAGGCGCGGTCACTCTACAGAGACTTGCTTCGACCTCAAGAGGCTGAGCAGGCAGAGGGCATCGGCAGCGGCGGTCGAGGCCGTGGCTATCGCGGCAGCAGGCGCAAGGACGGCTACCAAAAGCCATCTGGCAATCAGGACAACGTTTTGGAGAGGAACGGCAACCTCCCAGACGAGGAAGAAGGAGGCTATCAAGCTCCAAGGGGCGCCATTGCTTGCATCCTCAGTGGGGCACATGCGCCCAAGTCGAACAATCAGTTCAAGCAGTTCGCTCGCGAGCTCAACGCCGCCCTCCCCAGCCTCGAGACCTCCAGGCCCCTCAAATGGTCGCAGTATACCATCGCTTTCGATGCTCAGGACCACCCCAAGTCCACCAAGACTGTTGGAACCCTCCCGTTGGTCTTCAGCCCCACCATCGACAACATCGTCGTCTCCAAGACGCTCATTGATGGTGGAGCACGCCTAAATGTCATCTCCATTGAGACGTTCAAGGCGCTTCAAGTGCCCTACGAGCGGCTCATGCCCTCTAGGCCCTTCACGGGAGTCACCAGCGGCTCGTTCGAGCCTCTGGGGCAGGTCAGGCTTGCCGTCACCTTCGGCAGCGAGGAAAACTACCGCACCGAGCACGTCGACTTCGACGTTGCGCACATCGGCTTGCCGTACAACGACATCCTCGGCTACCCCGCCCTCGCGAAATTCATGGCCGTCACGCATCATGCCTACAACATGGTCAAGACTCCCTACAACATTGGCACAATCACCATCCGTGGACATGTCCTGGATGCTACGCGCGCTGTCGAGACAGCCTACAAGGTAGCCGCCATGGAGTTCCCTGCTGATGAAGACATGGAGCCTCTCGAGAGACCCAAGAAGAAGAAGCAGCTGTTCTCCCAGGAGCCAGCCGCTACAAAGAAAGTCTCTCTAAGTTCCAGCAGCTGGGGGGCTAGCGTCACCATTGGCGCTGCGCTGCCTCCCAAATAGGAAAGCGCGCTCGTCGCCTTTCTCCGGGCAAACTCTGACATGTTCGCGTGGACTCCGTCTGATATGTCCGGTGTACCGAGGGAGGTGATCGAGCACCACTTAGCTGTGTGTCCAAACGCACGCCCCGTAAAGCAAAAGGCAAGGAAGCAAGCCCCCGAGAAGCAAGCTTTCATCGTCAAACAGGTCGAGAAGCTAAAAGCGGCAAGTGTCGTCCGCCAAGTCGCGCACCCCACTTGGCTCTCCAACGGCGTGGTCGTCCCAAAACCCGCCAGAGGAGGCCGCCTCAGCATTGACTACACTGATGTGAACAAGGCTTGCCCCAAAGACCCTTACCCCATGCCAAGAATCCACCAGATCGTGGACTCCACGGCAGGCTGCGACCTCCTCTGCTTCCTCGATGACTTCTCTGGTTATCACCAGATAAAAATGGCTAAGGAAGACGAGGAGAAGACGGCATTCCTCACCCCTTGCGGTGTGAATTGCTACGTCTGCATGCCCTTCGGCCTGAAGAACGCTGGAGCCACTTTCCAGAGGCTCATGAGGATAGCGCTTGGCGAGCAAATGGGCATAAATGCCGAGGCTTACATCGATGAAATCGTCGTCAAGGCTCGAGAGGGAGATACTCTCCTCAGGTACCTTGAAGAGACTTTCGCTAGCTTGCGCAAGGTGAACATAAGGGACCTTCAGGCAAATTGCTTGGTTTCCTCGTGTCCCACCGAGGCATAGAGGCAAACCCTGACAAAATCAAGGCCATAGAGGAAATGCAAACTCCACGGCGGCTCAAGGATATGCAGCGTGTAGCAGGCTGCAAGGCCAGCTTGGGTAGATTCATCTCCAAGTTTGGCGAGAGAGCTCTGCCATTCTTGAAGATCATGAAGAGAACTGGCACCTTCAAGTGGACGCCTGAAGCGGAAAAAGCCTTTGAGGACTTGAAGAGGTACCTGGCCAGCCCACCAGTCATGGTTGCCCCAAGGACAGGCGAGCACCTGAAGCTGTATCTATCAGCCACTCCACAGACCGCCAGCGCCGTCCTGGTGGTAGAAAGGGAAGAGCCAGTCCTTCACAAGAAGAGTGCAACCACTCCAAAGCCAAAACCGCCCGACAAAGAGCTCGACAAAGGAACATGCCTCACAAACCCACCGCCAGGCTCAGAGCCACAAGCGGAGCCTGCCCCAAGTCAACCGCTGCAGGACGATCTCTCCAGGGAGCCTGAAGAGCCTCCACAGGTCAACCCCCTTGAGGGTCCTAAAGAGTCTCCACATGCCAACCCCCTTGAGGGCCCTGCAGAGCCTCCTCGGGCAGAGTGCGCCAAGACTAAACAGACAACCCTAGTCGAGCATCCAGTCTACTTCGTTAGTACAGTACTGCGTGATGCTCGCGAGCGGTACACAACGCAGCAGAAGCTCCTCATCGCCTCAAGAAAGCTGCGGCATTACTTCCAGGGGCACCACATCACGGTGGTTACCTCATTCCCTCTGGAGCAAATCCTGCGCAACCCTAACACCACAGATCGTGACGCGGGATGGAACATTGAGCTACAACCATTCAACTTGCGCTTCGATACTACAAGGGGAATCAAAGGAAGAGCGCTGGCAGACGTCGTCGCCGAATGGACTGATCCAACCCCTGAAGAGCGTTTACGAGAAGAACAAGAGTCCTCTGGAGACAAAATGACCAGCCACTGGACCATGAAGTTCGACAGAGCTTTCGCTTGTCATCACGGTGGGGCTGGCGCGGTCTTGACCTCACCTAGGGGCGACAAGCTTTATTACGCGGTCCAGCTGTGGTTCAGAATCGAAAAGATCTCCAACAATATTGCTGAGTAAGAATGCCTGCTCGCTGGCCTACGTGCCCCAATCGCTTTGGGCATCAAGCACCTACTCATCAAGGGCGACTCCCAGCTGCTAGTCAACTTCTCCAACAAGAGCTACAAGCCAAAGGACGACCACATGGCCGCATAACTTGAAGAGGTCTGCGGGCTTGAGAAGGACTTCAGGGGAATGGAACTCATGTACATACCAAGAAAAGAAAATCAAGAGGCTGATGACAACGCCAAACGCGCGTAAAAGAGGCAAGCCCAGCTGCCAGGCGTCTTTGAAGAAAGACTTGTCAAGGCATCCATAAAACAGCCTCAAGAGGCCACAAAGCGCTCCCGTCACCACCTAAAGTTGGGTCTCCCGATTGCGGGCCCCCTACCGGGGAACATCTGTTGCTTACAGCGGCGCATCAAGAAACAGGCTGGATTGTCGAGTTCAAAGATTACCTCGCCAAAGGGATCCTTCCCGAGGAAGTTGTTGAGGCGAAGCGAGTCGCCCGCCAGGCAAAATCCTACACAATCCTTGAAGGAAATCTCTACCGCATGCGACCAAACGACATCGCGCTCAAATGCGTCCCAACTGAAGAAGGGTAAATGCTGATCAAGGACATCCACAGCGGGGAGTGCGGCCACCATTCGTGTGCCCGCACCCTCGCAGACAAAGTTTTCAGGAGGATCTTCTACAGGCCTCAAGCACTTAAGGATGCACTTGACTTCGTTCAAGCATGTGAAGCTTGACAATTCCACGCCAAGCAAATCCACCAACCTGCGCTGGGGCTACAGACCATTCCGCTCTCCTGGCCGTTCGCGGTCTGGGGGCTGGACATCCTGGGACCATTCCCAACAGCGCAAGGGTGATATCGCTACCTCTTTGTGTCCATCGACAAGTTCACCAAGTGGCCCGAAGTGGAGGCGTTGCGCACAATTCCAGCAGGCGCGTCGGTGAAATTCATCAGAGGCCTGGTCTGCCGCTTCGGAGTGCCTAACCGCATCATCACCGACAATGGCTAGCAATTCACCAGTGGCATCTTCAGGGCTTACTGCGAAAAGATGGGCATCAAGCTCTGCTTCGCCTCGGTCGCTCATCCACAGAGCAATGGGCAGGCCGAGCGAGCAAACGTAGAAGTCCTCAAGGGCCTAAAGACCAGGACCTTCGACATCCTCAAGGGTCACGGCAAGGGCTGGATCAGCGAGCTCCCCTCGGTGCTCTGGTCCATCCGCACAACGCCACCAAAGCCTACAGGGGAAACACCGTTAGCCCTCGTCTATGGAGCCGAAGCAGTCCTCCCCATAGAGATAAAGCATGGATCCTCACGGGTCCTTGCCTTTAAAGAGGATGAGCAAGAGGATATCCACAACGACGACATGCTGCTTTTTGAGGGACTACGCCGCCGTGCCGCCCTCCGGGCGGCAAAATACCAGCAGGACCTGCGACGCTACCACAGCCGCAACGTGTGCTCACGCACGCAGGAGAGAGGCGATCTCGTCCTCAGGCGAATCCTCTCCAGGGAAGGCCTCCACAAGCTGTCACCGATGTGGGAAGGTCCCTACAGGGTCACCCACATCGCTAGGCCTGGCGCGGCTCGCCTCGAAACTCAAGACGGCATCCCCGTCAAGAATCCATGGAACATCATGCACCTACGCAAGTTCTACCCGTGATCATTGTCACGCCCGTGATCATTGTCATGTCAAGACATCTAGCGGAAGAGGAAGCTTACGGCTCAACCTCCAAGCATTTTTGTCTCTAGAAGGATAAAAAGCAAACGTGATCATTGTCACGCCCGTGATCATTGTCACGTCAAGACATCTGGCGGATGAGGCAACTTACGGCTCAACCTCCAAGCATTTTTTGTCTCTAGAGGTTAAAAGCTCACGGCTTAAACCTCCAAGCTCCAAAGCCTTCTCTCAAGGATCAACCCTCCAAGCTCTCTATGTAATGAGCCACCTCGGGCCGTAGAGAGTCTCTGCCACTAATGGGTGGTCCCCATGCCTCGACATGGTCAAAACATTAACTTGGCAACTCCAAGCATAATGAGACAATTTTGTTCCTAAGTGAACTTAGCGCTACGGCGCCGCTATGTAATATTTGGTGGTGAGTTTTATTTACGCATTACTTCATTGAAATGTGCGCTTATATCTCTCCACATGCGCACCTCACGAGTGGGGGCTAAGAACGATGCGAGTGCTCAAATGACACACCAGCAGCACTGCAAAACACAAGGATCCGAGCTCTGGCTGGACGGCAAACTCCCACAAACACGCCATCTCTATGAAGGACCTTGGTACTTACTCTCCTCAGGAGGAACGCCTGAGGGGACCTATAAGCGCGCACGAGTCCTCAGTACCGTGCACAAGCGTTTGGGTTCGTGTGACGCCCTAAAATCGGTACTATGTAGATTTAAGCGCTCCCGCCAAAATCCGCATAATAACGATTTTAGGTCGCCCACCAGACATAATGTGCACGCTGAAACAAGCGCATTATGTGGGTGGAATTGTGATAACATTACAACAGTTCCGATAGATCCACAAATACAACAACGACTCAAACGAGTCAAGATACAAATGTTACAATACAACGATGCAAATGACAGCGGAAGCAAAATAGTATCCGACTACGGTGTAGCGTACCTGCACTTAAAATAAGGCAGATACCTGTGTATAGTGCAAATCCCTGGATCGATTCATTTGCACACACAGTTTACGATGTAATATCACAACAAAGCGTCAATTTTATTACGTCGATGATCCAGAATTACAAAATATTCATTACAAGTTGCATAGCATAAAGCTAGCTTTGAAATAGTACACAGCGGAAATACAATAGCAGTGAGTCTCTATCACTTTCATGCTGCCACAGGCGAAGACATGTTGGTTGTAGACTCGAAACCTATATACGAAACCTCACTCGTCATCTGAACAATCTGCAATAAGAAAAATATTGCAACAACGTGGGTCAGATTCCATAAAAAATGGAGTCTGGCAAGTGACACTATGGTGGACACTTAATGGTATAACTCTATAGCCTATATGCATATTTGGCTGGTGGAGTTCAAGGCTATTTTGCATAAAGCCATTTTTTCCTATCTTTTTGGAAAACACTTTCTTCAAATCAAGACAAGTATGGCATGAAAACCATAAATCTCATCTTCCTTTGTTCACCCATCAAGTTTTATTTCTGAAGTTGGAATGATGGAATCCTCCGTTGACGTCCGTGATCAGCTGCTCAAATTGTCCGTACCGGGGACACGGCTAAGTACTTAGTTTTACACTCTGCAGAGGTTGTGCACTTTCACCTTTAGACTCAACTTATCCGAGAAATCCTATACACTCGGAGTGTATTATGGAAAGGAGAGAATTGAGACAAGAACTTTCAGAAGAAGAATGCAACCATACTAGCAAGACCCGTTCCACCTATCATCCCCCTACATCTGCTTGTCAAGCTGACAGGTTGCACCCTCACAACTTAATTATTCTAGACAGAGCCCATTGTCAAAAGGTTGCACGGGAAGCAATCGTTACTCGGAGTTCTTCAGATTCCTCTGTTCCCTGGGTGGCCATCCACAAGTGCACTCTCAGGTTGACAACCCCCATGCTCATGGCCCCAAGTACAGTAGAAACTACCTTAGGCAAAGACAACCACAAGCACAGTCCTGAGTAGCCACTCAACATAAACCATTCAACCAATCCACCCAGGTGTTTCATTAACTTAGTGAATGTGTACTCCCAGGTTGACCAGCACCATGCTCACGGCCCTAAGTAGAATAGAAATTCATCCTAGGCGACGACAACCATGAGCACAGCCCTGAGTAGCCACTTAATAATTTGTAAAACTTTTCATCAATTGCATAGCATCAAAATTTCTGCTAAGTATGATATAGGAACCTAGACACAGGAGTAAGGGAATTCTACACAGGTTTAGCATAGCAATACTATCCTACACATGCATATAAAAATACACTAAGTAATGCATAGAAAATACTAGGAAGTTTATGAGGTGTGCCACTTGCCTTTGAATGTTGTGGTTGTTCACAAACACTTTTCAACAACGAACGTTTGTTCTCCGTTCAATCTAAACAATATAAGCAAACAACAATACAACAATCAACAAACAACAATCATCAAATATACATGCGCATACATAGTGAACAAATAAGTTTCATAAAACTTCAAGGAAAACATGTTATGTATGATATGCAAATTATTTCTAAGGACTAGAGATGCATGTCATGCCATGAAAATCTTTTTAAGTCTTAAGTGAAAGACAAGATTAGGAAAGAGAGAAAAGATAGAAGATGTAGTTGGTCTTCCAGGCTTCATCTCCAGACTTGTAATATTCTCCTTGGTGATGTCTTGATTGAATTCTTGGTAGACTTGAATAATCTTCAGACTTGATGATTTTTGTATCACCTGGGCTGGTCTTGGATTTACTTAGTCTTCATGAATTCTCAGAGAAGAAGAAAGGACAGACAGAAAGACTAAGAGAATAGAAGGGAGGTTGGCCTTCTTGAACTTCTTCTCACTTTTCTTCTAAGTGCTTGACATCTTGGAATGCTTACAGAGTCTGTTTTCTTCTAAGTCCTTCATTGGTCTTCTAGCTCCATGTTGAAAATCCTAAGTGTCTAAGTGTATCACTTTACCAAAATGCTAAGTTGAAAATATTTCTAACTTAGAGAAAATGGGGAAGGAGTTTTTCCTTATGGGAAATATAACTACAAAATAAAATATGATATGCATGAAATGTAAGTTTTAATCACATGAACAATTATGCTAATGCAATTTAATTATTTTCTATTTTCACAAAATATAACAAAGGAATAAATATAAAATTAAAGTTTTATGTGATTTAATTTTTCTAACAAAATTTTAAAATTAGTATTAATAGACAGAGGGGATAAAATTTATAGCAATTGGATTTAATCAAAAATAATGTTTCTATTAATAGTTATGTCAAAATTAGTCAAACTATTCAAATTAACACATACAACTATTAAATCATGAAAATAATACACAAAATATTTTATAACAGATGCATCAAGTTACAATATTCTAAAGTTTCCAGAACAATTTTATTTACAATTTTTGGATTTATAGATTTAAAGTTATTACAATTATACTCAAATCAACCATTTAAAATTTGAATATTTTACACTAACTCAAATTTGAAATCTAATAGATCTAAAATAATCTACATGTCAAGGGCTTTCCAAATATATAAAAATATTTGAATTTGGATAAACAGAGAAAAAGATATGATAGTTTAAATAGGCAGGGGTTTTTCTGCAAAAGTGCTAGATCTGTTGACTGTGCGCTGACTGGATCCGACGTGGCGCTGACTGTGCATGCGGACTCAGCGCTGACGTGGATAAGTGATTTGATCTCGGCCGTAGGATACAGATCCAACGGATCTAATCTCACCGTACCGATTCGCATAAAAACTTCTAATCTCAACCGCACGATCTAGATCGGATGGCTCAAAGTGATTACCAGCAGGTGGCGGCAGGATTCCGCCGGAGATGGAGACGACGGCGGCGCTGCGCTCGGCGACGACGAGGACGGCGCTGCGGTGCTCCCCCGGACGCGCGGATGACGCCCTCGGGTGCGGCTCGTCGCGAGGAAGACGATGGAGGCGGCGTCGCCTTCTCGTTCGTCCTGGAGCGGCGTGGAGGCGCGGGCTGAGCTACGGTAACTCCGGCGAGCTTCGTCCGTGCTCGGATTGGGCGTTCGGCTGCGGAAAAGGAAGGAGGAGGGGTCAGGGAAAAGCGCAAGGACAAGGGGAGGAGGATGGGGGAGGTCTTGGACTCGGGGGAGGCTCACCTCACCGGGGAACCAGGAAAAATGGCGGCGGTTACCGAGGAGCTTCGGCGAGCTTTTCCGGCAGCCTGTGGGCACGGTTTTGAGTGGGATGAGAGGGGAATCCGAGCGGAGGAGGAGGGGGTTAAAAGGGGTCGAAGGGGACGTTGATTTCTCCCTTTAATCGCTCGAATTGATGTGAATTGAATACGGCGGTTTTGGGCGAGGTCGGGGGCGGGATTTGGGGCGAGGTTGAAGACGATGACGTCAGCCTGACGTCATTGGTTTTTTTTTTCTTTTTCTTTTCTGATTTTTCTTTTAATTCATATCTTTTGATTTAATTGTCCAAATGATGTCAAACAAATTTCTAAAAATTTGTAAAACTATTATCTTTGTGTTAAACCAGTAGTGGGCATGTTTTGAACATTTTTAAAAAATACTATTTTGAAATATTGCTTAAATACAAATTTGACACTTTATGTTAAATTTAAAACTAGGGTTTAATTAATTTTATTTTTGGCTAAAATAAATTCTATGAAATACCCACATTCAAAATGTTTGAAATTAAGTTATTTAAACTTATTTTGCTGAAATCATTCATCTTTATTTTGGCATAATATTAAAGAACTAAATAAATAATTTTAAGGAAATGGGAAATATAAGGTATTCATTTTTAATTGAAATTAATTTGTGCACCATTATATTTTATATTGTGATAATTCATTTGAAAACCTTATAACAACTTTGGAAAAAACTTTGGAAAAGATTTTAGATTTTAATTCATTTCTTATATAGAAAATATATTCATGAAAGTCATTTTATGTTTTGAAAATAAATGAAAATCCTTCAAGCTAATGAAATATTTATTTGTATAATTCCTTAATTGTAAAACCTATGAAGTTTTAAGGTTATGAACTATAGGCCTGTAATTTATAAAACTATGTTTTGGACTCAGGTGAAAGATTGAAACCAATTTGCAAGTATACCATTTTTTTAATAATTTTGAATTTATGAGTTTAAGAAAGATATGACTAAGTGGTTGGAATCAAATACTTATAAAGAAACCTTTTATTTCATGAACAAGGTTTGAAGTTTGTAATTTATTTGACAAATTAGATATTGAGGTTTTAATAATTACAATGGAAAATAAAGTGTTTAACTTGAAACAACTTTTGAAAATAATGATAAACTGAGATATTTTAATTATTAAATTCTTTCAATATGTTTGAAGTCTTTCATAATTGCTTTTCTTATGAATTTTAATGTTTATTTTAATCAAAACAAAAGTTTTAAATTTGAGTGATTTTTTAACATTATAAAATGTTGGGATGTTACAGACTACCACCCTTAAAAGGAATCTCGTCCCCGAGATTCGGAGAGGCTAGAAAGAAAAGTAAATGCTTGGAGTATTTAGATAACTCGAGAGGTTTTGAGAAATGAAATTTCTGACATGGAAACTGGAAACTAGCAGGGGATGAATTTTCTGATTTGGGGAGGCCAGAAGAACGACGGTTTGGGATCTCCAGATTGAGGTAACGGGGTTTAAATCAATATGTGTGGCTACCACCCTTAAAAGAAATTTTTGTGGTGAGTCTAGGAACTTTGTTTAATCTTGTTTGTTTCTCTGATGTAGAGCGTACAAGTATTCAGATTACAATGGCATGTGGTGGATACAGAAAGTTTTAACACTCACGTTTTCCACTCGGTCCTTGGAGATATTTATCCTTCTTCCACTCAGGGCAGTCACTGGCATAGTGTCCCGTATCTTTGCACTTGTAGAATCTTATGTGGCTAAGATCTTTCTTGGATTTAACCCTTTGTCCTTGTTCCTCCAGGTTCTTCATGAGAGACTGTCGCATTACTTCCTTGGCTTGCTGGCTAGCTTGTTGCACCAGGGGATAAAGTTGACACTGAAATGGGACATGGTTTGTTCCTTCACACAAGAAGCAAGTAACCCGTCTGATGCGGCGTCTTTTAACTGGACGTCTGGGTTGACCATGGGGCCACTCATCAGAACAATCTTTGGACGTATGTCCTGCTTCTCCACAAGTTTTGCCAGCCTTTAGTTTGGTCATAAGGTTCTCTTCAAAATCACTATGGTTTTGATCAATCTTAGGCAGTTGGTCATTGATCAACTTCCACAGCTGACTCTGGTTCTCTAGTAGTCGCATAGTTGTATGTTGGTGTTGGTATTGGGGTGAGACATATGTTTGGTTTAGAAAGCAATGAGTTGAATTATTTGTACTATGGAGGAATCCTAGTTCAATAAAACAAAACAAGGCAACCAATCTATAACATAATCAATCAACGTCTAACAAACATTAAGCAACAAGGTTCAAACACAAGCAAACGCATACGTGAAATTTTTCAAAACTTCTTTTGAAAAACCGAACTAATCGTTTATCGAAGGAAACACACCAATGTCATGGAAAGACAAAATTGATAGTACTGCCAGACCACAATTTGATAGGTCAATACATCATCGGATCTCGTTATTCTAATGGGTAGGTGGTCTCATCTATCCTTTTCTTGAGTGCTTCAAGTTCTTGTTCAACTTTCTTGGATATCTTCGAAGTGTTGGTCGAATCCTGGTTCTTCAGTGATCTTCCATGTATGTAGAACTTCATGTTGCATCGTAGCTTTTCCATATGAAGCAGCAGAATCAGACTTAGACTATAAGAACATGGTCATCTAGAAAAAGATAAGATGTTTTAAGAAGGTTGATAGTAGATGAGAGTATGAGGAAGACAAAATAAAAAGTTTTGTTTTCAGAAAACTGCATAAAATAGATTTTGAATCCTATGGTCAAATCCTATTTCTATCCAAACCTAGGGTTTCGAACCTACAGGCAACACAGTGCTCTGATACCATCTGTAGCGTACCTGCACTTAAAATAAGGCAGATACCTCTGTATAGTGCAAATCCCTGGATCGATTCATTTGCACACACAGTTTACGATGTAATATCACAACAAAGCGTCAATTTTATTACATCGATGATCCAGAATTACAAAATATTCATTACAAGTTGCATAGCATAAAGCTAGCTTTGAAATAGTACACAGCGGAAATACAATAGCAGTGAGTCTCTATCACTTTCATGCTGCCACAGGCGAAGACATGTTGGTTGTAGACTCGAAACCTATATACGAAACCTCACTCGTCATCTGAACAATCTGCAATAAGAAAAATATTGCAACAACGTGGGTCAGATTCCATTAAAAATGGAGTCTGGCAAGTGACACTATGGTGGACACTTAATGGTATAACTCTATAGCCTATATGCATATTTGGCTGGTGGAGTTCAAGGCTATTTTGCATAAAGCCAATTTTTCCTATCTTTTTGGAAAACACTTTCTTCAAATCAAGACAAGTATGGCATGAAAACCATAAATCTCATCTTCCCTTGTTCACCCATCAAGTTTTATTTCTAAAGTTGGAATGATGGAATCCTCCGTTGACGTCCGTGATCAGCTGCTCAAATTGTCCGTACCGGGGACACGGCTAAGTACTTAGTTTTACACTCTGCAGAGGTTGTGCACTTTCACCTTTAGACTCAATTTGTCCGAGAAATCCTATACACTCGGAGTGTATTATGGAAAGGAGAGAATTGAGACAAGAACTTTCAGAAGAAGAATGCAACCATACTAGCAAGACCCGTTCCACCTATCATCCCCCTACATCTGCTTGTCAAGCTGACAGGTTGCACCCTCACAACTTAATTATTCTAGACAGAGCCCATTGTCAAAAGGTTGCACGGGAGAAGACTTAAAAAGATTTTCATGGCATGACATGCATCCTAGTCCTTAGAAATAATTTGCATATCATACATAACATGTTCTCCTTAGAAGTTTTATGAAACTTATTTGTTCACTATGTATGTGCATGTATATTTGATGATTGTTGTTTGTTGATTGTTGTATTGTTGTTTGCTTATATTGTTTAGATTGAACGGAGAGCAAACGTTCGTTGTTGAAAAGTGTTTGTGAACAACGACAACATTCAAAGGCAAGTGGCACACCTCATAAACTTCCTAGTATTTTCTATGCATTACTTAGTGTATTTTTATATGCATGTGTAGGATAGTATTGCTATGCTAAACCTGTGTAGAATTCCCTTACTCCTGTGTCTAGGTTCCTATATCATACTTAGCAGAAATTTTGATGCTATGCAATTGATGAAAAGTTTTACAAATTATTAAGTGGCTACTCAGGGCTGTGCTCATGGTTGTCGTCCCCTAGGATGAATTTCTATTCTACTTAGGGCCGTGAGCATGGTGGTTGTCAACCTGGGAGTACACATCCACTAAGTTAATTAAACACCTGGGTGGATTGGTTGAATGGTTTATGTTGAGTGGCTACTCAGGACTGTGCTTGTGGTTGTCTTTGCCTAAGGTAGTTTCTACTATACTTGGGGCCATGAGCATGGGGGTTGTCAACCTGAGAGTGCACTTGTGGATGGCCACCCAGGGAACAGAGGAATCTGAAGAACTCCGAGTAACGAGAAAGACAAGATTAGGTAAGAGAGAAGAGATAGAAGATGTAGTTGGTCTTCCAGGCTTCATCTCCAGACTTGTAATATTCTCCTTGGTGATGTCTTGATTGAATTCTTGGTAGACTTGAATAATCTTCAGACTTGATGATTTTTGTATCACCTGGGCTGGTCTTGGATTTACTTAGTCTTCATGAATTCTTAGAGAAGAAGAAAGGACAGACAGAAAGACTAAGAGAATAGAAGGGAGGTTGGCCTTCTTGAACTTCTTCTCACTTTTCTTCTAAGTGCTTGACATCTTGGAATGCTTACAGAGTCTGTTATCTTCTAAGTCCTTCATTGGTCTTCTAGCTCCATGTTGAAAATCCTAAGTGTCTAAGTGTATCACTTTACCAAAATGCTAAGTTGAAAATATTTCTAACTTAGAGAAAATGGGGAAGGAGTTTTTCCTTATGGGAAATATAACTACAAAATAAAATATGATATGCATGAAATGCAAGTTTTAATCACATGAACAATTATACTAATGCAATTTAATTATTTTCTATTTTCACAAAATATAACAAAGGAATAAATATAAAATTAAAGTTTTATGTGATTTAATTTTTCTAACAAAATTTTATAATTAGTATTAATAGACAGAGGGGATAAAATTTATTGCAATTGGATTTAATCAAAATTAATGTTTCTATTAATAGTTATGTCAAAATTAGTCAAACTATTCAAATTAACGCATACAACTATTAAATCATGAAAATAATACACAAAATATTTTATAACAGAGGCATCAAGTTACAATATTCTAAAGTTTCCAGAACAATTTTATTTACAATTTTTGGATTTATAGATTTAAAGTTATTACAATTATACTCAAATCAACCATTTAAAATTTGAATATTTTACACTAACTCAAATTTGAAATCTAATAGATCTAAAATAATCTACATGTCAAGGGCTTTCCAAATATATAAAAATATTTGAATTTGGATAAACAGAGAAAAAGATATGATAGTTTGAATAGGCAGGGGTTTTTCTGCAAAAGTGTCAGATCTGTTGACTCTGCGCTGACTGGATCCGACGTGGCGCTGACTGTGCATGCTGACTCAGCGCTGACATGGATAAGTGATTTGATCTCGGCCGTAGGATACAGATCCAACGGATCTAATCTCACCGTACCGATTCGCATAAAAACTTCTAATCTCAACCGCACGATCTAGATCGGATGGCTCAAAGTGATTACCAGAAGGTGGCGGCGGGATTCCGCCGGAGATGGCGACGACGGCGGCGCTGCGCTCGGCGACGACGAGGACGGCGCTGCGGTGCTCCCCCGGACGCGCGGATGACGCCCTCGGGTGCGGCTCGTCGCGAGGAAGACGATGGAGGCGGCGTCGCCTTCTCGTTCGTCCTGGAGCGGCTGCGGAAAAGGAAGGAGGAGGGGTCAGGGAAAAGCGCAAGGACAAGGGGAGGAGGATGGGGGAGGTCTTGAACTCGGGGGAGGCTCACCTCACCGGGGAACCAGGAAAAACGGCGGCGGTTACCGAGGAGCTTCGGCGAGCTTTTCCGGCAGCCTGTGGGCACGGTTTTGAGTGGGATGAGAGGGGAATCCGAGCGGAGGAGGAGGGGGTTAAAAGGGGTCGAAGGGGACGTTGATTTCTCCCTTTAATCGCTCGAATTGATGTGAATTGAATACGGCGGTTTTGGGCGAGGTCGGGGGCGGGATTTGGGGCGATTTGAAGACGGTGACGTCAGCATGACGTCATTGGTTTTTTTTTCTTTTTCTTTTCTGATTTTTCTTTTAATTCTTATCTTTTGATTTAATTTTCCAAATGATGTCAAACAAATTTGTAAAAATTTGTAAAACTATTATCTTTGTGTTAAACCAGTAGTGGGCATGTTTTGAACATTTTTGAAAAATACTAGTTTGAAATATTGCTTAAATACAAATTTGACACTTTATGTTAAATTTAAAACTAGGGTTTAATTAATTTTATTTTTGGCTAAAATAAATTCTATGAAATACCCACATTCAAAATGTTTGAAATTAAGTTATTTAAACTTATTTTGCTGAAATCATTCATCTTTATTTTGGCATAATATTAAAGAACTAAATATAAATAATTTTAAGGAAATGGGAAATATAAGGTATTCATTTTTAATTGAAATTAATTTGTGCACCATTATATTTTATATTGTGATAATTCATTTGAAAACCATATAACAACTTTGGAAAATATTTTAGATTTTAATTCATTTCTTATATAGAAAATATATTCATGAAAGTCATTTTATGTTTTGAAAATAAATGAAAATCCTTCAAGCTAATGAAATATTTATTTGTATAATTCCTTAATTGTAAAACCTATGAAGTTTTAAGGTTACGAACTATAGGCCTGTAATTTATAAAACTATGTTTTGAACTCAGGTGAAAGATTGAAACCAATTTGCAAGTATACCATTTTTTTAATAATTTTGAATTTATGAGTTTAAGAAAGATATGACTAAGTGGTTGGAATCAAATACTTATAAAGAAACCTTTTATTTCGTGAACAAGGTTTGAAGTTTGTAATTTATTTGACAAATTAGATATTGAGGTTTTAATAATTACAATGGAAAATAAATTGTTTAACTTGAAACAACTTTTGAAAATAATGATAAACTGAGATATTTTAATTATTAAATTCTTTCAATATGTTTGAAGTCTTTCAAAATTGCTTTTCTTATGAATTTTAATGTTTATTTTAATCAAAACAAAAGTTTTAAATTTTAGTGATTTTTGAACATTATAAAATGTTGGGATGTTACATACGGATAAGATAAAAATTGGACTAAGAGTCCTGAAGATAAGCAATGGCGCCATATCCCTGCCCAGCCAAGCCGGAGGGATTCGTCCATAACCGTGGATCTTGTCTAGATCTTGTTAGCCAGCGTCATCACCGAGTCGTCCATAACCGTGGACACGCCTCATCGATAAAATTATACCCTGCAGGGGTGCACTACTGGACCCATACTCGCATGATCAACCCAGTCAAAAACATTGGGGCCTCTCAACACGACTCATTCCTTCACCGCAACAAGTTCAAGGAGCCACGGAAGCTATGCTGGTCACGACCAAAAGGGTGCGAATTCCCGCAGGACACACCCCTCCGCACCAACAGGCCGCGCCCTATATGCATGTAACAAGGAACACCGCCAAAGTAAAATACTACACTAATATCGATGCATATGAGACAAATGGAAAACCCGAACTAGGTGCGGCTCTCGGACAAGTTGAAGTTCCCGTCAAAGTCGAGGGGGCTCCATTGGGCCACCCACAAGTGGTTAGTGCGCTCAAAGTTGGATCCGAGGACAAAATCTCAGTTCCTATGTCGACACTTAGCAGAACAAAGCACCTCGCAAGGCCTTCTGCCGGTGCCTAATTTTATAATAATAATACCCCAATATCAGACAACATTTTATTAAGATAGAATAACCTATCATACTAAGCATATTAAATAAAAGACCAACAGACGACTCGCACAACCAACTCTAAGCATGCGCTACGACTCGCAAGGCCAACAGATAAACATGCATTGGTAAAAGGATGTGGTGATAAAGCTGTATGGGCTGCAGGATAAACATGTGATGGGATCGCGATAAAGAATCGAATACTAGGGTAGCATAGATCAAAAGGCAAGAATGAAAGACAATGTATAGGTAAACAAGCAAACTTTGCTTGCCTGGAATCCCGCATGGAAGCAGATCTTGTCGTTGCTCACACATCTCAACGTCTTATCCGCGAAGAAGCAACAAACACTGGAAAGCGTAAAAGATGCATTTTACAGCTACGGCAAAAGATCCAGCATGATCATACGAGAATGATGCATGACATGGCAAGATGCATTACAATGTAGGTAATCCAAATTAAGCGGGAAAGCAACCCCGACAATTAATATTTAGGTGCAAGTTATTTATCTACTCAACAATATTAAATGTTGGTTTACATGGTAACACAGGCATGGGTGATCTAATTAAGTTAAATGGTATAGGGCATTATATATTTATTACCCCACACATTCCATATTTAATTATTTAGTTGCAATTAACAAATTACACGAAGACATTAAAATAAAAGATGCAAAATGGCATATGAATGTCATATTAATGTTTATTGCATTTTTCTGATAATAAAACATATAAAGATTATTTTATTTAGAGTTATAGATTAAAAGTTATTAACATTTTAGTTTTAGTGTTCTTTCTACAAAAGACAGGGACCTGTCTGTGATGGAAACAAAGTCTCTGGGGACCTCTGTATGGAAAACCGAATGGTAGGGGGCTCGGGGTAATTATCCCAGCTTCTCTGTCTCTGGGACTTTTGTCACCGAGGGAGAAACACAACCCACTGACTCACCAGGGGGACCCAGGGCCACGCTGGCGTGTGTGTGTGGGTGCAGTGCGGGCTCCCACGGTCACTGAGCCGTGGGACCACCCTGTCAGTGTGCGCGAGAAAAAGTCTGACTTTTACAGCTACGGCAAAAGATCCAGCATGATCATACGAGAATGATGCATGACATGGCAAGATGCATTACAATGTAGGTAATCCAAATTAAGCGGGAAAGCAACCCCGACAATTAATATTTAGGTGCAAGTTATTTATCTACTCAACAATATTAAATGTTGGTTTACATGGTAACACATGGCATGGGTGATCTAATTAAGTTAAATGGTATAGGGCATTATATATTTATTACCCCACACATTCCATATTTAATTATTTAGTTGCAATTAACAAATTACACGAAGACATTAAAATAAAAGATGCAAAATGGCATATGAATGTCATATTAATGTTTATTGCATTTTTCTGATAACAAAACATATAAAGATTATTTTATTTAGAGTTATAGATTAAAAGTTATTAACATTTTAGTTTTAGGGTTCTTTCTACAAAAGACAGGGACCTGTCTGTGATGGAAAGAAAGTCTCTGGGGACCTCTGTGTGGAAACCCGAATGGTAGGGGGCTCGGGGTAATTATCCCAGCTTCTCTGTCTCTGGGACTTTTGTCACCGAGGGAGAAACACACCCCACTGACTGACCAGGGGGACCCAGGGACACGCTGGCGTGTGTGTGTGTGGGTGCAGTGCGGGCTCCCGCGGTCACTGACCCGTAGGACCCACCTGTCAGTGTGCGCGAGAAAAATTCTGCCTTATAATCAACGCGCGAGGGGATTCGATCTCGCGTCGCGGACGCGCAAGGAACGGTGCAGCTAGCCAGTAAGTCTCGCTCGGGTATGGGACGAATTGGTTTTAACAGAAAACAAAAGCAAAGTCTACTGACGAAACTGAACCACGGGAAAAACAGAGAGCACGACGGACTGAAATCGGCCGCCGGCATTGATCTGTACGGAGCGGCACGGGACGCGGGGGCGTGCGTGTGCAAGTTCGTGCATGTGTGTTCCCCGAGGGCAGAGGAAGTATGGGGCGCAGCACAGGGTCCTAAGCAGGGACCTTGGAGCATCTCGGCACGGTCATGGCGGAGACGGAACAAGTCAAGGACATACTCGTCGATTCCACCGGCAAAAAGAGAGGGGGAAGGCGGGGATGGAGATAGGATCTCACGGGAAGTTTGGTCGGAGTAGTGGTTCTCGCCGGGGCGGTCGGGAATCGACGAATTTGAGCGGCGGCGTCGCCGGTGTTGGGGAAGATGGAGAAGAGCTCGTCGCCCCCACGGGTGCCCGGGGTGATTCCTTCGGGGGAGGAGGTTGGCGACGACGGTGCGGTGTGCCAGGGCTCCTCAGTGCTCCTTCGAAAGCCCCCGAGCATCGGCGCCACGGTGAGGTGCTCCGGTGTTGTTTCGGTGGTGAGGAGAAAAACAGAGAAGGGAGGAAGAAGAAGAGGGGAAGGGGGGTGGCGGCGCAGGGGGGAGGGGAGGAGGAGGGCAGGGTTTTGGAATTGGGGGAAGGGCTCTGCTAAAAGGAGGGGACAGGGGAGTGGTTGAGGTGGGCACATGGTGGGGGCAGCCATGGCGCATTCTGCTCTGCTGCTTTCGGTACGAAGGAAAGAGACAGGAGGGAAAGGTGGTCTAGGCTGGAAGGAGATGGGCCAGGAGGTGGGCTTCGTCCAGGAAGTGTTTTTCTATGTTTTTTTTTTTTTTTTTTTTTATTCTTTTCTGCTTTTGTGTTTAAAACAAAATAGAAAAGCGAAAAGAGATAAAACCTTTTGACAATTGTTTATATTTTCAAATAGATAATTTGATTTACTGATTTTGAAACACATTTGAATTTATTTGAGTTTACATTGGAATTAAAATGTGGAATTTGAATTTGATGTGTGTGAATTAAATTTAATTGCAACAAAAAATAAATGAGGTGACAATGCATGATGACATGATGATGCAAAAACAAAATTGTCGGCCCAGTGGAGACTGGGGTATGAAGAGCCCACTCTCCCCATGCCCCGCACGCGGGCCGATTAGCCGAAACGGCTAAGGACCAAGCTATCGCTTGGAGAGACCCTCGAGAGGCAAACCCCCTCGAGGACATGAAGAGAAAGCAAGGTCTTGAAGAGGACCCGCGCTTCAGGAGACCCTCCTGAGGCGCAACGCGCCTGGAGGGAAGTCAACAGAAACCCCTCCGCAGGCCGCCCCAGGCCTGTAGGCAAACTTCGCGGCCAAAGAAGTACGGCAGGACGCACATGGCCTCTGTCGTACCCACAGTGTGACGCAGGCGCTCCCCTTGCCGTTTTGGTGATAAAGGAGTCAATAAAGTTGCGCCAGCTGCGCCTGGACAGCTGGTACCTTCCTCTCTGATGATAAAGCGGCTGGACGGCGCAACACTCCAAGAAGATCGTCATAGTGGGCTCCACTTCGGAGACTGCGGACCCTGTGAGCTGTTCTGCGTGGTCTGCAGCTTGTCGGCCACCGCGCCCAAATTTATCAACGATGGACCGCGTCCATGAACGATCCCTCAGCGGTGGACTCCAACTCCTTCAAGCCACTGCCGTGTGGGAGCCCACCTTGGACGCCAAGCGGAAGAAAGACGCCTGCGGCGCCTATAAAAGGAGCAAGACCTCCACCGTAGAGAAGGTCGGCCAATTGCTAGGAGAACACTTGTAAACCCTAGCTGGGCTGAGTAGAATAGCCTTCGGCTGGAGGAGGAAGAAGACCATTGCTTCCCTCCCCAGGCACGAACTGCCTCAAGAGAGCCCTCGGCAAGTTCAGTTGTACTGTAACCTCCACAGTGCAATACAGACAAGCAGGAGTAGCGGTCTTACCTCCTCCTGAGGGCCGTGAACCTGGGTACGGGCTGGCGTCTTTCTTTGTCGTGGATGTTCCTCTCCAGGCCCGGCGAGCACCGTCGTCGTGCCTCTCGAGGGTCTTGTCCTACGCGTTCAATCCCCTTCACCAACTACTCTTGAGTAAGTGACCACCTCTGTTCCGTGGGAGTCATAACCCGAAATTTGGCGCGCCAGGTAGGGGATTGAGGCGCGTCAACGACCTTCGAGCCACCTCCGCGCCATGGTGAACACTCGCGCTACCCGCACCGCCCGCGCCCACCGGCGCGCACCTGAAGGCGCGCGCGTCACGCCCGGCTCCACGGCCACACGCGCACGACGGGGGCAACCCCGCCGCGAAGAGCACGCCAACTCGGGCCCTCATGCAGAAGAGCCCGAGCACAACTCCGAGCACCAGGAGCACGCGCAGTCGTCACACCCGACGCGGCGTCCGAGCGGCTCCGGTCCAGGCAGGACGGACCCCGCGCCGCACACCGCACTGCTCATGGCGCAAGAACTTCTCCGCTATCAGCCTAAAGCTGAGGCCTAGGAGCAGTGGCTGGAGCGCCTCAACCACCTCGTCGGCATTGCCATGACGCGCCCCGCTCCGTCGCAGTCTATCATGCACCCCTCCCTCGAGGGCACGGCCGCGCCAGACGCGCTTCCGCCTCCGCCCCCGCCAGGGCCTGCACCGGCTGCGACGCAGAGGGCTACCTTGCACGCGTCCTCGCCGCACGACTGCTTGATCGTCCAGCGCACCGCGCCAGACGCTCGCGTGGGGATCGAGCTCCAGCGCAACCGCCAGAACAGGCTCATGGAAGAAATCGGCCAGGCGGGCCAGCAGAACCGCAGCGCGCTGCAGCATGGGGTCGCCACGTACGCCACCGGCTGCATGGCGTTCACCCGCTCCCTGCCTGGTTCGGCCCCCGAAGTTCAGGCCGGCTCCCCCCAAGGGCTACGACGGCTCCAGCAACCCCATCGAGTTCATGCAGCTCTACACCACCTCCATCCAAGCGGAAGTCGGAGGCGACAAGGTCATGGCAAACTGGTTCTCCCACGCGCTTCGCGACTCTGTGCTGTCGTGGCTCCTGAAACTCCCCGAGGACTCAGTGAACTCTTGGGAGGAGCTCTGCAAGCAGTTTGTTTCCAACTTCAAGAGGACGTACGAGCGTGCTCTCACCCACAACGACCTGCACGCTGTGGTTCAGAAGAAGAATGAGACCCTCCGCAAGTACATCCAGCGCTTCAGCCAAGTGCGCAACAAGATACCGAACATTCCTGAAACTCAAGTCATCGCCGCCTTCCGCGAGTGCGTCACCAACAGCAGGATGCTCGAGAAGCGGGGTATCCACGACAAGCTCACCTCTGTGGTGAAACTCTTCGACCTAGGGGACAAATTCGCCAAGGCTGAAGAGAGACTCCTCTTCATCAAGATGTCCTCGAGAGGAGACGAGCACGTTGAGGGGTCCAGGAGCCAGAACAAGAAGGAGGATCCCAAGCGCAAGGCCACCACAGTGACGTGGGGCTGCCTTTCGGGTAGCCCACGATAAGGCTACCTGGGCCGCGCCAAGGACATGAAGGCCCATAGAAGGCCCACGCGGGGTACCATGTAACCTAGTCCAAGTCGGTTAGGGAGCATAACCTGCCATATCTGTAGTTGCCATCGGCACCAACCACCCGAGACCTGGCTGCCTATAAAGCCAGGAGGGTTGCTCGTCCCAAATGACACGCTCATAGCTACCGCCACAAACCCTAGCGAGATCGCAATCTCGCCATTGTAACCACAACTCGCATCAATAACCAGACAAGCAGTAGTAGGGTGTTATCCTCCGGGAGCCTGAACCTGGGTAAATCTTTGCTTGTCAGCCGTCGTGACCACCTGCACTCATCTCTCTCCCCATCAATCAACCCGGGGTGCACAACCCTGGGACTTGTCGAGTTACCACCTCGTCAATTGGCGCCGTCTGTGGGAAGTCAAACAAGTGCTAGGATCATGGTCGCTCCGGCTCCATCCGCAATGAAGATCGGCGTATCCGCCGTCAGGGAGTCTATCCGATTCGGCTCCTTCTAGTACGTCCTCCACTCGCCGGCCCACCGCTCGGTGTACACCGATCTGGACAAAGGTATACACATCACCTTCGGCTCCATATTCTGCTACATCGATAGTCGTGGTATACTCAGGTCTACGACTACCGCGCTACGCGCGACGGCGTCACCTGAATCGGCAACCACCGCGCCCGCCGAACCCGCGAAGATCGCGCCTGTCGCACCCGCGGAGGCCGCGCCCGTCGAACCCGCGAGGATCGCATCTGCTGCACCCGCGGAGAGCACGCTCACTGCACCCGCGAAGATTGCATCTGCGTCGACTACACCGACAATTTCGGCAACGGCCGCGCGGATCGGGTCTACTACCCCAACCTCGGTCGCGCGGTCGACTAAGTCAAGATCTACATCGACTATCGCACCCGCACGGGCAACCAGGAACTCGCGCACGATGTCCACATCACGCGCGCCTTCATCTTCGTGGAAATCCCAAGTCTACCCAAGCTTATCACACTCGCCCCGGCGAGCGCAAACACATGGACGATCGCGAGAAGACGCGACAGCGACTACGCCGCGCACCTGTTGCAGCAATTTTCGACCCCGAGCAAGACGCGGGCGACAGAAGCAGCAGCGGCAGCACCAACACTCTGACTCAAGTCTACCCCAAGCAAGTCTTCATGGCCGGCACAACACCGCATGACGACGACGAAGAACCCGCATATCCGCTAGAGGTGGACATGTCGGACCAGACTAAACTTGTCATCACGCGGGACGTGGCGATCCAAGCCAGGAAGCATGTGGACGAAGGCACATTCCCCCCACCCAACGCACCTCGAGACGACCACATGGCGGTCCAGTACTTGCTACGCAAGGAAGGCGAACAAATCCGCGCCGAAAAAGCCGACCTGCTCAGGCGCAAAAGGGACGCGGATGCATCGAGTGCCAGGCGAGCCGCCCTCTCCTTCACATCCTCTACAGAGGTTAACCAAGGAGCACGGCGAAACAGAGCCCGCGTTCCCCTCATGGCAGAAGCCGATCGAACAAGGCTCACCCGCAATCTCGACTCGTCCTTCGTCACCGAAGATGTGAACGGGATACCCGTCCCAAAGACGGCGAATGCCGCCCTGATCTCAGTCGAGACATACCTCCGGCTCACGCAGCCACCGGGAGGGGGACGCACGCTCCCTTCTCCACAAGCAACAAATTGCCTCCATTAGGGCAATCGAAGAAGCGCTGGCGGCCAAGGGGCCAAGCAACCGAGCGCACGAACCAACAACCTCGGGCATCCCAGCGGCACAGCGACAGCCAGTCAAGGACCTTCGCGACGTCCTGACACAGAAGACTGTGGATCGCAACCGCAAGGAGCGCTCGGCTGGTGCGGCAAACACGGACGACCATGCTGACCGCGACTTCGAGCCGTGCGGCGCGGCATGCTTCAGCTTCAACATCCGCGACACCCGCGTGCCTAAAGGCTTCAAGTTGAGAGCGTGCACACCAAAGTATGACGGGAAGCAAGACCCAAAACTGTGGCTCGAAGACTACCTCATCGCCTGCACCTGCCAAGGCGGGACGTCGACTACGGCAATGCAATACATCCAGCTCCTGCTGACGGACTCGGCACGCGGGTGTCTCACAAGCCAACCCAAAGACTCTTTCCGAACATGGGTAGAATTACAGGATAAATTCATCAAGAGTTTCTCGGGAACATTCGCAAGGCCAACGACCTACATTGAGTTGCAGGCCCGCAAGCAAGGAAAGGATGAGTCGCTCCGCTCCTACATCCAGCGATGGACACTCCTCCGCAATACCATGGAACCCGTATATGAAGATCGAGTGATGGATGCCTTCATGCACGGGGTCGCTCGCCGCGACCTCCGCGAGGAATTCGGTAGGCTCCAGCCGAATACCACAATAGAGCTCATGAAGACAGCCAACCAATGGCCGAAGGAGAGGACTATGTCCGCGAAACTTCCCCCAAAAAAGAGGGCGAAACAAGCAACTGGCGTGAGGCACGCCAAAAGAAGAAGCCACGTTACACCCACGATTCAATCGAATTAGTTGCGGCGGGCTATGAACCCCCTGTGAGGACAAACGCGACAACAGCCGACAGTACGATCAAGGTCGGCAGCCTAGCTCGAGTCAGTATAACCGTGGCAGCAGCAGCATCGGCCACAATGATGGAAGCCAGAAGCGCGAGTGGAAGCGCCCGTTGACCCCAGCAAAGGAGCTGATGAAACCCTGTAAGCACCACTCGTTCCGCAACCCGGAGACAGGCAAATGGGGTTCCAGCCACCCGTTAAAGGATTGTCGCAAAGCAAGAAAGATATACCAAGCCATGCAGCAAATCATCGCCCCAGTACAGGCCATACAGGCGGCACAGCAGCTAGCCATCCAGGCAGCACGCGCAAACAACAACCAGGTGCAGGCGGCAGGAGCGTTCCCCCAGCCGCAGCAACAGCAACAGCAACAAGGCCAGTCGGCAGCAACCGACACGTACCCACCCGCACGAGGACAGCTGAACATGATCCAGAGGGGACCCCCGTCGAACAGGCGCTAGAAAATTATCACACGCCAAGTACTTCAAGCCATCAACAGCCCGCGCGCGGTACCAGACTACCTGCGCGGGTCGGAGACACCAATCACATTTTACAGGGCAGACCACCCATCAGAGGTAATCCGACCCGGGCACGCCGCACTCGTGATTGAAGCCTTGATCGGCGACTACAGCTTGAAGAAGGTGTTCATGGACGGAGGCAGCGGCATCAACATCATATTCGTTGACACCCTGAGAAGAATGAACAGGTCGACAGAGAAATTGCCGGAATCGGAAACCACCTTCCACGGCATAGTACCAGGGCAAGCAATCACGCCCATGGGAACAATCACACTCGACGTCATCCTCGGTACACCCGAGCACTTCAGGAAGGAGTCGATAGACTTTGAGGTCGTCGACTGGAAGTCACAATACCACGCCATCCTCGGGCGCCCAACCTTTGCCAGGTTCATGGCAGTACCCCACTACGCCTACCTGATGATAAAGCTGCCTGGGCCGAAAGGAGTAATAACCGTACGCGGCGACTTCGGGCTCTCCAACAGCTGCGACCGCGAGTTCGCCAAGATTTCTGAGTTCTTCGGAGTCGAAGAACACTTCAAGGCCATATCAGCCGACAACGACAAGACCGTCTTCCCAACTCGCAAGAAGCATGCCAAAGAGGCAGCATTCAACACGAACGACGACACCGTCACCCACCAAGTCCATCCGACTGACAGCAGAAAGACGGTCAAGGTCTCGTCAAGTCTGACCCCCGCATAGGAAAGCGCGCTCGTCGAGTTCCTACGTGAGAACTGGAAGATCTTCGCATGGCAACCTTCTGACATGCCAGGGATACCCAGGGAACTCGCCGAGCACTCTCTGAAAGTCCACAAGGACGCAAGACCAGTCAAACAATCCATGCGACGCTTCTCAGGACCCAAGCGAGACGCGATCACCATGGAAGTCGACAGACTACTGCATGCCAAGTTCATCCGAGAGATCAAGGACTCGGACTGGGTCGCCAACCCGGTCCTAGTAGAGAAAAAGAAGACGAAGAAACTACGCATGTGCGTTGACTTCACCGCAGTCAACAAGTGCCGCCCCAAGGACCACTTCCCGCTCCCGCAGATAGACCAGATCATCGACTCGACAGCAGGTTGCGAGCGCATGTCCTTCCTGGATGCCTACTCAGGTTACCAGCAGATCAGGCTAAAAGTCGAGGACGAAGAGAAAACGGCCTTCATCACACCCGACGGCGTCTTTTGCTACTAGACGATGCCGTTTGGGTTAAAAAACGCAGGTGCCACGTACCAGCGGACAATCCAAGCATGCCTCAAGGGGCTAATCGGGCAGATCGTCCAAATCTACGTCGATGACATCGTTGTCACGACCCCAAAGGAGGATACCCTAGTCGACGACCTCCGCAAGGTCTTCGCCGCACTTGATGTATATCAGATCAAGCTCAACCCAGAGAAGTGCGTGTTCGGCGTGCCAGCGGAGAGCTACTAGGGTACCTCGTATCCGCAAGAGGAATCGAAGCAAACCCCGAGAAGGTGCAGAACATACTCACAATGCCAGCACCAACCAAGCTCCGGGAGGTGCAACGATAAGCCGGCCGAGTCGCAGCTCTCAGCCGGTTGATTAGTAAGTTGGGAGAGAAAGCCTTACCTTTCTACCAACTGATGAAGAAGACGGACAAGTTCGAGTGGACACAGGAGGCGCAGGACGCATTCGACCATCTCAAGACAACCCTGACAACCTCTCCGGTCCTCGTGGCACCACTGGAAAACGAGCCGTTACACTTATACGTCTCAGCAACAAACAGGGTGGTGAGCACAGTCCTCGTAGTCGAATGGGAAGAAGAAGGGCACAGCCACCCGGTCCAAGCAGAACTACCCGCATTACCAGAAGCTCATCGAAGTCCTCACCCTGTCCAAGCAGAACTACCCGCATTACCAGAAGCTGGCATACGAAGTCTTCATCACCTTCAGGAAGGTCGTCCACTACTTCTCCGAGCACCCGATCACGGTGGTAAGCTCCTCTGGACTAGCAGACATTCTCACAAACAAACGCTCAACAGGACGAGTCGCCAAGTGGGTTGTCGAGCTAGGACCATGGGGGCTGAAGTATGCTCACCCGAAGTCCATCAAAATCCTAGGTCGCCACCCGACATACTCGGGGGCTGCGCCAAACAGGTAACACTTGTAATCCTAGGCTGCCACTCGACCTACTCGGGGGCTACGCCATGCAGGCCTTAGCAAAAATCCTAGGCCGCCACTCGAACAACTCGGGGGCTGCGCCATACAGGCCAAGTTACAAAAATCCTAAGTCGCCACCTGATAAAGTCAGAGACTGCGACATACAGGTCACACTTGGGAAAACCTAGGCCGTCGCCTAACATACTAGGCGACTGCGCCAAACAGGTCGAAAATCAAAATAGGCATTTACACTTCCGAGCAAGCAGATCAATTCTCATTACTCGCAAGTACTTTTAATCTAGTACATTACGACTTGCACAGGCACATTTGCCCTCTTTAGCTAACCCTGTACATCAGACGACAGCTACTCTAAACAGCAGGCTCGGCCTTCGGTGCATCGAGGGGACCTACAAGGCGCTCACTCAGGTCCTGAACCTGCCTGATAATTCGGCGTGCAGCCGCTAAGGTCTCGTCGAAGTCGTCATCACCAGGCACGCCATCAAGCACCCTGTCGAGCGGAAGATGCGGCCGATGCATCCGGACGTATGCCAACGCCGCATTCGTCCCAGCCACAAGTTGGGCGTCAACAACCTCCTTCAGCCCTTCACCATTGCGAAACCTCTCCAGCAAGGCGGACAGCCCCTTCGGCTGCGCGTTATGCGGGAAGTACACACGATTGATGTGCCAGAGTGTCTTCCGGCAATTCTCCAGAAGAAAAGCAGCACGCCATGTACGATCAAGCATGGTGGCAAGGACGCGCCCTCTCGACTTGTTCACCCAGAACTACCGAGCTTCGTAGGAGTCGCCGGACGCCTCTCGGGTAACTCGCTCTTCAACGCGAGCCCGCTCAGCCTCCCAATCTGGATTAACATTTGCACACATAAACTGCAAGTCAGAACGAGCAAGCTTCAGCAAAGAAAGCAGCCGCCAAAAGGATACAAACCTTGCAGCTGTCGACTGATCAGATCGATCTCCCCAAGCAAAAAATCCTCACGTCGTGAGAACTCCGCCGTAGGATGCGACCGGGAGCGGTGCAGCAGCCGCTCAGTATTCTTCAGGGTTGCCTCAAGCTCAACCACCTTGTTCTTCAGGTATGTGATTATCCGCTGATCATTTACGGTACGTGGAGGAGTCGGCGCCGCCCGACGACGGCGAGCACCCGAAGAAGAAGCCTCGCCACTCGGCTCAGTCGCAGGAGAAGAAGAAGCACCACCGCGCACAACATTCTGCCACGAATACGCAGAGTCAATACAATCATACGACTGCGAAGCACAGTTAAACTCGGCAGAAAGAAAGTCAGTTCTAGCAAAAGCACTATTGAAGGCCAAAAGACCTGGCAGGACAATATTCATTACAGAGCCAGAAGTTCAAAATACATACCACGGCGACTGCCCAATTCCTAAAGCTATGCCTACTCTAAGGCTGCAGACTGCGACCGGGAGCGACCCTTCCGAGCGGCAGCCGCTTCAGTTGCCTTAGCAAGGGCCCTCTCGAAGAGTGCCACAAGCTGCATGGCTAGCTGTGAAGCACGCTCCTTCACGCCACTCAGCGACGCGGTTCGGCCATCGGGTTTGCGGGGAAAGCCGCTGACGACCTTCTCAAAGTCACCTGGAACCTGATGCCCTAAGAGGAGCTGGAAGGTGAGCTCGGAGCCGCGTATCGTCTGCGACCGCGTGAAGTCGGCGATGGTGGTCGCATCCTCAAACGGCGCAGCAAGGGCGTCCACGGCTGCCGGCCGCTGGTCGCCCGGGAAGATACTCTGGTGCACCACAGTGAGGGCTCCAGTCGATTTCTTCAACGCGGCTACGGACTTCTTCATAGCGTCGGATGCATAGGCGCAGACCCGGTCGAGGAAGCCGACTGCAGTCGCCAAGTCAACCGAGTCACTCGACGCGTCTTCCGGAGGAGCTCCACCGCAAATCTCTGCGCAAAGGGTTCAAGGTTAGACAAAGAAAAAGACCAAGACATAGTAGGCTTTAGGCCGAAACTTACCCCCAAGAACACCGGCGAGTGAGAGGAGACGACCGACTTGAGTCTTCTCCTGGGCGACCCGCGCCATCTCCCGCTCTCGAGACTCATGAAGGGCCGTCTCAAGCTCAGCAACCCGCCCAGTAGCCTGGTCCAGAGAAGCACGCAGCTGGTCCCTCTCCTTCTCCAGGCGAACATAAGCCGCGGCTGCGTCAAGCTGCTGACGGTAGTACGGCTGAAACAAAAGCAAGATGTTAATAAAGTTGCGGGCGACTATACTAGTCACCCACACCTTCGGGGGCTACTCCCATCGGGAGCGCTGATCGCGCACCCGATGAAAACTCAAGAATACAAGTACAAGCATAAAGGACTTACGTGGTCCAGGAGGTCAGGGTCCTCTGAAGCCGAAGGAGGATCGCGGCTAGACGATGCAACGCCAGCAGGCTCAGCACGCGCCTTCTCCACTACCGCCTGAGTCCCCAGTTCAGTCGAAGGGGCGGATGTATACTCCACGTCCCGAAGGGGGGAGCTAACATCGCCAGAACGATGGCTGCAGCGAAAACGAGCACACTTGTCAACTCAAACGTTGCAACTACAAAACACAACTCGAAGGAAACATATCATCAAGAAGCTCACCTGGGGGTTCCAAGGTCGTCGTAACTCTCCAAGGAGGGCGACGGCATCCGCGCGAAAGAACGAGGAGCCGTGGAGCTGACTGGAGGAACATTCAGGGGCTCATCCCAGCCACCCGAGGACCGCGCACCCGACGACGTCGCGACGGCCTCCTCCAGAGTATAGTCGGCATCCTTAGCAGGTGACGACGCAGTAGCAGAGTCGCCACGGATCGGGAGCTTCCGCTTTTTCCGCACGGGTTCCTCCACTTCATCTTCTTCCTCCACCTCTTCGTGGGGAGAATGTGCGGAAGGAATCTCTTCGTCGTCGTCCTCCTCCTCGACAAACTTCGACCCATCGTCGGGTCCGTTCTAGGGAAGAGGAGGAAGGCTGATCAACAAAGACCGACCCTGAAGCAAGTAGACACAAGTCGAATCAAGAAGAAGGTAGACGCAAGTCGAGTCAAGACAAAAGAAAAACAGGCCAAGACTCACCTCAGGAACGGGGTTCGATGCCCCGTAAGCAGCAACCGGGCACTTGACGTTGCACGTGTCCGCGACTCGGAGGCTGGTGATGGACCTTACTTTGGTTTCCACCTCCTCATCGTCAAGCGGATCGGTGCTGACGCCCTCGGCGGCCCACATCAGGTGAGGCCGAGCGCTGAGCGGCTGCACCCGAAGACGGAAGAAGGTGGCCATCAGGAAGACGCCACCCGCCTCGCGCCCAAGGGTCTAGGTCAGATCGCGCAGCAGGCCCAGCAGGGGCCGCACGGCCTCCTTCTCCACAGCAGTTAGCGAGTGCGTCCAGGCGACAGTCTTCCGCAGCCCACGTCCGCTGTCGAATGCATCCAGGCCGTCCTGGTTCGACTGAACGTAGAGCCACCTCTTGCGCCATCCCTGGACGGAGTCGCACTTCTTCATCTGGAAGTACGCTGTGTCACCACGCACTTGGATTCCGAAGCCGCCCACGGGAAAGGGCAACCCGCTCCTCCCAACGTTCTTGCGAACGAGAAAGAGCGACTTCCACAATGCCCAATGGGGCGCGACACCCAGAAAGCACTCGCAGAGCACGATGAAGCCCGCGATGCTCAAGACGCCATTGGGGGTCAGATCGTGGATCTGAACCCCATAGGCGTACAGGAGACCGTGCATAAAATCGTGCATGGGGAACCCGAAGCCCCGCGGAAGGAAATCCACGAAGCAAACAGGTTCCCCGTCGCGGGGAGTGGGGAAAACCTCTTTGCCAGGCGCGCGTACCTGGACTTGGTCAGCAGGTGGAAGAAGACCCTGAGCGCGGAGGAGTTCCACCTCGGCCTTCTTCACCGACGATCTCTGCCAGTCGCCGTCGGGCTTCTTCATCAGCCCGGCTTCGTCAGCGGCGGCAGAGGAGCCAGCGGCGCTCTTCGGCTTGCCCATGGTGCCGCGAGGCAGCACAAGGTGTACAGACAGATTGCACGGAGCTCTGGATGGCGGCGAAAATGGTTGAGCGCAGAGGAAATGGAGGATAGAGCGATTGGAGAAGATGAAGTCCCTCGCGTCAAAACGCAGTACTTATGCCTCGAAAAGTCTCATCTCAACCGTCCACAGAACAAGGGCTCCGAGCAGACACATCCGGCCGTCCACGTGTCGCACGAGGAAACCAACCGTCGCCGCCTACTTCGTCTACTACGCACGAAAACCGAGGCGTCATCATCATGCCATGCAAATTTCGCGCCCAGTTCGGAGACGTGACAACTACTGACCGCGGTCAGCTCTGACAGCGGGGCCCGCCACGTCACGTCCCATCGGGCGCAGAGGCGTGCAATGGATCGTCAACAGTGACGTCATCAAGCCAACGGCTCCAAAATCAACTGAAACAACTCGACAGAGTGATTCGAGTAGTAAGATTCAAAGCTGAAACCAACAAAGTAGGATCGGCTGTTGATCCGAGAACCCGAAGAAATCATTCGGGTGGCAAAGAAAAAACAGAGTATGCTCGAGTAGCCGAATCCATCCACAAGTAAGCAAACAGGCCGAATAAAAGTAAGCTTCACAAGAAGACGAGGCAAAGTAATTCGACTCCAAAGGTTACTCCCATCGGGAGCGGCCGGTTCGACTGAAGAAATCGAGTTCAAGCTCAAGATCAAGCAATCCAATGGCGCGTCCAGGAGGAAGGAGTCCTTTGCTCGACTCTAAACTTCGACCAAGCACTCGGGGGCTACTGACGTGGGGCTGCCTTTCGGGTAGCCCACGATAAGGCTACCTGGGCCGCGCCAAGGACATGAAGGCCCATAGAAGGCCCACGCGGGGTACCATGTAACCTAGTCCAAGTCGGTTAGGGAGCATAACCTGCCATATCTGTAGTTGCCATCGGCACCAACCACCCGAGACCTGGCTGCCTATAAAGTCAGGAGGGTTGCTCGTCCCAAAGGACACGCTCATAGCTACCGCCACAAACCCTAGCGAGATCGCAATCTCGCCATTGTAACCACAACTCGCATCAATAACCAGACAAGCAGGAGTAGGGTGTTATCCTCCGGGAGCCTGAACCTGGGTAAATCCTTGCTTGTCAGCCGTCGTGACCACCTGCACTCATCTCTCTCCCCATCAATCAACCCGGGGTGCACAACCTTAGGACTTGTCGAGTTACCACCTCGTCACACGGTCCTCGCGGCAGAGCCTGACGCGAAGGGCACCCGCAGGGACTCTCCCGAGCCTGGAGAGAGGAAAGACGACCACCGCCCATTCTCCATCAACCACAATAGGCGTGGTCACTCCACCGAGACTTGGTTCGACCTCAAGAGGCTGAGAAAGGAGCGCGAACAAGCAGAGGGCAGCGGCAGCCGCGGTCGAGGCCGTGGCTACCGCGGAAGTGGGCGCAAGAGCGGCTACTAGAAACCATCTGGCAACCAGGCCAACACTGCGGAGAGGAATGGCAACCTCCCTGACGAGGAAGATGGTGGCTATCAAGCTCCAAGAGGCGCCATGGCCTGCATGCTCGGTGGAGCACAGGCACCAAAGTCGAACAATGAGTTCACCCAGTTGGCTCACGAACTCAATGCCGCCCTCCCCAACCTCGAGACCTCCAGGCCCCTCAAGTGGTCGCAGTACACCATTGCTTTCGACGCTCAAGACCACCCCAAGTCCACCAAGACTGTTGGAACCCTCCCGCTGGTCTGCAGCCCCACAATCGACAACATCGCAGTCTCCAAGACGCTCATTGATGGTGGAGCAGGCCTGAATGTCATCTCCATTGAGACGTTCGAAGCGCTTCAAGTGCCCTACGAGCGGCTCATGCCCTCTAGAACCTTCACGGGAGTCACCAGCGGCTCGATCGAGCCTCTGGGGCAGGTCAGGCTCGCCGTCACCTTATGAAGAGAGGAGAACTACCGCACCGAGCACATCAACTTCGACGTTGCACACATCGGGCTGCCGTACAACGCCATCCTCAGCTACCGCGCACTCACGAAATTCATGGCCGTCATGCATCATGCCTACAACATGGTCAAGATCCCCGGCAGCGCTGGCACAATCACCATCCGTGGACATGTCCTGGATGCCACGCGCGCTGTCGAGACGGCCTACTAGGCAGCCACCATGGAGTTCCCCGCAGACGAGGACGTGGAGCCTCTCGAGAGACCTACGAACAAGAAGCAGCTGTTCTCCCAGGAGCCAGCCGCTACAAAGAAAGTCTCTCTAAGCTTCAGCAGCTCGGGGGCTGCGGGCTCGGGGGGTAGCGTCACCATTGGCGCTGCGCTGCCTCCCAAATAGGAAACCACGCTCGTTGCCTTCCTCCGTACAAACTCTGACATGTTCACGTGGACACCGTCAGATATGTCCGGTGTACCGAGGGAGGTGATCGAGCACCACTTAGCCATGTGTCCAAACGCGCGCCCCGTCAAGCAAAAAGCAAGAGAACAAGCCCCCGAGAAGCAAGCATTCATCGTCAAAGAGGTCGACAAGCCAAAAGCAGCAAAGGTCGTCCGCGAGGTCGCACGCCCTACTTGGCTCAACAACGACGTGGTCGTCCCACAACCCGACGGAGGAGGCCGCCTCTGCATCGACTACACTGATGTGAACAAGGGTTGCCCCAAGGACCCTTATCCCATGCCAAGAATCGACCAGACTGTGGACTCCACGGCAGGCTGCGACCTCCTCTGCTTCCTCGATGCCTTCTCTGGTTATCATCAGATAAAAATGGCTAAGGAAGATGAGGAGAAGACGGCTTTCCTCACCCCTTGCAGTATGTATTGCTATGTCTGCATGCCCTTCGGCCTAAAAAAACGCCGGAGCCACTTTCTAGAGGCTAATGAGGATAGCGCTTGGCGAGCAAATGGGCAGAAATGCCGAGGCTTATGTCAATGACATTGTCGTAAAATCTCGAGAGGGAAATACTCTCCTCAGGGACCTTGAAGAGACTTTCGCCAGCTTGCGCAAGGTGAACATCAAGCTCAACCCCGCCAAGTGTGTCTTCGGAGTGCCTTCAGGCAAATTGCTTTGTTTCCTCGTGTCCCACCGGGGCATAGAGGCAAACCCTGACAAAATCAAGGCCATAGAGGAAATGCAACCTCCACGCCGGCTCAAGGACATGCAACGCCTAGCAGGTTGCATGGCCAGCTTGGGTAGATTCATCTCCAAGTTCGGCGAAAGAGCCCTGCCGTTTTTCAAGATCATGAAAAGAACCGGCACTTTCAAGTGGACCCCTGAAGCGGAAAAAGCATTTGTGGACTTGAAGAGGTACCTTGCCAGCCCACCAGTCATGGTCGCCCCAAGGACAGGCGAGCACTTGAAGCTGTATCTATCAGCCACTCCACAGACCGCCAGTGCCGTCCTTGTGGTAGAAAGGGAAGAGCTAATACTCCACAAGAAGAGTGCAACTACTCCAAAGCCAAAGCCCCCTGATGAAGAGCTCGACAAAGGAATAGGCCTGGCAAAACCACCGCCAGGGCAAAATCTTACCACAACTTCGAAGGAAATCTCTACCGCAAGCGCCCAAACGGCATTGCGCTCAAGTGCGTTCCTCTTGAAGAAGGCAAAACGCTGATCAAGGACATCCACAACGGAGAATGCGGCCACCATTCGTGCGCCCAAACCCTCGCAGGAAAAGTCTTCAGGAGCGGCTTCTACTGGCCTCAAGCACTTCAGGATGCAGTGGACATCGTTCAAGCATGTGAAGCTTGCCAATTACACGCCAAGCAAATCCACCAACTTACACTGGGGCTACAGACCATTCCGCTCTCCTGGCCGTTCGCGGTCTGGGGGCTGGACATCCTGGGACATTTCCCAACAGCTGAAGGGGGATATCGCTACCTCTTTGTGGCCATCGACAAGTTCACTAAGTGGCCCGAAGTGGAGGCGACGAGCACAATTACAGCAGGCGCGGCGGTGAAATTTATCAAAGGCCTGGTCTACCGCTTCGGAGTGCCTAACCGCATCATCACCGACAATGGCTCGCAATTCACCAGTGGCATCTTCAGAGCTTACTGTGAAAGGATGGACATCAAGCTCTGCTTTGCCCCAGTCGCTCATCCGCAGAGCAACGGACAGGCTGAGCGAGCAAACGCAGAAGTCCTCAAGGGACTAAAGACCAGGACGTTCGACATCCTCAAAGGTCACGGCAAGGGCTGGATCAGCGAGCTCCCTTCGGTGCTCTGGTCTATCCGCACAACGCCACCCAAGCCTACGGGGGAAACATCGTTCGCCCTCGTTTATGGAGCCGAAGCAGTCCTCCCCACAGAGATAAAGCATAGATCCCCACGGGTCCTTGCCTTTAACGAGGACCAGCAAGAGGACCTCCACAATGACGACCTGCTACTCCTCGAGGGACTACGACGCCGTGCCGCCCTCCGGGCGGCCAAATACCAGCAGGACCTGAGACGCTATCATAGCCGCAACGTGCGCTCAAGTACCCTGGAGGCAGGCGATCTCGTCCTCAGGAGAATCCTCTCCAGGGAAGGCCTCCACAAGCTGTCGCCGATGTGGGAAGGTCCCTATAGGGTCACCCACATCGCTTGGCGTGGCGCGGCTCGTCTCGAGACTCAAGATGGCATCCCCGTCAAAAACCCGTGGAACATCATGCACCTGCGCAAGTTCTACCCGTGATCATTGTCACGCGCGTGATCATTGTCACGTCAAGACATCTAGCGGAAGAGGCAGCTTACGGCTGAACCTCCAAGCATTTTTTGTCTCTAGAGGTTAAAAGCTCACGACTTAAACCTCCCAAAAAAAAATGTCCCCATAAGGAACAAACGCAAACGTGATCATCGTCACGCGCGTTATCATTGCCACGTCAAGACATCTGGCGGAAGAGGCGGCTTACGGCTCAACCTCCAAGCATTTTTGTTTCCAGAGGTTAAAAGCTCACGGCTTAAACCTCCAAGCTCCAAAGGCTTCTCTCGAGTGTCAACCCTCCGAGCTCTCCATGTAACGAGCCATCTCAGTCCGTTGAGAGTCTCTGCCACTAATGGGTGGTCCCCATGCATCGACATGGTCAAAACATTAACTTGGCAACTCCAAGCATAATGAGACAATTTCGTTCCCAAGTGAACTTAGCGCTATGGCGCCGCTATGTAATATTTGGTGAGTTTTATTTACGCATTATTTTGGTGAAATGTGCACTTATATCTCTCCACATGCGTATCGCACGAGCGGGGGCTGAGTACGGTGCCAGTGCCTCAAACGACACACCAGCAGCACTGCAAAATCCAAGGATCCGAGCTCTGGCTAGAGGGCAAGAACCCACAAACACGCCATCTCTAGAGAGGACCTTGGTACTTACTCTCCTCGCGAGGAATGCCTGAGGGGACCTATAAGCGCGCACGAGTCTCCTGTACCGTGCACCAGCGTTTGGGTTCGCCTCTCTAACATCTGTAGGGAAGAAATGCTCCCGCAAGCCTGAGGAGGCGTCCGGGAACGATCCCTCAAGAGGACCTCCTCGCCAGGCAAAAAGCCTCTACAGGGCGAAAACCTCGAGAAGCTAAGTCTCGTACCTGCGCCTTAAGAGCTTTTTCCCCCACTAGCACACGTTTGCCCCTCAGGCGACTTCGCTTTCCCTTACGCTTGATGGACTTCTCGTACGTCTAAGGGGGGCACTTGAGCATCGCGACTCAGGGCTCTTACCTCTCTAGGCCTAAACTCTCCCCGGCCTTGCAGTGTCATTGCTCTAGCATACAGAAGTGGCGGAGTCATGGAAAAAAGAGATGGGTCTTATCGACGCAGAGAACAAACAGACATGAAGATGAGTCCAAAGAGACCTATTGAGGGGCACGCAAGCTAGAAGCAAATTGCAAACACGAGTATATTACATGCCAAAAGGTCGCAAATGTCTAAGCATAAATTTTATCAGATATAAGCGCACGCAGGCGCAATGGCAAATAGCTCAGGCGGAGCCATCATCATCCTGGACCTCCTCCACTGCGCCCTCCTCGGTCTCGGCAGAGGCGGCCTCCTCCTCGCTGTCCTCAGCAGCGGCCTCCTCACGCTTGAAGCGGTTGCAGAAAGCATCGACTTGGAGACCCGCCGCGCGCCCTCGCCTTGGGGAGCCTCTGTCACGGTGGAGAGGTCAAAGCCTGGCGTGAGGATGCCGAGGTTTGTGAAGATGTGGTCGACGACCACCCCCAGGAGTTACCGGCTCTCATCCTCTATCACTTCGCGGAGATCAGCGATAGGGCCCACGAGCGCCGTGAAGAGCTGGTCGAGGAAGACCAGGTACATGGCAGCATCGCCACGGCCCCGAACATCGGCGTGTGGCGTGTCCGCCCCAAGCTGGGCGGAAAGCTCGTTACCCCGGGCGACCAGCGCTTTGAGCATGCGCTCCCGTTGCCTCGTGAGCGAACGAGCCACCGCGGCAGAGTCAGCCGCCTCCGTTGCCCGCTCCATCGCGGGAGCCACCTGCTCCTCCACGTCCTTGGCCAGGGTGTTGAGGTCATGGACCGCCTCGCTGCGGTCCTCCTCCGCCCGGCGTCGACCATCCTTGGCGCGCTTGAGGCGGGCCTCTAGCTTGGAGTTGGCCTTCTCAAGCTCAGCGATCCGCTGTGCATCGGCGGCGTGCCTGGCCTTTAAGCGGTCCTCCTGCTTCTGGGCCAAGTCGCGGTACTCCTGGGCTTTGGTCAGCCTGTACTGCTTCTCGCGCTCCTTGAGAGCCTCCTCCGCCTCCTTCTTCTTCTCAGAAAATCGCTGCTCGAAGCGCTCATAAGCACGCTTCTGGGCAGCGACGTTCTCGTCGTACTGGCGGAGCGCCTAGGCCAGGTCCGCCTCGCGTGCCTCAAGTTCCTCGCGCTGGGTTGCAAGCGCGCCTTCCGCCTGAAGCCGCTGCTCGTCGCGCAGCCGCACCTCCCTCTCCTTGAGGGCCAGATGCCGCTCGCGCTCGGCGAGGCCCTAGCGGTCCTCCTCCAGGGTCCCCTGCGCGGCCTGATGGGCGAGAAAAGCTGGGCCTCCAGCTGGCTCAGCTCGTGGCATTTTTGCGGCAACGAGCCCTCCATAGCCTCGCGCTCGGCCGTTGCTGCGGGCAGGAGATGAGCTGTGGCGTCGCGTTCCTCTTGGAGGGGTGCAAGGAGTTCTGCGGCGTCACGGATGGCCACCTTGCGGACCTCCTTGGCGAAGCGGGTGGCCTCCTCGCGCGCGGCCTGCAGAGCCAAGTCCTCCTGCCGGCCGGCCTCGACAGCCGCATTGAAGGACGCCCACGACCTCGCGAGCTCCTCCCGCAGCTGGGCGAGCTGTATGTCCCCAAGGGAGAGATGCGCCTCCAGGCCCTCTAGGGACTCCCTCACGAGGCCAAAGGCGACCTCGCGGCACCCCGTGCTCCAGTCCCAGCCACGGAGCACCAGGTCTTGGCTTGTCGAGGGTCCATCCCCGGCGTCAAGTCCCGAGAGCCTGGCCCCGGGGTGCGCTCGGGGGCTAGGCTGTGCTCCGTCCCTGCCCGCGCCAGCGTCCTCCTCGGCGCCTGTCAGACCCTGAATTCAAGCTACACAAACAAAACGTACCGGTTGGGCCACACAACCAAGAACATACTGGGGTTACCAATCCCAGGAAGAATCAGGCCATGCTCGGAATGGATCATCGGCCGACAGTTCTTGGCGACCCCAACGTCACGTACGTTTCCAGATTGTGCACGAAAGAATCCAATAAGTCTTCCAACTCGTATACTTCAACCATACACACATGGTATACGAGTCGGATTTTTAACAAGTCGAAACCACAGAATAAACCTAAGACACAAAGAAAGGAAATAATATCCAAAAGCTCTCACTGAGCAAAAATATATCAAATGGCACCAATCAGAGGACACATGTCCCAACATTACATCAAGCAGCGGAAACAAACCGGTCTGAGTACAGACAAGAAGCAAAGGGCTCAAGGCCGAAACGAAAAAGAAGGCCCATCCACGCAGTCCACCAGGAAGTAGCCCAGGGGAACTCTAACTACTCGTCGTAGCTCTCGTCGTCGAACTCCACGTAGTATCCACCCAACTGGTCGAGTGAAGGATCCTCAACTGCAGAAAAACCACAGCCCGCGAACGGGTCAATACACCGAAGCGTATCGAACAAACTTAGGCTAACAGGTTACAAAACTGTAAGATTCCCAAAATATGGGGGTAAGTGTACTTAGCGGCCGCAGCTCTAACAAACTAAGGAGACACGCTAAACTTCCGTCTAATCAGAGAGGGATAAGAGAGCGTTTAAATATCCACCTACAACTGACACCAGTCATAACCCATTCTCGAATTAACCCCCTCAACCAAGTATGAGGAAGCAATCCGGGAAAACTCACACTTAACAATTTTAGTTACCATTTAGGATGTAGTTAATACTATATTACTAGTCACATTAACTAACGATGATTAGGTGTAAGTTGTCTAGATCTTGTTAGCCAGCATCATCACCAAAGTCGTCCATAACCGTCGACACGGCTCATCGATAAGATTATACCCTGCAGGGGTGCACTACAGTACCCATACTCGCATGATCAACCCGCTAAGGCCTCTCAACACGACTTATTCCTTCACTACAGCAAGTCCAAGTGCCACCCATATGAGTTGTTACCCGCGTCAGGAGTCCGGCCGAATCTCAATTGCGGACTCATTAGTTTGTGTCCACGCGCCATGCGGCTCAAACCACAGTAGGAACTGTCCGCTTCGCGCGCACCACCCCCCATATGACCCCCCGTATCAAGTAACCTCTCATCGATCATCATCATCATCATGCCCATGCATATGAGCAAAAGGAAAACCCGAACTACTTGCGACACATGGACGAGCTGCGGATCCGTTCAAAGTCGAGGGGGGCTCCATTGGGCCACCCACAAGTGGTTAGTGCGCTCAAAGTTGGATCCGAGGACAAAATCTCAGTTCCTAGGTCGACACTGAGCAGAACAAAACACCTCGCAAGGCCTTCCGCCTGGTGCCTTATCTTTTAATTATAGAGCCCCAAATTAAGACAGCAGTTTATTATAGTAGAACAATATATCATACTAAGCATATGAGATAAAGACAAAGGAACGACTCGCTCAACCAATCCTAAGCAGGCACTACGACTCGCAAAGGCCAACAGATAAACATGCAAGGGGTTTTGGGTTGTGGGGATATAGCTGTATAGGCTGCAGGATAAACATGTGATGGGATCGCGATTCAAGAATCGATAACTAGGATAGCATAGATCAAAAGGCAGGAATGAAAACCCGACAATCGTGTAACCGGTTAGCAAAAGCTTGCCTGGCAGCTCGTAGCCTGGCACGATAGCTGGAACCTCAATGTCGTAGGTACTCGCAGCAGTCACGTCGTCGTCTACCCAAAAAGAGCCAAACATAGACAATAGGAACAATAATCAATACAGAGATATGCGCAAACAAATGATGCTGCGAGATGGTATGAGATGATTAGGTCATATTAAAGCGGGGATGAAATCCCGGCAAAAGATTAGGGTGCAAGTTATTTGGGGATCCAACAATTTAAATGTTACTTCATATATAGCAGGTGTGGTGATCAAATTAATTTAAATGGAATAGGCATTAACTGCCCAACACCTTCCATGTTTAGTGTTTTAATTGCAAGTGATTTATTTTTAACTCAAATTAAATATTTAATAGCATGGCAAGATATGGTATAAAAGGTATGAGCATATTAAATGGAATTAGGGTATTATATAATTATTACCCCTCATACTCCATATTTAAATAATTAAATGCATTTGTTAATTTAAACTAAGCATTTAAAATAACTAATGCAAAATGACATAAGAATGTGATGTTAATGTTTATTGCATTTTTCTGATATAAAAACATCTAAAGTTTATTTAATTTGGAGTTAGGAATTAAAAGTTATGCATTTTATAAGTGTAGGGGTGGTTCTGTAAAACCCGAGGACTTATCCGTGAAAGAAAACTAGCAGAGGAGGTCCTCTGTACAAAAACAGAAAGGAAGGGGCTTCGGTGCAAAAAGACAAAGCCTCGGACTTTTCTCACCGCAGCGGGGGCATACCCAGCCACTGCCAGGCGGGGCCAGCGCCAACGTGGCGCTCACTGGACCGCGCCGGCCTGGCCGGTCGCTGACCGGTGGGCCAGGCCTGTCAGTGGGCGGCGCAAAAATGGGGCATTTACCACTGCGCCCGGGGGGATTCGAACTCGCGCGCGCGGCGTGTATGGATCGGTGGTGTTAACCACTGGAGCTGGTGCGTGTTGTTAACAGGGAAACGGAAACGCTCTTTTTAACAGGTACGGCAATCGGCTAACTGACGAAACTGAAGATCCATCGGTGCCTGACGACCTGCAGAGGACACAGCGCGCGGCGGCCGGAAAAACGACGCCGACGACCTCCTGGGAGCGGCGCTGTGGCTGCGGTGTGTGTGCGCTAGGGTGCAGGAATCGCTCGGGGGCTCGTTTTTGTGCCCAGGCCGAAGAAAGAAGACGCGGGGAGGTGGAGTTGGTGGTCGACGCCGGTGGTCCGAGGCGTGCTCGCCGGCGCAGGGGAGAGCTCCGGCGTTCCGAGACGAAAAAGAAGGGGGAAGGAGGGGTTTCCGACGGCGGCTCACCGAGGGAGGTCGGTGGCGAGTCGCGGAGGCGCGGGGAGGTCGGGAGCGGCTCGTCTGTCTCGGGGAAGAAGCTCGGCCGTGCGGCGTCGTGGAAGGAAGAAGAAGAAGCAGGGGTTCCTCCCGTCCGTCCTGCTCGCGTCAAGGGTGAAGAGGAGGTCGGGGAGGCGCTGCTGGCGTGCGGGGGAAGAAGATGGCGGCCGGAGTCATACGCAGGCGAGCTCGGGCCCGACGGCCATGGCGACGGCGTTGCGGGGAGCAGAGCGTGCGGCGGCGGGGGAGGAGGAAAATTTGGGGGCTAGGGTTAGGGTTTCGCTCCGGCTGCGCGGTTTAAAGAGAAGGGGAGAGAGGGACGGGCAAAGGGCGTGGGGGCGAGCTGCAGAGGCTCCACGCCATGGCCTCTCTGCTCCTCCACGCTGTAAAGGTGTACGGAGGAAGAGGAAGAAGAAAACGGGCCGGGCTGGGGGTTTGCTGGGCCAGGGAGTGGCCCAGTTCGGCCTGGAGCTCCCTCCCCACATTTTTTTTTTTTTTTTGGTTTTTGAATTTCCTTTTTAAAAACTTTTCTGTTTTTGTATTTTTCCAAGCAAAACAGAAAGGAACCTCATAAAAACTTTTGAGCAATTTTTGCTAGTTTCAAATTAGACATATTAATATCTAGTTTGGTTAATTATAATTAATTTGAAACTTCAAATGAATTTATTTGAAAGCATTTGAATTCAAAATAAGAATTTTTAAATTTAGAACACATTTGGGAGACATATTTAATTAAATGCAACCAATTATGGAATGATGACATGATTCAACAATTTTATTGCACACCAAAAGGAAAGATACAGTAGGGCTGTTACAACACTCCCCCCCTCAAAGGAATCACGCCCCGAGATTCTTCATGGAGCAACAAAGAGGTTGGGGTATTCGGCACGGAGATGGTCTTCACGTTCCCATGTGGCTTCCTCGTCAGAATGATTAGACCATTGAACCTTGTAGAACTTGACAGTGTTGTTACGGGTGCGACGTTCAGCTTCGTCAAGAATGCGAATCGGTTGTTCCACATAAGAGAGATCTTCTCGAAGTTCAATTGATCCATGATCAACTGCACGACCTGGATCTTTGAAGCACTTCTTGAGTTGTGACACGTGGAAGACATCGTGCACTTTGGAGAGGTTTGGAGGAAGTTCCAGACGGTAAGCCAATTCACCACGCCTTGAAAGAACGTTGAAAGGCCCAACATAACGCGGAGCGAGTTTGCCTTTGATGCCAAAGCGTTGCGTGCCTCTCAGAGGAGTGACCCGAAGGTAAGCTTGATCACCAGGTGCATAGACCATGTCCCTGTGCTTGCTATCATAATAGCTTTTCTGCCGAGACTGGGCAATCTTCAGATTGTCACAAATGATGCGAACCTTTTCTTCAGCCTCCTGGATAATATCCGGCCCAAAGAATGGACGTTCACCAGCTTGAGACCAATTGAGAGGAGTTCTACATTTGCGGCCATAGAGAGCTTCAAATGGAGCCATGCCTAGACTTGCTTGGAAGCTGTTGTTGTAGGAGAACTCAGCATACGGAAGGCAATCCTCCCATTTCATGCCAAAGGAGATAACACAAGCTCTGAGCATATCTTCCAGAATCTGGTTTACTCTTTCAACCTGTCCACTTGTCTGCGGATGGTAAGCTGTGCTGAACAGAAGTTTGGTACCCAAGGCTTTCTGAAAGCTATCCCAAAATCGAGAAGTGAAGATACTTCCATGATCTGAGCTTATTGCCAAAGGAACACCATGTAAAGGAACCAGTCTTGTCATATAGAGTTCTGCCAACTGACTAGCTGATACTGTCTCTTTGACTGGGAAGAAGTGAGCCACTTTGGAGAGACGATCAATGACAACAAAGATTGCATCGTTGCCTTTCTTGGACTTTGGAAACCCAGTAACGAAGTCCATCTCGATCTTGTCCCATTTCCAATCAGGAATTTGCAGTGGTTGAAGAAGTCCAGGTGGTCTCTGATGAACTGCCTTGACACGACAGCAAACATCACAATGAGACACATAGCGAGCAATTTCACGCTTCATCCTGGTCCACCAATAGCTTGACTTGAGATCCTGGTACATCTTTGTGCTGCCAGGGTGAATAGAAAGCGGAGTATCATGAGCCTCCTTGAGAATGAGTTCTCTTAAGCTGTCAAGTTTGGGCACTACAATGTGTTCTTCAAACAGCAAGGTACCCTTGTCATCGAGAGAGAAACTCTTGTACTTGTCCTTGCCAATGTTGTCTTTGATATTCTTGACACCAGAATCACGCAACTGTGCGGCACGGATCTTATCCTCAAGTGTAGGAGTGGCAATCAAGTTTGCAAGATAACCAGAGGGAACCACTTGAAGATTGAGTTTCTTGAATTCTTCATGAATAGGAGGTTGGATGTCCTCAACCATGAGGTTGTTGCAATATGACTTGCGACTGAGAGCATCAGCCATTACATTAGCTTTGCCTGGAGTGTAAGAGATGGTAAGATCGTAATCTGAGAGTTTCTCCAGCCACCTTGTTTGCCTGAGGTTCAAGTCTGGTTGAGTGAAGAGATATTTGAGACTCTTGTGATCAGTGAAAATCTCACAGCTGTGCCCCAACAAATAAGGTCTCCAAGCCTTGAGGTCATACATGATTGCTGCAAGTTCAAGATCATGTGTAGGATAGTTGAGCTCATGAGGCTGCAACTGACGAGATGCATAAGCCACAACTTTGCGTTCTTGCATGAGGACTGCGCCTAGTCCTTGTAGAGATGCATCGCAGAATATTTGGAAAGGTTTGGAAGTGTCTGGGCCAACTAGAACAGGAGTAGAAGTGAGTTTAGCTTTCAAGAGATTGAAACTCTCATCACACTTTGGAGTCCAAAGAAACTTTCTATCCTTCCTTGTAAGATCGGTGAGAGGCTTAGCGATTTTGGAGAAGTTCTCAACAAATCGACGGCAATAGCTAGCCATGCCAAGGAAACTCCTGACTTGTTTCACCGATGTAGGAGGCAACCACTCAACAATGGCTTTCACTTTTTCTCGATCCACAGAAATGCCTTCAGAAGAGATGACATGACCAAGGTAGGATACTTTAGGAAGCCAGAATTCACACTTGGAGAACTTGGCGTAGAGACGGTGTTCTCGGAGTTTCAACAAGATAAGACGTAGATGTTCTCCGTGTTCTTCCTCGGTTTTGGAATAGATAAGAATGTCATCGAGATAGACTACCACGAACTTATCGAGGTATTCCATGAAAACGAAGTTCATGAGACGTGAGAAAGTCGCCGGAGCATTTGTGAGACCGAAAGACATGACAGTGTATTCGTAGAGACCATAACGAGTGGTGAAAGCTGTCTTAGGAATGTCTTCTTTGCGGATCTTGATCTGGTGATAACCTGACCTCAAATCCAACTTGGAGAAAACCTTAGCACCAGCCAGTTGATCGAACAGATCGTTGATGCGAGGGAGAGGATACTTGTTCTTGATGGTTTTCTTGTTCAGAGGACGGTAGTCAACAACCAGTCGCTCAGTCGTGTCCCTCTTTTTGACAAATAGAGTAGGACAACCCCAAGGAGAAGTACTAGGTTGAATATGACCTTTCCTTTCCAACTCCTCTAGCTGTTTCTTAAGCTCAGCCAGTTCCTTGGGGCCCATCTTGTAAGGACGTTTGGAGATAGGAGCAGTGCCCGGTTCTAGTTCAATAACGAACTTGACGGCTCTGTCAGGTGGCATACCTGGTAACTCTTCAGGAAAGACGTCAGGAAAGTCTCGGACCACCGGAATAGCTTCTATGGAAAGAAGAGGATCAACATTGAGAGCGAAAAGGCGAGCCGAAGATGTTTGGTTTGGAGAATAGACTATCTGTCCAGAAGGATGAGAAAGAGTTACAGTCTTTGTGGAACAGTCTATCTTAGCTTGATTGGCCTTCAACCAATCCATGCCCAGAATGACATCAATATCAGAATTGCCGAGAATTATTAGAGATGCCAAGAAGATATGGCCTCCAATTTGGATTTCATTGTCGAGGCTTATCTTGGAAGAGTACATCTGAACACCGGGGGAAGTGACGCTAAGACCATTGTACATAGACTCGAAAGAGAGATCATGCATTTGTGCAAAAGCTTGTGATGCAAAAGAATGCGATGCGCCTGTGTCAAATAAGACCTTAGCAGGAATATGATTAACAGGGAGTATACCGAGGACAACTTCTGGAGCTTCCTCTGCTTCCTCAGCGCTGATGTGGTTCACCCGCGCAGCACGTGCCGGCGGCCTGGTGTTGGGGACGAAAGGCCTAGTCGGGGCAGGTGCGCGGACCATCGCCTGAGTTGGAGAAGGGCGAGGTGGTGGAGGAAGTGTACGGGTCTCCGGGCAGTTGTTGGAGTAGTGGCCCGGTTTCCCGCACTGGTAGCAGGTCACGTTGGGGCGAGCGCCTGTTGGCCTTGGCGGTCCTCCGAAACCCCTCATAGCAAGAGCCGGGTTCGGTGGGCGAGGCGCGAGTCCTGGAGGTCCTGGCACGTAGGTAGCTCGTGCGAAGGCGCTGTTAGGCACCCAGAGCCGACGCTTCTGAGCAGGAGTGGCGGCGATTGACGATGAAGAAGAGTTGGTCTCACGAGAGTGCTTGCGCGACTCCTCGAAGACCTTGCGCCCATGCTCCTCATTGAGCGCGATGTTGAAGAGGTCCTCGAAGTTGTCGGCCTTGACGAGGTTCAGCTTGTACTTGAGCGCGGGGTTGAAACCCTTGCGGAACTTGGCCATCTTCTTGGCCTCAGTGTTCACCTCATCTCCAGCGTAACGAGCAAGGCGATTGAACTCGCCATTGTACCCCATCACGTCCATCTTGCCTTGCGACAGCGAGTTAAACTGCTCGCGCATCCTGTCCATGAGACCTTCTGGGATGTGGTGGCGCAGGAAGGCTGCCCTGAAATCCCCCCAAGTGGTAACCCCCGCGGGAGCTCTCATAGCCTGGAAGTTTTCCCACCATGAGGCAGACTTGCCCCTAAGCAGGTAGGACACGTAAGGTACCTTGTCATGCTCAGCCACGTGGGCGATAGCAAGGGTCCTTTCCATCTCGCGAAGCCAATCATAAGCTTCCAGCGGCTCAGTGGGGGAAGCGAAGTTCCTTGGGCCCAGACCGAGGAAGTCCTTGATGGTCACACGTGCATTGCCTTCATTGCGATGCCCGTTGTTGTTTTGAGAGACTTGGTTCTCGGCCATTTGAGCCAGAACTTGCGTCATCTGACCAAGCAACTCCGTGATTGGAGGCGGTGGTGGTGCGTCCTCCGCATTGCGGTTGTTCCTGGTGTTCGTCATCCTGGAGACATTGGATATTAGAACAGCGACAAGATACACAAAGCCAGGGAAAACTTGGAAAGTCGAATTCTTGCTCAGAAAAACAGTTGCAAACTGTAGGATAACAAGGATAAGCTTCTCCCAACAAAGGTTCATAACCATATACTTAGTTAGCCATCAGTACAACCACCAAGGTTTCAGTACTACAAGGACAGCTACTAGTACAAAGTTAACCATCCGTACAACCAACACGGTTTCAGTACAAAGGATAGCTACTACAACAAGGAAAAGATACAACTCGAAGACTAGCTCTCGCTTCCCTCAGAAGACGAAACTAGGCTGCTGCGATGGGTGTAGCGACGATCGCAGTACAGGCGGTGGTCTCGCACAATGCGTCGCAACTGAACGGAGTAGGCATCTGGCGTCTGTGTCCCGTACAGTAGTGGTCCAACGTGGTCTGGATCAGTAGTGATCAGAGGACCCTGCTCTGGAATGTATCCACCCACAGCAGACAGACGACTCGGAAAAGCGAGCTGGAACCTCGGGAAAGCGTCTGGTGGGACGTTCCCCCTGTCATACTGCCCCAGGTGAGAGAGTGCCCGGTGCAGCTGCTGACGGAGTGCTGCTATCTCCAAGCGTAGAGTCCCAGCAACTGAGTCTGAAGACTGGCCAAACTGAGCGGTCATGTCCAGAGCCACGAGCTCGTACTGAGAGTCCGTGTAGGGGTAGTATGGAACATAGCAGAATGGATGGTTGTTGAAGCAGTAGTAATCCCTGCGCAGAGCCAGAGCTGCATCGTAAGCTGCCAAGTGTACTGCCATGTCCACAGTGGAAGCCTCAGCAACGTGCTTGTGCACAGTATCACCATCATCTCCGCTGACCCAAACAGTAGCTCTGTAGAAGGTCTGTCCGTAATCTCTGGGGATCTCGGACACCTGGTACTCCGGGAGGTAGCTGAAACCGACATAGTCAACCATGCTTGTGAGAAGCTTCGGGTAACCGGTAGTCTGCTCACAGTGGGTCTTACGCACCACCTGATAGTGCGCCATCTACATAGCAGTTTGAAGTAGAAGTTAGCCTCCGGAAACAAAAGGATTGATTGCACAGAACAACTTGTACAATGACCAGGAGATGAAAACCAGAGAAAGGTAGAACAACAACTGATTGATTCGAGATTGAAACTGAACATAGCCGAAGAAGTTGATAACCACCAAAGCGACACAAACCACCTGCACTATGGTACTACGGAAAACCCAGAACACGTGATGTCCTAAATTTTAAAAATTAAGGTGAGAAGGGAATTATCGTAACACTTCCTTACCAGAAGAACAGGGAGGGTGGGTGGGGAAAGAAGTAAAAGAACAGAATTCCTACTCTCACGTTTAAGATTTCCTGATAACTACAAAAATATTTTTCTAGACTCAAACAACGACCAGTAGAAGGGAACCTGAGGGCGTTTAAGCTCTGATACCAACTGTCAGACCCTGAATTCAAGCTACACAAACAAAACATACCGGTTGGGCCACACAACCAAGAACATACTGGGGTTACCAATCCCAGGAAGAATCAGGCCATGCTCGGAATGGATCATCGGCCGACAGTTCTTGGCGACCCCAACGTCACGTACGTTTCCAGATTGTGCACGAAAGAATCCAATAAGTCTTCCAACTCGTATACTTCAACCATACACACATGGTATACGAGTCGGATTTTTAACAAGTCGAAACCACAGAATAAACCTAAGACACAAAGAAAGGAAATAATATCCAAAAGCTCTCACTGAGCAAAAATATATCAAATGGCACCAATCAGAGGACACATGTCCCAACATTACATCAAGCAGCGGAAACAAACCGGTCTGAGTACAGACAAGAAGCAAAGGGCTCAAGGCCGAAACGAAAAAGAAGGCCCATCCACGCAGTCCACCAGGAAGTAGCCCAGGGGAACTCTAACTACTCGTCGTAGCTCTCGTCGTCGAACTCCACGTAGTATCCACCCAACTGGTCGAGTGAAGGATCCTCAACTGCAGAAAAACCACAGCCCGCGAACGGGTCAATACACCGAAGCGTATCGAACAAACTTAGGCTAACAGGTTACAAAACTGTAAGATTCCCAAAATATGGGGGTAAGTGTACTTAGCGGCCGCAGCTCTAACAAACTAAGGAGACACGCTAAACTTCCGTCTAATCAGAGAGGGATAAGAGAGCGTTTAAATATCCACCTACAACTGACACCAGTCATAACCCATTCTCGAATTAACCCCCTCAACCAAGTATGAGGAAGCAATCCGGGAAAACTCACACTTAACAATTTTAGTTACCATTTAGGATGTAGTTAATACTATATTACTAGTCACATTAACTAACGATGATTAGGTGTAAGTTGTCTAGATCTTGTTAGCCAGCATCATCACCAAAGTCGTCCATAACCGTGGACACGGCTCATCGATAAGATTATACCCTGCAGGGGTGCACTACAGTACCCATACTCGCATGATCAACCCGCTAAGGCCTCTCAACACGACTTATTCCTTCACTACAGCAAGTCCAAGTGCCACCCATATGAGTTGTTACCCGCGTCAGGAGTCCGGCCGAATCTCAATTGCGGACTCATTAGTTTGTGTCCACGCGCCATGCGGCTCAACCCACAGTAGGAACTGTCCGCTTCGCGCGCACCACCCCCTATATGACCCCCCGTATCAAGTAACCTCTCATCGATCATCATCATCATCATGCCCATGCATATGAGCAAAAGGAAAACCCGAACTACTTGCGACACATGGACGAGCTGCGGATCCGTTCAAAGTCGAGGGGGGCTCCATTGGGCCACCCACAAGTGGTTAGTGCGCTCAAAGTTGGATCCGAGGACAAAATCTCAGTTCCTAGGTCGACACTGAGCAGAACAAAACACCTCGCAAGGCCTTCCGCCTGGTGCCTTATCTTTTAATTATAGAGCCCCAAATTAAGACAGCAGTTTATTATAGTAGAACAATATATCATACTAAGCATATGAGATAAAGACAAAGGAACGACTCGCTCAACCAATCCTAAGCAGGAACTACGACTCGCAAAGGCCAACAGATAAACATGCAAGGGGTTTTGGGTTGTGGGGATATAGCTGTATAGGCTGCAGGATAAACATGTGATGGGATCGCGATTCAAGAATCGATAACTAGGATAGCATAGATCAAAAGGCAGGAATGAAAACCCGACAATCGTGTAACCGGTTAGCAAAAGCTTGCCTGGCAGCTCGTAGCCTGGCACGATAGCTGGAACCTCAATGTCGTAGGTACTCGCAGCAGTCACGTCGTCGTCTACCCAAAAAGAGCCAAACATAGACAATAGGAACAATAATCAATACAGAGATATGCGCAAACAAATGATGCTGCGAGATGGTATGAGATGATTAGGTCATATTAAAGCGGGGATGAAATCCCGGCAAAAGATTAGGGTGCAAGTTATTTGGGGATCCAACAATTTAAATGTTACTTCATATATAGCAGGTGTGGTGATCAAATTAATTTAAATGGAATAGGCATTAACTGCCCAACACCTTCCATGTTTAGTGTTTTAATTGCAAGTGATTTATTTTTAACTCAAATTAAATATTTAATAGCATGGCAAGATATGGTATAAAAGGTATGAGCATATTAAATGGAATTAGGGTATTATATAATTATTACCCCTCATACTCCATATTTAAATAATTAAATGCATTTGTTAATTTAAACTAAGCATTTAAAATAACTAATGCAAAATGACATAAGAATGTGATGTTAATGTTTATTGCATTTTTCTGATATAAAAACATCTAAAGTTTATTTAATTTGGAGTTAGGAATTAAAAGTTATGCATTTTATAAGTGTAGGGGTGGTTCTGTAAAACCCGAGGACTTATCCGTGAAAGAAAACTAGCAGAGGAGGTCCTCTGTACAAAAACAGAAAGGAAGGGGCTTCGGTGCAAAAAGACAAAGCCTCGGACTTTTCTCACCGCAGCGGGGGCATACCCAGCCACTGCCAGGCGGGGCCAGCGCCAACGTGGCGCTCACTGGACCGCGCCGGCCTGGCCGGTCGCTGACCGGTGGGCCAGGCCTGTCAGTGGGCGGCGCAAAAATGGGGCATTTACCACTGCGCCCGGGGGGATTCGAACTCGCGCGCGCGGCGTGTATGGATCGGTGGTGTTAACCACTGGAGCTGGTGCGTGTTGTTAACAGGGAAACGGAAACGCTCTTTTTAACAGGTACGGCAATCGGCTAACTGACGAAACTGAAGATCCATCGGTGCCTGACGACCTGCAGAGGACACAGCGCGCGGCGGCCGGAAAAACGACGCCGACGACCTCCTGGGAGCGGCGCTGTGGCTGCGGTGTGTGTGCGCTAGGGTGCAGGAATCGCTCGGGGGCTCGTTTTTGTGCCCAGGCCGAAGAAAGAAGACGCGGGGAGGTGGAGTTGGTGGTCGACGCCGGTGGTCCAAGGCGTGCTCGCCGGCGCAGGGGAGAGCTCCGGCGTTCCGAGACGAAAAAGAAGGGGGAAGGAGGGGTTTCCGACGGCGGCTCACCGAGGGAGGTCGGTGGCGAGTCGCGGAGGCGCGGGGAGGTCGGGAGCGGCTCGTCTGTCTCGGGGAAGAAGCTCGGCCGTGCGGCGTCGTGGAAGGAAGAAGAAGAAGCAGGGGTGCCTCCCGTCCGTCCTGCTCGCGTCAAGGGTGAAGAGGAGGTCGGGGAGGCGCTGCTGGCGTGCGGGGGAAGAAGATGGCGGCCGGAGTCAGACGCAGGCGAGCTCGGGCCCGACGGCCATGGCGACGGCGTTGCGGGGAGCAGAGCGTGCGGCGGCGGGGGAGGAGGAAAATTTGGGGGCTAGGGTTAGGGTTTCGCTCCGGCTGCGCGGTTTAAAGAGAAGGGGAGAGAGGGCCGGGCAAAGGGCGTGGGGGCGAGCTGCAGAGGCTCCACGCCATGGCCTCTCTGCTCCTCCACGCTGTAAAGGTGTACGGAGGAAGAGGAAGAAGAAAACGGGCCGGGCTGGGGGTTTGCTGGGCCAGGGAGTGGCCCAGTTCGGCCTGGAGCTCCCTCCCCACATTTTTTTTTTTTTTTTTTTTGGTTTTTGAATTTCCTTTTTAAAAACTTTTCTGTTTTTGTATTTTTCCAAGCAAAACAGAAAGGAACCTCATAAAAACTTTTGAGCAATTTTTGCTAGTTTCAAATTAGACATATTAATATCTAGTTTGGTTAATTATAATTAATTTGAAACTTCAAATGAATTTATTTGAAAGCATTTGAATTCAAAATAAGAATTTTTAAATTTAGAACACATTTGGGAGACATATTTAATTAAATGCAACCAATTATGGAATGATGACATGATTCAACAATTTTATTGCACACCAAAAGAAAAGATAAAGTTGGGCTGTTACAGCGCCCGCGTCAGCCGGGCGCTTATCCCCTGAAGCCGGACGGGCGAAGAAGAAGAATCTCCTCCTGCGGACTCGCCCGCGCCGTGTGGTGCCTCGCTCGCCTCAGCTCCTGGCTGCGCAGGAGCCATGGGCGCGCGGGGCGAAGTTGGCGCACGCGCAGCAGCGTTGGCACGCGCGGCAGCGTTGGCACGCGCGGCGGCGTTGGCACGTGCGGCGGCGTGGCCTCGCGCGGCGGAGTCATCTCGCACGGAGGCGTGACTGCGCGAGGGGGAGTAGGACCGCGAGGAGGAGTGGAGATCCTCTCCTCCAAAGCCTCCACCACCGTTGGCTCGGGGGGCAGCCTAGAGGCCTCTAGGCGAGGCGTGTCCTCCTCCGCCCGAGTCTCTACAGCCTGTGCCCGAGGCGCAGCCGCCTCCCCTAGAGGCACCTCTTCAGTGGGGCCTGTGGAGGGCGTATCCACAGGCCTCGTGGCCTCTTCAGCCATGGCCTCAGCCGTGGCTCTCTTCACATCTGCAGCCTTGCGAAGCCTACGGCGCTTCGCATGCACAAGATCACTGGCAAAAACCAAGGAAAGACCTTCAAGAGAGGATAAAGAAAAAATACACGGGAGGCAAATTACCAAGTGCCATGAATACTTACCCGGACGGTGTAGCGCCGGTGTCGACCCACGCCAGGCCTGGCGAGCGCCAGGAGGGCATGGTCCGGGCGTCTGACCCCTCTGGAGGCGTCACTGCTTTTCTCTTAGAGGGGACGTCAGATGGCCTCGCCCCAGAGCGGTCCACGGCCGCCTTGGTGCGTGGCTCGCGGCGCCCCGGCGTGGCTTCCGCGTCCGAGCCCTCCCCTTCCTCGTTCTCCTCCTCCATGGGGCGCGAGGGCGCCACCACGAAGGCGTCGTCATCACCTGACAAGATGTCACAAACCTCGTCAGTAAATATTCGGGCCCTAGAAGAAGACACCTCCCCTGCCGCGGCCTCCTCCTCGCCTAGCCCAGCTCCCGAGGCCGAGGGAGAATCCGCTTCTCGCGCCGCCGACAACGGCACCTCCATCCCAGCCTAGCCTGCCGGGGTGAACGGAGGCATCCCCTCCAATATGGCCATGCGCTCCTTCATGTTGTATTGATGGAGAGGCCGGAGCGTGATGGGGAGCTGATATGCGGCAGGCACCATCGGGTTGACGAAGAGCACGGACAGGACGTTGTCGATGGTGTCCTTGTTGTTGTCCTCATGTTGGAGCCACATATTGTTGTTTGGCCCAGAGTACATCCACATGGGCACCGAGTGTGCCTGGAGGGGAGCGATGCGGCACGTCACAAAATCGGCCCCAATGGTCTGGCCTGTGAGGCCCTCCTCGCGGAGAAAACTCAGGCGTCCTATCAGGCTCACTTTCTTCGCGCCGTCGAAAGACGCCTTGCCCCAGTGAGAGTTCTTCAGCGGCGGCTCATCGCGGACCTCGAGGAAGGCGCAGGATGCTGCACCCCGACGAAGAACCACTTCTGGCGTAAGTCGTCCACTTTATTTGTCACCGAGGTTACGGCCTTGACGCCACTCCACGACATGGGGATGTAGACACTCCCCATGCCGTCCACGATGCGGAACGAGACGCACCCTGAGCGCTCGTTCTTCGCCGTATTCTGGAGCGCGTAGAAGCACCGGAAGAGCCCCACCATGGGCTCCAAGCCCAGGTATGCCTTGCAGAGGTATGCGAAGACGGCGACGATGAGGACGGAGTTGGGGTGCAGATGCAGCAACTGCACCTGGTAGAACGCCAGTACCGCCTCCAAGAACAGCGAGAATGGCGGCACCTGCCCGGCGGTGAGGCAGTGCTAGAATATTGGGAAATACCCTCGTGGCTGTTTCCCGTGCTCCGCGGGCTTCAGCACGGTGGGGCCGTGCTCGTTCGACCGGTCCGCTACCAAGAACAAGTGCCTTGGCATTAACGCGCACGCCAAGCAGAGTCGCACCGTGCGCGAGCTCGGCGGCCTCCGCCTAGGAAGAGGACCCCGCGGCAGCCTTGCCTTTGCTCTTGGCGGGACTCATCGCTGGAGCTTTGGGTGTCGCTGGAGGTGAAAGTAGAAGAGAGCGGAGGTCGTCCACTTTATTTTTCACCGAGGTTACGGCCTTGACGTCACTCCACGACATGGGGATGTAGACACTCCCCATGCCGTCCACGATGCGGAACGAGATGCACCCTGAGCGCTCGTTCTTCGCCGTGTTGCCGAGCGTGTAGAAGCACCGGAAGAGCCCCACCATCGGCTCCAAGCCCAGGTATGCCTTGCAGAGGTATGCGAAGACGGCGAGGATGAGGACGGAGTTGGGTTGCAGATGCAGCAACTGCACCTGGTAGAATGCCAGTACCGCCTCCAGGAACAGCGAGAATGGCGGCACCAGCCCGGGGGTGAGGCAGTGCTAGAATATTGGGAAATACCCTCGCGGCTTTTTTCCGTGCTCCGTGGGCTTCAGCACGGTGGCGCCGTGCTCGTTCGACCGGTCCGCTACCAAGAACGAGTGCCTTGGCATTAACGCGCACGCCAAGCAGAGCCGCACCGTGCGCGAGCTCGGCAGCCTCCGCCTAGGAAGAGGACCCCGCGGCAGCCTTGCCTTTGCTCTTGGCGGGACTCTTCGCTGGAGCTTTGGGTGTCGCTGGAGGTGAAAGTAGAAGAGAGCGGAGGCGGAGAGCTCGAGAATGGCGGAGGCTTCTGCGAGAAGAATTGAAAACAGTAACGGCTCCCTGCTCCGGCGCTCAGGCTTTATGTCCCTTCAAGGAGCAGTTACCGGGGCATGGTGGGACCCCCCACGACGCACGCCCCAGATCGTGTGCGACCGTTACTTGTCTGAGTGACGCGTGGCTCGGGCCGCCCGGGCACTTTGGGCCCACGACACTCCACCTGCGCCCATGGGCTCAATCGCGCCCATCGCGGGCCCGGGGGCTACTGTCGGCCCAGTGGAGACTTGGGTATGAAGATCCCACTCTCCCCAGGCCCCGCACGCGGGCCGATCAAACGAAACGGCTAAGGACCAAGCTATCAGGAGACCCTCGAGAGGCAAACCCCCTCGAGGGCCTGAAGAGAAAGCAACAGCCTGAAAAGGACCCGCGCTTCAGGAGACCCTCCCGAGGCGCAACGCGCTTGGAGGGAAGTCAACAGAAACCCCTCCGCAGGCCGCCACAGGCCTGTGGGGAAACGTCGCGGCCAAGGAAGTACGGCAGGACGCACATGGCCTCTGCCGTACCCGCAGGGTGACGCAGGCGCTCCCCTTGCCGTTTTGATTATAAAGGAGTCAATAAAGTTGCGCCGGCTGCGCCAGGACAGCTGGTACCTTCCTCTCTGATGATAAAGCGGCTGGACGGCGCAACACTCCAAGAAGATCGTCATCGTGGGCTCCACTCCGGAGACTGTGGACCTTGCGAGCTATTCTGCGCGGTCTCCAGCTTGTCGGCCACCGTGCCCAACTTTATCGACGATGGACCACGTCCATGAATGATTCCGCGGCGGTGGACTCCAACTCCTTCACGCCACTGCCGTGTGGGAGGCCACCTTGGACGCCAAGCGGAAGAAAGACGCCTGCGGCGCCTATAAAAGGAGCAAGACCTCCACCGTAGAAAAGGTCGGCCAATTGCTAGGAGAACACTTGTAAACCCTAGCTGGGCTGAGTTGTAACTTCCCAATTTTAAGAAAAATTTAAAACTTTTGCATCCATGCATCATCATCATTAAACTTGTCATATGAATCACATAGAATTTGAATTTTATTATTTAAATATAATTTAATTGACTTTATGTCCTTAAAATTGTTATTTTGAATTTATAATAATGTTCCTTTATTCTATTTTTATTTTAGACAAAAATAATGTCAAAAGGATCTATTTTTCATAAGCTTTTCAAATTATAATTTTATGAATTTTTCTGAGAAGTTTTAATATAGTTTTAAATTTGTTTTATACTCAAAAGATTTAAAAACAGAAAAGAATTTTCAAAAAGGAAAAATAGAGTCGGGCCAGCCAGTGGGCCGAAGCCCACTAGCTATCTACCGCGCGCGCGACGCAATCCAGCCCGCCAGCGGCCCGTCCCCGCCCGCGCACGCGCTCTCTCTCTGGCAGGTGGACCCCACCTGTCATCCCCGTCCCGGCGTCCTCGTCTTCCCCAAATCCCGCCCACGACCTAGCCGAGAAACGGCCGAATCAATTCGATTGATTCCCGGCGATTTACTCACTCATTTAACTCGCCGATTCTTGCTATAAGATCCCCTGATCCCCTCTCTCTTTTGCCCCAAGCACCACCTCCCGAGAGCCACCAGGCCGCCCACCAGCACCCCCCGAGCCCCGCCGTTACCGACGGCAAGTTCGACAAACTCCGGTGAGTCGCGTCCCTCTCAAGCCCTCTCTCCACTTCCTTCTGGTCTATCTTGACCCCGCGCATCGTTTTGACAAGTTTTTGCGTCTTCTCGGGCAGCAGAACATCGTCTCCATCCACGCCCGAAGAGGACCGCCGCCGAGCACGACTCCGACGAGCAAATTCCGGCGCGACAGAGCACTCCATCGTCGACCACCTCGCCATCGTCCCCGCCTCGACCTCCTCCACACACGGGTATGACTCGTTCGTCCTCGTAAGCAGTAGGGCGTGCGAAGTGAGCAACTCCGGCGATGGCACCGCCGCGGGCACGCCTCGGGCTAGGGTTCCGGCCGGTCGCGCCGCTCGCTTCTGGTCGTTTTGATCTAGACCGTTAGATCTCCCGTGTACGGCTAGGATTAGATCACTTAAAACTCCAAACCGGTACGCCGCGTCAGCGCTGCGTCAGCACCACGTCAGCGCCACGTCATATTTTATTTTCAGAATTTTGATTAAATCATTTAATTTGGCAGTTTTGCAGAAAACCCCCTGCACACTGCTTTCATCATTACTTTTTATCTGTTTAACCAAATTTAAATATTTTTATATATTTGAAATCCTTAGAACCAGTAGAACACTTTGGCTTAATTAGTTTTCTGTTTTGACACATACAAAATTTTCAAATTTTTTTTAGAGTAGTTTAAGTGTTTTTGACATAACTTTAGTTAGAAAATTTATTTTTGAGTAAATCAAATTGCTAACAACTTGTTTAGATGCCCTCTGCCCAAAGGTCATTTTTACAAAATTTGATTTTGAAATTTTATTTAAGTGAACTAAAGTCCTTGTCATTACCCCTTTATTCATGATTAAATAATGAAACAAATCAAAAAATTATTCATGCATATATCATGAAAATCCAAAGGGATACTTTTATTAGTTTCTAGACGTTGTAAATAAATTGTTGCATCTCATCTCATGCATAGCATATATTTTTCTTTGTATGAACCTTTGCTTGTGTGTTTATGTGTGGCTCTTTATTTCTTTGTTAGACTATTCGGAGGAAAACGAGAATCTTTGCAACTGTAACTGCTGCACTCCCGGTTGCCAAGGCAAGTGGCACACCCCCATAAAAGTCCCATTATTTTTATATGCATGAGTAGAGTATTTTCTATAAGCATGTGTAGGATACCATTGCTATGCAAGCCATGATAGACCTCTTTATTCCTGTGTCTAGGTTCCTATGAAATTACTTAGTAGAATAGTGATGCTATGCAAAAACTATTTTGATGAAAAAGATAAAGTCTACTAAGTTTTAATCAAACACCTAGGTGGAAATTACTTAGTAGAATAGGGATTTACCTGTGAATATTCACTTGTGGAAGGCCACCCAGGAGCAAAGGAATCTGAAGAACTCCAAGTGAAGATTGCTTCTCGTGCAGCCATTGCCAATATGGGCTCTGGCTTGATCAACTAAGCTGCATGGACTCTTCCCGGCCTGACAGGTGGTGGTAGAGGATTTTTAGGTGGAGCGCGTCAGGCCAGAGTGGGAGGGAAAATGTTTCTGAAAGATCTCGTCTCATTCTTCTCCTTTCCTTATCACAGATGGTGTATAAAGGGTAAATTGGGTGGAATGGGTACAATGGTGAACGTACACAACCTCTGCAGAGTTAAAATCTAAGTACTTAGCCCTGTCCCCGGAAACGGACAAGTGAGCAGCTGAACGAGGATGTCAACGGAGGATTCCACCATTCCAAGACTGAGGGTGACTGAGGCAGTACTATCAATTTTGTCTTTCCATGACATTGGTGTGTTTCGTTCGATAAACGATTAGTTCGAACTCTCAATAGAAGTTTCGAAAATTTTCACGTATGTGTTTGCTTGTGCTTGAACCTTGTTGCTTGATGTTTGTTAGATATTGATTGATTATGTTATAGATTGATTGCCTTGTTTTGTTTTATCGAACTAGGATTCCTCCATGGTAAAAATATAATTCAACTCATTTATTTTCTAAAACAAACAGATGTCTCACCCCAATACCAACACGAATGTTTTGCATACAACTATGCAACTACTATTTGAGAACCAGAGACAGCTGTGGAAGTTGATCAATGACCACCTGCCTAAGATTGATCAAAACCATAGTGAATTTGAAGAGGACCTTATGACCAAACCAAAGGAATGCAAAACTTGCGGAGAGATAGGACATACGTCCAAAGAATGTCCTGATGAGTGGCCCCATGGTGATACAGGACATCTAGTTAAAGCATGCCTCACAAGTCAGGTTACTTGCTTCTTATGTGAAGGAACAAACCATGTCCCAACCCAGTGTCAACTTTATCCCTTGGTGCAACAAGCTACCCAGCAAACCAAGGAAGGAATGCAACAGTCTCTCATGAGGACCCTGGAGGAACAAGGACATTGTTCATCGAACTTCATAAAGGAGAAGATTGGTAAGGACACTGAACCAAATCATTGTCCAAGAACGATCGAAGCTCCTGCCCAGATGGATAATGAAGTGAGAGTAAAGTCACACCCGATGATATCCAAGTGTTGCTATAAGTGTAAAGGAGATCACCTAGCTCAAAGTTGTCACATCAAACGAGACTGGACTTCTTTAATTGAGATAGAATATAGCAAACAAGATTTGGAAGAACTTTTAGCCCTGGAAACACCTAAGAAGAAGAAGAAGAACTTAAGCGACGTAATTTGCTTCAAATGTAAGGGCAAGGGACATTATGCTGATAAGTGCCCAGAAAAGATGAAGGAGAAATGCCTTACCCGCCCGCACAATAAAATCATCAGTCCCGTGACATGTCGCAGATGCGGAGCAACATGACACTATATCAGTGGCTGCTCTGAGTGGAAGAAGAATAAATCTCTCAAAGGACCGAGTGGAAAACGTGAGTGCTAAAAACTTTCTGTATCCACCACATGCCATTGTATTTTGAATACTTGTACGCTCTGCATCAGAGAAATAAACAAGATTAAACAAAGTTTCTAGATTGACCACAAAAATTTCTTTTAAGGGTGGTAGCCACCTAGATAATTCAAACCCAGTCACTTAAACCCAGAGATCTCAAACTATCTTTCTTTCTACCCTCCTAATCATAAAAATCATTCGCTGCCAATTCTCAAGTTTCCGTGTCAAAACATTACATTTCTCAAAACATCCCGAGATATCAGAATCAATCAAGCATTTGCTTTATCTTTCTAGCTTCTCCGAATCTCGGGGACGAGATTCCTTTTAAGGGTGGTAGTCTGTAACATCCCAACATTTTATAATGTTCAAAAATCACTAAAATTTAAAACTTTTCTTTTTATTAAAAATAAAATATTAAATGCATAAGAAAACCAACTATGAAAGACTTCAAATTATTAATATTCAAATGTCACAGTTTAAACATTTTAATATCCATTGTATTTCAAAACCCTTAATATGTAAATTGATGAATGTTGAAAAACCTTCAAACCAATTTCATGAAATATATAGTTTCCTCATAAGTATATGATTCCAACCACATAGCCATAGCTATTCATAAATTTAAATAATATTTACAAGTGTTCTTTTTAAACTATTTAAAACATGATCTATTTGTCACATAATTTTTCATTCTCTCAACTAAGTTCAAAACATGGTGTTAAAATTTCAATTCTGTAATTTACAACTATAAACTTCATAGATTCGAAATTAATGAATTAGCCAAATAAACATTTCATTTTCTTAAATGAATTTCATCTATTTTTAAAGCATGGAATTATTAATATATTCTAAATAAGAATAGAATTAAAACAAAAATCTTTTCCAAAGTTGTTATGAAGTTTTCAAATGAATTATCATAATATCAAATATAATGTTGCACAATTATTTTCAATTAAAAATGAATGTAACGCCCCGGGATTTATCCCCAATTAGTTTTTGTTGTTTTTCTTTTGTGCATCATCGTGTCATCATTTCATCATGCATTGGTCACTTCATTTAATTTATTACATTTAAATTTAAACTCCCTTTAAATTCAAATCACAAAATTTTAATTCAAATGCATTTCAAATTAATTAAAATGTGTATTTTAAATCTTTTGCAAATATTATAAAAACTAATATATTAAATTGCCTATTTAAACACTAAGACCTTTTTATAAAGTTTCTTTGTACAAATTATTTTCTATTTTGTTTTAGAATACATAAAAAGAAAAACATTTAAAAGAGAAATAACATTTTTTTTCAGAGGGAGAAAGCCTTCTTGGGCCCCAACCCACTTACCTGGCCCATCTCCTCTCCTCCAACCCATGCCCACTTCTCCTTTCCCCTACCTCCGTACGATCAACAAACCCAGAGGAGAAAGCGAGCAGAGCCTCCCCCACCATGTGCCCCTGCTCCCTGCTCCCCTTTCCCCTCTACTAAGCCGACCCCGAGCCCCCTCCCGAACCCTAGCCGCCACTCCTCCTCTCCCCCTCCCAGGGCCGCCACCATCTCCTCCCTCGTTTTTCCCCCTCGGTTTCCTGCTCCAACCACCCACCACCGAGCCTCCTCACCGTCGCCCCGCATCACCGGCGTCGTCGAAGGACTGAGAGGAGGCCCAAGACCCGCGCCTCGACGTCCTCGACATCCTCCCCGAACGAATCGAGCAGGGACGCTCCCAGCGCGACGAGATCGTCTCCGTCTTCTTCGGCACCGGTGACGCCCGCCGCTCGAATTCGTCGTCTTCCAACCGCCCCGGCAAGAACCACTCCCCTAGCACCCTCAACGTGAGCTCCTCCTACGATTTTCGCCATTCCCTCCTCGTTTTACTGCCGGGAACCTCAGATTCATCCACGCTTCCCCTCCGACCGCCATAGCCATGGCCTAGGCTCCAAGCTCCAAGTTTGGCTCGGTTCCTCGCCCCTGCACGCATACCCCCCCCCCCACACACGCAACGCAAGCGTCCACACACGCAACACAAGCGTCACGCCCCCGATGCACACCACGCCCCCCCCCCCCGCATCGCACGGAAGTCGCCGCCCCTGTGTACTCGTTTCCATCGAGCGGATTCAGTAAAGCCTGAACATTTGCTGTTCTTGTTCAGTCAACGCTACACGATATGTATATTTAGGGTTCGGTTCAGTTTGTATCACAAACACAGCATCGACCATAGTGGCCAGCGCAGCAATCCGCACCGCGCACACGAAGTCGTGTCTTCGATTCCTCGGTTAGCCGGAAAAGGCACTTTTTTCCTTTTATTCGCGCACTGACACCCGGGTCCCACCGGTCAGTGACCGTGGGAACCCGCACAGCACGCCCGCACCCCGCGTGGCACCTGGGCCCGCCTGGCAGCCGCAGGTGTGGACTCTGTTTTGGTGAGAAAGGTTCTGAGAAGAATCTCTGCACCGGAAACTTACACAACGCCCCCTGCCTTTCTGGTTTCCACACAGAGGTCCCCACCGACACAGTTTCATCACGAACAGGTCCCTGTAATTTTCAGAAAGAACCCTAAAACTAAATTGCTAATAACTTTTAATGTATAACTCCAAATTAAATAATCTTTATATGTTTATTTATCAGGAAAATGCAATGAATATTAATATGCCAGTTGTATGCCATTTTGCATCTTTTATTTTAATTGCTTAGTGTAATTTATTTGTTGCACCTATATAATTAAATATGGAATGTGTTGGGCTTTACTTAATAATTGCCCAATTCCATTTAATTTAATTACATCACCCATGCCATGTGTTGCCATGTTAACCAACATTTAATATTGTTGGTAAATAAATAACTTACACCTAAATATTAATTGTCGGGGTTGCTTTCCCGCTTAATTTGGATTACCTGCATTGTATTGCATCTTGCCATGCCATGCATCATTCTCGTATGATCATGCTGAATCTTTTGCCGTAGTTGTAAAATGCATCTTTCACGCTTTCCAGTGTTTGTTGCTTCTTCGCGGATATGACGTTGAGATGTGTGAGCAACGACAAGATCTGCTTCCATGCGGGATTCCATGCAAGCAAAGTTTGCTTGTTTACCTATACATTGTCTTTCATTCCTGCCGTTGATCTCTGCTACCCTAGTTATCGATTCTTGAACTGCGATCCCATCACATGTTTATCCTGCAGCCCATACAGCTTTATCCCCACAACCTAATACCCGTTGCATGTTTATCTGTTGGCCTTGCGAGTCGTAGCGCATGCTTAGAGTTGTTTGTGCGAGTCGTCTGTTGGTCTTATGTTTCATCTGCTTATTATGATATTTTATTCTACCTTAATAAAATGTTGTATTATATTGGGGTATTATAATTAAAAGATAAGGCAACAGGCGGAAGGCCTTGCGAGGTGTTTTGTTCTGCTCAGTGTCGACCTAGGAACTGAGATTTTGTCCTCGGATCCAATTTTGAGCGCACTAACCACTTGTGGGAGTCCCTATGGAGCCCCCCTCGACTTTGAACGGATCTACAGCTTGTCCATGTGCCGCAAGTAGTTCGGGTTTTCCATTTGCTCATATGCATGTGCATGATGATGATGATGATGAGAGGGTATGTGATACGGGGGGTCATATAGGTGCGGTACGACACGAAGCGGACAGTTCCTACTGTGGTTTGAGCCGCATGGTGGCGTAGTCGCAAACTAATGAGTCCGCAATTGAGATTCGGCCGGACTCCTGACGCGGGTAACAACTCATATGGGTGGCACTTGGACTTGCTGTAGTGAAGGAATAAGTCGTGTTGAGAAGCCCTGATGCTTGCTTGGGTTGATCATGCGAGTATGGGTACAGTAGTGCACCCCTGCAGGGTATAATCTTATCGATGAGCCGTGTCCACGGTTATGGATGACTTTGGTGATGATGCTGGCTAACAAGATCTAGACAACTTACACCTAATTAATGTTAATTAAATCGACTAGTAATATAGAATTACTTTCACAATAAATTATAATTAAAACTGTTCAACGTGTGAGTTTCCCGAATTGCTTCCTCATATTTGGTTGAGGGGGTTAATTCGAGAATGGGTTATGTTTGGTGTTAGTTGTAGTTGTTTACTTATGCGCTCTCTTATCCCCCTCTGATTAGACGGAAGTTGTAGCGTGTCTCTTTAGGTTGCTAGTGCTGCTGCCGCTAAGTCCACCTCCCCTATATTTTGGGAGATGGTGTAGAAAGTAGGCAAGTCGGTTTTGCTTGCCAGGGAGTGCCCTGACCCTCTTTTGGGATGTGCTTTATGTGCAGTCAACAGGTTTGAAGTCTGACGACGTTAGCTTGGGGAATCCCTCCGGCTTGGCTGGGCAGGGATATGGCGCCATCGCTTATCTTCAGGACTCTTAGTCCAATTTGCATCTTATCCGTAGTCGGATACTATTCTGCTTCCGCTGTCTTTTGAATCTTTGTATTGTATTATTTGTATCTTGACTCGTTCGAGTCGTGGTTGTAATTATATCTTCTGTTGTATTTGTGGATGTATCGGAACTGTTGTAATGTTATCACAATTCCACCCACATAATGCGCATGTTTCGGCGTGCCCATTATGTCTGGTGGGCGACCTAAAATCGTTATTATGCGGATTTCGGTGTGATCGTTTAAATCTACATAGTACCGATTTTAGGGTGTCACAATGAATACCTTATATTTCACATTTCCTAAACATTATTTATATTTAGTTCTTTAATATCATGCCAAAATAAAGAAGAATGATTTCAGCAAAACAAGTTTAAATAACTTAAATCCAAACATAATTGAATATGGGTATTTCATATAATTTATTTAGGCAAAAATTAAAATTAATTAAACTCTAGTTTAAATTAAACATAAAGTGTCGATTTGACATTTCATCAATATTTCAAAATATTATTTTTCAAAAATATTCAAAACATGCCCACAATTGGTTTAACAGAAAGATAATAATTTTACAAATTTTAGAAATTTGTTTGACCTCATTTGGACATTTAAATCAAAAGTTATGAATTAAATTGGAGAAATCGGAAAAAGGGAAAATTGATGACGTCACTGCTGACATCACTCCATCTTCAACCTCCGTCCGAAAATTTCGCCTCCGATCCCTCCACCGATCCGAGCTCAAATTCGCGGCGTCCTTTGCGGGATTTGATCTCCCTTTCCCCCCCATATAAACCCCAGACCACGCCGCACTTTTCCCCTCTTTCCCCCTCTCAAAACGCGCCGCCAGGCCGCCACGGTTGCTCACCGGAGAAGCTCGAGGCCGCCGCCGTTTTCCTTCCTTTCCCGGCGAGGTAACCCATCCCCAAGCCTGAGGCTCCCTCCCACTGATTCGCTGTGCCCGTGCGCACCATCTCATGCCCTGGAGCTTTCTTTCCGCAGCCAAATGAAGTGGGGCGCGTACTGCCGAGGACGCCGGAGCAAGAAGTGCGTCCGCCCGCGACTCCGCGCCTCTACGTGACGCAATCGAGGCCTCCAAAACGTCCATCCTCTTCGCCGTGTCCTCCCACGCCTCGCCGTCGTTTCTCTGGAGTGAGGTGACCACGGGAGCGAGAAAACCGTCCGCGCCAGAGCCGCGCCGCCGTCTTCGTCGCCGCCGGTGACCACTGCGCCGCCACGGTAAGGTCCCCTTCTTCTCTACCGTCCGATGGGGATCTTGCGGCAGGGGTTAGATCGGCTAAAATCGAACCGGTACGATTCGTCCCCGTCCATTGGATCTGGATCTAGTGATCCAGATCAACCAGAGCCGAGCCGAGCCGAGCCACGGCTTCGGCTAAGTCCAGACCAAGCTGAGACCGAGCCCAACCAATCATGGACAGCCACGTCGCCAGAACCATTTTCTGTTTTATTTTCCCGAATAAAATTAAATAGCAATTTTATAGAAAAGCCCCTATAGTTCAAACATTCATAACTTTATAACCACAACTCCAAATTTAATAAGGTTTATATATTTGGAAAGCTCTTGACATGTAGGTTATTTTAGATCGGCCAAAATTCAAATTTGACTTAGTATAAAATATTCAAATTTCAAATGGTGAATTTGAGTATATTTGTAATAACTTTAAATCTATAAATCCAAAAATTGCAAATGAAATTGTTTTAGAAACTTTAGAATATTTGTAAATTGATGCCACTATTATAAAATATTTTGAGTAAATTTTGAATGAATTCATAGTTATATATTTAATTTGAATAGTTTGACTATTTTCAACATAACTATTAATAAAAGTATTATTTTGATTAAAGTAAATTTCTATAAATTTAATTAAAATACCCCTGTCTATTAACACTATTTATTAAATTATGTTATAAAAATTTAATCATAGAAAACTTTAATCTTATAATTATTCCTTTTATTATATTTTCCAAAATTAGAAATTAATTAGATTGCATTTATAAATTCATGCATATTTATAAAGAAATCACAAAAGTTATTTTTATGTTTCTTGTGATTAAAAATTTCATTTCATTCATAGCATATTTTATTTTGTAGTTATATTTCCCATAAGAAAACTCCTCCCCCATTTTCTCTAAGTATTTTGCACATCAAGACTAAGCCATTAGAGTGCTTATTCAAGATGATATAAAACAAAATATTTTATTCAACTTATGACCTTAGCCCTTAGTCCTTTTGGACCAACCTATTTGCCTTGCATTAACTAACAAGATTTTCATGGCATGAAAAAGTATTTCTAGCCCTTAGGAATATTTTGCACATCATGCATAAACATATTTTCCTTAGAAAGTTTTATAAAACTTATTTATTCATCTAGTATGTGTTTGTATGCATTGTGGAGTTGTGCTTGCTGTTGATTGTTGTATTGTTGCTTGTCTATACTGTTAGATTGAACGGAGAGTCCCGAGTATCGTTGAAAAGAGTTGTGAACAACGACAACATTCAAAGGCAAGTGGCACACCTCATAAACTTCCTATTATTTCTATATGCATTACTTAGTGTATTTTTATATGCATGTGTAGGATAGTATTGCTATGCTAAACCTGTGTAGAATTCCTTATTCCTATGTCTAGGTTCCTATGCAATACTTAGTAGAATTATTGATGCTATGCAAATGATGTTTTGTGAAAATCTAAGTTCTACTAAGTTAAGAATGAAACACCTGGGTGGTAAAAGGTTGTATGGTGGCGAAGTTGAGTGGCTACTCAGGCCCATGTCTATGGTTCCTGGAGTACGTGCACTTGTGAACGGCCACCCAGGAACAAAGGAATCTGAAGAACTCCGAGTGACGATTGCTTCCAGTGCAGCCATTGCCATATGGGCTCTGGCTTGATCAATTATGTTGCATGGACTCTCTCCGGCTTGACAAGCAGATGTAGGGGGATGTTAGGTGGAACGGGTCAAGTCAGAGTGGGAGGGAAAATGCTTCTGAAAGATCTCGTCTCATTCTTCTCCTTTCCTTATCACAAATGGTGTGTAAAGGATAATTTGGGTTGAATGGGTACAATGGTGAACGTGCACAACCTCTGCAGAGTGTAAAACTAAGTACTTAGACGTGTCCCCGGTACGGACAATTTGAGTAGCTGATCACGGACGTCAACGGAGGATTCCATCATTCCAACTTAAAAAATATAAAACTTGATGGGTGAACAAGGGAAGATGAGAATTATGGTTTTCATGCCATACTCGTCTTGATTTCAAGAAAAGTGTTTTCAAAAGAGTAGGAAAAATTGGCTTTATGCAAATTAGCCTTGAACTCCACCAGCCAAATATGCATATAGGCTTTAGAGTTATTCCATTAAGTGTCCACCATAGTGTCACTTGCTAGACTCCATTTTTAATGGAATCTGACCCACGTTGTTGCAATATTTTTCTTATTGCAGATTTGATCAGATGACGAGTGAGGTTTCGTTTAAAGGTTTCGAGTCTACAACCAACATGTTTTCGCCTGTGGCAGCATGAAAGTTATAGAGACTCACTGCTATTGTATTTCCGCTGTGTACTTTTCCATGCTAGCTTTATGCTATGCAACTTGTATCAAATATTTTGTAATTCTGGATCATCGATGTAATAAAATTGACGCTTTGTTATGATATTACATCGTAAACTGTGTGTGCAAATGAATCAATCTAGGGATTTGCACTATACACAGGTATCTGCCTTATTTAAAGTGCAGGTACGCTACAATTTTGGTTAAAACAAGTAGGATTTCTAGGACACCTGGTGTCTAAAGATGGGATAGCAGTGGACCCTGAAAAAGTTGTTGCTGTGATAAATTGGGAATCGCCCAAAAATGTGGGAGAAATCCGCAGTTTTCTAGGACTGGCAGGGTACTACGGAGATTTATTGAAAACTTCTCCAAGATATCCAAGGCCTTGACTGAACTTCTGAAGAAGGGAAAAAAATTTAAGTGGACGGAAGCTTGTGAGATCAGTTTTCAGGAATTAAAGAAGCGCTTGGTGTCGGCACCAGTATTATGCTTACCAGATCTAGAGGAAGACTTCCAGGTTTATTGCGACGCTTCATATCGCGGCCTAGGAAGCGTATTGATGCAAGAAGGCAAAGTAGTGTCTTACGCCTCAAGACAACTAAAAAATCATGAAGTAAACTACCCCACTCATGATTTAGAGTTAGCTTCTGTGGTGCATGCGCTAAAGATATGGAGGCCATATTTATGGGGAAAGAGATGTGAAGTTTTTACGGATCATAAAAGCCTCAAGTATTTCTTTACTCAGAAGGAATTAAACATGCGACAAAGGAGATGGTTAGAATTGATCAAAGACTATGATTTAAGTCTACAGTACCACCCAGGGAAAGCCAACGTAGTGGCTGATGCCTTGAGCCGTAAGACTTATGTAAACGGACTCACGGTAGGAGAATTGCCGGAAGATCTTTGTAAAGGATTTAAGGACCTTCGATTAGAGGTGGTACCTGAAGGATTCATAGCATCCTTAGAAGTTCAACCTCTTCTATTTAACCAAATCAAGACAGCTCAGTTAGAGGATAAAGCAGTAAAAGAAATCAAGAAGAACCAAAGCGAAGGTAAGGCCAGATATTTTAGAGAAGATGAAGAAGGAACCGTGTGGTATAAAGAACGCATTTGTGTTCCTGACAATGCTGACCTCAGGAAGTTAATACTTCAAGAAGCTCATGACTCACCTTATTCCATACATCCGGGTAACACCAATATGTATATGGATGTAAAGGAGAGGTATTGGTGGATCAACTTGAAGCGTGATATTGTTAAATACATTGCAAAGTGTGACGTCTGCAGTCGTGTGAAGGCAGAACACGAAAAACCAGCAGGGTTGCTACAACCGTTACCAGTACCAGATTGGAAATGGGAACAGATTGGTATGGATTTCATCACGGGTCTGCCCAGGACTAAATCAGGGTATGATTCTATATGGGTTATAGTCGATCGGCTGACGAAAGTATCTCACTTTATACCCGTAAAGACTACATACACTAGTGCCAAACTAGTTGACATCTACATGAAGAGGATTGTGTGTCTACATGGTGTTCCTAAGAAAATTGTGTCGGATAGGGGTACTCAGTTTACTTCCCATTTCTGGAATCAATTACATGAGTCTCTGGGAACTAGATTAGAGTTCAGTACAGCATTTAATCCGCAAACGGATGGACAGACAGAAAGAGTAAATCAGATCCTAGAAGATATGCTGAGAGCATGCGCTCTAGGTTATAAGTCAAGCTGGGATGATAATCTTCCATATGTCGAGTTCTCTTACAACAACAGCTATCAAGCGAGCATAGAGATGTCGCCATTTGAAGCCCTGTATGGAAGAAAGTGCACTACCCCACTACTGTGGAGTGCCGTAGGAGAACGTAGTTTGTTCGGACCAGACATAATCAAGGAGGCTGAGGAAAAAGTCAGGTTGATTAAAGACCGTTTAAAGATAGCACAATCCAGACAGAAAAGTTATGCGTACTCCAAAAGGAGAGAAGTCACGTATGAAGTGGGTGATCGAGTCTATCTCCGAGTTTCACCTATGCGGGGAGTTAAAAGATTTGGAATCAAAGGAAAATTGGCACCTAGATTTATTGGACCCTTCAAGGTATTATCCCGCAAAGGAGAGGTCGCCTATGAATTGGAACTTCCGGAAGCACTTTCCGCGGTTCACAGTGTGTTTCATGTTAGCCAGCTGAAGAAATGTCACCCAGAAATGGCAGAAACACTGCTAAGAGATACGGTGCCACTAGAGGAAGTACAACTAGAAAGTGATCTCACTTATGTAGAAAAACCAATAAAGATTTTGGAGACAGCAGAACGTGTCACCCGAACCAAGACCATCAAATTCTGTAAAGTACAGTGGAATCACTATTCAGAAGAGGAAGCAACTTGGGAAAGAAAAGATGACCTTAAAGAAGACCACCCTCACCTATTTGCTAGCCAAACCGAATCTCGAGGGCGAGATTCATCTTAAGGGGGTTAGGTTTGTAACATCCCAATTTTAAGAAAAATTTAATACTTTTGCATCCATGCATCATCATCATTAAACTTGTCATATGAATCACATAGAATTTGAATTTAATTATTTAAATATAATTTAATTGACTTTATGTCCTTAAAATTGTTATTTTGAATTTATAATAATGTTCCTTTTATTCTATTTTTATTTTAGACAAAAATAATGTCAAAAGGATCTATTTTTCATAAACTTTTCAAATTATATTTTTATGAATTTTTCATAAGTTTTGAATTTGTTTTATACTCAAAAGATTTAAAAACAGAAAAGAATTTTCAAAAAGGAAAAATAGAGTCGGGCCAGCCAGTGGGCGAATCATTTCGATTGATTCCCGGCGATTTACTCACTCATTTAACTCGCCGATTCTCGCTATAAGATCCCCTCGATCCCCTCTCTCTTTTGCCCCAAGCACCACCTCCCGAGAGCCACCAGGCCGACCACGAGCACCCCCTGAGCCCCGCCGTTACCGACGGAAAGTTCGACGAACTCCGGTGAGCCGCGTCCCTCTCAAGCCCTCTCTCCACTTCCTTCTGGTCTATCTTGACCCCGCGCATCGTTTTGACAAGTTTTTGCGTCTTCTCGGGCAGCAGAACATCGTCTCCATCCACGCCTGAAGAGGACCGCCGCCGAGCACGACTCCGACGAGCAAATTCCGGTGCGACAGAGCACTCCATCGTCGACCACCTCGCCATCGTCCCCGCCTCGACCTCCTCCACACACGGGGTATGACTCGTTCGTCCTCGCAGGCAGTAGGGCGTGCGAAGCGAGCAACTCCGGCGATGGCACCGCCGCAGGCAAGCCTCGGGCTAGGGTTCCGGCCGGCCACGCCGCTCGCTTCTGGTCGTTTTGATCTAGACCGTTAGATCTCCCGTGTACGGCTAGGATTAGATCACTTAAAACTCCGAACCGGTACGCCGCGTCAGCGCCACGTCAGATTTTATTTTCAGAATTTTGATTAAATCATTTAATTTGGTAGTTTTGCAGAAAACCCCCTGCACACTGTTTTCATCATTACTTTTTATCTGTTTAACCAAATTTAAATATTTTTATATATTTGAAATCCTTAGAACCAGTAGACAACTTTGGCTTCATTACTTTTCTGGTTTGACACATACAAAATTTTCAAATATTTTTGAGAGTAGTTTAAGTGTTTTTGACATAACTTTAGTTAGAAAATTTATTTTTGAGTAAATCAAATTGCTAACAACTTGTTTAGATGCCCTCTGCCCAAAGGTCATTTTTACAAAATTTGATTTTGAAATTTTATTTAAGTGAACTAAAGTCCTTGTCATTACCCCTTTATTCATGATTAAATAATAGAAACAAATCAAAAATTTATTCATGCATATATCATGAAAATCCAAAGGGATACTTTTATTAGTTTCTAGACGTTCTAAATAAATTGTTGCATCTCATCTCATGCATAGCATATATTTTTCTTTGTATGAACCTTTGCTTGTGTGTTTATGTGTGGCTCTTTATTTCTTTGTTAGACTATTCGGAGGGAAACGAGAATCTTTGCAACTGTAACTGCCGCACTCCCGGTTGCCAAGGCAAGTGGCACACCCCCATAAAAGTCCCATTATTTTTCTATGCACGAGTAGAGTATTTTCTATAAGCATGTGTAGGATAGCATTGCTATGCAAGCCATGATAGACCTCTTTATTCCTGTGTCTAGGTTCCTATGAAATTACTTAGTAGAATAGTGATGCTATGCAAAAACTATTTTGATGAAAAAGATAAAGTCTACTAAGTTTTAATAAAACACCTGGGAGGAAATTGGTTGCTTGGCTGTATGAGTTGTGTGTTGTTCCCAGGGGATTTACCTGTGGAATATTCACTTGTGGAAGGCCACCCAGGAGCAAAGGAATCTGAAGAACTCCAAGTGAAGATTGCTTCTCGTGCAGCCATTGCCAATATGGGCTCTGGCTTGATCAACTAAACTGTGTGGACTCTTCCCGGCCTGACAGGTGGTGGTAGAGGATTTGCAGGTGGAGCGCGTCAGGCCAGAGTGGGAGGGAAAATGTTTCTGAAAGATCTCGTCTCATTCTTCTCCTTTCCTTATCACAGATGGTGTGTAAAGGGTAAATTGGGTGGAATGGGTACAATGGTGAACGTGCACAACCTCTGCAAAGTTAAAATCTAAGTACTTAGTCGTGTCCCCGGAAACGGACAAGTGAGCAGCTGAACGAGGATGTAAACGGAGGATTCCACCATTCCAACTTATAAATTAAAAACTTGATGGGTGAACAAGGGTAGAATGAGACAGTGGATTTCATGCCACGGATGTCTCGAATAGAAGAAAAGTGTTTTCAAAAAGTTAGGGAAAAACTTGCTTTCTGCAAAATAGCCTTGAGCTCCACCAGCCAAATAAGCATATAGGTCATAGAGTTATTCCTCTAAGTGTCCACCATAGTGTCACTTGCCAGTTCCATTTTAATGGTTCTGACCCACGTTGTTGCAATATATATCTCATTGCAGACTGTCCTGATTATGAGTGAAAGTTTTTACTAAGGGTTTTCGAGTCTTCAACCAACATGCTCGCCTGTGGCACATGATGATGATTGGGGACTCCATGAAGAATAATTTTCCGCTGTTTACTCTGTTCACTGCTAGCTTTATGCTATGCAAATTTGTAATTAATATTTTCTAAGTCTGGATCAGCGTTGTAATAAATTGATACTTTGTTGTGATATTACATCATAACTGTGTGTGCAAACGAATCGATCCAGGGATTTGCACTATACACAGGTATCTGCCATATTTTAGGTGCAGGTACACTACATGAGTAGAATAGCCTTCGGCTGGAGGAGGAAGAAGACCATTGCTTCCCTCCCCAGGCACGAACTGCCTCAAGAGAGCCCTCGGCAAGCTCAGTTGTACTGTAACCTCCACAGTGCAATACAGACAAGCAGGAGTAGCGGTCTTACCTCCTCCTGAGGGCCGTGAAACTGGGTACGGGCTGGTGTCTTTCTTTGTCGTGGGTGTTCCTCTCCAGGCCCGGCGAGCACCGTCGTCATGCCTCTCGAGGGTCTAGACCTCCGCGTTCAATCCCCTTCACGAACTACTCTTCAGGAAGTGACCACCCCTGTTCCGTGGGAGTCATAACCCGACAAAAATATAATTGGGGATAAATCCCAGCGCGTTACAGTTCGCCCCTCTAACATTTACAGGAAGAAATGCCCCCACAAGCCTGAGGAGGCATCCGGAAAAAACCCCTAGAGAGGACCTCGTCGCCAGGCAAAAAACCTCTACAGGGCAAAAGCCTCGATAAGCTAAGGCCCGCACCCATGCCTCGATTGTTTTTTCCCCTCTGCAAGCGCACGTTTGCCCCTCAAGAGACTTCGCTTTCCCTTATGCTTCATGGACTACTCGTACGTCTAAGGGGGGCAAGCATCGTGACTCAGGGCTCTTAGCTCTCCTAGGCCTAAACTCCCCCCGGCCTTGCTGAGTCATTGCTCTAGCATACCGAAGTGGCGGAGTCATGCCACGAAGAGATGGGTCCTAACGACATAGAGAACCAATAGACATGAAGAAAAGTCCAAAGGGACCTCTCGAGGGGCAAGCAAGCTAGAAGGAAATTATGAAACGATAATATATTACATGCCCAAAAGTCGCACAATGTCTAAACATAAAATTGTTTTAGATACAAGCGCAAACAGGCGCAATGACCAAAAGCTCAGGCGGAATCAGCACCGTCCTGCACATCCTCCACTGCGCCCTCCTCGGTCTCGGTAGAGGCGGCCTTCTCCTCGCTATCCTCTGCGGCTGCCTCCGCACGCTTGAAGCGGTTGCAGAACGCATCGACTTGCTCTCGAAGGGAGTTGGAGACCCGCCGCACGTCCTCGCCTTGACGAGCCTCCGTCACAGAAGAGAGGTCGAAGCCCGGCGTGACTATCCTGAGGTTGGTAACGATGCGGTCAACGACCACCCCTAGGAGCTACCGGCTCTCGTCCTCGATCATCTCACGGAGGTCAGTGACAGGGCCCTCGAGCACCGTGAAGAGCTGGTCGAAGTAGACCAGGTACATGGCAGCATCGCCACGGCCTCGGACCTCGGCGTGCGGCGCGTCCGCGCCAAGCTGGGCGGCGAGCTCATTGTCCCGGGCGACCAGGGCCTCGAACATGCGCTCCCGCTGCCTCGTGAGCGCACGAGCCGCCTTGACGGTGTCCGCAGCCTCCGTCGCCTGCTCCATCGCGGGAGCCACCTGCTCCTCCACGTCCTTGGCGAGGGTGTTGAGGTCCTGGATGGCCGTGCTGCGGGCCTCCTCCGCCAGACGTCGACCTTCCTTGGCGCGTTGGAGGCGGGCCTCGACCTTGGAGTTGGCCTTCTCGAGCTCCGCGATCCGCTGGGCATCGGCGGCGCGTCTGGCCTTGAAGCGGTCCTCCTTCTTCTTGGCCAAGTCGCGGTACTCCTAGGCTTTAGTCAGCCTGTACTGCTTCTCGCGCTCCAGGAGGGCGTCGTCCGCTTCCTTCTACTTCTCAGGATACCGTTGCTCGAACCGCTCCAAAGCACGCTTCTAGGCGGCGACGTTCTCGTCGTACTGCTGGAGCGCTTGGGCCAGGTCCCCTTCGCGCGCCTCGAGCTCTTCGCGCTAGATGGCAAGCGTGCTCTCCGCCTGATGCCGGTGCTCGTCGCGCAACCGCACTTGCTTCTCCTTGAGGGCTAGTTGCCGCTCTCGCTCGGCAAGGCCCTTGCGGTCCTCCTCCAGGGTTTCCTGCGCGGCCCGGTGGGCGGAGAGAAGCAGGGTCTCCAGAAGGCCCAGCTCGCGGCGTTTTTGCACCAGCGAGCCCTCCATGGCTTCGCGCTCGGCCGTTGCCGCGGACAGGAGCTCGGCAGCGGCAACACGCTCCTCCTGGAGGGGCGCAAGAAGTACGGAGGCGTCGCGGATGGCTCCCTCGCGGATCCCCTTGGCAAAGCGGATGGACACCTCGCGCGCGGCCTGCAACGCCAAGTCCTCTTGGCGACGGGCCTCAACAACCGCATTGAAGGACGCCAACGCCCTTGCTAGCTCCTCGCGCTGCTGGGCGAGCTGTATGTCCTCGAGGGCGAGGTGCACCTCCAAGCCCTCTAGGTACTCCCTCACGAGGCGAAAGGAGACCTCGCGGTGCTCAGCGCTCCAGTCCCAGCCGCGGAGGACCAGGTTTTGGCTTGTCTAGGACCCAGCCCTGGCATCGAGGCCCGAGAGCCTGGCCCCGGAGTTTTCTCAGGGGCTAGGCTGTACTCCGTCCCCGGCCGCGCCAGGAGCCTCCTCGGCGCCCGGACCAGCCTGGTGCGCACCCCCTGCAGCGGAACGGGCCGGAGAAGAAGGAGCCCTTCCTGGGGACTCGCTCGCGCCTTGTGGCACCTGGCCCGCCGTGGCCTCTAGCTGCGCGGGAGGCGTTGGCTCGCGCGGTGGAGTTGGCTCGCGCGCCATAGTTGGCTCGCGCGGTGGAGTCGGCTCGCGCGGTGGCGTGACTGCGCGAGGTGGAGTAGGGGCGCGAGGAGGAGTAGCGACCTTCTCCTCCGGAGCCTCCACCACCATTGGTTCAGGAGGCGGCGCAGAGGGCTCTGGGCGAGGCGAGACCTCCTCCGCCTGAGGCACAGTCTCCTCCCCTTGAGGCACATCCTCACTAGGGCTTGTGGAGGCCGTCTATATAGGCCTCGTGGCCTCTTCAGCCACGGCCTCAGCCGTGGCTCTCTTCACATCTGCTGCCTTGCGAAGCTGACGGCGCTTTGCAGGCACAAGATCTCTGACAGAAACCAAGGAAGCATCTTCAAGAGAGGATAAAGAAAAAAAGAGCAATAGTCAAACGACCGAGTGCCAGAGACACTTATCCGGATGGTTGAGCGCCGGTGTCGATTCACGCCAGGCCTAGCGAGCACCAGGAGGGCGTGGTCCTGGCACCAGGCCCCTCTGGAAGTGCCACAGCCTTCCTCTTGGAGGGGACGTCGGACGACCTCGCCCCAGACCGGCCCACAACCACCTTGGTGCGGAGCTCGCGCCGCCCCGTAGTGGCCTCCGCGTCGGAGGCCTCGCTCTCCTCATCCTCCTCCTCCACGAGGCGCGAGGGCGCCACCATGAAGGCGTCATCACCACCTGACGTGATGTCGCAAATCTCGTCAGTCAATGGCCCAGGCCTCAAAGAGGACACCTCCCCTGTCGTGGCCTCCTCCTCGCCTCGCCCGTCTCCCGAGGCTGATGGAGAGTCTGCTCCCTCCGCTTCCTGCACCACCAGACAAGGCACCTCCTTCCCCGCCTTGCCTGTCAGGGTAAACAGAGGCATCCCCTCCAAGATGGCCATGCGCTCTGTCATGTTGTATTGGTGGAGGGGCTGGAGTGTGACAAGGAGCGGGTCCGCGGCAGGCACCACCAGGTTGATGAAGTGCGCAGACAGGATGTTGTCGACGGCGTCCTTGTTGTTGTCCTCGCGGTGGAGCCGCATCTTGTCATGAGGCCCGGAGTACATCCACATGGGCACCGAGTGCACCTGAGGGGAGCGATGCGGCGCGTCACGAAGTCCGCCACGATGATCTGCCCCGTGAGGCCCTCCTCGCGAAGGAAGCTCAGGCGGCCCATCAGGCTCGCGTTCCGCTCGCCGTCGAAGGGCGCCTTGTCCATGTGGGAGTTCTTCACGGGCGGCGCGTCAGGGACCTTGAGGAAGGCGCAGAGCTGCTCCACCCCGACAAAAAACCACCGCTGACGGAAGTCGTCCACCTTCTTCGTCGCCGAAGTGACGGCCTTGCGGTCGCTCCACGACATGGGGATGTAAACGCTCCCCATGCCGTCCACGAAGCGGAACGAGATGCGCCCCGAGCGCTCGTTCTTCGCCGTGTTCCAGCGCGTAGAAGCACCGGAAAAGCCCCACCGTGGGCTCCAGGCCCAAGTACGCCTCGCAGAGGTAGGCGAACACGGCGAGGATAAGGACGGAGTTGGGTGAAGATGCAGCAGCTGGATCTGGTAGAAGGCCAACACTGCCTCCAGGAACGGAGAGAACGGCGGCACCAACCCGGCGGAGACGCAGTGCTGGAAGACCGGGTAAAACCATCGCGAGCGTTTCCCGTGCGCCGCAGGCTTGAGCGCAGTGTTACCATGCTCGTTGGTCCGGTCCGCCACCAGGAAGCGGACCTTGGCGAGCGCTGTGTCGTTGACGCGCACGCCGAGCAGTGCCGCGCCATGCGCGACCTCACCAGGCTCCGCCTGGAAAGAGGATCCCGCGGCCGCCTTGCCCTTGTTCTTGGCGGGACTCATTGCCGGAATTGGTTGTGTCGCTGGAGACGAGAGGAGCAGAAAGCACTAGAGAGCGGAGGCGGAGATCTCGAGAATGGCAGAGGCTTTTGCGAGAAGGAGTGAAAACAGTAACGGCTCCATGCTCCGGCGCTCAGGCTTTATGTCTCTTCAAGGAGCAGTTACCGGGGCGTGGTGGGGCCCTCCCATGATGCACGCCCCAGATCGTGCGCGACGGTTACGCGTCTAAGTGACGCGTGGCTCTGGCCGGCCGGGCACTTTGGGCCCACGAAGCTCCGCCTGTGCCCATGGGCTCAATTGCGACCATCGCGGGCTCGGGAGCTATTGTCGGCCTAGTTAAGACTGGGGTATGAAGAGCCCACTCTCCCCAGGCCCCCGCTTGGAGAGACCCTCGAGAGGCAAATCCTCTTGAGGGCCTGAAGAGGACCTGCACTTCAAGAGACTCTCCCGAGGTGCCGTGCAACTGAAGAGAAGTCAACAGAAATCCTTCCACATGTCGCCTCAGGACTGCGGGGAAGCTTCGCGGCCAAGGAAGTACTGCAGGGCGCACATGGCCACTGCCGCAACCGCAGAGTGACGTGGGCACTCCCTTTGCCGTTTTGGTGATAATGGAGTTAATAAAGTTGCGCCGCCTGCGCCAGGACAGCTGGGACATTCCTCTCTGATGATAAAGAGGCTGGACGGCGCAACACTCCAAGAAGATCGTCATCAGGGGCTCCACCCCGATCTCTGCAACCACTGCGAGCCGTTCTGCGCGGTCTGCAACCTGTCGGCTACCGCTCCCAACTTTATCGCCAATGGACCGCGTTCACGAAGGATTCAGCCGCGGTGGACTCCAACTCCTCCGCGCCACTACCATGTGGGAACCCACCTTGGACGCCCTGGTGCAAGGAAGACGCCGGTGGGGACTATAAAAGGAGTAGGAGCTCCACCGTCGAAAAGGGTCGGCCAATTGCTTGGAGAACACTTGTAAACCCTAGCTCAGCCCGTAGAATAGCCTTCGGTTGGAGGAGGAAGAAGACTATTGTTTCTCTCTCCAGGTACAAACTGCCTCAAGAGAGCCCTTGGCAAGCTCAATTGTATTGTAACCTCTGCAGTGCAATACATACAAGCAGGAGTAGCTGTTTTACCTCCTCCTGAGGGCCGTGAACCTGGGTATGGGCCGGTGTCCATCTCTATCATGGTAGTTTCCTCTCCACGCCCGGCGAGCACCGTTGTCGTGCCTCTCGAGGGTCTTGACCGCCATGTTCAATCCCCTTCACGAACTACTTTTCAGGGAGTGACTACCCCTGTCTCGTGGGAGTCACTATCCGACAGGTTCCTTCAAATTGTAGATACATTCTTGTGCATTACCGAGTCTCTCTTTATAATCAATGATATAACAATTATTGCTGAAATATTCTATGCAATAATCAGGGATAGAAGAGACATAATCTTTAAAAGCTTTACAAGCAATACAGGTTTCATAATTTTTTCACACGAACGATTTTATTTCAGAAGCTCCCATAAATAAAACATATTATTCTGCTTATTCAAATCCAAGGTCAATATAGTTATTCCAATGATAGTTCACGATTAAAACTTCTTTACTAAAGCCACATTTGAATTTAAGATGTTTAGTATCCTGTTTAGAGCAACAATTTATATCATGGTGTTTAAGAAAAATTTCAGCAATTGCATTCAACTTAACAAACACGCCTCTCATGACTTTCCCCTTATATGATTATCTATAATTCATATATAATTCATTAAGTTCCGTAGCAACAAGTTTTTTTAATTTTTGATTTTTCAAATTTTTATTGTTTTTCGGGTATATAAAAATAAAACAAGACAAAAATAAACGAAATTAAAATAAACTAGACAAATGTAAACTAAAAAAAATACAATTAAACTAAAATAAATTCAGCACGAATAAACTAGACAAGAAAATAAAATACAATAAAATAAAAACAGAGAGAGATAGGTAGAGTGTACTCCCAAGGTGAACTTATGAGTAGAGCTATGCCTCCCCGGCAATGACGCCAGAAAATAGTCTTGATAACCCACAAGTATAGGGGATCGCAACAGTCTTCGAGAGAAGTAAAACCCAAGTTTATTGATTCGACACAAGGGGATTCAAAGAATACTTATAAGCCTTAACAGCGGAGTTGTCAATTCAGCTGCACCTAGAAAATCACTAGTGATAGGGGTGATGTGAAAGCAGCGGTAATATGAGAGCAATAGTAACAGAGAATAGTTGCTTGCGTGGAGTTGATAGGAAAGCAGTGATGAGGACAGCAAGACCGGGTTTACCAGCTATCTACACTAGTGATAACTCTCAAGAACAAGTGTTGGGTGAACATGAAGGAGATATACCCTAGAGGCAAATAAATATATAGTATTTATCGCATTATCTCATAAGCTTATATATGTTTTTGTATTATGCTACAAATGTATTAATCGGAATTGTTAATACACATGTGATACATAGACAAACCAGAGTCCCTAGTAAGCCTCTATATAAACTAGTCCATTGGGCAACAGTTGATCGAGATTCCCGATCATGAACAATGACGTCGGTTGACAATGGGGTCATCTTATTGGTGGAATAAGGTGATGGACATACGCAAAGTATTGCAATAAGATCGTATTCCGATGTTTGTCATTTGCAATACGAAATAATATGATAGCTTATTCATTTGACCGTGAGATCGTATTTATTGCTACTCCGTACGGGTACTTTCAGTGCATCAAACGTTGTGTCATATATAGCATGACAATAAAGGTTTCTATCTTGGGTATCTCGAAAGAGTATGTTGAGACGTATGGATCAAGAGTGGGATTTGTTCATTCATGTAATGGGAAGATACTCTAGGCCCACTCGATGAGATTACGTCTATATAGCTGCACAACTTATGACTAGGTCATGGAGATGTAATATCATAGACGAGTTATTAACCTTTGTCGGTAACGAGATACAACATGGCATCGGATGTCTACGATCATATCTCGGACAAGGCAGTATCGTAGAAACAAAGAGAATAAATATCATGTTTATGGTTCAACAACGATATTCGTAGAATGCAAAGGGGCCGTCATAGGTATCCAGGTCTCCCTGGTAGTCATTGGCGAGCGAAAGGTCTTGACCATGTCTGGAGTGTTCTCGAATCTTAGCGTAACAAGACTTAAGGTCTTAACGACACTCGGAGATAGTTTTGGAATAATATAGGAAGTAGATAGAGAGAGAGAAATAATACGGAAAGGGTTCCCGTGGTCCGGAAGGGGTTCTGGGAAGGTCTGGAATGGTTCCGGGAATGTCCGAAAAATGTTCGGGTGGTCCAGAAAATGTTTCGGAGTTACGGGAGATTAAATAATATGTAAATATATTAATTATGAATTAATTATATTTTATATTAATTAAAAAGGAGAAAAGTGGGCAGCCCACCTAAATGGGCCAAGAGAGGCCCAGGAGGGGGAGCCGCACCACCCAAGGAAGGGGGGAAGCCCAAGTACAATTTGGACCAGGCTTGGCCAGCAGAATCCCCCCCCCCCCCCCCTCATCCTTTGTTTAGTCCCACATGGGGGAGGTAGGGAGTTTGCACACCTCCTCCCCCCTTTATATAGCAAGGCATATTAATTGGATTAAATACATCTAAAATACAATTAATGTTGTATCCGCCGGTACGAGTTAATTCTCCGCCCGCTTTGCTTTGTCTCTCCAACAAAGCTATACCGCTGGGCGCCGTTGCCCTGCGGGATTCCAGAAAAGTTCTACTCCTGCAATCTTAGCTGGAACTGAGTGACCGGGGGTTGTTGTTAAGCTCCGTATGCTTGTGAGTACTCGGAGGCGCCACATTTGAGGCGCTAGGGCAACGTTGTCTCGCCACCCCCGTAGCCTTGCCGCTGCCCTGCCGCCGGCGCCACCCAGATGTCTACGCATGCTTCTATTCTTGTAGACAATGTTGGGCCTTCAAGAGCAGAGGTTTGTAGAACAGCAGCAAGTTTCCCTTCAGTGGATCACCCAAGGTATATTGAACTCAAGGAGGTAGAGGTCAAAGATATTCCTCTCAAGCAACCCTACAATTAAGATACGAGAAGTCTCTTGTGTCCCCAACACACCCAGTACACTTGTCAGATGTATAGGTGCACTAGTTATGCGAAGAGATAGTGAAATACAACTAATATGGATGATTATAAGTAACAATTGCAATATGTAATTAAAATGGCAGCAAGCAAACATGTAGGAGAACTTGTTGGAAACGGTGCTTTAATGCTTAGAAACAAGCCTAGGGATCCTACTTTCACCAGTGGACATTCTCAACAATGACATCAAAGTTAAATAAATAAACACTACTCTCAAACACTCTCATGTTGGATAACAAACACAATTCATTGTTGTAGGGCTACAAGAGCACCCTCAAAGTCGGAGTAGACTAACACCAACAACTTCATAAAGGGAATCACACACGGTGCACACACTGTCACCATTACACACGTGATTAACCCTGCAATTCATATTAAAGTGACCTCTAGAGTGCATAATAGATAAAGAGTAGAATCACATATTCACATAACAATCACATGGGAGAGGGAGATAAACCACATGGCTACCGTAGATCCCGCGGCACCGGGGACGAACTACTCACTCCTCATCGTAGGAGTCAACAAAGGCGATGGAGATGGTGGTGGAGTGTATGGAGATGGCTCGGGGGGCAATTCCCCGTCCGGCAAGGTGCCGGAACAGAGACTTTTGTCCCCCGAATCTTGTCTTCGATGGCGGCGGCTCTCTGGACCCGTGGAGGAAATATCGAACATGCTGCAAGCGTTTTTAGGTCAGGAGGTATTTATGGGCGAAACGGCGATGTCGGTGGGCGCCCGAGGGGCCCACACCACCTCCTGGCGCGGCCAGGAAGGGACACGCGCCACGGGGTGGTGAGGCCCCTCGTGGCCCCACTCCGCCTCGTCTTCGGTGTTCTGGAACGTTCCTTTTCCAAATAAAATCATGGATCTTTTATTTCCAATTCCGAGAATATTTCCTTAAGTACTTTTATGAAACCAAAAACAACAGAAAACAGGGAACTGGCACTTTGGCATCTTGTTAATAGGTTAGTCCCAGAAAACGCATAAAACTATAGAAAATGCATATAAAACATGTAGTAACATGATATAACATAGCATGGAACATAAGAAATTATGGATACGTTGGAGACGTATCAACATCCCCAAGTTTAGTTCTACTCGTGCCGAGTAGGCAAGAACGATAAAAAAAGAATAATTTCTGAAGGGACATGCTTAAACAAAATCTTGATCACGTAATAATGTAAGACATGTAAACTGAGATCAAGTAAATAAGGGTTGTAGTTTCTATTGATATCAAATGAGTAATAAATAAACAAGTAGGTGAAGCAAGCAAAGATTTCAATGATATAGTACTAGATAGCAATCAACTGTGCAAAGTAGATATTAAAAATGCTTTAAGATTCAAGCACAACAATATAATCATCTAATGCTTCCAACAAACATGACATCTTAATGAAAGGATCAAGTCAAGCAATATCAATATGCACGTAGAAGATCAATACTTTATTTGGTCAAAATAAACAAGCAAGCGTTCAATGATGGTTCCTGGCACTAGGATGTTATGGCTAAGCGAATGTTAACGGAGGTTTGGAAATCCAACGGAATAAAGGCTCACAAAGCTGCAAGTTATCATTAGACAAGAGAAAGTCTTACAATCGAAGCTATGCAAGGAGTACTGATTGCCACACAACGGATGCACATAGAGCTATAAGTATATTAAAGCTCTCCAATGGAACTAGTGGGGGTGCATCCAACTTGCTTGCTCACGAAGACCTAGAGCACTTTTGAGGAGGCTCATCATTGGAATATACAAGCCAAGTTCTATAATTTAAAGTTCCCCACATAGTTATGGAACTAAGACATGAATACTTTCTCATATGGAGCAAAGGTGCTAAACATGAGCACAAGTGATGACTATAAATGATATGGTGCTATAACATGAGCACAAGTGTGTGATAAAGAATAGTAATGATGCCCCCTTTTTATTTATTTATTTCTTTTTTTCTTTTTCTCTTTTTTTTTCCTTTTTCTTTTTCACTTTTCGATGGCGTCCATGGCTCTTTTCACTTTTAGGGGCAAGCATCCTAATATGATATATGATACATGACAACACACTAATGATGATAAGACAACATACTGATGATATAAGTAACTAATATGAATGTGCCATAAAATGCATATGACAACGGTGCCTCTGCCAGTGTAGCAGGTTATTCAATGATCTAGCGTAACATGGGTAAACCATACATCAGCTTTATAGATTACGCAAACCTATATATAAGTAAAGAATGACAACAAGTCATGTAATGTAAGATGGATGTTGCATGGCAATATATCTCGGAACAGCTATGGAAATGTTGTAGTAGGTAGGTATGGTGGATGTTTTGAGAAAGATATTTGTCCTATGTGTAGGAGAACAAGATGAAGATCTCCTACTAGTTTGGATGTACCCGCGAAAAATGCACCAACTCTCAATGTGAGAAAGGGCAATGCAAAGTACCGAAGAGGTTAGCAATATGGTTGTGGAATTGCCATGAAAATCGCAGTTTTAGAACTCACAAGTAAAAATATTCCAAATAAAAATATGATCATACAAGGCATAATGAAAATTACTCCTAGGGGTGCTGTGGCAAATGAACAAGTCATTGTTGGGGACCCGACCATAGCGCATAACGTAAAGTCATTACGGTTGCTTTAGGCAAGTAGAAGTCATATACCATTATGCAATCAACTGGAAATTTAAGTGTGGCACAATTTTATATTTTTCTAGACCAACCATTAATCATTCCACTTTACTAGACCATCATGTTTACCATTTAGCATATTAATATCTCAAAGCAACATCAATGATTCAAGTGACACAATCTAATGATATACAAGATTATGTATCATTTAGTTATACCATGTACCACTTTTAGCTCTATAAGAAATGAGAGTATGATATAACAAATCTAATAGCTCTAGCAAGAGATGCATGAAAAACAAGAGCTAGAAAGAAAACAAGAATATGAAAAGAATACTCAACGAATATAAGTGAAGAATACGAGTATTCATAAGAAAAAGCGGAGCATGTCTCTCTCCCACAAAAAAGAATGCTAGGATCCATTTTATTCAGAGAATGAAAAAAAACAGACGCTTCAAGAAAAGAACATAAGATCTGACGGAATTAAAATATAGTTTCACTAGAAAGGACCAGATAGTTTGTCGACGGAGAAGGGGATGCCTTGGGCATCCCCAAGCTTTGACGCTTGAGACTTCTTGAAATGTATTGGGGATGAACCACCGGGGCATCCCCAAGCTTTGGCTTTACTATCATCTTGATCACATTATATCATCCTTCTCTCTTGATCCTTGAAAACTTACTTCACACCAAACTTAGAGTAAACTTCATTAGAGGGGTAGTGCACAAAAAATTATGATGTTCTGTAGGAACACAATTGCTACTAATGCTACTGGATATTAGCTACAGACACTGATAATTAATAGGATAAAAGGATCCAATCAAAATAGCAAAGGAGGCATTGCAAAATAAATGGCAGAATCTGTCAAAAACAGAACAGTCTGTAAAGACGATTTTTTTGAGGCACCTAACTTGCTTAGATCAGAAAACTCAAAACTAATGAAAGTTGCATATAATATCTGTGGATCACGCACAAAAAAGGGCAGCTTTTTCTGACTTTTTGTCAAGAGTTATGAATTTAACGGTGAACAGAAGGAAACTGTTTATGCGCAAGGAATCCAAATTTAGCATCAACTTTCAACTAGAGTCTTAAATTGACACAACAATGCAATAAAATAAAGATAAAAAGGAATTTCTACAGAGGTAGGACAAGTCCTTGACACAAACAAAATAAAATAACAGGAAATAAAAGTGGGATGTCTCCCATAAGCTCTTTCTTTATAGCCATAAAAATGAGAGTTGAGAAACTAAAGAGAGCATCAAGAGGAAAATATCAAAACACTTTTAAGTCTAACCCTCTTCATATGCAAAGGAATCTTGTAATGAAACAAGTCATGAAAGCACAAAGCAACAAGCATAAGAAAGCAAAACAAGTGCAACTTCAAAATTTTCAACATAAAGAGAGGAAACTTAATATTGTTGAGATACATAAAACCATGTTTCCCTATATCAAAATAGCTACTAAGATCAATATCATGTTTAAGAGCATGGTTGCAACGAAGATTTGAAACTAGAGACAATTGCAAACCACTTAAGTATTTTTCACCATAAGCAAGTTCCTCCTCCATGGTGTAATTAGGAGAATCCAAGAACAAAGTAGGACTCTCATGAGTAAGAGAACCATCACAAGTAGCAATTATATAATTTTTATCCTCACATAAATAAGTAACAACTTCTAAATATAGAGGATTATCAATAAGCATAAGACCATCATCTAATGCATTATCATATAGCATATTTAAGAAATACTCATCTTATCATCAATAAGATCACTTCTAGCATCATGAATAAAATTTACAACATAACTATCACATAAAACATTCTTATCTTGAGCCATATGCATAAAAGAATTAAAACTCTCCACATAAGCATATTTGTTCTTATTAATTGGAGTGGGAGCAAATTCAACAAAATAGCCATCATTATTATTCGCATCACCATAATCATCAAATATAGGAGGCATATTGTAATCAACATAAAATAAATCCTCAACAGTTGGTGGATCGAAAATATCACAATGATTATAATTATATATATTGGAGGCAAGGTGTCATTAAAGAAAATTTTATCCTCCGTGCTTGGGGGACTAAAAATATCGTGCTCATCAAAACCAACTTCCCCGAGCTTAGACTTTTCCATAGCCTTAGAAAAAATGGTGTTCAATGAATTCATACTAATAACATTGCTACTAGCATGCAAATAAAGTTCCATAGGTTTTTTAATTTTATCTTCAAACACTTCATGTCCTAGCTCAAGATAAATACTATAAAGCTCTCTAATATTTTTGTTGTTTTCCATTAAGCTTAACTATTGAAAATAAAAACAAGAAACAAAAAGTAATAACTGTAGAATCTAAAGGAGATACCTTCAAGCGCTCACCTCTCCGGCAACGGTGCCAGAAAATAGCTTGATGTCTATGCACACTTCTATTCTTGTAGACAATGTTGGGCCTCCAAGAGCAGAGGTTTGTAGAACAGCAACAAGTTTCCCTTAAGTGGATCACCCAAGGTGTATCGAACTCTGGGAGGTAGAGGTCAAAGATTTTCCTCTCAAACAACCGTGCAATTAAGATATGAGAAGTCTCTTGTGTCCCCCAACACACCCAATACACTTGTCAGATGTATAGGTGCACTAGTTATGCGAAGAGTTAGTGAAATAGAAGTAATATGGATGATGTCGGGGGGCTGCCCCCGGGGTAGGGCAGAACCCGGTCCATATCAGCAACATGGCTACAGGAGTTGGCCTATGGGAGTGACTAAGAGTTGTCCTTTGGTGTGCTGAAGGGGCAACTTGACCTTTGGCTGGTTGTTAGGGTCAGAGAGTGCCTCCTGGGGGCCGCAAGGGTCATCTGTGGAGACTATAAATAGACCCCCAGACCCCCTGTGCGGCATAAGCAGAGTTCCTCTAAGAACTAGCTTGTCGAAGATGTCTTTGGTGAGAGCCTAAGACATCTTCGGGAGGATAGGCCTAGAGATACTCCTCTTAAGTCGCTATCGGGGCTCTAGGTGGAACTCGGTACTGACCTGAAGGATCGTCCGGCTTCGTAGTATGTCGGAGTCCTCCGGAATGGTCTCGGATACAGGAGAACCCGGTTGCCCGGGTAGGTATCCCAGTATGAGCTTAACCGACCAACCTATCTTAGCTCTGCTTGGTTGTATCCGATGCACAGGACGGATGTCTGGAAGTACCGGAGTGAGAAACCGACATGGGGTATGTCGGGCAAGAGTCAAGGAGCAGGTAGAGTCTTTCCTCTTGGCGTGCAGGAAATCATATCCCTCCTGGCATGGAAGTATGGTCACCTCTACGACAAGATCGGACATGCCTAGCCCGGCAATCCGGAAAAGGCTACTAGGCATGGGGGAAGACATGTCTTGTCTCTGACAAGGGGACAATGATGATCTAGGACGGCGCCTGCAGTCCTAGACGGGATGATGACGGCAGGGCTATGCCGGGTAGCACGGCGGCTAGGTCGCACTAGCCGGTGTCGACATAACCATTAGCCCTGCTTAGTGGGCCCAAGCCGGATTAAGGTTTCCGGCCCTCCAGGCCGGAAATCTATAAAAGGCGCCATAACTCCTCCTGTGGAGGGACGACCAACTTGGGGGCCAAAACTTTAGTCTCATTTACTCCTAGTATATTTACTCCCTCTTCCTCTCTAGTTCATCCGGTTCATAACCAAAACAGCTCAAGGAGCATGTTGTAGATCTTGAGACATACATATATTGAGAGGAAAGGCAGGAGTAGGGGTCTTACCTCCTCACGAGGGCCCCGAACCTGGGTACATCGTGTGTGTGGACTTGCCTTCGTGCATTTGTTTGGGTTTTGTAGATGTTTGAGTGTGTTCTTCGGAGTTCTTGAGTGTTTCGTCACTTCCTATCGTGTGAGCTCCTTAGCTCGCTAGCCCTCCCGAGATCCACAAGCGTCCATCGGCCTCACACATTAGCCATCCCTGACATCTGCAGTGATACCACCACGACAGTTGGCGCCTACCGTGGGGCAGGTAGAGGCGATGGCTGGTGTACACATCCAGACAGGTTCCATCGTTCATTCCGGCATCCGAGTTGTCTCTGGCCTCGTCATCAGGCTGGGCGAGATGGACTTTGTCAACGACAAAGCCGGCTGCTTCCGGAACAGGCCCTTTCCGGCGAATGGCTGCCTCAACGACTTCGGTATCTTCACCACCTACGTCGCCACCGAGATCGTCTGCGACTACCCGGACATTGTCCTGGAGGACGAGGATCCCCCTATGATCTGCACCGCCCGGGATCAGCGTATCGATCGCCCCGCGGGATGTGTCGCAGTCATGATGGTCGGGGTAACCGAAGAGGTATTCGAGGATGGTCCCGACGGCAATGCCGGCGGTGGCTGACCTCGGTTGGCAAAGCCTCCTCAGGAGCGAGGTGCTGCCCGAGATGGTGATCCCCAGCCTTCCCAACTTCGTCGCAGGCTGGATCCCCTCTCGGGTCTGGTCGCCAAGTTGGTTGTCCGTATGGCAGCTGATGCTGATGCCCAAGTCAATTCTGCTAATTTGGAAGAGCATCGCAGGTTGCTGCATGCTGAGGCACAAGAGATCGCCGAGATCTGGCGAGAGCTTAGTGCTAGTCTCCGTGAGTACAATGCAGCTCACGGGTTCCGTAGGATAGATTCCCGGGACAAGCGCATCGCCGATCTGCGCAAGAAATGTAGGATGGTGAACGATGAGTTGGCTGGTGGAGCAGCACCTAGCCATAGCAGAACGGCTAGTCTGATCTCGACACAAAAGCCGGTGTACGGCTCACCCGCCCAAACTCTCAGGGCTGCTGAGGCAGCTATGGCCGAGTTGGCTGGGCTGTCCGGGGAAGCTCTGCGCAAGCAGCATGAGCGGGTCAACGAGTTAGTCGTTGAGGCGAACCGGCAAAACAAGGCCTTTAAGAAGAAGAACCCGGGTGCAGGCTCCCATGTGTACTCGGCTAGGGCCGACAGCCACAGATCGGAAGGAGAGGCTTCCTCTCCCCATCCGAGTAAGAGCAAGAGCCGGAGCCGAAGCCGTGGCTCCAAGAAAAAGAAGCAGTAGACATACGACCCGGCGTTTGCCGGAATACAGCAGGCCGGACAGAACAATCCCGGTCAGGCTCAAAACAGCCATGGCGGTGGTAAACGAGGTGTAGGAAATAAGTGCCCGGCTTGCCGTGGTAATCCACCTCGGAATGCGCCACAAAATCAGGGAAACCGGCTGAGAGATGCCGCCTTAGTACCACAGCAAGCTGATGTTCCTGTGCTTAACTGGCACGACGATGGCAACTCTAGGTTGCAGCAGCTCGGATATCAGCCTAACAAGAATCCTTTGGGATCTCGGATAGGAACTCGGCAGCTAGATCCAGCTGAAGCCAGGTTCAGGCTCGACCGGATTCACCAGTCTGAGTTGGTAGAAGAGCAAGGCCCTCTGGGACCTGCTTGCTTCGGACTTCGGATCATGCGGGAGCCGGTTGTGCGAAATTTTCAGCTCAACCGGGGTGCCAAGACCTATGACGGCAGCTCAAAGCCAAGACCTATGACCTATGTAACTGCAGTAAGCATAGCCGGTGGAAACAGACACTGGGCGGTGCGATATGTGCCGCAAATGTTGGAAGGACCTGCCAGGATCTGGCTGAATAACTTGAGGACTGACAACATAGACTGTTGGTTAGATTTCGAGGAGGCCTTCATCAGCAACTTTACTAGTACATACAAGAGGCCAAACCGACCTCAGCAGCTTTCCATTTGCAAGCAGAGGGACAATGAAACTGACCGAGAGTACCTTACTCGGTGGAGTAACATTCACAATTCTTGCAAAGGGGTTGTCGAGGCCCAGGCCATATCCTGGTTTGCGCAAGGATTCCGACATGGCTCCATGCTTTGGCAGAAGTTGCAAAGGAAGATGTCGGCTACCTTGGCCAAGACAATGCGCATCGCCGACACCTACACGCTCGGAGACCCCATGCAGCCCCTGGTGATGTCGGAGACTCCAGCCGGAGGAGCTCGGGGAACCAGCGCTCGGGGCCGAGCAGGAACCATGATCGGCAGGATTTCGGTCAGAAGAGAAGTCAGCCCGACTTCCACTATGCCACACAGCACGTTGCGGCTGTAGGCCGAGATTAGGGGGATACCGGCAATAATCAGCGGCAGAAAGTGGCTGGCCCGTCTTGGGGTCAGAGTCAAGAGGTACAAAAGACCTAGGTGGACCAGAAGAAGCCATTGTCGTATGAAGAGATGCAGAACAAACCATGCTGCTATCATGCTCTGGAATCCAACAAGCCCGCGAATCACTCTACCTGACAATGAAGTTGGTACCAGCGCACGTTGCAGGAAGGCAGTGATGGGGCTACTCGGCCAAATGCACCGGAACCACAGCCAATCATTCCGAGACCTCCTCCATCGCTGTCTGGTGCCAATGCAATTCGGGTCAATCAGCCCAACCAGAGACCTCCTCTCCCGCAACCAGTGAATGTGGTCAATGTCAGAAATGACAATGGTGCTGGTCCGAGTAACCAATTCGGACATTAGCAGGGCAACTACCGGGAAGCACATCAGAGCTACGAAGTCTTCGTGACTGAGGCCACTGACCGGAAGAGTGTGCGACAACGCACTCTGGAGGTAAATGTTGTGATCCCGGCGATGCCAAAGTTCTTGCACTGGTCCGAGATGGAGATCACCTTGAGCGGGAAGGATCATCCCCGGGTTATGCCCAAGCCAGGTGGCTACACTTTGGTGGTAGACCCGACCTTTGTCGGACCAAGCCTCAACGTCCGTTTCAGCCGGGTTCTGATTGACCATGGCAGTGCCATTCACATCATGTAGAAGGATACCATGCTGAAGCTAGGAGTGTCCATGAACACACTGCTCCCAACCGAAACAACTTTCCATGGCATTGTGCCCGGAGTCTCTTATTCGCCCATGGGCAAAATTTGGGTGGAAGTGATGTTTGGAACTCGGGAGAACTGCCAGACCGAGAGCTTGGAGTTCGAGGTCGTGGATCTCGAAAGCCCCTATAGGAAGGCGAGTTGACCACAGCAACCCGGAGCGCCAGGTCATCATTGGCAGCAACCTGGACAGCAAATAGGAAGGCGAGCTCGCCGACTTCCTCCGTGAGAATCGGGATGCCTTTTCGTGGTCGAGTGACGATCTGCAAGGTGTTCCGAGGGAGTTGGCCGAGCACTCATTATTCGTCAGGCCTGACGCGAAGCCGGTGAACAACCGACTAGGCTCCTCTCGGACGAGAGAAGAGCTGCCATCATGGAGCATCTCGCAGTACTTCTGGCTGTCGGGTTCGTGATGGAAGTACTTCATCCGGAGTGGATATCAAATCCAGTCCTTGTTGAGAAGAAGAAAGATGATCCCCTCCTTCTCAAGGTGTGGCGCATGTGCATCGACTTCACCAACCTCAACAAGGCATGCCCGAAAGATCCATTCCCACTTCCCCGGATAGATCAACTGATCGATTCCACTGCCGGGTGTGAGCTTTTGACTTTTTTAGATGCTTATTCTGGTTTCCACCAGATACCTTTGAACCCGGATGATCAATTGAAAACTGCTTTTATTAACCCATATGGGGCTTATTGCTATCGTGTCATGACTTTTGGTTTGAGAAATGCTGGTGCTACATACCAGAGGTGCATGCAGAAATGTTTACATGGTCAGATAGGCCGAAATGCTGAAGTCTAGTCATAAAAACAAAAGAAAAATCCTCTCTGATCGATGATCTGTGGGAAACATTCAAAAACTTAAGAAAATTACGGATGAGGTTGAACCCGGATAAATGTACATTCGGTGTTCTGGAAGGCAAGTTAATCGGTTTCCTCATATCAAGTCGGGGGATTGAGGTCAATCCAGGAAAGATACGTGCGATCGAGAGCATGAAATTACCGACACGTCTCAAAGATGTGCAAAAGTTCACAGGCTGCCTGGCATCCCTAAGTCGGTTCGTGAGCCGACTAGGGGAGAAAGTCTTGCCCTTGTATCAGTTGATGAAAAAGAGAAAAACTTTTGTATGGACCCCGCAGGCTGATGCGGCGTTCAATGATTTAAAGAAGATGTTATCAACAGCACCGGTGTTGGCATCCTGTAGCGTACCTGCATTTTAAATAAGGCAGATACCTGTGTATAGTGCAAATCCCTGGATCGATTCATTTGCACACACAGTTTACGATGTAATATCACAACAAAGCGTCAATTTTGTTTCATCGATGATCCAGAATTACAAAATATTCGATACAAGTTGCATGCATAAAGCTAGCACTGAAAAAGTACACAGTGGAAATACAATAGCAGTGAGTCCCTATCACTTTCATGCTGCCACAGGCGAACACATGTTGGTTGTAGACTCGAAACCTATAAACGAAACCTCACTCGTCATCTGAACAATCTGCAATAAGAAAAATATTGCAACAACGTGGGTCAGATTCCATTAAAAATGGAGTCTGGCAAGTGACACTATGGTGGACACTTAATGGAATAACTCTATAGCCTATATGCATATTTGGCTGGTAGAGTTCAAGGCTTATTTGCATAAAGCCAATTTTCCTATCTCTTTGGAAAACACTTTCTTCAAATTAAGACAAGTATGGCATGAAAACCATAAATCTCATCTTCCCTTGTTCACCCATCAAGTTTTATTTCTGAAGTTGGAATGATGGAATCCTCCGTTGACGTCCGTGATCAGCTGCTCAAATTGTCCGTACCGGGGACACGGCTAAGTACTTAGTTTTACACTCTGCAGAGGTTGTGCACGTTCACCATTGTACCCATTCAACCGAAACTATCCTTTACACACCATTTGTGATAAGGGAAAGGAGAAGAATGAGACGAAATCTTTCAGAAGCATTTTCCCTCCCACTCTGGCCTGACGCGCTCCACCTACAAACCACTACCTCCACCTGTAAGGCCGGGGCGAGTCCATGCAGCTTAGTTGATCAAGACAGAGCCCATATTGGCAATGGCTGCACGAGAAGCAATCGTCACTTGGAGTTCTTCAGATTCCTCTGTTCCTGGGTGGCCATCCACAAGTGAATATCCCACAGGTAAATCCCCTGGGGACAACACTCAACTCATACAGCCAAGCAACCAATTCCACCCAGGTGTTTGATTATAACTTAGTAGAATTTAACATTTCATAAAAAATAGTTTTGCATAGCATCACAATTCTACTAAGTATTTTCGTAGGAACCTAGACACAGGAATAAGGAAGTCTAAACATGGCTTGCATAGCAATACTATCCTACACATGCTTATAGAAAATAATTTACTCATGCATAGAAAAATAATAGGACTTTTATGGGGGTGTGCCACTTGCCTTTGAATGTTGTCGTTGTTCACAAACTCTTTTCAACAACGAACGTTTGCTCTCCGTTTAATCTAAACAATATAAGCAAACAACAATACAACAATCAACAAACAACAATCATCAAACATACATGCTCATATCTAGTGAACAAACAAGTTTTGTAAAACTTCTAAGGAAAACATGTCATGCATGATATGCAATTTATTTCTAAGGACTAGAGATGCATGTCATGCCATGAAAATCTTTTAAGTCAATGCAATGCAATTAGTTTGGTCAAATGACTAAGGACTAAAGTCATAAGTTGAATAAAATATTTTGTTTTATATCATCTTGAATAAGCCCTCTAACGTCTTAGTCTTGATGTGTAGAAATATTTAGAGTAAATACTATGTCATTTCTTCAAAATGATCAACAATTATTATCAACTCTTTGTAAATTGGATATTCACTATAGTGAGAGAGACAGACACCCGGCCAGCCACTTAAGTTGTGGGACAGGTCTCATGTACGTGGACATGTAAGGTTTGTCTCCAGGCCGCTTCATCTCACTATGCCGCTAGGATCGAACAACTTCAAGATGGCAATAACATGATCAAAAATTATTTAGGTCTTAAGTGAAAGACAAGATTAGGAAAGGGGGGACACATAGAAGGTAGAATGTAGAATCTTCTCCTTGCTTCATTTTCTTCTTGATGTGATGACTTCGTTACAATTTTGTAGACTTGATGGTTTTGAAGTGATGGTGCTGATAGCCTCCAGGTTGGTCTTGAATATAACTTAGTTATCCAGGGGTCTAAGAGAAGGGAGAATAAGAATAAAGGAAGTAAGACTTAGAAAACATTTGCTGATTGGTCTTCATGGACTTCTTCTTGATTTTCTTCTAAGTGCTTCTACTCCTTGAAGATTCTTCTGAAGTCTTATTTTGGCTAAGTTCTTCATTGGCCTTCTAGCTCCATGTTGAAAATACTAAGTGTCTAGTGCATAGCACTTTTACCAAAAGACTAAGTTTGGAAATATTCCTCACTTAGAGAAAACTAATGAAGAGATTTCCTATGGGAATATTTCTATATGTGAAAATAAGTAATGCATGCAATGCACTTTTTAATCACAAGAAAGCATAAAAATAACTTTTGTGATTTCTTTATAAGTGCATTTTAATTAATTTCTATTTTTAAAAATAATAATAAAAGGAATAATTATGAGATTAAAGTTTTCCATGATTAAATTTTTATAACAAATTTTATAATTAGTGTTAATAGACAGGGGGCATTTAATTACATTTATAGCAATTTGATTTAATCAAAAATAATATTTCTATTAATAGTTATGTTGAAATTACTCAAACTATTCAAATTAAATATATAACTATGATTTCATTCAAATATTACTCAAAATTGTTTTATAACAGTGGCATCAATTTACAAATATTCTAAAGTTTCTAAAACAATTTTATTTGCAATTTTTGGACTTATAGATTTAAAGTTATTACAAATATACTCAATTCACCATTTGAAATTTGAATATTTTATACTAAGTCAAATTTGAATTTTGGCCGATCTAAAATATTCTACATGTCGAGGGCTTTTCAAATATATAAAAATATTTGAATTTGGATATGTGAGTAAAAAGTTATAACAATTCTAAGTCACAGGGGCTTTTCTGCAAAACTGCCAATTAAATAAATCGAGAAAATCATTTTACACGTCAGCGCTGACTGGGCGCTGACTGTGCTGTTGACGTGGCGAGCACTGATTGGCTCGGATCTAGGGTTAACCTGGGGCGTAGGATCTTAAGGGGATTGGACGGATCAGATCGGGGAATACCTCTTCGGGGCCGATCTAATCTCGGCCGTAGGAAGCAGATCTGACGGTCCTGGGCGAGTTGACCAGAACGGGGCGGCGCACCTCGCCGGACTTGAAGAAGACGGCAGCGCACGCTCCGGCGTGGACCGAGTCGGGGCTCCGGTGGCCCCCCGGTCTCGGAAAAGCGACGAGTGGGCGCGGCGCGGCACGGCGAGGGAGATGGTGGCAGCGTCGACCACGCACGTGTCCTGGAGCGGACGCAGTGCACGGGCGGAGGCGCGGTATTCCGGCGAGCTTCGGTTCGAGCTCGGTTTCGATGCTTTTGCTGTGGATAAAATCAGAGAAGGAGTCAGGGAGATGGGGGAGGTCATCGTAGAGCGCGGGGACCGAGATTGAGCGGCGGATACTCACTGTTTTGGCCGGAAAAGAAGAAAACTTGGCGGCGGTATCGGAGCAACTCCGGCGAGCTTATCCAGCAGCCCGGGGGCACGATTCGCACAGGAAAGAGAGGGGAAAATGAGAGGAGAAGGTGGGCGTTTTATATGAACCAACGGCTCCATAATTGGTGTTGTGAAACGTCCGAATTGAAGAGGAGAACGCCGGCCGTTTCTGCGAGGTCGTGGGCGTGGTCTCCGGCCGTTGAAGACGAAGCTGACGTGTGGGCCCCACACGTCAGCGGGAGAGGGAGAGAGAGCCGGGCTGGCTGCGCGCTGGGCCGCTGCTGGCTGCGCGCGCGCAGGTTAGGCGCTGGGCTCGGCCCATTTGGTTCTCTTCTCTTTCTTTTTTTACCGTTTTCTTTTCTGTTTTCTGGATTTTAAACAACTTTTAAAGTATGAATCCAAATAACCTCAAATTAGTTTCTATAATTTTTTAAAAATCATATCTTTGCTTTAAAACATTTGGGGGTGTGTTTTTAATACTTTTCAAAAATATTATTTTTGAAATATGACTATTTGTAAAATGGACATCTCATGTCCAAATTAAATTTAGAGTTTTAAAATATTTATTTGTGGCTAATTTAAATTTATGACAATAACACAATCATATATGGTTGATATTAAGTTTATTTAAATCTCATTTTTAATAACCATCATTGTTTGTTTTGGTATAATAGTAAAATAACTAAATATAAATATTTTTAAGGAAATGGGAAATATAATAAATTCCATTTTTAATTCAAAATGTTTACACCATTATGTTTTATATTATGCTTATTCATTTGAAAAACTTCATATCATCTTTAGAAAAGATTTTAGATTTAATTCTTTTCTTATATAGTATAACATATTCCTGAAATCATTTTATGTTTAGAAAATAAATGAAAATCATTGAATCTAATGAAATGTTTATTTGGATAATCCATTAATTATGAATTATATGAAGTTATTAAAATTATAAACTATATGCTTATAATTTCCAAATTATATTTTGAACTGAGGTAAATGAATCATAATCTTTTGGCAAATAGACAAAGTTTTCAATAGTTTAAAATAACACTTGTAATTATTATTTTAATTTATTTATAGCTAAGGCTAAGTGGTTGAAATCAATTACTTATAAGTAAACTATTTACTTAAAATAAAATGGTTTGTGCTGTATAAAACATTTGTCAAATTACATATTAAGGTTTTTGAAATACAATGGATAATAAAATGTTTAACTAGAAACAACTTTTGAAAGAAAAGTTAAACTGAGATATTTGAAATAAAACTCTTTAATATGTTTGAAGTCTTTTACAGTTGGTTTTCTTATGCATTTACTATTTTATTTTAATCCAAAACAAAAGTTTTAAATTTTAGTGATTTTTTAACATTATAAAATGTTGGGATGTTACACATCCCCATTGCCCAAGGAACCTATGCTGCTCTAAATCGCTGCCACTAACCGGGTAGTAAGTGTTGCCATCGTGGTGGAAAGAGAAGAAGGGGACAAGCTGATACAGAGACCAGTATACTATCTGAGCGAGGTGATCTCGACATCCAAGCAAAACTACCCGCACTAACAGAAGATGGCATATGGCGTGTACTTGGCGGTTACCAAGCTCAAGCAATATTTTCAAGAACACCCGATCACGGTGGTATGCGAAGCTCCCCTGGCCGAGATTATCGGCTGTAAGGATGCAAGCGGCCGAGTTTCCAAATGGGCCTTCCAGTTGTCTCCGTATGCTCCGACATATGAGAGACGCGACGCCGTTTAGTCGCAGGCGCTGCCGAACTTCTTGGTGGACTGGGCCGAGATGCAGTATGAACCTCCACTTCCCGACTTCAATTTTTGGAAGATGCATTTCGATGGTTCCAAGGCCAAAATCGGACTGGGTGCCGGGGTCGTCCTCACCTCCCCATAGATAGATGTGCTGAGATATGTACAGCAAATTGACTTTCGGGCATCTAACAATGTGGCCGAGTACGAAGCATTGGTGCCTGGACTCAATGTCGCCAAGGAGATCGGTATCCGCCGAATAGAGTGCTTTGGTGATTCCGATCTGGTGGTGCAGCAGGTGTCGGGAAACTGGGATGCAATTGACGCCAACATGGCCTCGTATCGGTTCCATGTACAAAAAATATCCAGATTTTTCGAAGGCTGCGAATTCAAGCACATACCAAGAGGGGAAAATGAGGCAGCAGATGTGTTATCCAAGCTGGGGTCATCCCGAGATGCAATTCCACCCGACATCGCTCTGGAGCATCTGAGAAAGCCATCTAATCAGCCCTCACCCGAGTCGGAATCCATCTTCATCCCCAAGGAACCTGGATCGGAGGCCATACCTATGGAGGTAGAAGTCGGGAGTACTGCACTGAACCCGGGGACTGCACCCAAGAACCCGGAGACTGCATATGCCATATGTGCTGAGGTGATGTCGGCAGAGCCAATGGACATAGATGCTCCCATGTTCCCGGTACGGCCTGTCCCAGGTTGGGCACAGCCCATCATGGCATACATATCGGATGGTACCCTTCCCGAGAGCGAAGTAGAAGCCCGGCAAGTACTACGAAGATCCAAGGCCTACACAATCATCAACCAAGAGCTGTACAAGAGAAGTGTCACCGAGATGCTTCAGAGGTGCGTGGAGCCAGAGGAAGGCCAAGAGATGCTGCTGGAGATACATCAGGGAGAGTGTGGACACCATGCCTCATCTCGCGCACTGGTGGCAAAAGTATTCCGGCATGGGTTCTATTGGCTCACAGCCTTGCAACAAGCAGAAGACATTGTCCGAAAATGTGGAGGGTTCCAGAGGTTTGCCCACAAAATACATATGCCGGCGTCAGCACTAAAAACCATCCCTATCACGTGGCCGTTTTCCGTATGGTGCTTGGACATGGTGGGACAATTTAAACCGGCAAGGGGCAATATGACACACATGCTGGTGATGGTGGACAAGTTCACCAAGTGGATAGAGGTCAAACCAATCCGGAAGTGCGACAGGCACACCTCGGTCCAATTCTTGAAGGACATCATCCTGAGGTATGGTTACCCGCACAGCATCATCACGGATAATGCACCAACTTTGCTGTGGGGGAATTTGCTCGGTTCTGTGCGGAGAAAAGAATCCGGTTGGATGTGGCATCAGTAGCCCACCCAGAGGAAAATGGCCAGGTCGAAAGAGCAAATGCCTTGGTGTTAGCAGGCATCAAGGCTCGCCTAATCGAGCCGCTGTTGAGAACCCCGGGATGTTGGATAGAGGAGATACCGGCAGTACTGTGGGGTCTCCGGACCACACCTAATAGATCTACCGGGTATACGCCATTCTTCATGGTGTATGGTTGTGACACCCTAAAATCGGTACTATGAAGATTTAAGCGCTCCCGCCGAAATCCGCATAATAACGATTTTAGGTCGCCCACCAGACATAATGTGCACGCCGAAACATGCGCATTATGTGGGTCGAATTGTGATAACATTACAACAGTTCCGATACATCCACAAATACAAAAAAGATATAATACAACAACGACTCGAACGAGTCAAGATACGAATAATATAATACAAAGATTCAAACGACTGCGGAAGCAAAATAGTACCCGACTACGGATAAGATGCAAATTGGACTAAGAGTCCTGAAGATAAGCGATGGCGCCATATCCCTGCACAGCCAAGCCGGAGGGATTCCCAATCTAACGTCGTCAGACTTCAAACCTGTTAACTGCACATAAAACACAACCCAAAAGAGGGCCAGGGCCTTCCCTGGCAAGCAAAACCTACTTGCCTACGTTCTACACCATCTGCCAAAATATGGGGTAGGTGGACTTAGAGGCAGCAGCACTAGCAACCTAAAGAGACATGCTACATCTTCCGTCTAATTAGACAGGGATAAGAGAGCGCATAAGTAAACATCTACAACTAACACCAATCATAACCCATTCTCGAATTAACCCCCTCAACCAAGTATGAGGAAGCAATTCGGGAAACCCACACATTGAACAGTTTTATAAATAATTTATTGTGAAAGTAATTCTATATTACTAATCAAATTAATTAACATTAATTAGGTGCAAGTTTTCTAGATCTTGTTAGCCAGCATCATCACCAAAGTCGTCCATAACCGTGGACACGGCTCATCGATAAAATTATACCCTGCAGGGGTGCACTACTGTACCCATACTCGTATGATCAACCCAAGCAAGCATCACGGCCTCTCAACACGACTCGTTCCTTCACTACAGCAAGTCCAAGTGCCACCCATATGAGTTGTTACCCGCGTCAAGAGTCCATCCGAATCTCAATTGCGGACTCATTAGTTTGTGTCCACGCGCCATGCGGCTCAAACAATAGTAGAAATTGTCCGCTTCGCGCGCACCACCCCTATATGACCCCCATATCACATAACCTCTCATCTATCATCATCATTATGCACATGCATATGAGCAAATGGAAAACCCGAATTAGTTGCGGCACATGGACAAGCTGTAGATCCGTTCAAAGTCGAGGGGGGCTCCATAGGGCCACCCCCAAGTGGTTAGTGCGCTCAAAATTGGATCCGAGGACAAAATCTCAGTTCCTAGGTCGACACTTAGCAGAACAAAACACCATGCAAGGCCTTTCGCCGTTGCCTTATCATTTAATTATAATACACCAATATAAGCCAACATTTTATTAAGGTGGAATAATCTATCATACGAAGCAGATGACACCTAAGACCAACAGACGACTTGCACAATCAACTCTAAGCATGCGCTACGACTCGCAAGGCCAACAGATAAACAAACAACAGGTGATGGGATGTTGGGATAAAGCTGTATGGGCTGCAGGATAAACATGTGATGGGATCGCGATAAGAATCGAATACTAGGGGGGCAGAGATGAACGACAAGAATGAAAGAAAATGTATAGGTAAGCAAGCAAACTTTGCTTGCCTGGAATCCCGCATGGAAGCAGATCTTGTCGTTGCTCACACATCTCAACGTCTTATCCTCGAAGAAGCAACAAACACTGGAAGCGCAAAAGATGCATTTTACAACTACGGCAAAAGATCCAGCATGATCATATGAGGATGATGCATGACATGGCAAGATGCATTACGAGATACACTTAATCCAAATTAAGCGGAATCTGAATTCCGACAATTAATATTTATGTTCGAGTTATTTATCTACCCATCAATGTTAAATATTCATTAACATGGCAAGACATGGCAAAGGTGATCTAATCAATTTAAATGGAATTGGGCAATACATATATTGATTTGCCCCACACATTCCATATTTATTATCTAGGTGATTTGCTACACCCGCAAACCCAAGAGATGCAACACATGCAAAAAAAATTGATTTGATATGCACAAGATAGATGACATTTAATAAAATAGGTGTAGGGTTAGGGTTTGGGTCCGTACGTGGGATCGGGTGAACTAGGGTTCGAAACCGACGTCTTCGGTCCATAGAGGAAGTAGTTTTTGTCGTTGAAGTAGTCGTCGCGGAACCAGGGCATCGTCGTTTGTCGGTGTCGTGGAAGTGGGCGGGAAGTAGTCGTACTCGGTCATCCTCGTTGACGGGCGCGGGCACGTAGGAGCACGGCAAACAGACACCGGAAAGAAGCGCGCATGGGGCATGCACCACAACACGGACACGGGCGGTCACGGCAACGCGGCACCGGAAGAGGACGCGCATGCGCACGTAGCAATACCACGAAGGATGGACAACTCGGACAAAATTGCGACGCCGAATGTCTTTCGAGCATTTTGTCGAACACCTTGCGGGCGGCGGCGGCGGCGTGCACACGGCCGAGAAGAGAAGGCAGCGGGGACGCGTGCGTGCGGGAGGCGGCGACGCGGAGCGGAGGCGCGGAGCGGATGCACACGTCGACGGCGACCGGCGCAGGCGGAGGCGCTCAGAGCGGATGCGCACGGGGGCGACGACCGGCGCGGGCGGAGGCGCGCGGCACGGCGGCGGCGGCATGGAGGGCGCACGCGGGGGGCGCTGCGTGGGCGACGGCGGCGGTGGGAGCGGCGGCGGCGGGAGTAGGAGGAGCGCTAGCGGAGGTGCGCGCTGCGGCGGCGCGGAGGAGGCGGCAACGAGAGGCGGCGCGGCGGCATGCGTGGAGGCAGGGGCACGAGGCGCTCAGGCCAGAGCAGGGCGTCGGCGGTGCTGCATGGAGGAGCAGCGAGCGGCAGGCGCGCGTCGGGCGCGCGGCGGCAGGCGCGCGGGCGCTAGTGCGGCACGGGCGACCATGGCGCGGAGGCGGCCGGTGGCGTGGCAGCACGCCCGGGCGGAGCGGCCGGGGTCGGCGCGGGCGTGGCCGGCGCGTAGCGGGGCGGAGGCGCGACGACGCGGGAGGAGGAGCGCGGCCGGCGGCGTCGTGCGGCGCGGCGAGCAGGGCGCCGACGTGTCGGGGGAGGAGGCGACGGGGCGCAGGGGCTCGGGAGGCCGGGCTGGCTCGGGGAGCACGGGGGAGCTCGGGGCTGGCTCGGGTGCGGGAGCGGTTTCTCCCGTGCGGTGCGGGGAGGAAAGAAGAGAAAGGAAAGAAAAGAAGGAAAAGAAGAAGAAAGGAAGGAGAGAAAAGAAAAAGGAGAAAAGGAAAAGGGAAAAAGAAAAAGAGAAAAAGGGGAGGGGGTGGGGGTGGCTCAAAATTTTCAGGGGGTGGGAAAAAGATTTTCAGGGGGAGAACCTAGGGTTTGGGTTAGATGGGCTTTTGGGCTTTTATTTCTCTCCCATTTAATTGTTTCGGTTTTATATTTTTAAAACAAAATAGAAAGGGAAATTGAATACGAAAACTTCACAAAATAGTTTTAGTTTCAAATGGACAATTTAATAAACTAGTTTTTAACATTTGGAAAAGATTTTTAAATATCACATTTTTTATTAATTTGAAATGCATTTGAATTAATTGTGGGAATTTAATTTAAATGCAACAAATTAAATTATTGAGATGCAATGCGATGCCATGTTGATGCAAAAAGAAAACTCACAAAACAAAAATGGGATAAATCTCGGGGCGTTACAATGGTGCCGAGGTAGTACTGCCTACCGACATCCAGTATGATGCACCGAGATTAACAATGTTCACCGAGACCGAGGCCAAAGAAGCCCGAGAGAACGATGTTGACTTTGCTCGAGGAGGCAAGAGAATTGGCATTGCCTTGGTCCGCAATCTATCAACAGAACCTCCGTCGGTATCTTAGACGGAAGGTGCATCCCCGAGTATTCCGGGAAGGGGATCTGGTGCTTCGGCTGATACAGCGCACTGCCGGGATGCATAAGCTTTCACCTCCTCGGGAGGGGCCTTTTGTTGTAAGCAAAGCATTGCACAACGACTCTTATTACCTTGTAGATGCACAGGAACCTTGGAAAGGTGTGATGGAAAAAGTCGGTGAGGAGACCAAACGGACATGGAATGTAGCCTTACTTCGTCCCTTTTACAGATAAAGGACGCAGTGTATGTATCTCGGTTTATATCAATGAAATGTCGGCACCCCGAGAAGTTACTCGGGGACTGCATTATGCAACTTGTTGGTTGTTTATCCAAAAATGCATGTTGGTATCCTCGGGGGGAACCCGGGACTGCCTATTTTCGTTTCACTATTATATTGTCATTTACCTGTTATATGCATGTCGGCAACCCAGAGAGAATCTCGGGGACTGCCTTGTATGTATTTGTGTTTGGTATATGCCGGAAACATTTTGAACTCGGTTTCAAAGTTAAAGTAATGTGTGCCATGTGAAGTAATCTTGTGACTCGACTGACGAACACCGAAATGGTAGTTAAGAGCAAAGAGCATCAAGTATGGTGAACACAAAAACAAACTCGGGGACTTTGTATAGGAATTGTTCCGGCATATGCGTCTTGCTAACCCGGTTCTTTGCTTTGTGCTTCTTATGTCGGAAATTTTGCAACTAGAACTCGGACATTTCTAAGTAATGTATACCGTGAACGGGGTTTGGTGACTCGACTGTCGAACACTGATATGGTAGACAAGAGCAGAAATCGCCTAACTACGGTAAACAAGAAAGTGAACCCGGGGACTCGTAGCAGAATATACCAGCATAACTTGTAATTTTTAAAAGCAAAAGATAACTAACATAGCATACGGCTTAAAAGTATATTACATTTGCACCCGGCATCCCGGGGATTTAATGTTTAAACAGAAGTGTTTTCAGACAGAGCATAAGAAGTATGTTGGGGTAAACTCGAGGCATTCAACGCGCAACTGGAGAAGTCTGATTCTCAGTTTGGTCGATAGCAGGATGCTCGGTGATGCCTTCCTCGGTAGCAGCGGTGGTAATCGGCAAGCACACACCCGTCTCGGGTAGCGGGACCTCGGGCGGCGGAATATCGGCAGCATCTCGGTCAGCGGTGGTCTCGGTGGCCGCAGTGACCTCGGCATCTCCAACGTCCGGCGTCTCGACATCCACATCACCGGCATTCTCCGCCTCGCCATCCTCTTCGTAGTCTGACTCGGAATCAGACGCAATGAGACTCGGGATGAAAGATCGGGATCCGCCCAACTCGCGAGGCGATGTGCAGTCTCCTGGCGCAGCCGGATCTTTGCCGGGTCGGTGTACCATTCCGACGTGATCCACAAGCGCTTGATCACCTTGAGGTCGAGCTTCTCGTACCAGCTAAGCACATGTTGGAGAGCTTGGTCGGCACGAGCGCGGGCGGCGGACCGTTTCCAGGCATGAAACCGGTTACCAGCATCCTGGAGCGCGGTGGCCAACTCGGTAATCGAGAGCTTGCCGGTAGCGCAAGGCCACAACGCACCATGCGCATGAACTGCCGCGCTAAGGAGCCCGGTGCCGATCGTCCGAAGAGGGACTATCCGGGCCTTCAGGGCGATGAGATGATCATCGATATCCCAAGCGTCCGAGACCGGACCCTTCCCGGCCCTCTTCCCCCGGGCGACAGCGATCGCAAGGGTGGCGGCTTATCGGGAATGCTCAAAGTGTCCTTGAGAAAGAAGGACAGTCACAGGGACAATCCATGAGGCACTGTCGACAAAATAGGAAGACGGAGAAAGAGAACTCGGTGTACTCACTGTTCATACCGGTAAGCTCGGTAAGACAAGCGTCCTGCTTCGACCGAAGAAGGGCCAACTCGGTCTCGACAACATGCGCACGCTCCTCGGATTGCTCCAAGGTCTCCATCTGTTTCTTGGTAGCATCCACGAATCGCGTCTTCAAGTCCGCTGCAGAAGACCTGGCCTTTTCCTGCTCGGCACTCAGTCGCGCGATCTCAGACTGCTCATCGGTTAGAGCAGCCTTTTGGTCCGCCGAGATCTTGCGTGCGGCATCTCGCTCCTCCCGGAGTCGCTCCTCCAGCTTCTTGGCTTGACCGAAGTCGGCAAGAAGCCTGTGGAAGATGTTGCTGCGTTTTCTGCTGCAGTTCTGTAGCAGTATTTATCCGATATCAATTGCAGAGACTTTGATTGAGAAAGAGATAATAGGAAATTTTCTTCAAGATCCACACTTGCGAACCGGCTACTCGGTAGAGTTTTGGTACCCAAGAGAGAATCTCGGGGACTGGGAATTGAGAGTTTCTTTTTCAAGATCTGCTACTCGGTGGAGTCTAGATCACTAAGCACCAATCTCGGGGACTAGGGATGATAGAAGATAGAAGACTTACTTCCACAACTCGGGTAGCATCCAAGACTGCCACCTGGAGGGCGTGCAGGGCTTGCGCGCTGTGGCTTGGGCTTGCAGCATGTAAGTCCCCCACGGTTTCGGAGGCGTCGGCGGCTATCAAGGCCACGTTGTATTCTTCGACCGTGTGTAAGTCGGTGACGGTGGGCGTGCTCAATGCTCCAGCCTCCCGGGATCCTGAAGACATAACTGCGCTTAAGGACGCTCGCAGGGCTTGCAACGTAGCTGTGGGGATGTCGGCAGGAGGCGCTGGTAGCCCGGAGTACTTACCCGAGGCGGAGGAACCCTTGGTCAAGACCAAATCTTGGGGGGAGGATCTCGGCGGAGCGTTGGGCTTTGTAGGCGCAATCTTTTGGCCGGAGGACTGGTTGCGCTGTTTCCCGGCTTGTGGATCCAGATGACGAGTATCCTTGGAGCTCAGCTGCTTCACCGGCGGCGATTTCCGTGGGATGAGCCGAGGGGCAGCCCAGGGCAAAACTTGGTGCGGCGGACTCGGTACGTCTGCGTCAAGAACCGGAGACGCTACCCGGCGCCGCGCGTCCGGTAAGACGACACTCTCGGCGGCTGCAACTTGCCTGGCCGGGCTCTTAGTGACCGCATGCTGGCCACTAGAGACCCCGGTGCCCGTCGCAGCGCCCGAAGCGGGCTTTTCGGCCGTGTCAGGACCGGACCTCGGCACACCGGGGTCAACTACCCGGCGACGCGGCGGCAAGGGTGCAGTCCGGGCTGGGCTGGGAGATCGGGGGCCCGGGGGGTCCGAACCGGCAAACGCAGGGATGTCAAGCGCCTCTCTGCAATCAGATAACAAGTCAGAAGAGATCTCGAGCAAGGTCCGGATAGACCAACTTGGTCGAAGACTAGCGTACCCGGTGGCTACAGTCGGAGGACCTCTCCTCGGACGGACGGGTTTCTCCCCTGCGCGCTTGGTGGTGGTCTTGGTCCTCTTTTTAGCCGCACCCGAGCCACCGGCATGCGCGGTCTCCGACACGGCGCGCTTGCGGCTCTCGGCGTGCTTCGTTGCGACTTCAGGTCCCGGAACCACTGGCAGGGCGTATTTGAGAGGACGGGCGTCAATTACATTGAGTATTTGTCAATCATCGTCATCATCTTCGTCAGATTTGACTTGGGTAGCCTCTTGAGCTGAAGGCTTACCCGGAGCGGCATCACGGGCAAGGGGTATCGAGAGGTGGTCCTCGCCATTAGGATCCTCCTCCGGCATCCTTTCGGGCACCGGGAAGTCGGAGGCGAACTTGTCCCCGACATGCATCGCGTTCTCCTCTATCTGCCACTCGAACAACTGCAATAAGAAAAGGAAATCAGTGCATGTCTGGAATGTCGGTATCTTACGGAAACCAGCATAACGCGGATGTCGGTAAAGTCCTGCGCGCATACCTCCTCCAGCCGTTTTTTCTGGGTGGCCGGGGCTTGTCCCCACGTCCAATTCTCCGTCATCTTGGTCCGAGCGATAGCTCGGACACGGCGGTAAACCGCGGACTTGTCCAAGGCGAAGATGCTTGTCCAGGTTGGGTCGTACAACCCGTTCATGAAGCACATCTTGTGTACCCGGGTCTAAAGGGGGCAAACCTGACGAACAATAAAGGTGCGCAAGAGGTCATCGACTGTCATCTCCTCCGCGAGAATGATCGGGACGTCGTGCATGTTATCTACCTCCTCGGAATCCGGAAGTTGGCTCCAAAGCTCGAAGTCAGTAGGAGGGCCCATGACGAACTCGGGGAGGTTGAGGAAGTCCGGGGCAGAGGAACTCGGTGCATCTTCTGAGGCGACCGGATTCCGCATGTAGAAGACACTACATTGCCATTTCTGGCAAGACTCCAACCCCTGGATCTTGGGGAACCCGGAGTCAGCGCGGGGGATAATGGTCGCAGCTCCGCAGGCGACCAGGTCCTTGACCTTCTGGTCGGGGTTGGGGATGACTTGTCGGTGAAGGAGGAAGTACTTGGCCCACAGATCCACGAAGGGCCAGATGTCGAGATACCCCTAAGCGTAAGAGGCGAAGCAAAAAGCGTGATGCTGGCGTTGGCAGGGAGATGGTGTGGTTGGAGGCTGTACGTATCGAGTAAGTCGCGGAAGAACGGGCTAGCCGGAAGCCCGAACCCGCACTCGAAGTGAGTGAGGAACACTACCCATTCCCACGGTTGGGGTTCCGGCTCAACTTCGCCGGTGGGAAGTCGGCTCTCCACTTGAGGTGGAATCCGGTGTGTCCAATATAGCCAGTCGAGATCTCCCTGACTGGCCTCGGATCCATCCTATTATCCTCTAACGCTCTCCTCGCCCATCTCGGCAGCTTTGGAGGACATGTCAGAGCTAGTCTGCAGGCGGAAGGTCTGGTTAGTCGGGTTAGCATGTCGGTAATGGTGGAACCCGGGCTAGAAACTACTCCTGTAGACCGACATCCTAACAAATAGATCTACCGAAGCAAAAAAATGGAAGTTAATAGAAGCAAGAATCGTGGTTCAAGGCTGTTCTAAAGACATAGAGCACAGACAGGGGTATTGCAAGCAGAGGCATAGCAAAAGTAATCATCTCCACTGTGCAACTACAACAAAACACTCTCAATGCACGATAAAAAGGATCTACCGAGCAGAACATACGGTTGCCTCACGGATGTTCGTGAGGAACTCTCGATGAGCACGAACCGTGGAGACCAAAAATCATTCTACGGGATGAGATCAAAGAACTCACCGGAGAGGAGGAAGGTGCCGAGGAACGCGAGTGGCGCGGAACAATGGCGGAGACGGCAGGCTCCACCGGCGGCGTGCTGGGCTCGGATAGAGTACGGCGATGACAGCGGCGGTGGGCTCGGGGCAAGTGCGGGAAGAAGAGGATAAGCGGGGAAGAAGAGGAGGCGACTCCTCCGTTCCCCTATTTATGGGGGACACCGGGAGCGGTTTCTGAATTTCCCGCCCACGATCTCTTGAATCGTGGGTGGGATCGGGATGCGCCGTGGCAGCACCCGGAGGTGCCCCCAGGGCCACACGAAGGCCACACTGCGCCTACGGCTGGCATGCGGATCCGATGCGGATCCCGGCGCGCGAACCTGAGCGGCGTGCTTGTAAGTCAAGGGTATTCGAGTGCCTCACTGACCTGACAAGACCCCATTTGGGACCGTAGGGCAGATATGGCTTGTCCGGCATGAAGGGCTGGATGCATGTCACCGATTCCGACTTCCGGGTATAAACCCTGAAATGCTAAGTCTTGTTCGGCGGGGCAGATCATCTCGGTGGATAGATCTCGGGAGACAGATATCGGAAAGGGACACCCCGGTCACAGGAACAAAGGTTGATTCAGAGTTCTCTGTTGATATTCTTCTTGAATCTGGTGCCGCACTTCGTCTTAAGTCCCTGCACAGCACCAGCTTCAGGGACTAGTGTCGGGGGGCTACCCCCGTGGTAGGGCAGAACCCGGTCCAGATCAGCAACATGGCTACAGGAGTTGGCCTATGGCAGTGACTACGAGTTTTCCTTTGGTGTGCTGAAGGGGCAACTTGACCTTTGGCTGGTTGTCACGGTCAGAGTGCCTCCTGGGGCCGCAAGGGTCATATGTGGAGACTATAAATAGACCCCCAGACCCCCAGTGCGGCATAAGCACCAACGGAGAGTTCCTCTAATAACTAGCTTCTCAAAGATGTCTTTGGTGAGAGCCTAAGACATCTTCGGGAGGCTGGGCCTAGAGATACTCCTCTTAAGTCGCTATCCGGGCTCTAGGTGGAACTCGGTACTGACCGTAAGGATCGTCCGTCTTCGTAGTATGTCGGAGTCCTCCGGAATGGTCTCGGATACAGGAGAACCCGGTTGCCCGGGTAGATTTCCCGGTATGAGCTTAACCGACTAACCTATCTTAGCTCTGCTTGGTTGTATCCGATGCACAGGACGGATCTCTGGAAGTACCGGAGTGAGAAACCGACATGGGGTATGTCGGGCAAGAGTCAAGGAGCAGGTACAGGCTTTCCGCCTGGCGCGGGGGAAATCATATCCCTCCTGGCACGGAAGTATGGTCACCTCCCGCCTGACACGGGAACGTGTCAGCCGGTACGATGACGCTACGACAAGATCGGACATGCCTAGCCCGGCAATACGGAAAAGGCTACTAGGCATGGGCGAAGACATGTCTTCTCTTTGACAAGGGGACAATGATGATCCAGGACGGCGCCTGCAGAACTTTCCGGGATGATGACGGCAGGGCTATGCCGGGTAGCACGGCGGCTAGGTCGCACTAGCCTGTGTCGACATAACCGTTAGCCCCGCTCGGTGGGCCCAAGCCGGATTAGGGTTTCCGGCCCTCCCGGCCGGAAATCTATAAAAGGTGCCATAACTTCTCCCGTGGAGGGGCGACCAACTTGGGGCCAAAACTATAGTCTCATTTACTCCTAGTGTATTTGCTCCCTCTTCCTCTCTAGTTCATACGGTTCATCACCAAAACAGCTCAAGGAGCATGTTATAGATCTTGAGACATACATATATTGAGAGGAAAGGCAGGAGTAGGGGTCTTACCTCCTCACGAGGGCCCCGAACCTGGGTACATCGTGTGTGTAGACTTGCCTTCGTGCATTTGTTTGGGTTTTGTAGATGTTTGAGTGTGTTCTTCGGTGTTCTTGAGTGTTTCGGCACTTCCTATCGTGCGAGCTCCTTAGCTCGCTAGCCCTCCCCGGATCCACCAGCGTCCATCGGCCCCACACATTAGCCATCCCATTGTATCTGCCATGATACCACCACGACAGGTGATTATAAGTAATAATTGCAATCTGTAATAAAAATGGCAGCAAGCAAACATGTAGTATAACTTGTTGGAAACTGTGTTTTAATGCTGAGAAATAAGGCCTAGGGATCCTACTTTCACCAGTGGACATTCTCGACAATGGCGTCAAAGTTAAATAAATAAACAATACTCTCAAACACTCTCATGTTGGATAACAAACACCTTTCATTGTTTTAGGGCTACAAGAGCACCCTCAAAGTCGGAGTAAACTAACACCAACAACTTCATAAAGGGAATCACACACGATGCACACACTGTCACCATTACACACGTGAATTACCCCGGAGTTCATATTAAATTAACCTCTAGAGTGCATAATAGATAAAGAGTAGCATCACATATCAACTAGATTACAAAGCTCATGATCACATAACGATCACATGGGAGAGAGAGATAAGCCAGATGGTTGTAAGGACCCCCCGGAACAAGTCCGAGATGTCCACGTTATGTAAAAGATCACGACCCCAATGATCAGTGCATCACAATCACATAACCAACATTGGTATAAAAGAGTTACATCATTCAAGTTGTACGAGTAAAAAGTCTTACAACACATAAAGGTCATACGACCAAGTCTGCAAACCTCGTCGCGCAGGATGAAATTAACTAAGATAGAGGAAGCTCGTGGGTAGCGTTGTCCCTCGTCATCTCCGGACGCTGATCCCACAAGTTCATTTGACCAGTGGCAACTAAGCGGTGAAGTCGTCGTCATACTCGTACTCCTCGACGTAGGCCTCCTCGTTGTAATCTGGACATTTGAATATCCAGGGACAGAGCCACATGAGTACAATTACGTACTCGCAAGAAAACCTCTAGGTTCAGTTTTCATGGAGATGCAAGTAAACCATTTTCGAAAACTAGGATAGCTCCTATATACAACTATAGGGTTTAGTTTTCGTACACCATAATTTTCTGATGTAGAGAATACGACATCTCTATATCTTTGTTGAAGAAAACTTTTAGAGATAGACTTCTCTTCTCTTAGATATAGCAAGGACATATCTAAGTACTGAAAACTTTCTTTAGTAAAAGTTTGTCAAAACATTAGGATAGGGATACCCCTTTTTCCTGACTTGAGATCATACTGGTTGTCTCTCCGAGATCAACCATTCTCACCCGAATTCCATACCTCCTTATTTTCCTTTGAGAAACACTTTCCTTTTTAAAACTAAAATGCCCATACGCCTAGATCAGTGGCCTTTCCAACCGTCCATGACCGTGGACGCGGCTATTCGAATAGATTTACACTCTGCAGAGGTTGCACACTTTACCCACACCAAACGGTCCTTCCGCCGTGTTTGCCACGGCACGTTACACGACAGTATGCGGTGGTCCGGATAACCTGATCAAATCTTTTCACTATGTCTACCCTAGTATCGGAGCCTTCCGGTAGGTTTGTTCTCCTCGGCACCGTGTGCTCCACTAGACCTCTTGGTCTTTCCTCGGGACGCCACACCGCCACAGCAGGAGACCTGCCGTAATCGTCCGGCTGTTGGTCCGCAGTAGTGTATTGTCTCTTCCGGATGACAACCTGACTTCGAGGGCCCTTCCCCCATAGAAAGTATGATAGCCCCAATACTAAAACATACAATCTTCCGGCTAAGCCCTACCCATGGCAGATAGTGTGGTTGCACGGGTTAATTGTTCGAGCGGTTGCTACGGCAGTACTTTGTTTTTCGAAAACACCTTAACCTCCGACTGTTCCCAACAACTCGGGTTTTTTCATAAACATTTCCGACTGCTCCCAGCAACTCGGGTTTTAATAAAACACTTGCTCGCCGATTGCTCCCAGCAACTCGGGTTTTTCTCCATAAAACAGTTTTATCAAATAAGTTCCCGTCCTATAGTTTTGAGGTAAGAGAATAAGAGTATACTACTAGAAAACTTAATCTTCTTATTGGAGCCTTCAACAACAAGTCTCATCAAGTAAAAACTTATTTTGTAATACCTACAACAATCTAGTGGATAACTTTGGCCAAACAATATTTTATAAAATAGTTTTCGGGTGGCAAGGTGCCACAAAAGAAGAAAAGCATGCATTATTTTATTTTGAAAACAAAACATGGTATGTAAATAATAGGATTCATAAAAGTGGTGAGGTGGGCTTGCCTTGCTCAAGGTACTGTCATTGGTCTTGCTCTTCTTCGTAGATGTGCTCAGCTACCACGTTCTGCTCCTACTCTTCTTGCGGATCTACCGTAACACGAAAGGGAATAAAGAAACTAGAGTAAATCCTGAAATGTGTATTGACAATAATATAAAGTAGAAGAACGAACATAAAGCATTACAAGGTAGAACCATCCACTGGATGGATTCACCCAACATAAACACAATCACAAGAAAAACACACCAAACACATAGTGCTATACTAAGGCATAGAATAGATTAAGGTAACCGCACAGAAGGAAAACACCACAACACTATTAATGTTTTAAAAACAAGTGTAAGGGTTGAGTTTAGGTTCTGGATTACAAAGTTGACAAATTTTAGACACAAGTTGGCTTTTATCCAAAAACAAAGAAAGTATAGGTAATACATTTAAATAATTATTATGGTGCTGTTTCGATTAAAAATGCATAACTCCTAGAGTACTGATCAGAAAAAAGAAACCCTTCTACCACAGTACTCCTAGTTACTATAGGAAGCTCTCAAAATTAGATGTGCATCAAAATCTATTTCCAAACAGAAACTAAAAATCATCTAAAAGCTACTGATGTCAAATCCAAAAAGTATTTAGTTTCTGTTTTAGAGATCTCCTGCATCCAAGGTTAATTTCTATGGAAAGATATGGATTTGTCTCTCCGTAGAAATTTGATTAACCTAATTTGGACAATCCTATCTCAAGTTATCCCAGATTTAAGGGAAAGTAAACTTCTGACAATTATTTATTAAAAGAGCAAATATAATTTATTTTAGTGACAAACCAGTGTTGCATGGTAGATAAAACTCGTGGCTACTAAACAAAAATACTCCAAAGTCAATTCCATAAACAGATATAGCTCAAACAATCAAAACTAGACACACACTATTTTCAGAGAATAAAAATATTCAGTTTCATGTGGAATGATCTACTGTTTTAAGGAAATAATTCACCAGGCACAAAATGCAAGCTGAATTTTTCTACCCTTATAGGATATGAAATCTACCACTCATATCAACCACGTTCAATTGGATTCACTCCAAAAAGTATTTGAAATAATAAATTAAAAATCATCAAATAACAACATGTGTCATTCTTAAGCTTAAGAGAACTTTAGTTAGAAACATCACCTGCATGCATGGCTTATATATCTAGTTAGGTAGTTTTATAGTCTTTCCATAGAACTAGAGTTTGCATGATTTGGATTTATTAAACTCGAGTTATTAACTAAATGGTGAAAATAATACTTTTCACAAGATTAAACTTAGCACACACATACCACCATATTTTTGAAAACGACCAAATCCACATGGTTAAGAAAACACACAGCAAGCTAACAAAATTTACTTGACACAAATCTCATGCACAGATCTACCACAAACGAATTTAAACTAAAAGAATTCAAAAACAGAAAACGGTAAATGAATAACCTAAGAAAAAAAATGTCTCTGGGCCGATATCGGGCCAGATCTGGCTAAGGGCTACGCCGATCTGGGCGGGAACGAGGCTGGGCCGGCCCGATAAGGCGAGGCGCAGCCCGCACATGGAATTCAAACGCGCGCGCGCTCCCGCGCGGCGAGCTCAGTGACAGAGGAAAAACGACGACGGCGGCTGCTCACCTAGGGCTCGCGAGAAGCTGTGGGGGTGCTAGGGATCGGTGGAGACAATGAAGGCGAGCTCGAGGGGGTCCTCAGGTTCCGCGCGCGGCGTCGGCGTCCATGGCGGCGTCCGTGTAATGCTTTCACAGATCAAGGACGGCGGCGAGCTCCACGGCAGGCCTGGAGAGCAGAGAGGCGGGAAAAGGTTAGGCCTCTACCGCAGGAGCTTAACGGATCAAAAAATGGCGGATAAAAAGAGAGCACAACGACGGCCACGGTCGGTTCTTGCCGGCGGTGACCTATGGTTTCTCGCGTCGTTCCCGAGTTGTAGAGAGCACGGGGACGGGCTGGGCTTCGTGGGGGAGTAGAGAGGGTGGGTGTGCATCTCGGGAGAAAAGAAATGAGCAGAGAGGGTGGCTGGGTGTTAGATATAGCCTCGGTCCGAATTAGGGTTTTCTCGGGTTTGGGAGGCAGGTGAGGGGTCTTCCTCGATTTCTTGTGGCTGGATGGCGCGGTGGGACAGAGGTAGAGAAGGTGTGGTCGGGGCGACGTGGTCAAACTAGTAAGGAGATGTGGAGTGAGCCTCCATTTGGCTGTTTTGGAAAGAGGGCAATGTGAGTGGAGGAGAGGGGTGGTGGGGTGGCTGGCTGGTGGGGCAGGGTTAGTGGCTGCTCTCCTTCTCCTACAAGCCAGAAACTCGCAGGGGAGAGAGAGAAGGGGGTGGGGTTTGGGCAGGTTAGGGTTTTGGTCTCCTAATTTTCCTTCTCTTTTCTCTAATAATTCAAAAAGGTGCAACAAGATCAAACAAAGCAAAAGAGTCGGGATCCAAAAGAAAAAGAGGTGGCTGACTAGATTTTTGTGCTTACAAAATTTTAGAGCAATAAACAGATCACAAAACATAAAGATTTTAAAAATATAAGAAGCTAGACCAAATAGTCAATGAGTTTTGATGCCCACAAAAGCTTGTGGGTTTAGTGTTCTAACGAATTCTTTTATGCTCAAATAAACCAGGGTATGAAAGTATATATACTAAGGATCAATTTGGTTCAAATGCATGTCAAGAATCACACAAGGATTTCTTAATCTTAAGCCCTAGATTTGCTAACTTGTAAGATTCTAGAAGATCACAAGAATTCGGATTTTTAATAATGTTGTTCTTGTTATTTGGAAATTTCAGCTTGAACCAACTAGTGTCATCAAGCAAAGGTAAACAAGGCACAAAATAAGTTATGCTATACAAATTATGGAGCACAAAGTTCTTGCTCACACTAGAAGTCTAGATTAACACCACAATTATTGTTTTAAGAAAATTGGGGTGTTACAATGGCTACCGTAGATCCCGCAGTCCCAGGGGAGAGCTACTCACTCCTCATCGTAGGAGTCAGCAACGTCGATGGAGATGGTGGTGGAGTCGATGGAGATGGCTCCGGGGGCAATTCCCCGTCCCGGCAGGGTGCCCGAACAGAGAATTCTGTCCCCCGAATCCTGTCTTCGATAGCGGCAGCGCTCTGAATCCTTGGAGGAAATATCGAACATCATGCAAGCGTTTTGAGGTCAGGAGATATTTATGGGCGAAAGGGCGATGTCGGTGTGCGCTCGATGGGCCCACACCACCTCCTCGTGCGGCTAGGAAGGCACCTGCGCCACGGGGTGGTGAGGCCGCCTCGTGGCCCCACTCTGTCTCGTCTTCGGTGTTCTGGAACGTTTCTTTTCCAAAAATTATTCCAGGATCTTTTATTTCCAATTCCGAGAATATTTTCTTAAGTACTTTTGGAAACCAAAAATAGCAGAAAACAAGGAACTAGCACTTTGGCATCTTGTTAATAGGTTAGTTCCAGAAAATACATAAAACTATATAAAATGCATATAAAACATGTAATAACATGATATAACATAGCATGGAACATAAGAAATTATGGATATGTTGGAGACGTATCACACCCCCCTTGCCGCCGCCGGCGCCGCCCCCCTCCGCTGGGTGCGCCCTGCCCCCGTAGACGCCAGGCCATCGTCGACATCGCCGCATCATCGTCTACTTCGTCGCGCCAAGTTCTCCGCGACCTTGAAGTCGGCTACGTATGACTTCATTGACAACGCTTGTGCGGGAGCGTAATCCCCGCTATTCGGTCTACAAGAGGTATGTGATCAGTTTCCGCCACCGTTATCGCATGTACTAGATAGATAGATCATGTCTAGTTTCGGTGTTCATACGCTAGAAAATTATTGTTTTCTGCCTCGGAACCTCTTCAGTGGTATTACAGCCGATCTATGCGTAGTATTGCTGGTACGGTTAGAACTCATGTTGAATGAGGACGTCTTTCTTATATTTGCTACCCTCTAGTGTGCACTTACTATGCCTTCAATATTGAGTTGATGAAGCGGCCCGAACCGACTTTACGCGTACACTTACGCGAGACTGGTTCCACTACTGACATACGGCTTGTAGCGTATCTATGGTTGGCGGGTGTCTGCCTCTCTCTCTTTAGTCGGCTATGCATTCAATGGAGGGCCTAAAAGGGATGCTTAAACATGCAATTATATGATCGACGTTGTGGTACAAAGTTCATAGGTAGGGAAATGGTTCTCTCGCGAATAAGCCTATAAGCCACGTAAAACTTGCAAAACTAAATAAAGGTAGAGGCGTCTAACTTTGTTTTGAAGAGGCGTTTGTTTGTATGACACGGTTACGGTAAGTTTGATATTACTCGTACTGTCGGAGGCAATGGAGGGCACCGTAGATTCGGAGCCATGCCGGGGCGCCCGGTCCAGGCAGATTGCGCCATGGAGGTCCAGGCGCAACTACCATTTCATATCGCACTTCATTACATTATTTGATATTGTGGTGTTGTGTGTGCATCATGTTGATTGCTTATATATTAGATTTAGAACGGTAGCTTTAAATAGGATGATCCCTAACAAATACAAAAATTGTGTTCTCCCTCATTGTGCACCACCAAGAAAGTTCTTTGTTATGAGGCAGGCCGTGACGATGGTGTGTCACACATTTCGTCGTTCGTATATAGTGTGTTGGGGGGATCATAACCCGGTAGGCCCACCGACATAGAAGATAAGCCTGTCTGGCATGAGCCTGGGCCGGATCAAGTATAAAGACATGGGCCGGGTGATACGTAAGCCGGTGCGCAACGTATGCCTTGGCCCGCAAGCAAGAAGGATATAGAAGGCTGGAGACCAATTACAAGAGGGAGTCCTGCTAAGGAAAGAAGAGGAGTAGAGGACTTAGAGTAAAGTCCGGGTATGATAGGAACCCGGACCCGGCTTTGTACCTCCAGCGAGACCCGCTGCCTATATAAGGGGGTCTCCTGGTTCCTAGAGAGATCTAAGTTCCAAGTAGAGGGTCAATCGACAGCTATAGGAGAGACACCATGTATTCTCGATTCCCGGAAGCTAAGGAGCCGAGTCCCGAAACCCAAATCAATAAATCCAAAGCAGGAAGTAGGTCTTTACCTCACGACGAGGGGCGAACCTGGGTAAACCCTTGTTTCCCCACGCCATGCTAGAAAAGATCCTGATGGCGGAAGCCGCCATGCCCCTCATCTCAAGTTACCTCCGGGTAACATCTGCCGTGACAATCCCACGACAGTTGGCGCCCACCGTGGGGCCTGAGGCCAAGAGAATCACTTTTTCAAGAGAAGCGCGGCGAGGTATGGAAAACCTAGCGTTCGGCCAGATCCACACACTTCCAGGAGGGGAGCGGACCGTGGACGACTCCGGCTGGACAGAAGAGGCGGATTTCTTGGAAATCGGCTCTATGTTCATCTTTGGGCAGATCGATGTCTTCGTCGGTGTGATCCGATCTAACGGAGCCGATAGAGAGCAGTATGAGCCGGAGTTCGAGTCAGAGTCCGGGGTCAACCATGATGGCCCAGACGGACGGAGAGGAATCAGCTGCATCACCAGAAGAGGGAGAGTCGGTGATCAGGGTCACGGAGGACTCCATCGTCACCCCCGTCAATATGTCAGATCGGTATACAGACACAGAATCAATCTTAGCCTTGTTCGATGATCTCTATGGAGATGGTTTTGTAGATGAACATTACCCGGCACCGTTGGGACCCGTACGTCATATGACGGTTCACGTGGTAACCTGAGCAACACCGATTGACGGAGGATCGTCTTCCGTAAGCGACGAGACGAGCGCCGAGGCATTGGCAAGGCAGAATAGAGATAACTGGGATCAGCGCCAAGCTCCGTCTGCAGCAAACTATGCGCCCCCAATCCCATAGCCGGAGGAATTTTACCGACTTTCAGTTCTTTGGCTCATATGCAGACACCAGCTGCGGGAATCCCCCTCGCAAACCCGGTACTTGCACGAACCCCTGTGCCAGCACCAGACCCGACCAACTTAGTCAGAACTCCTCTGTTGCAGCAGGCGCTCGCGGGAACTTTAGTAAGCCCGGCACAGCAACAAGGAGAAGTAACAAATAATAGAACGACTATGATGAGAGAGTTAGAAGAGCTAAGACAGGCATTGGCAAGGGCAAATCAAGAACGCACGGTCGAGATCCGGCGTATCCAAGATAGGGAACAACTTGTGATCCAGCAAAATCAAAATCTTCTGGAAAAAAGAAGCAAACTCCAGAGGAGAAGGGATGAGTTAACTGCCATCCAGAACCGGACACGCGGAAGCCGGCTCCACCTTCGAACCGGAACAAATACCATAGCACCTCAGGCCTTGGAGTTCCAGACAACACCAAACCCGGCACCCGCGTCGGCACCGGTGGCGACGGTTCACCCGGCACCAGTGGCAGGCGCGCCCCTGTCCGGATTACCAGGAGCACCAGCAAGAAACTCGACAGGAGCCGGAGTACCAGTCATCGAGCAACAATCGCCACCACCACCCAGGTTTGATCCTCCCCTGGGTCATTACAATAACCAAGTTGATAATATTTTTGCAGCGGCACATGCCCTAGAGCGGATACCCTTCGACAACTCACCGGCCGGCTTAGAAGCAAGGAGAGCCGTGGACCTACTACGGACAGCTGTATTTCAACAGAACAACAACCCACGAGGCTCACAAGCTTTCAACTCAGAGCCGGTGAGGACCCGTACCAGAACTCGGCAGCCAAAGCCGGTGGCGGCAATATCAGTTCAAAATAGGTTGGGACCGGTAAACCGGCCAGCCCCGCAACCAGTGCAACAACAGCAACAACAGCAGGCGCCCGTGACACAAAGGATGGCCGCGCCTGCCATCTCTGCGGGCCAGTCCATAGTAGATAGTTCAAGAGCAAGACGTGCGGAAGTCGGGTTCGCCGCACCAGAAGACGGAACATGAGTCGCAGCTATGGTTCAACCCAGACCCGTCGTGAACTCACCAGCACCGGGTTTGGGAGGAGGCTCGTCAGCTAACCTGACAGGGCCCGAGTGTTTGTCGGATGTGATCAGATCAGAACCTTTTCCAGAAAAGTTCAAAGAGCCAAGCAAGATTGTTAACTATGAGTCGAACATGAACCTGGAGACGTGGTTGAGTGGATATTGTATGGCCATGGACATGAAGAACGCAACAGCGAACCTGTGTGTGAGATACCTGTACCTGATGATGGCAGAAGGAGCACCCAAGATTTGGCTGGATCGGCTTCCGCTGAACAGCATCCATTCATGGGAGGAACTCAAGACGACATTCATTTCAAATTTTGCCGGGACATGTAAGAAGCAGTATACTGAGGCGGATCTAGATTGGTGTGTCATGAGGAAGAACGAGTCAGCAACGCAATGGGTAGCACGGATCACAGAGATTCTGTAGTCATCAATCAATATCTCAGCTCACGCGGCAATAACTACGATGGAGAAGAACTGTACCTTCGATTCTTTGACGCACAAACTAGGACGTATGAGGGAAGACCCGGCTCGCCAAGACATCACCATTGGTGAGGTGGTCTCAATTGCTTACAAATACGCAACGACAGACAAAAGAGTAGGCGAAGCGGAAGAGCAGCAGAAGAGTAACCGGGCCAATGCAGCGCGTAACCCGGGGCAAAATCAGAACAACGGAAATCATAACAACAATAAAAGACCCTACGAGGGAGGAAATTCAGAGTTTGTTGGAACCTCCCAGGCCTCAAGTTACAGAGGACCGAGACTGTAACATTCCAACATTTTTTATAATGTTGAAAAATCACAAAAATTTAAAACTTTTGTTTTGATTAAAAATAAAACATTAACTGCATAAGAAAACCAACTACAAAAGACTTCAAACATATTGAGAAGATTTAATATTCCAAATATCTTTGTTTATCATTACTTTCAAAAGTTGTTTCAAGTTAAACAATTTATTATCCATTGTATGTCTTAAAACCTAAATATATAATTGGACAAATGTTTTACAAAATTTCAAATATTTTCCTTGTAATAAATGGATTATCCAAATAAATATTTCATTACCTTAAATGATTTTCATTTATTTTCAAAACAATCTAAAATATTTTCCAAAGTTGTTATAAAGCCTTCAAATGAATTATCTTATTATAAAATATAATGGTGCACAAATTATTTAGAATTAAAAATAAATACATTTTATTTCCCTTTTTCATATAGTTGTGTTATAGTATTTCATATTATACTAAAGTCAAAAATGAATTTAGCATTTGAAAATGAGTTTAAATAACTTGAATTCAAACATATTTGACTGTGGGTAATTTCATAAATTTGATTAACCCAAAATAAATTTATTTAAATTACTAATTTCAAAGTTGACCTAAATGGGCAATTTTGCATGTTTGAATAATTCAAAATAATATTTTTAAAAAATGTTGAAAACATGCCCACAACTGGTTTAACACAAAGATAATAATTTTACAATTTTTTAGAAATTTGTTTGACATCATTTGGACAATTGAATCAAAAGATATGAATAAATTAGAAAAATAGAAAAAGAAAAAATGCTGACGTCAGCGTCGTCTTCAACCTCCGGCGTTAATCACGGCCGAAAATCCTCTCCCGATCCCGGATCAATTCGATGGAAAAATCAGTGGATTTGGTTACCTTCAAGCGTTCCTATAAAACCCCCACCCTCTGCCGCTGCCTTCCCCTCTCCTTCCCCTCAAGAACAGCCCCCCAGGCCGCCGGAAAAGCTCGCCGGAGCATCTGTAACCGCCGCCGCCTTTTTCTGTTTTCTGGCAAGTCGAGGTACCTCCCAGGGTCGAGACCCCCTCCTTCCTCTTCCCCTTTTCCTTGCGCTCCTCCGTAACCCCTTGGTCGATTTTTTTCCTCAGTCGTTGTAGCAGAACGAGTTCATCGAAGCTCGCCGGCGTGTGAGGAACTCCGGCCGCACCTCGCCACTGCCCGAGGACGCACGAGTTGACGCCGTCGCCACCATCGAGTCCGCCGCACCTCGTCGTCACCACCAGAGGCTCGGCGAAGCACCAGAGCCACCGCTCCGTCCACGACCGAGCCGCCGATGTCTGCCTCGTCTCCAGCGACCAAAAGCGCCGCCCGGTGAGCTCCTTCTCCTCTGTCCGTCCGATCTGGTGTGGACGCTCGCGATTAGATCTTATAAAACGAAGAGGTACGGATCGATTTGATCTGTTAGATCTGGATCCGACGATCCAGATCGACCGAGCCGAGCCACGGCTTAAGGCGAGTCCGAGCCCAGCCAATCACAGTGCGCCACGTGGCCAGACTTTTCTCTGTTTTTATTTTCCGAATAAAATTAAATAGCAGATTTATAGAAAATCCCCTTCCACTTTTTATTCACACATCCAAATTTGAAAAAAATTATATCAAATTAAAGCCCTCGACAAGTAGAATCTGCTGGAACTTTTAAATCTCAAATTTGACTAGTCTAAATAGATTCAATTTTTAAATTAGGAGTTTGAGCATTTTTTACTTAGTTTTAAATTCAATAGTCCAAAATTTCCAAATAAAATAGATTTGGAAAGCTTAAGATGTGAAGAATAATGATCCACTAATATAAGTAAAGTTTGAATAATTTAAATGAAATTAGAAATCAGAAACTTAATTTTGATTAACTTTGGCATAGTGTAAATATTTATTAATATATTTTAATTATTTCCTTTACACAAATGTCATAAATATTTTTTCTTATTCAGAGAAAACTCAAATTCCTGTTTATTAATATATTTCATAACATTAATAAGTAAGTTTTTGTTTAAAACCTATTAAATGAATTTAGTACATTTACAAGTGTGTATAAATGTTATTGGTTAATTAGGTATTTCTAAAAATGTGATTTAAAACATTATATCATTTTAAATAACTAAGTTATTATTAATACTATAAACTTCTAAGTTGGGAAATTAAAAAGGTTTAGATATGAGAAAATTTAAGAAATTCTTGAATATGAATTTGGTTAAATTTAATTTTAAACATAATCTTGGGTAAATGTAATTAAATATTTATAGTTGTATTAATGTTTTAAACCTTGCCTTTAAATGGTGATTAAGCCTCCTTGATATCCCTTTATGTAAACTTTTGAACACCATTCCATTAGAAACTGTGGAAACACCCATACAACCTTTTCGAGTTGAAAGATTTAACTCCAGACCATCCCTTGACAAAACCCTAAACCCAAACACATTTATTCTTTTTGTATATTGAATTATGTGACATCTTTGACCAAACCCTTCCGAGAAGACTCGTTACGCCTGTATGTTTTAATATGTTTTGTGCTTGTTGAATTGCTTGTTTATTGGATGCCCTTTTACTTTATAGTTTGAAACGGGGAGCAACTATTGACTTGGACAAGAGTGTGTGAGAAACGACAACTTTCATAAGGCAAGTGACTTCATAAAAGACCTACTATTTCATTCAATTGCATACCTAGTGTTTTAAGCAGTATTTGCAAAAGTAGTATGCATGATAGGTTTTTGGGAGATTTGTAGTATGCTATGCGAACCTGTTAGGTTACCCCTTAGAAATTCCAGTTAGACCCCTATTATAATTTAGTGGAAGTGCCTGCTGCAAAAATGATTGTTTTATGGTTGATGTGATAAATGAAAATTTCTACTAAATTAATTTAACGTCTGGGTGGATTGGGTCGATCGAGGAGGTTTCAAGTTTACTGGCTTCTCAGGGCCAAGTCTCATGGTTGTCTTCGCCCAAGATAGCTTTCACTTACTTGGGGCCATGATATGCGGTGTTAACCTGAGTTGCTCACTTGTGGTAGGCCACCCAGGGCTATGAGATTTAAGTTTACACTGAGTCTAGTTGCTTATCGTGCAACCATTGGTCAATATGGGCTCTGTCTTTATGGAGTAAGTTGATGTTGACCTGGGTCAAGAGATTGATGGTGGTAGAGTTGATAGGATGGTGGTAATCTCTTAGTATGATCATGGGAAAGCAACTTCTGAAAAGTCTCGTCTTGATCTTCTCCTTTTCCTTCTCACTAAAGGAGTGTAGAGGATAGTTTGGGTTGATTAAGTCTAATGGTGAAAGTGCACACACTCTCGAGAGTTTAAAACCTAAGATCTTAGCCGTGTCCCCGTCATCGGACAATTTGAGTAACTACACAAGGCTGTCTTCTAAAAATCTCTTCATTCCAATTTTCTAAATAAAACCTTGACGGGTGAACATGGGTAGAAGACATGGAATTGTTCTCGAGATGTCTCATAAAGAGAAGATATTGATTTAATAAAAGTTGTTTACCAAAAGTAGGAGAAAACTTGGTTTGCGGAATAGACTTGAGCTCCACCAGCCAAATAAGCATATAGGTATAGCTCAGTACAATATTAGGTTTTAAAAGTCACTTGCCACCATAATTCAATTGTGCTGACCCTTTATTGCTGGGCTACAACTAAACCTTGCAGATTGTTCGAATGAGGAGTAAGGGGGTTGTCTTCGAGCTACAACCAACATGATTGCCAGTGGCTTCATGGAGATGATGTAGCTCCATGCTATCTTTAGAATTGCGTATGAACTCTGAAATAAAGTGTGAACTCTTTATTTCAGCTAGCATTTCAGCTAAGCTGAGTTGTAAGGATTATTTGTTTTTGTATCATTCGTCTCGTTTTGTAATAAATTATGACATTGTACAGTGATATTCCATCTTATTGGAAAATGCGAGACTTATGTGATCCAAGTCTTCCGCACTATTCATATGTGCCATTGCTTTCTTGAGCAAGGCCACTACAGATGGTATCAGAGCACGAATGTTGCCTGTAGGCTCGAAACCCCTAGGATTGGACAGAGACCAAAAGTAAAACATTTTTAAATATATTATATTTCAAACTTGAGAAATTTTTTTTAGTTACTTTTCTATTTTTACATTATTTTTCTTAGTTTGTATCTTTTACTTTTTCACTTTAATTCTAATACTCTTACCTTTTAAAAAACTTAGATGGGAGAGTACACTGAGACCGCGTATGCTGGTGTTTTGTCGGATTTCAACTTTGGGAGGCAGCTGTCCAGGTTGACAATTCAACTGAAGCTACCACCGCCCTATTTCCGAGGAAGGAAGGAGGAGACCGACATACCTAATATGACGCGCTGGGAAATCCGCACAATCATGACCCCAGATACCACGATGCCGGACTTTGAGCCCTTGGACTATGCCACCTACTACTCAGAGTGGATTGAAGGAGTGAACGTAGCTATGGAGGACTTAATAGCCCGTCTGTGCTAGAAGTATCGCAACAATCTACCACCGGAATCGCCCTTCTGTGCCTTTGGGAAGAGAGATGCACATGGCCACTCGTTGGCTCACACTTGAAATCGCTTGGACCTACCCCTCATCAACAAAATGTTTGAAGACTTAGATTTTCTCGTCAACTGCTTGACCAAGAAGGTTCAACAAGCTTATGACATCGCGGATCATGCCCGGGCCGTCATACACGCAATGACCCAAGAACTCCAGACTTCTGAAACCCTTATTGGCCATATGGAGGAACACATCCATGATCTACAGTTGCAGAACCTTGACAAAGATGAGCAGATTGCCGCACTTCATGCACAACTCAACCCACCTTCACCACCACCGCCGGTAGCTGAAGGAGGAGGTGACCAATGCACTGGAGATGTGGTTGTACCCGCAACTGTAAAGGAGGAAGAACAGGAGGAAGAAGACCCCGAAGAGGTGCTTTTTGAGGAGTCAAGTGAGGAAGAAGACACACCTGTGGTAAATGACCACGCAATAAAGCGCAAGCGTGAGATCAAAGAGGAATAAGTGAAGCAATTCAAGCAATGTTAGAGGGACCACCATTTATCTTATTTATCATACCGTATCAGTTTAGTGTATTGACCTATCAAAATGTGATATGGCAGTACCAGCGTGTTTATTTTGGAACCTAAATCGTTTTCCGATTTGAGAATTAAAAACTTGGAGTTTCAGGATTATTAAGATCTAGCGGTTTTTGAACCTTGAACTGTGAATATGTTTGATTGCTTGATGTGTTGTTTGTATGACTTGAAATTATTTTAAGGGTGGTAGCCACCCAGTTAGTTTAATCTCTATTGCATAAACCTGGAGGTCCCAAAACTACCCTTCTTTCGAGCTTTCCCAATCAGAAAAATTCATTCCCCGCCAAGTTTTCAAGATCCATATCAATTTTTTTTTCAAAACCTCTCGAGTTATCAGAATCATTCAAGCATTTTCCTTGTCCTTCTAGCTTCTCTGAATCTCGGGGACGAGATTCCTTTTAAGGGTGATAGTCTGTAACATTCCAAAAAAAATTATATTATGGTTAAAAATCACAAAAATTTAAAACTTTTGTTTTGATTAAAAATAAAACATTAAATGCATAAGAAAACCAACTACAAAAGACTTCAAACATATTGAGAAGATTTAATATTCCAAATATCTCTGCTTATCATTACTTTCAAAAGTTGTTTCAAGTTAAACAATTTATTATCCATTGCATGTCTTAAAACCTAAATATGTAATAGGACAAATGTTTTACAAAATTTCAAATATTTCCCTTGTAATAAATGGATTATCCAAATAAATATTTCATTAGCTTAAATGATTTTCAATTATTTTCAAAACAATCTAAAATATTTTCCAAAGTTGTTATGAAGCCTTCAAATGAATTATCTTATTATAAAATATAATGGTGCACAAATTATTTAGAATTAAAAATAAATACATTTTATTTCCCTTTTTCATATAGTTGTGTTATAGTATTTCATATTATACTAAAGCCAAAAATGAATTTAGCATTTGAAAATGAGTTTAAATAACTTGAATTCAAACATATTTGAATGTGGGTAATTTCATAAATTTGATTAACCCAAAATAAATTTATTTAAATTACTAATTTCAAAGTTGACCTAAATGGGCAATTTTGCATGTTTGAATAATTCAAAAAAATATTTTTCAAAAATGTTAAAAACATGCCCACAACTGGTTAAACACAAAGATAATAATTTTACAAACTTTTAAAAAAAAATTTGACATCATTTGGACAATTTAATCAAAAGATATGAATAAATTAGAAAAATAGAAAAATAAAAATTGCTGACGTAAGCGATGATGTCAGCATCGCCTTCAACCTCCGGCGTTAATCACGGCCGAAAATCCTCTCCCGATCCCGGATCAATTCGAGGGCAAAATCAGCGGATTTGGTTACCTTCAAGCATTCCTATAAAACCCCAACCCTCTGCCGCTGCCTTCCCCTCTCCTTCCCATCAAGAACACGCCCCAGGCCGCCAGAAAAGCTCGCCGGAGCATCCGTAACCGCCGCCGCCTTTTTCTATTTTCTGGCAAGTCGAGGTACCTCCCGGGGCCGAGACCCCCTCCTTCCTCTTTCCCTTGTCCTTGCGCTTCTTCGTGACCCCTTGGTCAATTTTTTCCTCAGTCTTTGGAGCGGAAGGAGTTCACCGAAGCTCGTCGGCGTTTGAGGAACTCCGGCCGCGTCTCGCCACTGCCCGAGGACGCACGATTTGACTCCGTCGCCACCATCGAGTCCGCCGCGCCGCTCCGCACCTTGTCGTTTAAAACCTAAGATCTTAGCCGTGTCCCCGGCATCGGACAATTTGAGTAACTACACAGGGCTGTCTTCTAAAAATCTCTTCATTCCAATTTTCTAAATAAAACCTTGATGGGTGAACATGGGTAGGAGACATGGATTTGTCTCGACATGTCTCATAAAGAGAAGATATTGATTTAATAAAAGTTGTTTACCAAAAGTAGGAGAAAACTTGCTCTGCGCAATAGCCTTGAGCTCCACCAGCCAAATAAGCATATAGATATAGCTCAGTAGAATATTAGGTTTTAAAAGTCACTTGCCACCACAATTCAATTGTGCTGACCCTTTATAGCTGGGCTGCAACTAAACCTTGCAGATTGTTCGAATAAGGAGTAAGGGGGTTGTCTTCGAGCTACAACCAACATGATTGCCAGTGGCTTCATGGAGATGATGTAGCTCCATGCTATCTTTAGAATTGCGTATGAACTCTGAAATAAAGTGTGAACTCTTTATTTCAGCTAGCATTTCAGCTAAGCTGAGTTGTAAGGATTATTTGTTTTTGGATCATTCGTCTCGTTTTGTAATAAATTATGACATTGTACTGTGATATTACATCTTATTGGAAAATGCGAGACTTATGTGATCCAAGTCTTCCGCACTATTCATATGTGCCATTGCTTTCTTGAGCAAGGGCACTACAGAGACCCGGCGGATATTTTAGAGGCGGCCCTGCAAGAGGACCAAACATCACTGAGATATATAACATGTCGTGCCCTAGGCACGCCAAGAATGGTAAATCAGACAGTCACACATTAGCACAATGCGCTGACATGAGGGCCTGGAGGAGACATGAGCAGTCTTTGGAGCAGAACAAAGGCAACTTCAATGTAAACAACGGGAACATTGGTAATCATGGTAACCATGGCAATAACGATAACCCGGGAAACCAAGGGTCCGTGTCCGGGTGTCAGGGACCACCAAACAACAACGCCGGGTCAAATCAAAACCAAGGGGGAGGTTATCAACAAACGCCGAAAGAGCTTCACAGTCAAGGCCAGTATCATGTGTTCACCACCAACACATGCAGAAGAGAGCAAAAGTTGAAATACAGAGAGGTCAATGCCGTAGCAACAGCCTTACCGAGATACCTGAAGTGGTCAGACCAACCAGTTACATGGAGTAGAGAAGATCGCCCGGAAGGAATAGAACACACGGGTCTCCTAGCCTTGGTGGTGGCACCACAGGTTGATGGTTTCCACCGTAACAAGGTTCCAATGGACAGAGGAAGAGGCAACAATATCTTATATTTGGACACATTCCAGAGGATGGGTCTATCTGAAAGTCGGCTAACGCCAACATCAACAATTTTTTTCATGGTATAGTGCTAGGAAAGTCGGCTCACCCGATTGGCAAAATCAGATTGGAAGTAGCTTTCGGAGTAAGCAAGGCACAATACAGATCAGAGTACCTAACATTTGAGGTGGTAGATCTAAAGAGCCTGTATCACGCTTTATTCAGAAGGCCGGCTTACGCCAAGTGTGACGCCCTAAAATCGGTACTATGTAGATTTAAGCGTTCCCGCCAAAATCCGCATAATAACGATTTTAGGTCGCCCACCAGACATAATGTGCATGCCGAAACATGCGCATTATATGGGTAGAATTGTGATAACATTACAACAGTTCCGATACATCCACAAATACAACAGAAGATAAATTACAACAACGACTCGAACGAGTCAAGATACAAATAATACAATACAAAGATACATATGACAGCGGAAGAAAAATAGTATCCGACTACGGATAAGATGCAAATTGGACTAAGAGTCCTGAAGATAAGCAATGGTGCCATATCCCTGCCCAGCCAAGCCGGAGGGATTCCCAAGCTAACGTCGTCAGACTTCAAACCTGTTAACTGCACATAAAGCACATCCCAAAAGAGGGTCAGGGCACTCCCTGGCAAGCAAAACTGACTTGCCTACTTTCTACACCATCTCCCAAAATATAGGGGAGGTGGACTTAGCGGCAGCAGCACTAGCAATCTAAAGAGACACGCTAAAACTTCCGTCTAATCAGAGAGGGATAAGAGAGCGCATAAGATAAACATCTACAACTAACACCAAACATAACCCATTCTCGAATTAACCCCCTCAACCAAATATGAGGAAGCAATTCGGGAAACTCACACAATGAACAGTTTTATTTATAATTTATTGTGAAAGTAATTCTATATTACTAATCAAATTAATTAACATAAATTAGGTGCAAGTTGTCTAGATCTTGTTAGCCAGCATCATCACCAAAGTCGTCCATAACCGTGGACACGGCTCATCGATAAGATTATACCCTGCAGGGGTGCACTACTGTACCCATACTCGCATGATCAACCCAAGCAAGCATCAGGGCTTCTCAACACGACTTATTCCTTCACTACAGCAAGTCCAAGTGCCACCCATATGAGTTGTTACCCGCGTCAGGAGTACGGACGAATCTCAATTGCGGACTCATTAGTTTGCGACTACGCCACCATGCGGCTCAAACCACAGTAGGAACTGTCCGCTTCGTGTCGTATCGCACCTATATGACCCCCCGTATCACATAACCTCTATTCATCATCATCATCATCATCATCATCATCATCATCATCATCATGCACATGCATATGAGCAAATGGAAAACCCGAACTACTTGCGGCACATGGACAAGCTGTAGATCCGTTCAAAGTCGAGGGGGGCTCCATAGGGCCTCCCACAAGTGGTTAGTGCGCTCAAAATTGGATCCGAGGACAAAATCTCAGTTTATTAAAGTAGAACAAAGCACCTCGGCCTTCCGCCTGGTGCCTTATCTTTTAATTATAGAACCCCAATCCAAGATATCATTTTATTAAAGTAGAACAATCTATCATACTAAGCAGATGAAACATAAGACCAACAGATGACTCGCACAATCAACTCTAAGCATGCGCTACGAATCGCAAGGCCAACAGATAAACATGCAACGGGTATTAGGTTGTGGGAATAAAGCTGTATGGGCTGCAGGATAAACATGTGATGGGATCGCGATAAAGAATCGAATACTAGGGTAGCAGAGATCAATGGCAGGAATGAAAGACAATGTATAGGTAAACAAGCAAACTTTGCTTGCCTGGAATCCCGCATGGAAGCAGATCTTGTCGTTGCTCACACATCTCAATGTCCTATCCGCGAAGAAGCAACAAACATTGGATAGCGTAAAAGATGCATTTTACAACTACGGCAAAAGATTCAGCATGATCATACGAGAATGATGCATGGCATGGCAAGATGCAATACAAGATGCATTAATCCAAATTAAGCGGGAACTGGGATCCCGATAATTAATATTTAGGTGCGAGTTATTTATCTAGCTAACAAATTAAATGTTGGTTAATCATAGCAAGGAATGGCACAGGTGATCTAATTAACTTAAATAGAATAGGGCAATAATTAAATATTTGCCCAACATATTCCATATTTAATTATTTAGGTGCAACAAAATAAATTACATTAAGCAATTAAAATAAAAGATGCAAAATGACGTACAAATGGCATATTAATATTCATTGCATTTTTCCGATAAAGATAGAGATAAAGTTTGTATTATTTGGAGTTATAAAATATAAGATATGATTTATACAAGAGTTAGACATTGATCAAAAAAATTAAAAAACCAAAGAAAATAAAATGTCTCGTCCGGTGAGATTTGAACTTGGGTGTCTGTAATGAATTAAGAGGCTAAAGCCACTGAGCTACGGAAGGATTGTGAAGGATTCAGATGCAGAAGCTATATGGACAGTCGTGTGACGTTAACTGAACAAACAGGAAAAATAAGGGAAAAAGAATGGGATTTATGGTTGTAGGTTGATTTGATCCCGTGATCTGCAGCAGGGAAAGCGGAAGCACAGCCATTGGGATGAATGCGTTTTGGTGATAGGATTGGAGCCCGACTGGACAAAGGAAAAACAAGCGATGTTAACTGAATCTGGAAGTTCAGACTTGCGCACGGACAGATGAGGACGGAGACGAACAGGGGACGGGAAACAGGGGCGATTCCTCGCTGACGCCGCGCGAAGGCGGTTCCAGAGCAAGGGGAGGGAAGGGGAAGAGGTCCCAGAGGTGCGGCTCACATTGGGGAGGTCGGGGACGAGCTCGTGTGGCCGGAGGGCGACGGCGATGGCTGGAAAAGAGGGGATGACGAGGAAGATGAGCTTGAAGGAGGAGCTCTGAGCCGTTACAGCTCCTGTTCTTCAACGCGTATGACGAGGGAGGTGTGGCGGTTCCATTCCCGGCTTCATCATGAACTGTTGGTGGTCATGGCGACGGCTCCGTGCTGCTCTCCGAGCTCCGTCCATGGAGGCTTCGGTGGGGAATAAGAAGTAGAGAAAACGGAGGGGGAGATGAAGGAGGGAAGGGGCGGAGGCGGCTGAGGAGGGAGGAGAAGAAGGGCTAGGCTTTGGAGGCAGAAGGGAGAGGCTAAGTAGGAGGAGAGGGGAGGGAGCACATGGGGGAAAAGGTGGAGGTGGGGGCAGCCGTGGCTGCTTTTCTCTGTTTCCTCTCTGTTGACTGTACGAAGGAAAGAGACAGAAGGAGGAGGTGGGTTGGGCCAAAAAGAAAAGGGGAATTTGTGCCAAAGAGAGGAAAAATAGGCCCAGGGAGGTTTTATTTGTTTTCTGAAATTTTATTTCTCTTTTAGTTCTTTTTCTGTTTTTTGTATTTCTAAAACAAAATAGAAAAGAATTTTGAATAACGAATCTTTAAAAAAATAGGTTTAGTTTAAAATAGGGAATTTAATAAACTAGTTTTAATAATATTTGCAAAAGATTTAAAATACACATTTTAATTAATTTGAAAAGCATTTGAATTTAATTGTGAGAAAATAATTTAAGTGGAGTTTTAATTTAAATACAACAATTTAAATTAGGATTGACAAATGCAAATGATGCATGATGATGTCATGATGATGAAACAATGAAAACAAACAATTTTCTAATTGGGAAAATTCCCGGGGCGTTACACCAAGTTCAAGGCGAGACCATGTTACATTTACCTCAAGTTGAAGATACCGGGTCCCTAGGTGATCATCACTGTTGAAGGAAGCAAAGACATGGCAATCGAGTGTGACGAGGGGACGCCATCATGGTAGAACAAGCCTGCTCAGAAGAAGAATTGAAATACTACAAGTCTCAGGTAGACCCGGCTGACAAACGCGTGCTGGACAAACCGGCTCACGAAGAAGAGAAGAAAAAGTTCAAATCAGCCCAGGATACCAAGATGGTCGATTTTATGGAAGGAGACTCCTCCAAGCAGTTCTCGATCGGGTCTCACATGGAACCGAAATAGTAAAGCGCGCTCGTCGAGTTCATCCGTGAGCATCGTGACATTTTTGCATGGTCCCCCTCGGACATGCCGGGTGTCCCGAGCGAACTCGCCGAGCATAGCTTATATGTTGATCCAGCAGCAAAGCCAGTTAAGCAAGGTCTGCGTCACTTCAATGAAGACAGGAAAAAGATCATTAGAGAGGAGATAGCCCGCCTTCTAGCGGTCGGCTTTATCATGGAAGTGTATCACCCGAAGTGGTTGGCTAACCCAGTCCTTGTGTTGAAAAAGAACGGAGAGTGGAGAATGTGTGTTGATTACACAAGTTTGAACAAAGTTTGCCCGAAGGATCCCTTCGCGCTGCCTCAGATAGACCAGATAATTGATGCCACAGCTGGAAGCGAGCTGTTGTGTTTCCTGGATGCTTATTTCGGGTATCCCCAGATCAAGCTCAAAGAAGAAGACCAAGAGAAGACATCATTTATCACATCCTTTGGAGCTTTTTGTTACAAAACAATGTCCTTTGGCCTTAAGAACGCAGGGGCAACGTACCAGAGGTGTATCTAGAAGTGTTTTGAGGATCAGATCATCTGCAACGTTCATGCTTACGTTGATGATGTTGTGATCAAGGCTCAGAAAGCCGGATCACTCCTAGATGACCTAAAGGAGACCTTCACCAATCTCCGCAAGTATCAGATGAAGCTGAACCCAACCAAGTGCATATTCGGGGTTCCAGCAGGCATGTTACTCGGCTTCATATTTTCAGAGAGAGGAATTGAGGAAAACCCGGCCAAAATCAAGGCGATCATGAACCTTAAGAAGCCGGAGTGCGTAAACGGTGTCCAGAAATTGACGGGTTGCGTCACAGCCCTAAGCCAGTTCATAGCAAGGATGGGAGAGAAAGCACTTCCACTATACAGGCTATTGAAGAAATCAGACAAGTTCATATGGGACCAGGATGTCATAGTATCGGCATAATTGATAGGAGACGGGGGTCCTCTAGCCTACGTATGGATTGTGGGGAAGAAGTGTGGTGTCGTCGAGGACGGGATTGAACACGGCGAGTTTACCCAGCTTCAGATCCCGCAGCGGTGGCGAGATCCTACGTGCTGCTATAATTCACTATGAGGCAATAGCCGTGAACAGGTTACAATGTGTATGCTGCGTATTGAAGCGTGCCCTAAAGGCTTCCTGGTGGCCGGCTTATATAGACGGCCAGACCCCAGGATACAAGGCAAGTACTTGTCTGGCAAGTAATCAGAGTCCTAGACCTAGCCGGCTTAGTTGCCGCCTTCCGTCTTGGGCTTGGTGGCTTGATGGGCTTCGGCCTTACGCCTTCTTGGACCGTCCGCCTACTTCCTTGTACGTCAGCTATCTGGGCCGCCCGGCAGGCTTCAGCCTTACCACCCTTGGGCCACCCTGGACTAGCCGGATTGATCAATGTTGGAGACACCCCTAGTTGATATATCCCCAACATTAGCCCCCAGAAAGGTTGAAGTTCTCCAGGCGCAGGCTTCTTGTTGATACTTCATCTGCCAATGTTGGCGGCTGCAGGACTTGAACCATTCTGAAAATCAAAAAAGGGGGCAAGTGTTTCTTGAAGTTGGCACACGGCCGCCTTTGTCCAACATGGGAAAAGACGGCTAACCGATAGTTTCGCCGGGAATATTTGTTGACGGATATCGCTAGGCGGCTCACGCAAGTTTGAAACTGGCCTAAGCGAAAATCTCGCCATGATCACAAAATCGCGGGAAAAGGGGAGGCGTGGAGATCGTGCGATCATGCGCTGCAGTGGATGTTGGACACGTGTCCGACTAAAAACACCGTTGCACAGGAAGCTACGCCCGGCTCTATAAATAGGGAGCCGAGCGGTTCATTTCGGCACCCCAGCTCTTGCACTCCTCGACCTTTTGCTCTCCCGCTCTCTCACACCTTGCTCCGAGCGAACTCCGGCGCGCGTCCTCCTCCGGTGACCTCCGCCCACGGTGATGTCCACCGGTCAAAACATCCCCTCCGCGGCGTCCGGCGGTCCGACATCCGATACCTCGTCCGCGGCGGCGATGGGCGGCGCGGCGTCGCGCTCTGCGACGGTGGCGACGGGCAATGTCGCCGACGTCACTTCTCACACTCCCGCCGCGCGCACGCCGGCGGCGGTCTCCTCGGCTCCTCCACCCTTGGCCGCGGCGATGGTGGCGAGAGGCGCTCCGGCCGACTAGGAAGAGGAAGCGGCGGACCTCGGGTCACGCTATTGGCTTCCCTCCATTGTCGATGAGGCGACCCTCCAAGACCTGGAGGCCGTTGGCTACCTCCCAACTCGGGAGGATTGCCGGTGGAGACCTGCCTTGGGAGACGTCATCCCGGCTCCGAAAGCCGGGGAACGGGTAATCCTCACCTCCCACCTAGTTAGGGGAATGGCGCTTCCGCCTTCCGCCTTCTTTAGCGAGGTGCTAGATCATTATGGGCTCCAGCCCCACAACATAGCGCCCAATATCATTCTAGTCTTAGCCGGCTTCACAGCTCTGTTCCAGGGCTACCTAGGTATTAGGCCTAGCTTAGACTTCTTCAGATACTGTTTTCGTTGCCGACGTCAGACCGTGCCAGACGGCGGGCTGGCAACCTGCGGCAGTGTCACTTTTAACTGCCGCCAGGGCCGCCAATGGTATCCTAAGATACCATACCTTGAATCCGTCAAGGGCTGGACCTCCACATTCTTCTACTGCCAAGATATGGCAGCTCCGGGCCGTAATTTGGCGTCCCGGAATTTGTCAACGCGCCGCCTATGCCCAAGCCGTGCTGGGATGAGGCGGTGCCCAAGTTGATGAAGGAACTCCGCCTTTTCCAAAGGCGGATTGATTTCCTCACCCGGACGATGGCTCCCCCCCTGCTGGACGGGGTGGACACCGTCATCTGCTAGCTCGGCCGGTAGATTCTCCCCCTGCGGTACAGCCCGCACAAAATGTGTCAGTATTCGCCTACTGCCACGGCCTCTCTCCGCGTAAGCGAAGAGAGGTTGCCGGTTGCCGACCTGGCGTTCCGGCTCCGCAGCCTCGTCAAGCCGGGGCTGGTGAAGGCGGTGGAGGGCGTGCCCATGCACTCCCACGACAACCCTCCCATCGAGGTAGATATCTTGCTCCTTGCCCCTTTTTGACAGCTTCGCCGGCTAATCTTGAGTTCCATTAATACTTGTCTTCTTTCTCAGATCTCCGACTTGGGGGAGGATGACCTGGCTCCCGACTTCTACGAGTCGGAAGCCGGAAAGACCAAGAAGCGCAAAGCATCCGGCGCCGCTTCCTCTACGGCGATCGCCGAGAGGAAGAAACAGATCGCAACGGCTACCGAGCCGGCTCTCGTCAACCTTGACGAGAACGCGGGGATTAACATCCCCCGAAGGTACTCAATTCTTCCTTTAACAGTCGACGAGCTTCTTTAATATTGGCACCGAACTGACTGCTTGATGTTTATTGACAGGGAAAGGGTCGCAACTTCCCGGTTGACGACCAGGCTCCTTTCCAAGGGTAAGTGGCCTCAAGGCAGCTCGCCTGCTACCATGCCGCCAACTCCCCAGCCCCGGGCCGGCAGCTTTATGGGCGACACTCGTCGCCAGCCCCCGACTCCGGCTTCTGGCGCGCCGCCAACGACCTCCTCCGCTGACCGCGCACCCAAGACTCCCCTTCTTTTGGCTGAGGCTACGGCCGATGAAGCCGTCCAATCGCGTGCCGCCAAGGAGGAGCTGCTGGAGGCGGCTGCCGGCGGGTCCCAGAGGGCAGCCCTGACTGCGGGAGGCGGCAAAGTTAGGGACCCTTGGTCCACCTTTAAGGAGGCCAAGGAGTCAGCCTTGGCTTTTGCCAATTCACCTCCCAGGCCTTCGCCGACTTGGAGGGCGACCTGTCCGTAAGTTTTTATAACTCCGGCATATACATAGTCTTTCCCCCGAGCACTTAGGTGGCAGGTCCAAAAATTTTGGCTGCCGGCTTAGTGGTTATTCGACAATATGTTTTATGCCTTTGCTTTTTCCTGCAGGGTCTTGTGTCCGCCAACGTTGAAGTATTCTTCCGCCAACGTTGAAGTATTCTTCTGCAGTATTGCGGCCGATCTGTTCGTGCCAAATCAAGCCAGATACCCAGATCACTGCAACATTCTTCTATGTCGCCTTGAGATAGGTTGCTGCCATTATCAGTGATAATGTTGTGTGGAACTCCAAAACGAGAGATAATTCCCCAGAGGAAATTGGTGGTTGTTCGCGCGTCAAGTTTGCTGATCGGCTTAGCCTCGACCCATTTGGTGAACTTGTCGGCAGCGACCAATAGGTGGGTATACCCACCACTCGCCTTCTTGAAGGGACCCACCATGTCTAAGCCCGAGACCGCGAACGGCCAGGTGATTGGAATTGTCCTTAGTTCTTGTGCCGGTAAGTGAGGTTGACGAGCGTATAACTGGCAGCCTTTGCATGTTTTTACGAAGTTCTCTGCGTCTTTTTTGGCGGTAAGCCAGTAGAAACCTTGGCGGAAAGCTTTGGATACAATGGACCTGGCGGAAGCATGATGCCCGCAGGTGCCAATATGTATGTCTTTCAGAATTTCCTGGCCTTCTTCTGGCTGTATGCACCGCTGATAGATGCCGCACGTGCTTCGCTTATATAGCTCGCCTTTTATTATCGTGAATGCCTTGGCTCGCCTTATGATCTGCCTTTTTAGCACCTCATCATCCTCCGGCAACTTGCTGTCGATTAGAAAGTCGAGATATGGGACAGTCCAATCCGGCTGTATCGAGTAGACAGCGAGACTTGCCGCTTCTACCGGTTCTTCTGCATCGGGGTCCATCAAATCGGCGCCTTTAATGGACGGCTTGTGCAAATGTTCCAGGAAAATATCTTTTGGTACCTTTTTGCGTTCTGACCCTAGTCTGGCAAGTGTTTCTGTCGCCTCGTTCTCAGCTCTTGGAACATGCCGAACTTCGTAGCCCGCGAATTTTTTTGCGAATTCGTCAACTTTGGCTCTGTATGCCGCCATTGTTGCGCTTTTCGCATCCCATGTTCCGCTTACTTGCTGCGCGACCAAATCTGAGTCGCCATAACAGAGGATTCTTTTGACGCCGAGGTCGTTTGCCACGTGTAACCCATGAAGCAAAGCTTCGTACTCGGCAACGTTGTTGGTTGCTGTGAAGTGGATTTGCAACACGTAGCTAAGCTTGTCACCTTTAGGCGTGCGTAGAATGACTCCAGCCCCCGAGCCTTTGAGCATCTTTGATCCGTCAAAGTGCATGACCCAATATTCTGATTCGGGGAGTGTCGTTTCCTCCATTGCTTCTGTCCAGTCGGCGACAAAATCTGCAAGTGCTTGAAACTTAATGGCGGTCCGTGGCTTATAGACTATATCAAAGGCGGCCAGTTCGATGCCCCATTTGGCAACTCGACCTGTTGCCTCTGCATTGTTGATTATGTCTCCCAACGGTGCCTTGCTGACTACTGTCACTGTGTGCTCCTGGAAATAATGCCCAAGCTTTCTGGCGGCGAAGAATACACCATAAGCCAGCTTTTGGTAATGCGGATACCTCTGCTTGGAGGCGGAGAATTCTTCAATAATGAAATAGACCGGTCGTTGCTCATACGTCGCGACTTCGTTCTCCTTTCTTTCCACAACCAAGACAACGCTGACAACAGCTCTTGTTGCCGCGATGTATAGCAGCATTGGTTCCTGTGATCGAGGTGTTGCCAATATCGGAGCGGATTTGAGGGCCTCCTTAAGTTGTTGTAAGGCTGCGTCTGCCTCTGCTGTCCACTCAAAGTTGTCGGATTTCTTCAATAGCCGGTAGAGAGGCATTGCCTTTTCCCCTAGGCGGCTTATGAAACGACTGACGGCCGCTGCCGATCCGGCTAGACGTTGTACGTCCTTCAGACAAGTAGGTCTGGATATGTTTTGGATGGCCTTGATCTTCTCCGGATTAACCTCGATCCCTCGTTCTGAGACGATAAACCCGAGCAGTTTGCCGGCTGGAACGCCGAAAACACACTTGGCGGGATTGAGTTTCATCTGATACCTCCGGAGATTCTGAAAAGTTTCTTCCAAATCCTCTAGGAGATCTGCCTTCTTTTTTGACATCACCGCGATGTCGTCTACGTAGACGTGAACATTGCGGCCAATCTGTTCGTGCAGGCAATTCTGCATACAGCGCTGGTATGTTGCCCCTGCATTCTTCAGGCCAAAAGGCATCGTGATGTAGCAGAAAGTCCCGTATGGAGTGGTGAAAGATGTTTTCAGCTGATCCGACTCTCTCATCTTGATTTGATGGTATCCTGAGTAGGCGTCCAAAAAACAAAGCAGCTCGGAGCCTGCTGTGGAGTTTACGACTTGGTCAATTCTAGGCAGCGCAAAAGGATCCTTTGGGCAGCACTTGTTAACACCAGTATAGTCAATACACATCCTCAGCTCTTTATTCTTCTTTGGAACAAGTACAGGATTTGCCACCCAATCGGTGTGCACAACTTCTTTTATGAAATTGGCGGCCTTCAGCCTATTTATCTCCTTTCCTATAGCCTTGCGTCTCTTATCTCCAAAGCGTCTTGTTGCTTGCTTCACCGGCTTGGATCCTTTTATGACGTTGAGTGAGTGCTCGGCAAGTTCCCTCGGTACACCAGGCATGTCGGAAGGCGACCATGCAAAGATGTGACGATTCTCACGGAGGAACTCGACAAGCGCGCCTTCCTATTTGCTGTCAAGGTTGGAGCCGATGACGACTTGCTTAGACTTGTCGCCTGGGATGAGGTCCGCCTTTTTGGTGTCTTCTGAAGCTTCAAAGGTCTTCTTGACATCAATCTTTGGCTTGGGCATGGAGTTGTCTGAATCTGCCCCAAGTAGTGCGAGTTCTTCCTTGTGGATGACGGCTTCTGCGAAGGCAGCCATACCACGTTCACACTCCTTGGCTTTCTTAAAGTTGCCGGAAATCGTGATGGTTCCGTTTTCCCCCGACATTTTAAGCTTGCTGTATATGTAGCACGGCCTTGCCATAAATTTGGCGAAAGCCGGTCGTCCGAAGATTGCATGATAGGCGCTTTTGAAGGGGACAACTTTGAACCGGAGGAACTCTGAGCGGTAGTTCTCTTTTGGTCCGAAAGTTACCTTCAGCCTAATGCTCCCCATTGACTTTGCTTGCCTGCCGGGCACTATGCCGTGAAAAGTGAGTTTGCTGTGGTCCAGCTGATCCTCTGACAGGTTCATGCGGCTTAGTGTGTCGTAGTACAGGATGTTGAGGCTGCTGCGCCATCCATGAGTACCTTTGTGAGTCTGAAGTTGTCGACAATGGGATCGACGATGAGGGCGTACTTGCCTGGGTGAGGAACGTGATCAGGGTGGTCGGACCGGTCCCAAGTGATCGTTGCTTCCGACCAGTTCAAATACTGAGGGACGTCCGGCATTGTCGCGTTGAGTTCACGCATTTCCGCCTTATCCACCTTAGCCGAAGGCGTGCCGACAAAGCATACAAGAGATTCTTTGACCTTCGTATATGGTTTCTTTTTCTTGGCGGTCGCGTCATCCTCGCTTGAGATAGACATGTCGTCGTCATCCTCATCCTCCTTGTTGTCTTTCTTGTCGTTCTTCTTTGACTTCTTTGACTTCCAGCCGACTGTGGGGTCCTTTTTGAAGTCGTCCATGAAACGACATTCGCCAAGCATATGGTTGACCTTGCCGAGTGAGGCGTGGATAGGGCACGGCAAAAGTTTTGCCTGCTCATAAGTGATTCGCGCCGCTTTAGGCCCTGAGCCGGCGTCGCGACTATCTTTCTTATTCTTCCACTTCTTTTTGCCGACATTCCCTTGGAATGCGACAGCTACCTCGTTGGAAGGTCCGGCTTCGTCATCCGCCGCCTGCTTGCGCTTGTTGTTCTGTTTTGGTATGATGTTGACGTCTGGATCATCGTCCCGGGCGTCGTCATCCGCCGCCTCGTATTGTGCGGCTAGGTTGAGCATCTCGCCAAGGTCTGTGATTTGCTCGCGGACGAGCCGATGACGGAGCAAGGAATTCTTCTGCAGGCCCGTGTAGAAGGCGTGGATAGCCTGTGCGTCAGAAACACCATGACAGTTGGCTTTTTCGGATATCCAACGGCTGACAAAGTCTGTCATGGTTTTGTCCAACTTTTGGATACAGTGTTGCAAATCCGTGTTGGTATTTGGACGCTTGTATGTTCCTTGGAAGTGCTGGGAGAAAACCTTTTCCATGTCGTACCAGCTATGGATAGACTTTTCAGGAAGGTTGTCGATCCAAGCCCTTGCCGTGCCTTCCAACATGAGAGGTAGGTAACGGACGGCAATATAGCTGTTCCGCCGGCAATTTCTATGGCTATGGCATAGTCGGCTAGCCATGAATCCGGCTTAACGAGGCCGTTGTACCTAGAACAATTTTTTGACACTGATGTCATGTCCTTAGGGAACGGCTCTCTGCGGATGGCGTCGCCGAAGCACTTTGGTCCAAAATATAGCGGCTCCTTTCCTCTTGCTATGTCTTGTAGGCGGTGTCGTGCGTCTTTTGGATCGAGTTGCCGTGCTCCTCTATTTGCGTCTGGCTCGTCCTGCGCTGCCCGGCTTATGCTGCGCCTGGGCCCTTCTGCCTCCTCTTTCCTCTTGCTGCCGGTGCTACGATGCGGAGAACGACTTCGACCTCTCCTAGGAGGGTCGTTACCGGCATCTTTCCTAGGCGGCAGTCTATTGTTCCGGCTACCGCCATTGTCGCGTCTTGGCTGGGCTGGAGGTGGCAGGTCCCCCCTGCTTCCTGTCCTTGAATTCTCGTCCCGCCTTGGTTTTGGCGGTGGCGTCTTCTTTGGAGGTGGCGTTGCCTTCCTTTTGTCGCCATGGCTACTGGGGCCAGACGGGCCTTCGGAGTCGTCGCCAGGTGCAGCTTTGCTCTTTCCTGACTTAGACTCTAGGTCTCCCCCGCGAGCATCCGCCATGTGGCCGTAGGAATCAGCGCGAGCTTGTTGTTCTAGGGCCTTGCTCACGAAGTGTCTTGCATTGGCCAGCTTTTCCTCCGCCGTGTAAGTTTTGTCGTCGAGGGTATCTAGCGCAGCAGCCGTGTTGAGGACAGGGGTGCAAAAAACAACATCTCCTCTTCTGTCCACGCGTTGTGGTGCCGTACGCCAGTCGAACCCGAGATCTTGAGCCGCTGTCGTTGCGCGTGTTGGCGGCTCCTTGCCACGGCGGTTTTTTGATGACCTTTTTTCCTCAAAGAGTTGCCGGCTTGTTTTGGCCGACATCTTCTCCTGTTCTTTCTCGATCTTCTTCGCAAGGCTCTCAACGTGCTCCTCTCTTTTTCGAAGGAAGTCAGAGTGCTTGAGCATGTTAATTCTAATCTCTTCCACTTCGTCGAGTGGGGTGTCTTTATTTACCGGAGTATTCATGATTTCGTCTACTTCTTTGATGACGGAGAGCAAATCCGTGTGTTTTCTGCTGCCGCCTTTCTCGAGGCCAGTTTTCTTCTTTGCGCGCACCTTGTCGGAACTTTCAATGAGTTGACCGGCAGTGGTGTCGCCGGCATCTTCCACCGGCTTGTTTTGCGTTTCCGAAGCAACTGGGGTTGTCTCGTGACCGACGACAACCATCATAGCCAGCTTGTCAGGCATGTCAGTATCCGCTGTGCCCTCTGAAGGAGTCGGATTGCCACTGGAAAAGCGGGTTTTGATCTTCTCTTCGAAGAGACTAGCATCATCATCGGAGTCAGAGTCTACGTTGACTTGAACGGTAGATCTGGATCCGGCATCTGACATCGCATCCTCCTGGAGAGCAGGGAGGATTGACTCAGGATCGTTGTTTTCCGGCTGGGAGTCTGATCCCAGTCCGACAACTCCGACGAAATGGAAATCAGATTCGGCCGACTCCTGGGAGAAGGCGGATTCCGATCCATCTTGTCGGTCGACTTCTTGGTCGAAGGGTTGGTGGGTGGGGTTGTAGAAACGCGGTAGGCCGTACGCCTCTGGCGTATACCCTATGAAGACGTCGATCCCTCCGATCGGTACGATTGCGCATCCGATAAGGTAGTCGTCCGCCGGGAGCCAGGACTCATCCGAGTTGACGTAGATGTGGCCGCCATACCTTGTGACGCGACCGACGGCGATCTGCTTGCCCACGCCGCCAAGTGTTCCCGCCTGGAACGTGACGCCAGGAACCTTATGCCCCACGGTGGGCGTAGTATCGGCATAATTGATAGGAGACGGGGGTCCTCTAGCCTACGTATGGATTGTGGGGAAGAAGGGTGGTGTCGTCGAGGACGGGATTGAACACGGCGAGTTTACCCAGCTTCAGATCCCGCAGCGGTGGCGAGATCCTACGTGCTGCTATAATTCACTATGAGGCAATAGCCGTGAACATTTTACAATGTGTATGATGCGTATTGAAGCGTGCCCTAAAGGCTTCCTGGTGGCCGGCTTGTATAGACGGCCAGACCCCAGGATACAAGGCAAGTACTTGTCCGGCAAGTAATCAGAGTCCTAGACCTAGCCGGCTTAGTTGCCGCCTTCTGTCTTGGGCTTGGTGGCTTGATGGGCTTCTGCCTTACGCCTTCTTGGACCGTCCGCCTACTTCCTTGTACGTCAGCTATCTGGGCCGCCCGGCAGGGTTCAGCCTTACCACCCTTGGGCCACCCTGGACTAGCAGGATTGATCAATGTTGGAGACACTCCTAGTTGATATATCCTCAACACAGGAAGCAGATGAAGCCTTTGAAGATCTTAAGAAAACATTGTCCACAACACCAGTCATAGCGGCTCCCACAAGTAAGGAGCCAATGTTGTTATATGTCTCTGCCAACTCACGAGCCGTCAGTGCCGTGGTTGTCGTAGAGAGGAAAGAGGAAGGCAAAGAATACCCGGTTCAGCGGCCGGTTTACTATGTTAGTGAGGCCTTGACCGAGTCAAAACAGAGATACCCGCAGTGGCAGAAGTTGGTCTTTGGAGTCTGTCGGGTGATGACTCCCGGGAATCGGGGGTAGTCACGCGGAGGTCTAAACCCTCAAGTGGCTCCGCGACGTTGCTCGCCGGACCCGAAGAAGACGCACACCCGACCAAGGAAAACACCGTCCTTTACCCAGGTTAACGGCCCTCGTGAGGAGGTAAGACCGCTACTCCTGCTTGTCAGTATTATATGTGGGAGATTATAGTACAATTGAGCTTGCCGGAAGCCCCCTTGAGGCAGTTCTTGCCTGGGGAGGGAAGCGATGATCTTCTTCCTCCTCCAGTCAGAGGCTAACCTAACCAGAGCTGCTAGGGTTTACAAGGGTGTTTTTTACGCAAAGGGCCGACCCTTTCAACGATGGATGTCTTCTCTCTTTTATAGGCGCCTCGAGCCTTCTTCTTCGGCTTGGCCTTCAAGGTGGCTCCCACTTGCCAGTGGCGGGGCGGAGCACGAGTCCACCGCGCTCCATTCGTCCATGGACTCGGTCGATTGTTGATAAAGGTGGCGCCGTGGCCGACCGGCGGCCGACCGCGCTCGTACTATCCGCAGAGCGGACAGTCTCTGAGGTGGAGCCCGCGATGACGATCTCCGTTGGAGGGTTGCGCCGTCCACCTGCTTTATCGTCAGAGTAGAAGGTCCTCACAGCTGAGCAGCAGGTGGAGCATCTTTGTTGACCGCTTTAGCGCCAGGGACAGCGACGGGGGTGTGAGCGCCTCTGTACGAGCGTGGCAGAGGTCACGTGCGCTCTGCCGGGGTTCCTTGGCGATGACGTTTCCCTCCAGGCCTGATGGGAGATTTCTGCCGGACTTCCCTCAGGCGGGTTGGTTCCTTGACAGGGAGGATCCCCTGAGGCGAGGGGTCGCTTGAGGCCCTCGCCTCCTCTTCAGGCCCTCGAGGGGAATCGCCCCTCGAGGGTCCCGTCAGGCGGCGACGCCTGGTCCTTAGTCGTTTCGTCCGTCTGGCCCGCGAGCGAGGCCTTGGGGGAATGGGCTCTTGGTACCCCAGTTCCCACTGGGCCGACAGTAGCCCCCAGGCCCATGATGGGCACGACTGAGCCCATGGGCTTAGGCGAATCGTCGTGGGTTCTTAGTGCCCAGCCGGCCCGAGCCACGCGGCACTTGGACGACTAACGGCTTCGCACGATCTGGGGCGTGAGTCGTGGGGGGTCCCACCACGTCCCGGTAACTGCTCTCGGAGAGGACATAAAGCCCAGGCGTTGCCGCGCAGAGCCGTTACCGTTTCCAATTTCTCGCAAAAAATTCCGCTCCACAAAGCTCTCCGCCTCCACGCGCTCCTGCGAGTTTCTGTCCTCCGACTCCCATCTTTGTCTTCGCCGAAAACCCAAGTCCTCTGCGATGGGCCCGGTTAAGAGCAAACGTAAGTCCGCAACGGGGTCCTCTTCCCGGGCGGCGGCCATGGAGGTAGTGCGTGGCGCGACACTCGAGGGGGCGCGCACCGATCTTCAGGCGCTGGGAAGATCCGCCACCTGGTTGCGGGGCCGTCCAACGAGCACGGCGCCAGCGAACTCCAAGCCGCCCGGTTCGGGAGATTTCCTCAGGGGTTCTATCCCATTTTCCTCCACGCCATCACCGTCGGGCTGGTGCCGCCATACTCGCCTTTCTTGAAGGCAGTACTGGAATTCTACCAAATTCAACTCCTCCATCTCCACCCAAACTCCATACTCATTTTGTCCATCTTCGCCTGCCTTTGCGAGGCTTATCTGGGCGTGCACCATTCGGTTGCGCTCTTCAGAACCTTCTACTCGCTGCGGTGCACGGCTCGTGGTGAGAGGATGGGGTGCGTCTCCTTCCGCATCGCGGACGGCATGGGGCATGTATATATCCCCATGTACTGGAGTGGGGATAAGCCTGTTACGGCCCTGCTCAAGAAGGTGGGCGACTTTCGCCAGAAGTGGCTGCTCATCGGCGTCTCGTCACCCTGCGCATTCCTGGATGTCCCGGAGGCGCCGCCCGTGAGGAACTCCCACCGGTGCAAGTCTTCTCTTCGCGGTGCAGACAATGCTTACTTGGAGGGGCGTTTGAGATTTCTCCGCGAGGAGGGTCTCACGGGTCAGATGGTCGCAGCAGACTTCGTGGCACGCCGCATCACCCCTCTCCAGGCGCACTCGGAGCCGATGTGGATGTATGCCGGCCCTTCCGACCCAATGCGGCTTCATCCGGAGGACCTTGGCTCGGACGTGGTCGACACCATCCTAAACATCCTCTTCGCAAGTCCGGATGTGCCAGGGAAGATCGCCGGCTCCGTGCGTCCCCTGCATCAGCTTCCTCTGAGCGACCGCATGGATATCCTGGACGGAATGCCGGATTTCACTCCTCAAGGTCTGGCGGGCTTGATGGATCAGGTGGTCGCTCCGCCGGTGCGTGCAGTCGTGGGTGTTGATTCTTCATCCACCTCCCGTGCCTGGAGCGGCGAAGAGACCGCGACGGGAGAGGCGCCCCCTGCGAGGTACGAGCCATTCACCGACGAGATTTGCGACATCTCGTCAGGCGATGATGACGCCTTTGTTGTGGCGCCTTCGTGCCTCGAGGAGGAGGCGCCTGAGGCGGGGGCGGTTTCTGAGATAGATGCTTCGCCGGGGAGGCGCGATCCTCGCACCAAGGCGATGGTGGATCGCTCCGGGGCGAGGCCCTCCGACATCCCCTTCAAGAGAAAAGCGGCGACGCCTCTGGAGGGGTCAGGCCCCAAGCCCACACCTTCCTGGCGCTCTCCTGGCTTGTCGTGGGTCGACGCTGGTGCTTCCCCTTCATGGTGAGTATTTCCACCACTTAGTTATTCTTGGCTCTTATTGTCTCCCATGCTCTGTCTTCACCTGAACCATCTTCTTTGGGCTTTTTCCAGCGATCTGGTGCCTGCGAAGGAGGTGTGAAGAGTGTCGCGGCCGCGGTGGTGGTGGGCGAGCGCCCGAGGCCTGTGGAGACGTCCACTCCAGGCCCAGTGGAGGGGGCACCTCAGGAGGAAGCGGCCGTGCCCCTGGTGGGGGCGCCCGAGCCTCAAACGGCGCCTCCCGAGTCTCTGCTTGTGGACAGCGCGGAGGAGATGACTCCCGCGCTGCCTCGCGCTCTGTATCCTCCTCGCGCGGCTACGCCACCACGCGAGGCAGTTTTGCTTCGCACGCTGCCATCGCCGCGTGCAGCGACGCTGCCGCCTGCGTCACCTTCACCATGCTCGCCCGCGCCACCTTGCGAGGGGGCGACCGAGGCTTCAGTAGGTGCAAGTGCGTCCTCAGGAGGGGGTGCGGCCTCACCTCCTTTGGGGGGAGCGATAGAGGTTCCCGCGGGCGCAAGTGCAGCCGCAGGAGGGGGTGCGGGCTCACCACCCCGCCCTGCCGGAGAAGATGAGCATCCCCGCGACTCGAGCGGCGCAGCTGAAGCCGGCATGGGTGGAGGTGGAGCCACACCCAGCCCCTGAGCCCGACCTGGGGCAGGGTTCTCGGGACCGGCCGCCTATGCTGGGCCCTCATCCAGCCAGGAAATGGTTCTCCGAAGCTGGGAATGGAGCACGGGGCGCCGCGAGGTGGCATTCGGCCTCGTGCGGGAGTCGTTGGACGGCCTAGAGGACCACCTCGCCCTTGGTGACACACGGCTCGCCCAACAACTGGAGGACCTTGCGAGATCGTGGGCGTCCTTCCATGCGGCCATCAAGGCGTGCCGGCTTGAGGACTCGGCGCTGCAGGCAGCCCGCGAAGAGGCCATCAACTTTGCCAAGGAAGTCCGCGACGGAGTCATTCGCGATGCCGCGGAGCTACTCGAGCCCCTCCAGGCAGAACGCGAAGCCGCTGAGGAGCTCCTGCGAGGGGCCACAGCCGAGCGTGAGTCGATGGAGGGCTTGCTGGCGCAGAAGCAACGCGAGATGGACAGGTTGGGGTCCCAGCGTCTCTCTGCCCACCAGGTTGCGCAGGCCGCTCTCGAGGAGGACCGTAAGTGCTTGAGGGGGAGTGAGCTGCAGCGGCGCGAGGAGCGGTGTCTCCAGATGGAGAAGGACCAGGCTGCCCAGCGCGAGGCCCTTGAAGCGCGCGAGGGAGGCCTGGCACAGGCGGTCTCGATGTTCGACGAGCACGTCGCTGCTCAGAAACGCTCTGACGAACGCTCGGAGCGGCGCTTCGCCAAGAGGAAGAGAGCGGCGCAGAGGGCCCTCGCGGTGCACGAGAGACATCTCCGTCGGACCCATCTCCTGAAGTACCGCGCTGGGCTGCGGAAGCGGGAGGAGCACCTCAGGGCCGAGCATGCTGCGGACGCTCAGCGGCTAGCTGAGCTCGAGAAGGCCAACTCCAAGCTGGCGCGCCGCTTCAAGCGCGCCAAGGCACATTGGCGCCGAGCGAAGGAGGCCCGCGACGTGACGTCCTACGGCGATGGCCCTTCGTCCAGTGCGCCTGCGATGCTGTGCGACCGCCTGTTTGCAGAGCTGGTTGCGCGTGGTAGTGAGCTTGCGGCGCGGCTCGGCGCTGACGCACCATATCCTTGGACCCAAGACCATGATGGCGCCGCCGCGTTCCTGGCCTATTTCGACCAGCTTTTCGCGGCGCTGGAGGGCCCCGCCGGGCTTCCCGAGATGATCGAAGACGAGAGCAGGCAGCTCTTAGGGGTGGCTGTTGATCGCATCTTCACCAACATCAAGCTCCTTGTGCCGGACTATGACTTCCGCTTGGTGACCGAGGTTGCTCTCGGCGAGGACGCGCAGCGCGTCTCGTCTTCCCTCCGCGGGAAGGTGGATGCATTCTGCAACCGCTTCAGGCATGTGGAGGCTGCGCCGGACTTCAGGGAGGAGGAGGCTCGCTCCGCCGAGGTCGAAGGAGGCGTTGCAGAGGAGGAGGCCCGCTCCGTCGAGGTCGAAGATGGCGCTGCGGTGGAGGAGGCCTGCTCCGTCGAGGTCGAAATTGGCGCTGCGGAGGAGGAAGCCCGCTTCGTCGAGGTCGAAGACGGCGCTGCGGTGGAGGAGGCCCGCTCCACCGAGGTCGAAGTTGGCGCTGCGGAGGAGGAGGCCCGCTCCGCCGAGGTCGAAGTTGGCACAGCGGAGGCTCAAAGCGCTGCTGCATCCCGCTGAGCCTTTCTTGGCTGCGCCTGCGGGCGCTTGTAACTGCACCAGCTGTGTGCCTTAGACACCTTAAGACCTTTTGGCTTGTAATATACATTAATTGTTGTTTTAATTCGAGTTCGTCTGCCCCTCTTGAGGTCGCTTTGGACTCATCTTCATGTCTATTTGTTCTCTGCGTCGTTAGGTCCCATCTCTTCGTGCCATGACTCCGCCACCTTGGTCCGCGGGAGCAACGACTCCGCAAGGCCGGGTGGGAGTTTAGGCCTAGGAGAGGTAAGAGCCGTGAGTCGCGATTCTCAAGTGCCCCCCTTAGAGTAGTCCATGAAGCGTAAGGGAAAGCTAAGTCGCTCGAGGGGCGGAGACGTGCACTAGGGAGAGAAAAACGCTCTTAAAGCGTGGGTGCGAGACTTAGCTTCTCGTGGTTTTCGCTCTGTGAAGGTTTTTCGCTTGGCGAGGTTGCCCACTTGAGGGGTTGCTCCTGTCGAGGCATTTAGCCTGGCGAGGTTGCCCGCTTGAAGGGTCGCTCCTGGGGAGGCATTTTGCCTGGGGAGGTTGCCCGCTTGAGGGGTCGCTCCTGGAGAGGCTCTTCGCCTGGCGAGGTTGCCCACTTGAGGGTTCCCTCACGGATGTTCCTTCAGGCTCGCGGGGGAATTCTTCCCTGCAGGTATTAGAGGGGCGAACCCAAACGCTAGAACACGGATCAAGGGACCGTGCGCGCTTATAGGCCCCCTCAGGCGTTCCTTGCGAGGAGAGTAAGTACCAAGGTCCTCTGTAGAGATGGCTTGTTTGTGGGGAATTGCCCTCCAGCCAGAGCTCGGACTCTTGGATTTTGCAGTGCTGCTGGTTTGTCATTTGAGGCACTGGCACCGTACTCAGCCCCCGCTCGCGAGGATTGCATGTGGAGATATATAAGCGCACACTTCAACAATAGTAATGCGTAAATAAAACCCCCCCAAGAACGTTTTTTTAAGCGGCGGCGAGGCGCTAAGTTCACTTAGGAACGAGATTGAGTCATTATGCTTGGGGTTGCCAAGTTAATGGTCTGACCATGTCGAGGCATGGGGACCACCTATTGGTGGCTGAGACTCTCAACGGCCTGAGGTGGCCCGTTTTAAGAGAAAGAGCTCGTAGGGTTTTTCCCTCGAGTGAAGCCTTTGGGGCTTTGGAGGTTTAAGCCGTTGGCGTTTTAACCTCCGGAGACAAGAATGCTTGGAGGTTGAGCCGTAAGCTGCCTCGTCCGCTAGGAGTCTCGACGTGACAATGATCACGTGCGTGGCAATGACCACGGTTGCGTTTGTTCCCTTAGGAGACAAAGCATTTGTTTGAGGTTTAAGCCTTTTGGCGTTCTAACCTCTAAAGTCGACATTGCTTGGAGGTTGAGCCGTAAGCTGCCTCTTCCACTTTGTTTTCTCGACGTGACAATGATCACGGGTGTGGCAATGACCACTTTGGCATTTGTTCCTTTAGGAGACAAAGCTATGTTTTTGGAGGTTTACGCCTGTCGTGGTGGTGTCACGGCAGATGCCATAGGATGGCTAATGTGTGGGGCCGATGGACGTTGGTGGATCCGGGGAGGGATAGCGAGCTGAAGAGCTCACACGGGGAGGATCCCGGTATAACCGAGATCTCCCAAGAACGAGAAACAAGAACAACACGCTAGAGGGAAGATCTAACAAACAAGAACAAATGCACGAAGGCACACAACACACAGACGATATACCCAGGTTCAGGGCCCTCGTAAAGAGTTAACACAACTACTTCTGCCTTTCCTCTCTATATAATTGTGGTACAAGGGCTACAACTTGCTCTTAGATCTCTCAAAGTGAAGAACACAAAGAACTAGATGAACTCAAGGTATGAAGAAGTAAATGCTCTAGGAGTAAATGCAACTATAGCTTTGGCTCCCAAGTTGGTCCCTCTCCCACAGAAGCAGTTATGGCGCCTTTTATAGAGTTCCAGCCAGGAGGGCCGGAAACCCTAAACCTGCTTGGCCCCACTGGACAAGCCTAACCGGCATGGCGTCACCGGCTAGTGCGACCTACTCGCCGCGCTATCCGGCGTAGCCCCTTCGTCGTCATCTCGGCAAGGACAACAGGCGCCGTCCTGGAACATCATTGTCCCCCTGTCAGAGACAAGACATGTCTTGGCCCATCCCGGATAGCCTTTTCCGGATTGCCGGGCTAGGAAGGTCGTGTCTTGTCGTACCGTTGTCATACCGGCTGACGCGCTCCCGTGTCAGGCGGGAGGTGACCATGCTTCCGTGTCAGGCGGGAGGTGATCATGCTTCCGTGTCAGACGGAATGGTACTTCCCCCCCGCATCAGGCGGGAAATCCTGCTACAGACCGTTGACGGCCTACCGGGGTCCCTCGTGCCGGTTATCTTCTTGCCCGACCTCGTGAGTCCTTCCTGCACAAGTTCTGGACCGAGATAGATGTTCCGGTTAGCACTTACCCGGTTCGCCTATCCGGTAAAACCGAATACTCCTCCTTCCGGGAGTCTCCTCGGAGCCCAAGACCCGAGATCCTTTCCGGAGGCACCCGAGTTCGTCTTAGGATGAGTATCTCTAGGCCTAGCCTCCCGAAGATGTCTTAGCCTATCAGCAAAGACATCTTCGAGAAGCTAGTTCTTAGAGGAACCACCCGCTGATGCTTGTGTTGCCATTGTGAAGGCTGGGGGTGTCTATTTATAGTTGCTAGGGCTGACCCTTGCGCTTGCCAGGAGGCACTTTGCACTCTACCAACGCTCAAGGGTCAAGTTGCCCCTTCAGCACACCAGGAGGTGTCCCTTGCTCTCGCCAAAGGTCAAGTACTGTTTGCACATTACTGAATTATTCCGGGATCCGCCCTACCCGGGGGGCAGCCCCTCGACACTAGTCCCCGAAGCTGCTGCTGCGCAGCGACCTTGGATGATGTGCAGGATCAGCTTTAATAACAACTATCTTCTGAGAACATACGATATTATCCTCCGACTAGATGCCGAGATCGGTTTTTCCCGAGATCCTCATACCGAGATCGTTTCAACCGGAAGGCGATGCCTGTAACCGGATAGTGCAGCCTGAGTGAATCCTGATCGTTCGTTCTGCATTGAATTCGAGATCGCGAGCTGGGTCCCACCCGACGTCCTGTCTGATCAGAAGCGCACTTGAGTGCCTCTGACCGAGCACGCCGCCCTTCGGGTTCGCGCGCCGGGAGCCGCAGCCGATCCGAAGTCCAACCGTTGGGGCTGTGTGACCCTCCGTGTGGCCGGATCGGGCGCTCCGGTGAACGCCACGTGCAGCGCTGCACAGAATGGATCCCACCCACGATCGGAGAGATCGTGGGCGGGAAAATTGGAAACCGCTCCGGAATCCCCCCCATAAATAGGGGACCGGAACGGTCACCTCTTCTTCTTCCTCCTCTTCACACTTCCGTCACCGTCGTCTCGAGCACGCCGCCGTAGTCGTGCCCGGAGCCCGAACGCCGCCGCTCTCGCTGTTCACCGGAGCCCTTTGCTTCGTCATTGGTTCGCGCCCTTCTCGCCCATCACCGGCCTCGCTTTCTCCGGTGAGTTCTTCTCTCCGCCCCGATGAACCTTTCTTTCACGGGAACAATGCCTCGCGCTCGGTCGTGCCCTAACACACGCGCGGCTGTGCCGCCGCCGGCGAGCACGATTCACACGGTGCGCACGGGGCGCGCGCGGCGGGGATGAAGAGTCGCTGTAGGACTTAGCCTTTTGCCCGCACTATGCCCTGTTTGAGTTTAGTCCGAGCCTATTTTCCTCACTTAAGTTTCGATTTACTAGCACGCGGTAGATCTTACTTGCCAGGAACCCGGTTGTCTTTAGGAGTTTGTGACCCGGTATCTTAGCTCCCGGTAAACTAATTCCGACTAACTGCCGCTGCGCCTGCAGAGTAGCCCGGATACATCTGCGGACTTCTCCGGCATGGGTGAAGAAAGTATCCGGGGGTGCTGGGACGGATCTGAGACCACATAGGAGGATCTCGATTGGCTGTACCGGACACACCGGATTCCGCCAGAAGTTGAGAGCCGTCTCCCGGAGGACGAGGTTCAACCGGAACCCCAACCCGGGGAATACGTTGTATTCCTCACGCACTTCGAGCGTGGGTTTGGGCTTCCGGCTAGCCCCTTCTTCCGCATATTCCTCGACACCTACAGCCTCCAACCCCATCATCTCGTAGCTAACGCCATCGTGATGCTTTCGGTCTTCACCACCTACTCGGGTCTTCTCCGGTCTTCAAATCGCCGAGACCGGGCTGGCTCTTCTCCGGTCACGGGCCGATACTTGGCTCTCTGAGCTAACTGTATTGAACCGGGATCTTAACAGTAAGTGGACCGACATCCCCCTTGCTTCCTTGCTCTCTTTCTTTGTTGTTGCTCTTCTTATGACCTAGTCGCTTGACAATTCTTCTTTTTAAAGGAGAATTTGAGCACTCCCGCGACGCTGCTGCTCTTGCGGTTACTGCTGCCCGAGAGAAGCGCACCGGGAAGGGCCCTGTCTCGCATGCTTGGGACATTGAGGATCACCTCACTGCCCTGAAGGCCCGGATAGTGCATCTCCAGTCGATCGGGACGGAGTTGATCAGCGCCGCGATCCACGTTCATGGTGCGCTGTGGCCGGGTGTCAGCGCGACGCTCTCGGTCGGCGAACTTGCGAGCGCACTCCGAGGTGTCGGGAGGCGTGTCCATGCTTGGAAACGCTCCGGTGCGCGGGCTGGTTGTAACGCCCCGGGATTTATCCCCTTTTAATTTGTGAGTTTTCTTTTTTTGCATCGACATGACATTGCATTTCATCTCATCATTTTAATTTGTTGCATTTAAATCAATTTCCCACGATTAAATTTAATACATTTCAAATTAATTAAAAATGTGTTATTTTCAAATCTTTTAAAATTGTTAAAAACTAGTTTATTAAATTGTCTATTCAAAAGTAAAAATATTTTGTATAGTTTTTGTATTCAAATTCTATTTCTATTTTGTTTTAAAAATATAAAACCGAAAAGAATAAAAGGGTGAGAAATAAAGCCCAAGCCCATCTAACCAAACCCTAAGTTTTCCCCCAGAAATTTCTTCCCACCCCCTGCAATTTTTGCAGCCACCCTCCTCTCTTTTCTGGAATTTGCAAAAGATCCCTCCCACCTCCATTTTTCCTTTTATCCCCTTCCTTTCTTTTCTTTTCCTTTTTCTCCTTTTTTTCTTTTCTTCTTTCCTTCCTTTTCTATTTCTTCCTTCTCCAACCCGCACGGGAGAAGCAACGCCCGAGCTCGTGCTCCCACCGCGCCCGCTCCCCGCTCCCCGCCCACCAGCGCCGCGCCTCCCCGACCGTCGCGCCTCCGGCCGCCGCGCCCGCCGCACCTCTCTCCTCCCCGGCCGTAGAGCGCCCCGCTCCTCCTCTCTCCGGCCCGCCGCCGCTCCGGAGCCCGAGCTCCACCCCGCGCCGCCGCCTGCTGCTCCCCGCCGGCCGCTGTCCCAGCCGCCGCGCCGCTCCGGCCGCGCGCGCGCCGCAGCCGCCGCCACCGGCCGCGCCCTCCGGCCGTGCGCCGCCGCCCCGCGTGCGCGCCGCGCCCCTGCCTCCTCTTCTCCGCCGCCGGAGCCGCCGCCAGCCCCTGCGCCTCCCGCTCGCCTCCACCCGAGCTCCTCCGCGCACCGCAGCGCCGCGCCCTTGCTCCATCCAGCCGCTGCGCCCTGCTCCTTCCGGCAGCCGCGCCCACCGCGAGCCGCCTCCCGGCGCCGCCTCCAGTCGTCCCACGCCGCTTCCCTACACCACAGCGCCGCCTCCCCGCGCGCAGCTTGCCGCCGCGACCGCGCGCCCCAAGCCACGCCGCGCCGCCACCTCGAGCTCCGCTCCTCGCGTGCCTCCGTTCGCCCACCTCCAACCGACGCCCCGCGTCCCCGCGCGCTCCCCGCTGCCGTGCGTTTCGTCTGCGCCACGCCGCCGTCCCCGTTGCCTCCTCTTCCGGCCGCGTGCATGCCGTCTCCGTCCGGTGGCGTCCCCGCATCCGGCGCTCGCAAGGTGTTCGACAAAATGTCCGCAAGAACTTCGTCGCCACTTTTGTCCGAGTTGTCCACCCTTCGTGGTGTTGCTACGTGCGAGTGCTCCTTTCGGTGCCACGTTGCCGTGACTGCCCATGTTCGTGTTTCGGCGCCCGCCCGTGCGCGCTTTCTTTCGGTGTCCGATTGCCGTGCTCCTACGTGCCCCGACTACCCGACCACTTCCACGACACCGACAAACGACGATGCCCCGGTTCCGCGACGACTACTTCCCCGATGACGACTACTTCCTCTACGGACCGAAGACGTCGGTTTCGAACCCTAGTTCACCCGATCCGGCGTATCGACCCAAACTCTAACCCTAAACCTATCTTATTAAATATCATCTATCTTGTGCATGTCGCATCATAATTACATGTGTTGCATCTCTTGGGTTTGCGGGTGTAGCAAATCACCTAAATAATTCAATATGGAATATGTGGGGTAATAAATATATAATTCACTATTCCATTTAATTTAATTAGATCACCCATGCCATGTGTTCCCATGCTAACCAACATTTAATATTGCGGGTAAATAAATAACTTGCACCTAAGTATTAATTGTCGGGATCCCGGTTCCGCTTAATTTGGATTAAGTGCATCTCATACTGCATCTTGCCATACCATGCATCATTCTCATATGATCATGCTGGATCTTTTGCCGTAGTTGTAAAATGCATCTTTTGCGCTTCCAGTGTTTGTTGCTTCTTCGCGGATAAGACGTTGAGATGCGTGAGTAACGACAAGATCTTCTTCCATGCGGGATTCCAGGCAAGCAAAGTTTGCTTGCTTACCTATACATTTTCTTTCATTCTTGTCGTTCATCTCTGCCCCCCTAGTATTCGATTCTTATCGCGATCCCATCACATGTTTATCCTGCAGCCCATACAGCTTTATCCCCACAACCTAATACTCTTTGCATGTTTATCTGTTGGCCTTGCGAGTCGTAGCGCATGCTTAGAGTTGATTGTGCGAGTCGTCCGTTGGTCTTATGTTTCATCTGCTTAGTATGATAGATTGTTCTACTTTAATAAAATGATATATTGTGTTGGGGTATTATAATTAAATGATAAGGCACCAGGCGGAAGGCCTTGCGAGGTGCTTTGTTCTGCTCAGTGTCGACCTAGGAACTGAGATTTTGTCCTCGGATCCAATTTTGAGCGCACTAACCACTTGTGGGAGGCCCTATGGAGCCCCCCCTCGACTTTGAACGGATCTACAGCTCGTCCATGTGCCGCAAGTAGTTCGGGTTTTCCATTCGCTCATATGCATGTGCATGATGATGATGATCGATGATAGGTTACTTGATACGGGGGGTCATATAGGGGTGGTGCGCGCGTAGCGGACAGTTCCTACTGTGGTTTTAGCCGCATGGCGCGTAGGCACAAACTAATGAGTCCGCAATTGAGATTCGGCCGGACTCCTGACGCGGGTAACAACTCATATGGGTGGCACTTGGACTTGCTGTAGTGAAGGAATAAGTCGTGTTGAGAATCCCTGATGCTTGCTTGGGTTGATCATGCGAGTATGGGTATAGTAGTGCACCCCTGCAGGGTATAATCTTATCGATGAGCCGTGTCCACGGTTATGGACGACTTTGGTGATGATGCTGGCTAACAAGATCTAGACAACTTGCACCTAATTAATGTTAATTAATTTGATTAGTAATATAGAATTATTTTCACAATAAATTATAAATAAAACTGTTCAATGCGTGAGTTTCCCGAATTGCTTCCTCATATTTGGTTGAGGGGGTTAATTCGAGAATGGGTTATGTTTGGTGTTAGTTGTAGTTGGTTACTTTATGCGCTCTCTTATCCCTCTCTAATTAGACGGAAGTTGTAGCGTGTCTCTTTAGGTTGCTAGTGCTGCTGCCGCTAAGTCCACCTCCCCTATATTTTGGGAGATGGTGTAGAAAGTAGGCAAGTCGGTTTTGCTTGCCAGGGAGTGCCCTGGCCCTCTTTTGGGATGTGCTTTATGTGTTGTCAACAGGTTTGAAGTCTGACGACGTTAGCTTGGGAATCCCTCTGGCTTGGCTGGGCAGGGATATGGCGCCATTGCTTATCTTCAGGACTCTTAGTCCAATTTACACCTTATCCGTAGTCGGATACTATTTCGCTTCCGCTGTCATTTGAATCTTTGTATTGTAATATTTGTATCTTGACTCGTTCGAGTCGTTGTTGTAATTTATCTTCTGTTGTATTTGTGGATGTATCGGAACTGTTGTAATGTTATCACAATTCCACCCACATAATGCGCATGTTTCGGCGTGCACATTATGTCTGGTGGGCGACCTAAAATCGTTATTATGCGGATTTCGGCGGGATCGCTTAAATCTACATAGTACTGATTTTAGGGCGTCACACTGGTGCCGATCAGGTCTTGACCCAAATACTGAGTTGGTACGAAGGTCTCGACCTGGACGTGATCCAGCGCCTGCGCACCATCTCGCCGTGGTGCAGCGATCCGGCTAAGGTCCAGCGTCGACAAGAAGTGGCGCATCGCATCGCCTCCTGGTCTAATATTCGCGCCTTCACCGCCAGCGTCGTCGCTTCCGACTCCGAGTCCGATTACGAGGATGACGACAAAGCCGGTGCGACCGACGACGTGGAAGCTGAGATCCCGGAGGACGATGACGCTGCTTCTGGTGCCGCCACCGAGACCGTGGTTCCCCGGGATGCTTCAACTCCTTCGCCACCCGAGGCCTCCCAGGCCGAGGTACGCCCAGATGCCCCGAGTACCACTGCCGGTGTTGAGGACACCGCCACCGCTGCTCCCGCTGCTGCCATCGCCGAGAAGCCGGCTTCCCCTACTACTTAGAAATATTTAAGAGTAGAACTGTTAAATCCCCGGGATGCCGGGTGCAAAATGTAATATATACTATTAACATTTATGTTCCGTACTAAATTATCTATCCGAACAAGCTATGTCGGTTTATTCTATCATGAGTCCCCGGGTTCCTTTTCATGTTTACCGTACTTAGGCAATTTCTGCTCTTGTCTACCATTTCGGCGTTCGACAGTCGAGTCACAAAACTCCATACACGGCATACATTACTTAAGAAAATCCGAGTTCTAGCTAACCGATTCCCCGACATAAAAAATAACTGGGTTAGCAAAAACAGGTATGCCGGATAAGTTCCTGCTCCGAGTCCCCGAGACCATTTTCGTGTTCCCCACATTTGACTCTCTTTGCTTTTGACTACCATTTCGGCGTGCGTCAGTCGAGTCACAAGATGATTTCACATGACATACATTACTCTGACTTTGAGAATCGAAATCGGAACTTTCCCGGCATACAAATAACACAAAAATAGGTACTAGGCAGTCCCCGGGTTCCTTCTCGAGATGCCGGTATGAAATAACAAATAAACTGGTCAAAGTAAATGGGCACACAACGAGGCAGTCCCCGGGTTCCTCCCGGGGTGCCTTACTTTCATTAATACATAAAAACTGAAATACACCATACACTGAGCCCTTTATGTGTAAAAGGGTCGAAGCAGAGCTACATTCCATGGACGCTTGGTTTCCTCTCCGGATTTGTCCATTACACCTTTCCTAGCCTCCTGTGAATCTACAAGGTAATAAGAATCATTGTGCAATGCCCTGCTTATTACGAAAGGTCCCTCCCATGGAGGTGATAGCTTATGCATTCCGGCCGTGCGTTGGATGAGCCTTAGCACAAGATCTCCTTCTCGGAACACTCTCGGGTGCACCTTCCGGCTATGATAGCGGCGGAGGTTTTGCTGGTAAATTGTAGACCGAGAAAGTGCCAATTCTCTTGCCTCCTCAAGTAAATCAACATCATTTTCTCGGGCCTCCCTTGCCTCGGTCTCGGTGAACATTGTCACTCTCGGTGAATCATACTGTATGTCGGTTGGGAGTACTGCCTCGGCACCGTACACCATGAAGAATGGCGTATACCCGGTAGATCTATTCGGTGTAGTCCGGAGACCCCACAAAACCGCCGGTAACACCTCTATCCAGCATCCCGCAGTTCTCAACAGTGGTTCGATCAAACGAGCTTTGATGCCGGCCAAGACCAAAGCATTTGCTCTTTCGACTTGCCCGTTTGCTTCCGGGTGTGCAACTGATGCTACATCCAGCCAGATTCCCTTCTCAGCACAAAATCGAGCGAATTCCCCCGCAGCAAAATTGGTGCCATTATCCGTGATGATGCTGTGCGGGTACCCGTATCTCAAGATGATGTCTTTCAGGAATTGCACAACGGTGTGTCCATCACACTTCCGGATTGGCTTGACCTCTATCCACTTGGTGAATTTATCTACCATGACCAGTATGTGCGTCATATTGCCTCATGCCGGTTTGAACTGCCCGACCATGTCCAAACACCATACTGCGAATGGCCAAGTGATAGGGATTGTCTTCAGTGCTGCCACCGGCATATGTATCCGGTGAGCAAACCTCGGGCATCCTCCACACTTCCGGACAATGTCTTCTGCCTCTTGCAACGCAGTGGGCCAGTAGAACCCATGCCGGAACACTTTCGCCACCAGGGCCCGGGATGATGCATGATGTCCACACTCCCCCTGATGTATTTCTAGGAGCATCTCTTGTCCTTCTGCCGGTTCCACACATCTCTGGAGTACCTCACTGACACTCCTCTTTTATAGCTCTTGATTGATGACGGTGTATGCTTTTGACCTTCGCACTATCTGCCAGGCTTCCACTTCATTCTCCGGGAGGGTTCCTTCCAAGATGTAAGCCATAATGGGCTGTGCCCATCCCGGGACAGGTCGAACCGGGAACACGGGAGCGTCTATGTCCATTGGCTCTGCCGACATCACCTCCATCGTCATCTTTCTTTGCCTCTCTGAGCATAGTGATGCAGTCCCCGGGTTCGATGTGATGCTCCCGACATCTACTTCCATGGGTACGGCATCTGAACTAGGTTCCTTGGGGATGAAGATAGAATCCGACTCGGGTGAGGGTTGAATAGATGGCTTCCTCAAATGCTCAAGAGCGATCCCGGGTGGGATGGCATCCCGAGATGACCCTAGCTTGGACAAGACATCCGCTGCCTCGTTTTCTCCTCTGGGTATGTGCTTGAACTCGCATCCTTCGAAAAATCCGGATATTTTCTGCACATGAAATCTGCTGCACTACGAGGCCATGTTTGCATCCAGCGCATCCCAATTCCCCGACACCTGCTGCACTACGAGGTCGGAATCACCGGAACACTCTATCCGGCGGATGCCGATCTCCCTACCGACATTCAGTCCATGAACCAAGGCCTCATACTCTGCGACGTTGTTAGATGCCCGGAAATGAATTTGCAGAACATACTTCAGCACATCCTGTTTTGGTGAAGTGAGGACCACTCCGGCACCCAACCCGATCTTAGCCTTGGAGCCATCGAAATGCATCCTCCAGAAATTGTAATCCGGCATCGGAGGTTCATATTGCATCTCGGCCCAGTCTACCAAAAAGTCCGGCAGCGCCTGCGACTTGATGGCATCTCGTCTCTCATATGCCGGAGCGTACGGAGACAACTGGATGGCCCATTTGGCTACCCGGCCGCTAGCGTCCTTGCAACCGATGATCTCGGCCAGAGGCGCCTCGCACACCACTGTGATCGGGTGCTCTTGAAAGTAGTGCTTGAGCTTGGTCACTGCCATGTATACTCCATACGCCATCTTCTGGTAGTGCGGGTAGTTCTGCTTGGATTCCGAGATCACCTCACTGAGGTAATACACCGGCCTTTGTATCAGCTTGCCCCCTTCTTCCCTTTCTACTACCATTGCTACACTGACTACCCGGTTGGTGGAAGCAATATTCAACAGCATAGGTTCCTTGGGTAATGGGGATGCCAACACGGGTGCTGTTGAAAGCATTCTCTTCAAATCGTTGAACGCCGCGTCGGCCTGCGGGGTCCAAACAAATGTCTTGCTCTTCTTCATCAACTGGTACAGGGGCAAGGCCTTCTCTCCAAGTCGACTCACATACCGACTCAGGGATGCAAGACAACCAGTGAACTTCTGCACATCTTTGAGACGTACGGGCAATTTTATGCTCTCGATAGCACGTATTTTACCCGAGTTGACCTCAATTCCCCGGCTTGAGATGAGGAAACCGAGTAACTTCCATGCCGGAACACCGAATGTGCATTTATCCGGGTTCAACTTCATCCGGAATCTTCTTAAGTTCTTAAACGTCTCCCTCAGATCATCTATCAGTGAGGCCTTTTCTTTCATTTTTATGACTATGTCATCAACATAGACCTCGGCATTCCGGCCTATCTGGTCGTGCAAACACCTTTGCATGCACCTCTGGTATGTAGCACCAGCATTTCTCAAACTGAATGTCATGACACGATAGCAATAAGCCCCATAAGGGGTAATAAAAGCCGTTTTCAATTGATCATCCAGATTCAAAGGTATCTGGTGAAAACAAGAATAGGCATCTAAAAAAGTCAAAAGCTCACTCCCGGCAGTGGAATCTATTACTTGATCTATCCGGGGCAGTGGAAAGGGGTCCTTCGGGCATGCTTTGTTGAGGTTGGTGAAGTCGATGCACATGCGCCACAACTTAAGCAGGAGGGGATCATCTTTCTTCTTCTCTACCAGGACCGGATTCGATATCCAATCCGGGTGCAGCACTTCCATTATGAATCCGGCGGCCAGCAGTATAGCCAGATGCTCCATGACGACAGCTCTTCTTTCATCCGAGAGGCGCCTAGTTGGTTGCTTCACCGGCTTCGCGTCCGGTCTAACAAACAGAGAGTGCTCAGCCAACTCCCTCGGGACACCTTGCAGATCGTCACTTGACCACGCAAAAGCATCCCGATTCTCACGGAGGAAGTCGACGAGCTCGCCTTCCTATTTGCTGTCCAGGTTGCTGCCAATGATAACTTGGCGCTCCGGGTTACTGGGGTCCACACCCACCTTCTTGGTCTCCTTGGGGGGATGGAATGATGCACCCTGCTCCGGCTTCACCATCCCGGGCATTCCGAGTTGGGAGGTCTTGGCCATCGCCACCACCTGCTGGATCCTCTTCTTTTCTTCCGCGATCACCAGGGACTCAGCTAAGCATGAGCCTGCCGAAGCACACTCCATAGAGCGCTTGTGATCTCCCGAGATGGTGATTACGCCGTTAGGTCCCGGCATCTTCATCTTCAGGTAGCCCATGTGAGTTGAGATCATGAACTTGGCCAGGGCTGGCCTGCCGATCAGTGCGTGATACGGGCTTTCGAGGTCCACGACCTCGAATTCCAAGCTCTCGGTTCGGCAGTTCTCCCGGGTTCCGAATAACACCTCAAGCCAGATTTTACCCATGGGGGAGAAAGAGACTCCGGGCACAATGCCGTGGAAAGTCGTCTCGGTAGGCAACAAGGTGTTCATGGACACCCCCAGCTTCAGCATCGTGTCCTTGTACATGATGTTAATGGCACTGCCATTGTCGATCAGAACCCGGCTGAAGCGGACATTGAGGCTTGGTCCGACAAATGTTGGGTCCACCACCAAGGCGTACGCCCCTGGCTTAGGCATAACCCTGGCAGCAGGTCGTCGTTGTGGAGGTCCTCTTGCTAGTCCTCATTAAAGGCCAGGACCCGTGGGGATTCATGCTTTATCTCTGCGGGGAGGACAGCTTCAGCTCCATAGATGAGTGCGAACGGCGTTTCCGCGGTGGTCTTGGGTGGCGTGGTGCGGATGGACCAGAGCACCGAGGGTAGCTCATTGATCCAGCCCTTGCCGTGGCCCTTGAGGACATCGAAGGTCCTGGTCTTCAAGCCTTTGAGGACCTCTGTGTTCGCGCGCTCAGCCTATCCGTTGCTTTGCGGATGGGCGACTGAGGCGAAGCAGAGCTTGATGCCCATTTTCTGGCAGTAGGCTCTGAAGATGCCGCTTGTGAATTGCGAGCCATTGTCCGTGATGATGCGGTTAGGCACTCCGAAGCGGCAGACCAGGCCTCTGATGAATTTCACCGCCGCGCCTGCTGTGATTGTACGCGTCGCCTCCACTTCAGGCCATTTTGTGAACTTGTCGATGGCCACGAAGAGGTAGCGATATCAACCTTGCGCTGTTGGGAAATGTCCTAGGATGTCCAGCCCCCAGAACGCAAACTGCCACGAGAGCGGAATGGTTTGTAGGCCCAGCGCTGGTTGGTGGATTTGCTTGGCGTGGAATTGGCAGGCTTCACAAGCTTGAATGATGTCCGTTGCATCTTGAAGCGCTTGAGGCCAGTAGAAGCCGCTCCTGAAGACTTTTCCGACGAGGGTGCGGGCGCACGAATGGTGGCCGCACTCCCCACTATGGATGTCCTTAATCTGTAGTTTTCCTTCTTCAAGAGGGACGCACTTGAGCGCGATGCCGTTTGGGCGCTTGCGGTAGAGAATTCCTTCGAGGATGTGGTACGATTTTGCTTGGCGGGCAATTTGCTCCGCTTCGACATCTTCCTCGGGAAGGATCCCTTTGTGGAGGTAGTCTTTGATATCGTCTATCCATCCTGCCTCTTGGTGCACCGCTGTGAGCAACAGACGCTCCCCTGTTGAGGGCCCGCAGCCTGGGGCTCCGCTTGCAGGTGGTGGCGGGAGCGTTTCGTCTGTGTTTGCGGGCAGGGCCTCGAGGGGCTGCTTTATGGATGCCTTGACGAGCCTTTCTTCAAAGACACCTGGCAGCTGGGCTTGCCTCTTTGATGCGCGCTTGGCGATGTCATCAGCCTCTTGGTTCTCCTTTCTTGGGATGTGCATGAGCTCCATTCCCCTGAAGTTCTTCTCCAGCCTACGGACCTCTTCAAGGTATGCGGCCATGTGGCCGTCCTTGGCCTTGTAGCTTTTGTTGGAGAAGTTGACGAGCAGCTGGGAGTCGCCCTTGATGAGTATATGCTTGACGCCTAGGGCGATTGTGGCTCGTAGGCCAGCAAGCAGCCCTTCATACTCGGCGATGTTGTTGGATATCTTGTCGATTCCGAAGCACAACTGGACTGCGTAATACAACTTGTCGCCTTTTGGTGAGGTCAGGACTACACCTGCCCCACCGTGGCGACAAGCGAAAGCTCCGTCGAACTTCATGGTCCAGTAGCTGGGCATTGCGGCTCCAGAGTACTCGTGCTCTTCTTCCCAGGGTTCTTCAGGGGTTGGATCAGTCCATTCGGCGACGAAGTCTGCCAGCGCTCTTCCTTTGATTACCCTTGTGGTATCGAAGCACAAATTGAATGGCTGTAGCTCGATGTTCCATCCTGCGACTCGATCTGTTGCATTTGGGTTGCGCAGAATTTGCTCCAGGGGGAAAGAGGTTACCACCGTGATGGGGTGCCCCTGGAAGTAGTGCCGCAACTTTCTTGAGGCGATGAGGAGTGCGAGGAGAAGCTTCTGCTGCATAGGGTACCGCTCGCGAGCATCACGCAGTACTGTGCTGACGAAGTAAACTGGGTGCTCGACGAGAGTAGTTCCTGTTTCCTTGGCGTCTTTCGCCTGAGGTGGCCCAGCTTGGCCCTCGATTGGGTTGGCTTCAAGTGGCTTGTCCTGGGCCTCGAGGGTGTTGGCCTCGAGGGGCTTGGCCTCGAGGGACTTGGCCTCAAGGGATTTGGCCTCGAGGGACTTGGCCTCAAGGGACTTGGCCTCGAGGGACGTGGCCTCGAGGGGCTAGGCCTCGAGGGACGTGGCCTCGAGGGACTTGTCCTTGAGGGACTTGGCCTCGAGGGACGTGGCCTCGAGGGACATGGCCTCGAGGGACTTGTCCTTGAGGGACTTGGCCTCGCAACGCTCCTCCTGGGCCTCGAGTGTGTTAGCCTCTTGAGGCTCCTCGGTCCCTTCGGCATGAACCTCTTGCAGCAGTTGACTCGGGGCGGTCTCCTCTTGAGGCTTTGGGCCCGGCGTGGGTCTTGTGATGACCGCCCTTTCGTCGAGCTCTTTATCAGGAGGCTTTTCTTTGGAGTGGTTCCACTCTTCTTGTGAAGTACAGGCTCCTCTCTTTCCACCACAAGGACAGCACTGGCTGTTTGTGGGGTAGCTGACAAGTACAGCTTCAGGTGCTCGCCAGGCCTTGGGGCGACCATTACAGGTGGGCTGGCCAAGTACTTCTTCAAGTCCTCAAATGCTTTTTCAGCTTCAGGGGTCCACTTGAAAGTGCCCGTTCTTTTCATGATCTTGAAAAATGGCAGGGCCCTTTCGCCGATGTAGCACCCCAACTTTTATTAAAGTTGGAACACCTGTATTATGTGCTAGTCCCTGGATCACTGCTAGCACCACAGTACAAAATATAGGATATCATTGCATAAGTATTAAATTGCTACAACGAAATCCAAAAATATTAGCCAAGTATAGCTTTATTACAAGTTTGCATAGCCATGAAGGCTAGCTAAAATTCAGAGTTCACAACGAAAGCAAATAACAATGAGCCTCAGCTTCAAGCATGCGCCACAGGCAGACATGTTGGGTGTAGACTCGAGTCCAAATCTTATTCCTCATCAGAATTACCTGCACATTTGAATATGCAGCCCCCGAAGGAGGTCAATACAATGATGTATTGGCAAGTGACTATGATAGATATAAACGACAAGTCTATAGTCTATATGCATATCTGGCTTGGTGTGGTTGGAGGCTATTTTGCAGAAAGCAAGTTTTCTCCTATCTTTTGTAAAACATTTTATTCATCAAGACTTGGCGCCAAGGGACAAAGCCCAAGTGCACCAACAATTCTTTCCTTAGTCAATTTTACTTTACGAAAACAGTGTTGAGATCCTTCCGCCCATCCTTGTCCAGCTGCTCGAAGTAGTCCATTTCCGGGGACACGGCTAAGTACTTAGTTTTAACTCTGCAGAGGTTGTGCATTTTCACCTTTAGACTCAATTTGTCCGAGAAATCCTATACACGCGGAGTGTATTATGGGAAGGAGAGAATTGAGACAAGAACTTTCAGAAGAAGAATGCAACCATACTAGCAAGACCCGTTCCACCTATCATCTCTACATCTGCTTGTCAAGCTGACAGGTTGCACTCCCACAACTTAATCATTCTAGACAGAGCCCATTGTCAAAAGGCTGCACGGGAAGCTTCTAAACTTGGAGGGACTTGGTAATCTCTTCGTTCATGGGTGGCCATCCACAAGTGTACTTCTGGGTAACAACCACCATACTCATGGCCCTAAGTAGAATAGACATTCATCCTAGGCGATGACAACCACAAGCATAGTCCCAAAAGCCACTCAACATAAACCATAACAACCAATTCCACCTAGATGTGTATTTTAGATTTTAACACTTAGAAACATTTCCATAACATGTTAAACATTTTTATAGCATGGCTAAGCAACTAATAAAATCTTTTCATGGCTGCTTAGGAAAGGGGTGGCTACACGCTACTAGGATATTAGTAAAATACAAACTAACTTAGCATTATAAAATAAATCAAAAATCCCTATCATGCACACTACTCAAAATATACTACTTATGCATATAGAAAATATGGGATATTGTATGAATGTCACTTGCCTTGGTAACAGGAGGAGCAAGCACAACAAGAATAACAATCACAAGCAAGCCCTTCCTCTTCTTCACAATCTAGCACAAGCAATAAATAAAATAAATACCAACACAATATCATCTCAACACCAAACATAAATATGTATGCATGAATGATATGCTAGGAAAATAGGACACACTTATTACTAATTTTTATCCTCTGTTATTAAATGTATGAAATATAATTTCTAGGAATTTCTTATTTTGTTTATTAATTAAATAATTGAAAACAATATAGCAAAACTTGATTTCTATAATTATAATTTTTATTGTTTTATGAAAATTTGCATTTAAGACATTTATTAATATTGCTGGACAGAGGAAATTAATATAACCCTAAAACAATTAAGTTTATTTCTAAATCATTTTTATTATTTAAGTTATTATTTTAGTAGCCGAATGCTCCTCTTCTAATTTAAATAAATTATAATATGTCAAAAGGAAAAAAACAAATGATGCAGGAATAAACTTCATGAGCAGGGCTATCTGTGGATATAAAATTTATCAAATTTGAACTTATGGATCAAAAGTTATGAATTTTCTAAGTTTGGCATATTTTCTGTTTTATTTATAAAAATTCCTGCAAAAAGAATTTAATAGGGGCTACGTGGCGCGATCTCATTGGTTGGTACCGCTTCGACGCGGATCGGCTGCAAGAGCCGTCCGATCTGATTTAAAATGAACGCGCGAGATCTAATCGATCTAGATCCATTGGATCTAGATCTAACGGTCCACGATCCGTTGACCAAAAACGGGCGGCGCCGTCGCCGGAGTTCGCCCGACCGCGGCGGCGCCACGGCCGGCGTTGCACGTTCTCGCGTCCTAGGAGGCTACAGGACGAACGGGGCTGACCGAAGCGTAGCGGACGTCGGGGCGGAGTCGATGGCGCGGTGGTGGTCGTCGGCGTGGTCTTCTCCTCCTCGTGCAGCTCACCGGAGATGCTTGCGGCGGCGGTCTCCTTCGGGCGTGGATGAATATGTCGTTCGGCTGCAAATTAAACCGCGGGACGAAGTCAAAAACGTGCACAACAAGGAGGGGGGTCGAGGGGGGGCAATACGAGCTCGGGGGGTGGTCGGAGTACCCCGTACGACGTGCTTGACGGCGGCGGAGATCCGAGCTCGCTTGCGAGCTGCCCGGCGGCGGAGAAATTAGGGTTTGGGGTGCGGAGGGTTGCGGCGGAGGTGGGGGTTTAAATAAGGTGGCGCGGGGAGCAACCTCGCTCTGAATACGCTCGAGAATCACGGCCGGTTTTCGATTTCGTCTCGGGCGCGATCTCCGGCTGGAGGAAGACGAAGCTGACAGGTGGGTCCCACCTGTCAGCGAGAGGAGGAAGGTGATGGGCTGCGTGGGCTGGCTTGGGCCGTGTTCGTACGCGCGTGCGCGGTAAATAGCCACAGGCCGGCCCGATTCCTTTTCCTTTTTAATAAAATTAATATCTGTTTTTAAATACTGATTTCAAAAATGATTTTTAAACCTATTCAAAATATATCAGAAAAATTCATAAAAATATGTTTTGGAAAGTTTATCAAAATTAGAACTTTTTAATATTATACTTGCCCATAAATAAATTGCTAAAATAATATTTTCTTAAAGGGGTTTAAATAAACATTTTCTGGAATTATAGATTATTAAATCTTATAATTTGATGTTTTATTTTTATATCTTTGTGCTGAAATTTTATGTCTATGGATGAATGATGCATGAACGCAAAGTTTTAAATTTTTGCAAAATTTGGGATGTTACAGCCGAACTTGGAGATGAATCTACCCAAGCTGGCCATGCAGCCTGCTAGGCGTTGCATGTCCTTGAGCCTGCGTGGAGGTTGCATGCCTTCTATGGCCTTGATTTTGTCTGGGTTCGCCTCTATGCCCCGATGGGACACGAGGAAACCCAGCAATTTTCCTGAAGGTACTCCGAAGACACACTTGGCGGGGTTGAGCTTAATGTTCACTTTGCGCAGGTTGGCGAAGGTTTCTTCCAGGTCTCCGAGCAGAGTATTTCCTTCTCGTGACTTCACGACGATGTCATCGACATATGCTTCAGCGTTTCGCCCCATTTGCCCACCAAGGGCTATCCTCATTAACCTCTGGAAAGTGGCTCCGGCATTTTTTAGGCCGAAGGGCATGCAGACGTAGCAATACACACCGCATGGGGTGAGGAAAGCCGTCTTCTCCTCGTCCTTTTTAGCCATCTTAATCTGGTGATAACCAGAGAAGGCATCGAGGAAACAGAGGAGGTTGCAGCCTGCCGTGGAGTCCACGATCTGGTCAATTCTGGGCATGGGGTAAGGGTCCTTGGGGCAGGCCTTGTTCACGTCGGTGTAGTTGGTGCAGAGGCGGCCTCCGTCGGCGGGTTTTGGGACTACCACGCCGTTGGAGAGCCAAGTGGGGTGCGCGACTTCGCGGACTACTTTTGCCGCTTTGAGCTTCTCGACCTCCTTGACAATGAATGCTTGCTTCTCGGGGGCTTGTTTCCTTCTTTTTGCTTGACGGGGCGCGCGTTTGGGCACACGACCAAGTGGTGCTCGATCACCTCCCTAGGTACACCAGACATATCTGACGGTGTCCACGCGAACATGTCAGAGTTTGCCTGGAGGAAGGCGACGAGCGCGCTTTCCTATTTGGGAGGCAGCGCGGCGCCAATGGTGACGCTAGCCCCCGATCCTTCAACCCCCGAGCTACTTGAGCTCAGAGAGATCTTCTTTGTAGCAGCTTCCTCCTAGGAGAACAACTGCTTCTTCTTCTTGGGCCTCTCGAGAGGCTCTTGGTCCTCGTCTGCGGGGAAGGCCATGGCAGCTGACTTGTAGGCTGTCTCCACCGCGCGCGTAGCGTCCAGGACATGCCCACCTATGGTGATCGTGCCGGCGTTGCCCGTAATCTTGACCATGTTGTACGCATGGTGAGTGACGGCCATGAACTTTGCGAGCGCGGGGTAGCCGAGGATGGCGTTGTACGGCAGGCCGATGTGCGCAACATTGAAGTCGATGTGCTCGGTGCGGTAATTTTCCTCGCTCCCGAAGGTGACGGCAAGCCTGACCTGGCCTAGAGGCTCGATTGAGCCGCTGGTGACCCCCGTGAAGGGCCTTAAGGGCATAAGCCTCTCGTTGGGCACTTGAAGCGCTTTGAAAGTATCTATGGAGATAACGTTCAGGCCTGCTCCGCCATCGATGAGCGTCTTGGAGACAGCCACATTGTCGATTGTGGGGGTGCAGTCCAGCGGGACGGTTCCAACAGATTTGGGGTGGTCCTGAACGTCGAAGGCGATGGTGTACTGCGACCACTTGAGGGGCCTGGAGGTTTCCGTTCTTGGGAGGGCGGCGTTGAGCTCGCTGGCGAACTGCTTGAAGTGGTTGTTCGACTTCGACGCCTGCGTCCCCCTAGGATGCAGGCAATGGCGCCGTCGGGGCTTGGTAGCCGCCATCTTCCTCGTCAAGGAGGTTGTCGTTCTTTTCGGCGGCGTTGGCTCGATTTCCAGATGGTTTCTGGTAGCCGCCCTTGCGTCCGCTTCGGCGGTAGCCACGGCCTCGACCGCGGCCGCCGCTGTCTTCTACTTTCTCACGCTCCTTGCTCAACCTTTTGAGGTCGTAGCAGGACTCTGTAGAGTGGTCGCGCCTGTTGTGGTAGATTCAGAAAGGGCGGTGATCATATTTCCTTTCTCCCGCCTCGGGGGAGTCCCTGCGGGTGCCCTTTATGTCGGGCTCTGCCGCGATAACTGCGGTGGCCTTCCGCTTGAGCTCCTCCTTCTTCTTCTGCATCTTGGACCCCTCAGCATGATCGTCCCCTCTCGAGGACATTTTCACGAAGAGGAGTCTCTCTTCAGCCTTGGCGCACTTGTCCGCCATGTCGAACAGCTTGACCATAGAGGTGAGCTTGTCGTGGATGCCCAGTTTCTCGAGCATCCTGCTGTTTGTGACGCCCTCGCGGAAGGCGGCGATGACTTGAGTGTCGGGGATGTTCGGGATCTTGTTGCGCACTTGGCAGAAGCGCTGGATGTACTTGCGGAGCGTTTCGTCCTTCCTCTGCACCACAGCGCGCAGATCGTTGTGGGTGAGGGCGCGCTCATACGTCCCCTTGAAGTTGGAGACGAACTGCTTGCAGAGCTCCTCCCAGGAGTTCACAGAGTCCTCCGGGAGGTTCAGGAGCCACGACAGCGCAGAGTCGCGTAGCGCGTGGGAGAACCAGTTGGCCATGACCTTGTCGTCTCCTCCCGCATCTTGGATGGAGGTGGTGTAGAGCTGCATGAACTCGACGGGGTTGCTGGAGCCTTCGTAGCCCTTGGGAAGAGCCGGCCTGAACTTCTGCCGCCAAACCACGCGGCGCAGGGAGCGAGTGAACGCCATGCAGCCCGAGGAATAGGTAGCGACCCCGTGCTGAAGCGCGCCGCGGTTCTGCTGTCCCGCCTGGCCGAGCTCCTCCACGAGCCTGTTCTGGCGGTCTCGTTGGAGCTCCATCCCCACACGGGCGTCGGGCGTGGCTCGCTGCACGATCATGCAATCGCGCGGCGAGGTCGCGTGCGAAGCAGCCCTCTGTGCCGCGGCCGGCGCGGGCCCCGGAGGTGGCGGAGGCGCATTTGTTGCGACCGTGCCCGCGAGAGAGGGGTGCGCGTTGGACTGTGACAGAGCGGGGCACGTCGTGGCGATGCCGACGAGGTGGTTGTGGCGTTGGAGCCAGTGCTCGTGGGCCTCAGCGGTGGGCTGGTAGCGGAGCAGCTCCTGCGCCATGAGCAGCGCGGTGTGTGGCGCGGGGTCGGTCCTCCCCGGGCACAAGCCGCTTGGGCGCTGCGTCGGGAGCCACGACTGTGCGTCCTCCTGATGCTCGGCGTCGTGCTCCGGCGCCTCCACGTGAGGGCCAGAAGGGACATGCTCCTCTTGGCGGGGTCGGCCCTGCCTTGCGCGGGTGGTCGCGCGGGTGGTCACGCGAGTGGTCACGGCGCCTGGGGGCGCGTGTGTTCCCGCGGGCGCACGTCGGCTGACTCGAGTGCTGCGGGTGGCGCGCGTGTTCACCATGGCGCGGAGACGAACTTGAAGGTTGTTGACGCGCCTCAATCCCCTACCTGGCGCGCCAAATGTCGGGTGATGACTCCCGGGAATCGGGGGTAGTCACTTCCTGAAGTGTAGTTCGAGAGGGGATTGAACGCGGAGGTCTAAACCCTCAAGTGGCTCCGCGACGTTGCTCGCCGGACCCGAAGAAGACGCATACCCGACCAAGGAAAACACCGTCCTTTACCCAGGTTCACGGCCGTCGTGAGGAGGTAAGACCGCTACGCCTGCATGTCTGTATTATATGTGGGAGATTACAGTACAATTGAGCTTGCCGAAAGCCCCCTTGAGGCAGTTCTTGCCTGGGGAGGGAAGCGATGATCTTCTTCCTCCTCCAGTCAGAGACTAACCTCACCAGAGCTGCTAGGGTTTACAAGGGTGTTTTTTACGCAAAGGGCCGACCCTTGCTACGATGGATGTCTTCTCTCTTTTATAGGCACCTCGGGCCTTCTTCTTCGGCTTGGCCTTCAAAGTGGCTCCCACTTGCCAGTGGCGGGGCGGAGCACGAGTCCACCGCGCTCCATTCGTCCATGGACTCGGTCCATTGTTGATAAAGGTGGCGTCGTGGCCGACCGGCGGCCGACCGCGCTCGTACTATCCGCAGAGCGGACAGTCTCTGAGGTGGAGCCCGCGATGACGATCTCCGTTGGAGGGTTGCACCGTCCACCTGCTTTATCGTCAAGGTAGAAGGTCCTCACAGCTGTGCAGCAGGCGGAGCAGCTTTGTTGTCCGCTTTAGCGCCAGGGACAGCGACGGGGGTGTGAGCGCCTCTGTACGAGCGTGGCAGAGGTCACGTGCGCTCTGTCGGGGTTCCTTGGCGACGACGTTTCCCTCCAGGCCTGAGGGGAGATTTCTGTCGGACTTCCCTCAGGCGGGTTGGTTTCTTGACGAGGAGGATCCCCTGAGGCGAGGGGTCGCTTGAGGCCCTCGCCTCCTCTTCAGGCCCTCAAGGGGAATCGCCCCTCCAGGGTCCCGTCAGGCGGCGACGCCTGGTCCTCAGTCGTTTAGTCCGTCTGGCCCGCGAGCGAGGCCTGGGGGGAATGGGCTCTTGGTACCCCAGTTCCCACTCGGCCGACAGAGTCTTCATGGCAAGCCGGAAAATGCCACACTACTTCCAGGAACACCCCATAATAGTGTGAGCCGGCTCCCCAAGCAAAAATAATCAGAAACAGAGAGGCAACAGGTAGAGTAGCCAAGTTGGCCATCGAGATGGGGCCTTATCACATCAACTATTAGCCAAGGACAGCAATCAAATCTCAAGCTTTCGCCCATTTCATCAATGACTGGACCGAGGTTGACCCCTTGCCTTCGGCACCGAGTGTCAAGCATTGGATCATGCACTTTGACGGATCTAAACTATTTGGAGGATCAGGAGCCGACCTGGTTATCACTTCGCCAAAAGGAGATAAGCTGAGCTACATCTTACGGATACACTTCGAACCATGCACAAATAACATTGCCGAGTATGAAGCTTTGTTACACGGCCTAAGAGTCGCCAAGGAGATGGGTATCAAGAGGATCATGTGCTATGGGGACTCGGACCTTGTGGCACAGCAAGTATCAGGGACTGGGATCGGAGGACGCTAATATGGCATCATACAGAAGAGAAGTTGACAGGGTAGCCGGGTTCTTCTCCGGGTATCAAGTGGAACACATCGATAGAAGAAAGAATGAGGCAGCAGATGCTCTATCAAGAATCGGCTCCAGAAGGGACTCGATACCACCGAATGTATTCAAGGCCGAGTTGTATAATCCATCCGTCAAGCTTCCAACTGAAGAAGAACTTGCAGTCCCTGATGACCCGGAGTCCCAGTTGGTTGCCGCCTTACACCAGACCCCGTCTTGGACTGGACCGTATCTGGCTTACCTGCTCAGAGAGGAGTTACCGCAAGACGAAGTTCTGGCAAGACAAATTGTGCGCCGGGCTAAGGCATATGTCATCATCAACGGCGAGTTACACAAGAAGAGCACTTCAGGAGTTTTTCTACGATGTGTCTCACCAGAGGAAGGCCGGAAAATCTTACAGGAGATCCACTTAGGAGATTGCGGACACCACGCATCAACAAGATCAATGGTAGCCAAGGCATACAGACATGGTTTCTTCTGGCTGACGGCTTTGGTAGACGTGGAGAGCATAGCCCGGGTTTGCGACGGATGCCAGAGATATGCAAGGCAGATTCATGTGACGTCTCAGGACCTAAGGACCATACCAATCACATGGCCTTTCACAGTATGGGGCATGGACATGGTTGGACCCTTTCAGCCATCATCTGGCAAGAAAACGCGACAAGTTCACAAAGTGGGTCGAGGTTCAAGCCGTCAATAGTTGCTCAGCAGCTACAGTAGTAAAGTTTCTGAAGAAAATTATATTCAGATTCGGGTATCCCCACATCATCATCACAGACAATGGGAAAAATTTCTCACTCGGAGAGATGCAGAAGTTCTGTGGAGACAACGGGATCCGGCTTGACCTGGCCTCAGTTTCACATCCCCAGTCAAATGGCCAAGTTAAAAGAACAAAGCAGGAGCTGCTCAGAGGAGTAAAACCAAGACTCCGGGTTCCGCTAATCAGGGCAGCTGGAGCCTGGGAAGAGGAACCGCCATCAGTTGTCTGGAGAATCAACACAACCCCAAACAGGTCCACAGACTTCACACCTTTCTTCATGGTCTATTGAGCAGAAGCCGTGTTACCCAACGATATCCTTCATGATTCTCC